>OY284472.1:24131906-25331906 GCA_958336335.1 Dilophus febrilis
CACGTACCCAACGTCCAACCGTACATCGCCAACCAATTATACAACTATCTAACCATGCATGACTGCGTACAATCGAACCGGTTAAAATTGTGGAACGTTTTATGCACACCCCATCTTCAATGAAACAATTTGGTCCAATTGTAACGTTCGGTCCAATACGACATCCATGTCCGATTTTAGTCGTCGGATCAATTAAAACATTACCAACAATTATTGTATTTGTTATACCATTACAAAACATTTTTTTCTTCTTATTAATATTCTAATCGGTAATATTTTTGATAATATTTTCATTATCACCATCATCCACTGCTTGCAATTGATCTTCAGTATATAATTTCGTTGAATTATTTTGTCGTAATGCATTTACAAACACATTCCTGAAATTAAAAAAAAAGAAGTTTGTTTTGTTTTTACCACATATAAAAACAAATGTATATTTATTTTACCGGTAAGAAAATCTTTTGGTTGTCCAATGTCCATCCAAAAGCCATTTAATTCAAATGCATACAAATCCTGTTCGGCGGCCATTACCGGAAATATTTCTTTTTCAATTGATGTTGGTTTAATTTCAATACGTGATAATATCGTTGGATTAAATATATATAATCCTGAAATTATAGATAAGCGAAATATATTCGGAATAATGCAAATAGTGTTATTTTTTTTGTTAATATTTACCGGCATTAATTTTATTACTGATAAATTCTGGTGGTTTTTCAATGAAATGTTTTATACAACCTTTTGAATCATACAATACAACACCATATGGTTCTTCAACTTTTGTCACGACAATTGTACCTTCTTTACCGTGCTGACGATGATACGCTTCTAATGCTTTAAATGGAAACTCACAAATAACATCGGAATTTAATACAAAAAATGGTTCGTTACTACGACATAATATATGTTTGGTAAAATGCCAATGGAACGGCAGTGCCCAATGGTTCTGTTTCATGTGAAAATATCAATTCAACACTTAATTTATCTGTATCCTTTTTCAATTGAATTTCCATTCCTTCAGCACGATAAGAAACGGCTAAAATTACCAATATATATATATATAATAATATTTGATTTGTTTTATAATACAATTTATGTATTGCATTGCATTGCACAATACAATTTTTGTATGAAGTGTGATATTATTAACCAAGTTTAGAAAATTCTATTTTGTACCTGTGTAACACCGGCTTCAACAAGTGCTTCGATTTGATGCATTAAATTGGTTTATTAGCAAATTCAACCAAAGGCTTTGGCCGACTGAATGTCAATGGACGTAATCTTGTTCCATAACCACCGACTAATATCAATGCTCTTGTTCCTTTCGTTGTACCACACATTTTTTATTGTTGTTTTTGTTTAATATTTATCTAGGGGGGAGTTTTGGGTGTGTATTTTAAAGATAGTTTAACTATCGTTATCTGTTAATTTAATGTTGTATGCACAATATATATTTATTAAATTCACAAAACACGGTGTAAATGCAATTGGTAGCGTAAAAATTAAGCGATCCTTTTTATTATTTTTTTTTTAGAACATCTTTATTTATTATTTTACACGTCACACGTCATAAAAAAAATACTATAGTATTTTATAATATATTATTAAATTTTCAATGAAATGAAACAAAAACAAATAACAAGCATTAAAAAAAATATTATAGCACTGCACAAAATTTATATAAAAAATAACAATCATTATTATTATATTATAATTATTAATATTCCTAAAAAGAATAACGTTGAGCACTATATACAGCCAAATTTGTAAAACAATAATTTCACAAATTTATGGACAAATGCTCCAAATCACAAAACACATAATAATATATTCTATAATACATTATTAGGATTAACACAAAATATATATTAAACAATAAGTTTAATATTTACATAGTTATATTAAATTTATCGAATTAAATTAAATTTAAATTTATAAAATTAAATTTATATATTTATTAACCTCTCGAAATAATATCAAACCAAAAAAAAAATGTAAATAATAACAAACAAAAATAAACAACAACACTTTTGACTTACCAAGGAATTTTTTCTACACTAACACCACTACAAAATTCTTCCATTTTATTTTTCGAATACTCAAAATCATATTCGAATGCAATTCGAACAAGAGAAAAATGAGCATAAAATAAAAAAAAAGTGGTTTTTTATTTGCTAATAAATAAATAAATAATTAATAAAAATTAACAAAAAAATTAAAAAACATCATTTTTAATCACTAAAAATTGAATTTCATATATTTGGCTACTTAAACTTGAAAAAAATATACCATGCACGGTTTTTTAAATTGTGCGCCATATGCATTTAAAAATTAACGAACTTCGTGTACGGCTTTGCGCATCTATATTAATACAGTATCTATATCTCCATGTAGTTACTATAAGTAAAATGCTCTATTGATTTAAGAACTATATAGTTCGCTCTGATACTCCTAGATGGTCGTTCTCATCGCGTTGTTAATGAATCTGCGCTTTTAGGTTTTGCTTTGTGATATGAAAAATTCGAACACGAACCTTGGCCACCAAATGACCAAAGTCAACACCGAGCCGATAACGAAAACAAATGTTTATATTTTTATGACATTTCTCTATACAGCAAAATAAAGAAAAAAAATGAAATGATTCATAAATTTATTTATTTCGCGTCTTCGCGTATCGTCGTATATACATTATACATATATTTTGTTTGTACATATTTTTTTCGTTTTTATTTGTGTGATAAAAAAAATAATATTAATATATATGTGAAAAGAATAAATCAAAAAAAAAATCGAAATTAATAAAAAATATATTTAAAAGTATTAATTTGTGTGTAAGTATTTTTCAATTGATAAAATCAAGAATTAAATCAAGAATAAATCAAGAAAAACGTTACGATCTGTGTTATTTTACCAATTTTTTTTTCTTTTTTTTTTTGTCGATGAACTTTCGACTGCAAAATAAATATACATAATAAATAAATGTAAAATGGCTGCAGTAGCAGCAATTTATTATTGCTATTCCTTTATTTCTTAACAAAATAAAATAAAAATCCCTGACAAAAATAAAAAAAAAAAAAAATTTGTGTGTGATTTTGTTTTGTTTTCTTTTTGTTTAAAAAAAAAATTAATATGAACTGATTATTATTATTAAAATACACGCGTTTAATTAAAATTAATTTTTTTGTATCTTCATAAATACATTATATTTCTATAAAAGTGCGTGGTGGTGGTGGTGGTAATGTACAAATTTCCTTTTGCTATTTTTATATATTTTTACATGGTCAGTTATCAAAAAAAATAAAAAAAAATGAAATAAGATTGATGCAATTACACAAAAAAAAAAATTATGCAAATCAATAGAAACACAACAAAAAAATTCAAGTACTTTTGTTGTTGTTTTTTTTTTGTTGCTACTTGCTACATGTCTGCTGATTTCATCTTTTTTTTTTTTTTTTTTTTACAAAGATGATGATGGTATATCTACTTCTACACAACACAAACAGATATGCAAAATGTTCTCATAGTTTTATATTACTAAATTTTGATTTTGAATGGGGGAAAGTATATATATAAATATAGTTATTGTTTTACGGTATATTTCCATTTTTTTTTGCGTTTCCTCATCATAATAAAACTATTTTAAACTATTTCTAATCAAAAAAAAAAAAGAAAAGTTTTTTTTTCATCTTTACGCGATCATCACAATTTCCTTCAATATGGAAATTTTTTTTTTCATGATTCGTATATCGATTTTTATGCTCAATACCTGGGGGTAGAAAATACATTTGAATTTAAATATATATATATATATATATAGTTAGCGGTAGCAGCATATGTACGCACACTAAAATCATATCGTCATATAAAATAAATAATACATAAGGGTGAATATAATGAAGAAAATAATTTAAGAATATATTGTATACGGTTTTTGTAGAATGAGTGGGTTGGTTGGTTGATGGGTGGTAGGTCGCCACATAGACGATTTATAATATTTTATGAATTTACCATACGGTGGTGGGCGGTGGTGAACAAATAAATATTGATTTTATCATTTGTTGTTTTCACCCCAACAAAAAAAAAAAATCATTATAATATAAATTCAATAGAATTTATTTTCTTCATTAAACGAGTATATTGTTCTAGGTAGTTTTTGTATCTGTGCAATAAAAAATTGGTTAAATTATTTTTTTTTTTCGAATAGTTTGGGGGTGTTCAATAATAATAATAATAATAATAATAATAAACTTTAATTTATCACGATTATATTAATAACGTTTATTCTTTTCTTTTAAATATTTCTAACAGATCTAAAAAAAAAAAAAAAAAATTCACAATCATCTTTACGTTTTGTCGCCGTCGTCGTCGAGCGAATATTTTCTTCTTCATCTTTATCAGAGAAGACTAAGATCAGAGATAAATACGTTTTTGACACACACACATAAATAAAAATTACTAATTACCAAAAGTGTTTGTACAAAAAAACATGAAAATGGTATTATCTCAGCGGCAACGCGAGGAACTGTAAGTAGTAACTTAAAACAAATTTTGTACACAAAAAAAAAAAATTTAATAATTAATAAATTAAAACCATTATAGGAACCAAGCGATTGCTGATTATTTAAATACAAATGGATATTCAGATGCATTGACGGCATTTCGAAAGGAGGCGGACGTTACACAAGAAGTTGAAAAAAAATTTAATGGTTTATTGGAGAAAAAATGGACATCTGTAATAAGATTACAAAAAAAAGTATTAGAATTAGAGTCAAAATTATCGGAAGCGGAAAAAGAGGTAATTGAGGGGGCACCGACAAAATCGAAACGAAGTCCGGGCGAATGGATACCCCGGCCACCGGAAAAATTTTCATTAACCGGTCATCGTGCAACAATTACCCGTGTAATATTTCATCCAGTATTTAGCTTAATGATATCCGCATCGGAAGATGCAACCATTAAAGTATGGGATTTTGAAACCGGTGAATATGAACGTACATTAAAGGGACACACCGATTCGGTACAAGACATTGCATTCGATGCACTCGGTAAATTATTAGTATCGTGCAGTGCTGATTTATCAATAAAATTATGGGATTTTCAACATACATATGAATGTGTTAAAACAATGCATGGCCATGATCATAATGTATCATCGGTTACATTTTTATCGGCCGGTGATTTTGTTCTATCAGCATCACGTGACAAAACAATTAAAATGTGGGAAGTTGCCACTGGGTATGTATTATACTATATTATTATTCGTTTGTGACTCCTTTTTCAATTATCAATTTTGTCTTAACAAATCTGATTGAATCTGTACAGTTATTGTGTTAAATCATATACCGGTCACAGAGAATGGGTACGAATGGTTCGGGTAAATAGTGATGGCTCTCTATTTGCAACATGCTCAAATGATCATTCTGTTAGAATTTGGTGTATTAATTCAAAAGAATGTAAAGTAAGTGTTAAAAAAAAAAGAATTAAAAATAATGTTATACATATACGTGGAAAGCATAAATATAGGTTTTCTTACCAAATTATATACATTTTTGATTAGATGGAATTAAGAGATCACGATCATACAGTTGAATGTGTTGCATGGGCTCCAGATAGTGCTGCATCGGCAATAAACGAAGCAGTTGGTATCGATAATAAACGAGGAGCACATGAAGGACCATTTTTAGCATCGGGTTCACGTGATAGGAGTATTCGTGTAAGTATATTAATTATTTATTTGTTTTTTTTTTTTTTAATTTTATAGTATAAATGGTATATTTATTTATGTTATTTTTTTTTTTTTGTCTTACTAGATATGGGATGTCAGTGTCGGAGTATGTTTAATAACATTAACAGGTCATGACAATTGGGTTCGTGGTATTGTTTTTCATCCTGGTGGAAAATATATGATTTCAGCAAGTGATGATAAAACAATACGAATTTGGGATTTACGTAATAGACGATGTATGAAAACATTATATGCTCATCAACATTTTTGTACCTCTGTCGGTAAGTAAAATCAATCAATATCTTGTGTTTAATCAAAATTTATTTATTTTTCTACTAATAAAATAACTTTTACTATTTATTTTTTTTTACTATTATACAGATTTTCATAAGAATTTACCTTATGTTATATCGGGCAGTGTTGATCAAACCGTAAAAGTATGGGAATGTCGTTAAAATTTTGAAAAAAAAAAAAAATCGAAACCTCCTCCTCCTCCTCATCGGGTTATCAATTAAATTTATAAATGATATAAGATAAAATTAATAATAATAATAAAAAAAACAGACACAAATTAAAAAATTTGATAAAATAATAATAATATAAAAACCCATTAACGTGTGATTTGTCTACTAATAAATAAAAGGAAAAAAAATTGACTACTCGCCCCCCGCTGCCGCCACAGCCGCCGCTTATTTTCTTTTAATAATAATAGTTACAAAACAAACAGAAAAAAACCCCAATTCTACAATAAAATATAACTGCATATTATTCAATAAATATTAAATTAATAATTGTATTATTATAAATTATTCATTTATACTATAAATTATATAGATTATTTATGTGCTACATTTTCGATTAATTTATAATTATTTAAATGTAATAACAATAGAATTATAATAAACAAGAAAGAAAGAAAGAAATATAAAAAAAAAAAAAACACAAACTCCATTATTTTTTTTTTAATTAAATTAATATAGATCATAAGTTTAATATTTAAAAAAGTATATTTTTATTTTATAAAAGTAATTATTTAAAAATTAATTTAATACGAATTAAAAATAGTATTTGTTGTTTATTTTTTATTTATATATTTAAATTAAATATTTTTCTTCGCATTCATCAATCAATCAATCAAGAAACACTGAACAATAGATTTGTTTTTTGAAAAATATACACACAAACACACAAATAAATTTATGATTAATCAAAAATAAACTATTAAATTTATAAAATTAATTGTTTTTTTTTTGTGTTTTCTAATACGAAAATATAACAAATAAATTAAAACAAAAAAAAATACGGGGGAGAAGATAATCCGGTCAAGAATATAATAAAATAATAATAATATAAAATAGAAAAACAAATTAATATATATAATTTATAATTTAAGAATTAATTATTTTAAATAAATAAGGGAAAGTAATCATTTTAATGATAATGTGAGGGATAATTTATTATATAGTAAAAGAACAATGTATAAGAAATACAAACAAATTATATAGAAGCTTTAGCTGGTTATCGTTTATTTTTTTCCATTTCTAAGCTATTTAAAACAAAAAAAAAAGACTATTTGAGCGATATGAACTTTAATTAATAAATAAATATATATACATATATTTTTTTTTAATTATTATTATTATTATTATAATATTATCAATGCAAATAATATTTGTGTATTGAAAATTTATTTAAACAAAATATTAATTAATTGCAATATTTATAGTAATTTATATAATAAATATATATTTTATTTAGTAGAATAAAATAAAAACAACAACAAAAACATATTGATGATATTCTCTCATTCATTCATTCATTTATAATTTATTTTTTAATAATTAAACAAATATATATATAATAATCATAAATAAAAAATTTTAAAATAGTTATGCCAACCAACAATAAAACAAAACAAAACCAGACACCACTACTATTGTGCCGCCGCAGCAGCAGCAGCAGTAGCAGCAGCCACACACACCACAACTCACGCCGCGCGTTTATTTTTAATTTAATTATAAATATAAATTGTTATTTAATAAATAATAATAATAATAATAAAATTTTAATTATCAAAAAAAAATTATTATAATAATTATTATAATATAATTATAAAAATTATAATTCTGTAACTGGGTTGGGAACTTTTTAGCTAATATTAAGGTTGTACTAGACGATTATCCGGTTTATCCTGGGGTACCTCAAAATTGTGCTCTATCGCCCACTCTCTTTTTAATTTTTATTAATGATCTTTTATCGATAACAGAAAATCCAATGCACTGTTATGCAGACGATAGTACATTACATTCTTCGTATGAACTACATCGTAATCATAATGCGAATCAAATGCTTCAGTCTCGCCAGAAGATGATTTCTTCAATTAACAAAGATTTAGATTCAATATCTAATTGGGGAAGGATAAACTTAGTAGAATTTAAGCCTTCTAAAACAAAGGCATGTTTGTTCTCAAACCATAAAGATCCATAAATGTTGACCCAATATCTATTAAATTTGGGAATGTCGTTGTCAAAAAACTTTTCATGGAGTAATAATATAATAATTGCAGCTAAAAAGGCGGCTAGTCGCATTGGATTTTTAAGATTTTTAAGAAGGCTCTTTTACGATGTTTAGTACGAAATACTGAGAATTTATAAGCATTTGCCCTATCGTTTTAATCACATTTGAAGGTGGAACTCGTTGAAGTCATATGATATTAAATATAATATACAATTTATAGATATTCAAGAATAAAAAATAATTAATTGATTTTAATAATTAAAACAAATGTTTTTTTTTTCTTTAAATACAAAATTCATTAACATTTAGTTTTATTCTCACTGGTTGATAAATCCTTTTTTCCCCCTTTACTACGACAAACAGAATTAGTATGGGTTTTTGATGGACATTCCATTAGAAAATCTCGAAATTCTCTAAATCACATTAAAATCTATGAATACGCATTGAACACATTTAAATGATTTTGGGGGTGGTGAAAATATTTACAAATAGCTGGATTAATTCATGAAATTTTCTTCAAAAATCATAAACCTATATAATAGAAGACTATACTTAAACGGAAATGCAAAAAAAAAGAAAAATAACTCCTATGGTTTTCAAACAATTGCCCGTCCGAGTTGTCGATGGGAATTTATAAATATAGGATTAGGTGTTTTAAAAATTAGTCTTAAGTGTTGGAAAAATACTTGTTTCTTTTTTTGAGACTGTGTTTCATACATTTCTCATCCTTATGGCGAAAGAATCTATTTACAAATCGGTTGGTTCGAAAGAAATACAGAATTGAATTTCTCATGCATTATAAGAATAGTTAAAGTTTCGAGAAATAATACGAAAATTTTGTTAGAGTATTTATGGTGGTAATATTTATAAAATATGTATCACTGCGATCGTCTATTATCCAATTCAAATTCAATGGTAATAAATAAATAAATAATATAAAGGGTGATTTTTTAGCTATATTATGTTTTTGGCAACACTGGTTTAAACAGCTGACGCACGTTTCGGGTTTTGTTTCATACTGTCAAACATCTTCAGTTTGGTATATAATTTAACCATGAATCGTCTTACGCAAACGAACAACGCTTGCAAATTATTGAATTTTAATATCAAAATACGTGCTCTGTTAAGAAAGTTCATCGCGACGAAGCTCATTTTTGGCTCAATGGGTACGTAAATAAATAAGCAGAATTGTCTATTTTGGAGAGAATATCAGCCAAAAGCATTGCTACCAAGCTACCAATGCATCCAGAAAAAGTCACAGTTTGGGGCGGTTTATGGGCTGGTGGCATCATTGGACCGCATTTCTTCAAAGATGATGCGAATCATCGTAATGTAACTGTGAATGGTGAGCGCTACCGTGAGATGATATCCAAATTTTTTTTTTTGCCCAAAATGCAAGAGCTTAACTTGCATGACATGTGGTTTCAACAAGACGGTGCCACATGCCGTCCACACAGCACGCGCAACAATGGACTTATTGAGAGGCGAGTTCGGTGAACATTTTATTTCACGTTCGGTACCGGTCAATTGGCCGCCTAGATCGTGTGATTTAACGCCTCTAGACTACTTTTTGTGGGGCTATGTTAAAGCTCATATCAATACAGACAAGCCCGCTTCAATTGACGCATTGAAAGACAACATTGAAGCATTTATTCGTGAGATACCGGCCGAAATGTTGAAAAGGGTATGCCAAAAAATTGGACTAAGCGGATGCGGACCATTTGAGGCGCATAGTCAAGGTCAACATTTGCATGAAATAATCTTCAAACATTAAATTATATGGACCGTACTATCGATTCAAATAAACATTTCATGCATTTTTCTGAATTTTATGTGTTTTTTTTTTGTTGAAAAACATTCCTATAGCTTTTAAAAAATCACCCTTTAGTCGAGTACCACACGAGGGGTCGTTAAAAACATTTCTAAGTGAGTTCTCTTTAATAGAACGATAATAAAACTAATATAAAATATTTATAATAATAATAATTATAATTAATTAAACATTACTCACATTTCTGTTGAGATACATGAGCATCTTGAGCGTATGTATGTTAATTAATATGATAATTAATGTTTGTTTATATGATCATCGGTTCATTCATTCAATATAATAACAAGCTTATATATATTCGAAAATATATAATAATTTTGAAAATTTATATAATCCATATGATAAGAAATAATTGATATGATAATTGGTAAAGGATGTTTTGTGTATTTTGTAACCCCGATTTGTTGTCGATTCGCGTTAATCTATTAATATAATAGATATATAAATATATAATTATTGAATATTCAATATAATTTGGATATAATCGTTTTTAATTTAAATTGACCATTGAAATTACCTTTATTTATAATATAATTTCGCTATATGTATACTAGGTCCTTGGGTCCAAAGGCTCCCCAAAAAATACAACATCATTTCTTATCATATGCACTTAAATTTATGTATGGTATTAAATTGAGATTTACAAAATTATTTATTATATATTTAGATAATATTAAATATTACATATACATAATTTTGTGATTTGAATTCACTTCAAAGATCATCATAGAAACTTTAAATCATTATTAATTATAAATTTTATTGTTTTAGACACATTAACATATATTCTTCTGATGGTCATGAATTAGAATTGGATTGTTATCGTATTTAACAATCAAATAAGTTCAAAATACTGTAATAGTGGGATAATTGTTAATGCAAATGCATTCTTTCAACTTCATTATAAAAATAAAAAGAATAATTAAAAAAAAAATGTATATATAATTTTGTTATATTTAAAATATATATGATAAAATAATTAAATAATTAGCAAAAAAATAAAAATAAAACGATAATAAACAATATAAATAAATATATATATATATGTATATAAATAAAAAATTAATCAGTCAATATAATATAATATAATATATAAAAGAAAAAAAAATATAATAAGAAAATTAAATATTCATTTTTTAAAAAAAAATACTTTTTAATAATTTTACCTATATTTATTACGTACGTACCATGTAAAATGTTAAAAAAAACATAAAATCACCATCTGAAAATGGAAAATGACCTATTCCGCATAACAAATGTATATTATAATAATTATGGATAAAGAAAAACAATTCCTAACAGAGAAATAAATAAAAAAAAAACAATTTTTTCTTTATATATGAAAATATATGACACACACAAATCAAAATAAAAAGTAAAAGAATGTTCAATATACAATATATATTATATATATATAAATAAATAGAAAAGAAAATTACAAATTCCTGCTATATATGTTTAGAAAATATAAAAAAAAAAAAAATTTTTAAAATTAAAATAATAAATATATTATTTAATATATAAATGAGGGTAGAAAAAAAAAAGAAGTGTAATTTCAATTGATAATATATTTAAAAAAATAAAATATAAACGAAGAATAAATTTTTAATTGTTGGACGACACACAACCCATTTTTTTTTTTTTATGATTTGCTTATTTGACGCTTTTTACTTTTTTTACCCCGGTCGATCAATCGTCAAATTATGGTCTAATATATATATAATTAAAAACCAAAAAAATTTTTAATATATACAATGTCATATATTAAATATAAAAAATAATAAAAAATAAAATAAAAAATTGATGGAAAAATTATTATTATTATTATTGAATAATTACAGAAAAATATATATTTTTTTAATAAGAAAAAATTAAAAATCATATTAATTATTTACATTCTCTCCTTTTGTGTCTCTACCAAATTGAATTCTTTTCGAGTATGTCCCCATCATAAAAAAAAATATACAGAAACATCCTGAAATGAAATTTCAATAGAGAAAAAAAAAAAAACGGAAAAAACGGAAAAAATACCACAAAAAATAAAACTATGTATATATAAAATATTCTTTTTGTTTTTTTTGTTTTGTTTAAATATCAAATTAAATTTTTTACAAGTTATATTTATTTTAGATTAAATTTAATAAGTAAAAAAAAAAAAGGTTTTAACATTTATTTTAAATTATTATGTTGCTTAAATACGTTGAAATATAAGAGGAAGAAAACTTTTTAATTTTAAAAATTTCATCATATTAAATATTTATATATTATTATTATTATTAAATATAATTGTAATAATTATTTATAAGAAATAAAATTTCTTACTTTTAAATCAGTGAAAAAATTAGCTGAAAAATAACAACACACACTACAACTATACTTAAATACAGGATCCAATTGAAAATATCTGTGCTGGACCCCCAACAAATTGCAAAAATTCATCATTTCCTCTATCTCTTCTATTTCTCTCTGTATACATACTAATATTATTTATATTATTATTATTATCATAATTTTTTTATATAATGATTGATTTATAACAAATTAATTTTTATTTATTCAATATATTTTGTTGTTAATTAATTTATACATAAATAGCAAAAAAAAAAAAAAAATTAGGAAAAGAAAATAATAAAGAAAAATATTTATATTTTGTTATAATATAATTTATCAAAAAGAATTGTTTATTTTTATATATATATATTAAGAATTATTTTATAATAATATGAAGAAAAAAAATAATAATAATAAAAAATTATAATTCTGGAAATAAAATTAATATAAATTTTATATATTTTAAATTTGTTATGTGTGTGTGTGTGTTGGGTAATTTAAAAAAAAAAAAAAAAGGATAAATTTGTTAAATATAACTTTAATTTAGCTGTGGCGTGTCATCACTCACTCACTTACCCAACCAACTACCCCCCCCCCCCCCACAGAGTAATAGCCAAGTTTGCAAAAAAAGGAATATTTCATCATCAATATTTGTTGGGGAATCAATACATATGGTTTTTTTTTTTTTTATGTACGTGTTCATACAAATCGCATAAAAGCATGAATATATATATATATATATATATATATATATAATAAATTCCTACACAAAATTATTACAATATTATTAAATTTTGTTTTGTTTTTTGTTTTAAATACATATTTTTTAAAATTATTTATATTTATATATTTTCCTATATATATATTTATTTAATTGCAATAAAATCATAAAATAAAATTATATTCAATTAATATAATTATTAAAATATGTTTATCTATGATTCTGATTTTTTAATTATTTAAATTTTTTGATTTTTTTTTGTGTGTATGAGAAAATATTGGCAGTTTTTTTTTTAAGTCTTCTCAAATACTTTCTCCTCATATTTTTTTTTTATTTATCCTTTAAGAAAAAAAATAAAATAAATCATTATATTTTTTTTTTTTTTTTGTTTTTTCCTTTAAATATATAATAATTAATATTAATCATTTTAATGGGAAGATCTGCTGCTGAAAATAAATATAAACTTTCGCCTTCAATATTAAATTCTCGTAGTCTTCGCATTGGTTGGTTTTTTTCGTCCTCATCATTTATTTATTTATTTATTTTTTATTAATTAATTATTTATTGTTATTATTTTTTATATATTAAAAAGTATAATAATAATTTTTTTTTTATTGTAAATTTCGAAATATATATATGTTTTATTTAATTGATGATGAATTTTAATTTTAATAATAATAATAATAAACGCTACAAATCTCTATTATTTAATATAATTAAGAATTGTTTTTTTTTTGGATAATTAATATAATTATTATTTAATTGTAAAAAAAAAAAAAAAAAAAGAAATAGAAAAAAAAAAGATAATATAAAATACTTTATGCGCGCTATCGTCGACAAAGAAGATTCTTTTCTTATTATATTATACACCAAATTATTTATTATTTAATTTTTTTTAATTATTTATTTTTTTGCTAAAAGAAATTCTGTAAAAAAAATGGTAATATTTGATATTTTTTTATATTTATATAAATGTATTTAAAGAAGAAAAAGAAATATAAAGAGAAAAAAAAAAATAAAAATAAAATAAGTATGGAAATAATAAATTAAAATTTAAATAACCAAATAATAATAATAATATAGTAATAATAATAATAATATTGAGTATTTGTTTTTTATATAAATAAATATTAATAATTTATATAAAATTTAATAAATAAATATATTAATTATGAAATATTTTAATTGATAATATATATATAAAAAAAATTAAATAATTTAATAAATATATTTATATTAATTTATATATATATATATATATATATATATATATATAAAATGAAAACAAATAAATCCTTTTTTAATATATAAATATATAATAAAAATAGATATTTTTATATTTATAAAAAATATATATCACAAATTATGATTTCAATAAATATTTTGGTTTTAATAGAAAAATGATGGGGCGGAAGGGGGAAGAGGAAAGAGGCAAAAGTTCAAAAAAAAAAAAAATAAAAAGGAATAAAATAAATTATATAAAAATATATATAAAAAAAAAAAGTAACAAAAAAAAAAAACTACTTACCAAAAATTTTAACTGAAAACTTAACCAAAAATTAATATAAATTAATTTTTATCTTGTTGATTTTGTTGGGATTGCTGTTGTTGATTTGGTCCTCCCGGATATCCACCATAGGCTCCATATGGTTGTGGATATGCTTGTTGTTGTTGTTGCTGTTGCTGTTGCTGCTGTTGTTGTTGTGGTCCACCAGCACCTGGATTACCATAATATTGTGCATATGGATTATAACCAGCCATGGCTTGTTGTTGTTGTGCATTTGCACCACCATAACCTCCACTGCCCGTGGCACCACCACCGGTCGCGGCCGCTCCAGATGCATTTGCTGTCGCTACACCAGCAGCAGCACCTGCCACTCCTTGTGCTTGTGCAGATACTCCAGCGGCACCGGGAATACCACCACCACCACCACCACCACCTTGAGTAACCTAAATATATACAATAAAAATAAATTATATTATACAATTTAAAAAATGAATTGATTAAAAAAAAAAAAAAAAACAATTTAACTATTACTTTTAATTGATTTTCAATTGCTTCAGCCTCTTCTATTTTACCCATACTTCGATAATATTCTGCCCATTGTTTACTATAATCTGGTTGAGCACCAACACCAGCCGCTTGTGGTTGACCAGCGGTCATCCCTTGACCAGAATGATTAGCTGGCGTTCCATTAGCTGTTTCGAAATATTGTAAAATAATGGTACATTTTTATTATAGGTAAAAATGATTTATGTTAAATTTAAAAGAACAAGGATATTGCTATTGCGTATGACAATAATGTTTAATAATCATTAGGATATAAACAGTACGTACCGGAGACCATTTGAGCAGCTGCATTCCCTTGAATACCTTGCTTAGCTTTCAATTGTTGTTCTATCATATCCGCTTCCCGTTGTAAACCAATTGATCTATAAATGATAAATAAATGTATATATTTTATAATACATTTTCCTATTGATTCCTATTTAGTGTAAATATTTACTTATAATATTCTATCCATTGAGCTGAATAATCCGGTTGACCTGTTGATGGATTTATTTGTACTTGAGATTGTTGTTGTTGTGATTGATCCCATGATTGTTGTTGAAAACCACCCCATTGTTGACCATATGCAGAATTCGAACCACTTTGTAAACCACCACCACCACCACCATAATTTTGATTCATTCCACCAACGCCTCCGCCCATACCACTATTTCCCATATTTGGACCACCGCCGCCTCCACCACCACCACCGCCACCGCTACCAATTTGACGTGTACTTAAAAATGTTATATCAACACCAATTTTATCGGAAATTAATTGTCGAGCATGTTCTATTTGTTCAGTTGTTCCTTTCATTTTAAACATTTTTTCTGATGGTGGATTTATCGCACTACGATCCATTTCACAGAATGCACCCGATTGTTGATTTATTAATTTTATTGTTTCACCACCTCGACCAATTACAATCTGTATTTAAGAAAAAAAGAAAATCATATCAATTATAATTAATAACAATCTCATTGAAATCAGTAAGCATAGTTGAAGAACAAAAAAAAAATAAACTTACACCACATTTTGATGCTGGCACAGCAAATGATACTTCTTCCCTCATCGGTTGATTACTTGTATCGGTACCATATCCATAATTACTGTTTGTTTGTTGCGGCATATTGTTATTATTATTATTATTACGGTTCATGTTTCCGTGATTGTTTCCTCTCTGTGCAAAAAAAAGAAATTATATATTAGATTTGATTTCTGATTCAATATCTATATGTTAGTAAATTTATTTTGAACGTAATTACCATTACACTTTCAATTAACTCTTCAATGGTACGTTTAGCATCATCCACTTGTTGTTGTGTTCCTGTTATTATACAACGACGATCACCTGGACTATCACCTTTGCCCTGAAGGAACTGTAATTTACATCCAGTTTCACCTTGTATTTTCTTAATCATATCACCACCTTTTCCAATTACAACACCGACTGCATTTTTCGGTACAAACACTTCGGCTTGTTCATTACCAATGCCACCCATACCACCAATACCGCCACCGCTACCACCACTACCACCGCCTCCTCCTCCTCCACCTCCACCACTACCATTTCCGTTATTATACGAACGATTACTATACACATCCTTTTCCAATATTAAATCAAAAACTAATTGTTTAGCATTTTCCACTTTTTGTGGATCACCTGAGATTCGTAATGGTTTTTCAACTAATTCTTGACCGGGTCCATCTTGTATAATAACCATTTTGGCACCCGTTTTTTCTTGAAGCATTTTAATGGTTTCTCCGCCTTTACCAATAACCAAACCAACTTTTGAACCGGGGACCATCACCTCTTGATATGATGGAAATCCACCAGCCGGGTACGCTGGTATAATAATACAACTAACTATTTCTAACGTGCCGGCATTGTTTTGATTACATAATTGTTGAATTAATTCTTTGCCACGATTAACGGCATCTCGTGTACCACTAACAGTGCAGACACGTTCTGGATATTTATAAATTAGATTTTAATAAAATAAAAAAAAAAAAACACAAACTTTGAATATCATATAAAACGAAAAATTAATAATTACCAGAATCTCTTGACATTGCCAATTTACATTCAGCTTCATTTTGTATCCGTACTACGTGTTCATCATTACCGGTACGTCCATTTATTAATCCAGCAACTTTTTCCGGTAATTTAATTTCTTCATTTACTGTACTGGATGAATTCTGTGTTATGCGGGCAGCAATGGCAGCAGCCTATAATTATTATTAAAATGATTACGTCGTTTATAATTTTTACGGTTTTATTTTTTTTATTGAATTTATACACATCCAATTGTTATTAACTTACTTGTTGTGCTCCCATACCCACTGGACTCAGGTTTGACGTATTGGGTGAATTATAATCCCCGGAGTTGTTAAATTTTTTAGAATCCGGTCCTTTATGTAGTACAAACAATAAAAAATCAAATCAAGTAAGTTCACACTTGTCATAAGTATTTTTTGTTAGAAATTATTAATTAAAAGGACAATAAATCTACCTGAATTATCTTCGATATTTCTTTTAGTACCTGTATTTTGACCTATGGGATGTATTTTTGCAGCAATCTAAATATATAAGATAAGTTATTCATGATTATGATCTATCGGATGAGGATGAACCATTCACACCCACATACACACACGCACGCACCAAATTTTACCTGTTTTGCTCTTTGTATTGCAGCCGCAAATGCTGCCGATTCACTAAAATTTTGTTGTTGAGGTGTAACTGATGAGTAATCACCCATTCTATTTTAACAATAAGTATTTAAACAAAAGTTGTTCAGCACAAATAATTAATTAAAAAAAAATTTAATAAAATCACTAAATTAACCAAAATAAAAAGAAGAAACTCAATTACATTTATGATGGCCGACCACGCATTAATCAGAGTTTACATTGTATTGCCCATGCATGAAACTTGCATGCAACTTTAATAATGAATAGGCAAGGGGAATGAAAAGAGAAACGGGATCAGTTTCACATAATATTCTACTTTTTACGTGCAACTCGTTCCCTTATTGGTTGTTGTTTTTTTTTTTTTATTTAGCGTCTATACAAGTATGTACACATTCAGAAAATTGCACGAGTGGGCAATACAATGTAAATTCATCGTGCATTTCAACGCGCATTCCAACTCGAGTTGAAATGATAATGTAAACTCGGTCTTAAAGAAAGAACATTGAAAATGAAAATGCAATCAAGCAGCAGCAATTGCACTACGACGAATTATGAATTTTCTTTGATAAAAAAAATGGCCGTACATATAGCATTTATTTTATTAGCAGTTGTATTCCACAAGGGAGCGTACCGATAGCATAAATTTTTCACCTTTTTATTTGTCGAAAATGCATTAATGGCGAAAAATGGTTGAAATCCATGAACAGTTTGAAAATTATTCTAGTATATAAAATTTTTAAATTTAAAAATTCCATCTATTTTATTTATTCACAAATCAAATTTCGCCATATTAATTTATTGCAATTTGGCAACCCTAATTTATGAATTTTCTTCTCACCTCGCATTCGTATCTATACAAAACACTCCGAACAATCGAATATTTGATGATTTTCAATCTGCTGAAGCATCAATCAAGCAAGCAAGCAGCAAAGAATTAACAAGCAAAGAAGCGCTTGTTACTACATACAAAAGCGAAACAAGTATGTCGGCAGACGCCAAATCGAATAAAAACATTAACAAAATGGTATGTTTTCTTCTAATTTTTAAGTTCTTTAAATATCTATTATGTTTTAATATAAATTCAATTATAAATGTGAAAAAAAGTGTATAATCATTGGAATATGTGAATTACGATTAATATTCTATTCTTAAATTTTATTTACTTAATTATGGGCGCGTAGAAATAATCCATCCAAATTTTGTGAAAAAAATGGAATGAAAATCGGTATTTGTGCAAATGTGTGCGTGTGTGAAATTGGTGTTGTGCATACGAACGACGAGTGGGGTGAATTTGTTTGATTGCGAGTTTGTGTGGGTGTGTGTGTGTTTGCATCCAAAGCACTGAATTCGAATTTGTGTTTAAAAAAAAAATTCCTAAATCAATGAAACGTTAGAAATTTCGGTGTATTTTGTATTGAATGTATCCAAAAATATCAATATTTTTTGATTTATAATTAATCATTGGGTATTTTCTGCAGGCTGGTGAAGATAAAACAAATGAAGTTAGCCAGGAGGTTAAATCAACTGGTAGTGCGTCTGCTGTAGATGATAAAAAGGTGAAATCTGTTACTAATACTGATAAGAATAAAGATGCTCCTAACAGTAAGTGTTACACATACACACATTCACGTATTTATCTAATATTTTTATTTTGTTTATACATCGAATAAATATTATTATACACTGTACATGAATACGTGTGCAATATGTGAATTATATGTGCATTAATTTTTGGTTGTGAAAATGGTTATTTTGTTGTGTTATCACCGTACACATTTTTAATCAACTTGCGTGTTACAACAACAAAACCGCAAAAAATGCAGGCGAACACAAACCTCATTAATAAATCATGTACGATTTTGCCTTGAAAATAATTTTATTTGTTATTTGATTATTAGGTGATAAAAGTACACCAATAAAATCCTTGGAATCTGATAATGATGCTGTTGAAAATAATTCTGAGGTATCGGATAAGGAAGAGACTAATAATGATGTGGATCGTCGTGGTGCTGATGGTGATGGTATTGATAATGATAATGGTGATGGTGGTGAAGAGAATGATGAAAATGATAGTGTAAAAAAGAATTCAAAAATTCCCGATAAGAAAAAAGAAATGGCTACTAATAAGCAACCGGTTAAGGAGGAACCAGTTATAGAAAATGGAACTCCTTTAGAAGATATTGTAAAAATTAATACGTTCATTAACGCTACAAAAACTGATGGTTTACAAACGTTCCATATGGTAAGCATTTATATTTTGTGTTATTTATTGATATCATATATCATGTGTTATAGATACCATTCGAACAATGGATTATTATTTCGTTATTATTATTTTAGATTTGTTTTGATAATAATGGTAAGCCAAATTCAATAAAAAAAAATCTACGTAAATTCAAGGGTTTTAAATTTGATAAAAAATCGGATGAATATAAGAAAAAATTGGAATCAGTTGAAAAAATGGAGTTGAATAAATTGAAAACATTATGTGATGCGATTGGATTAGATAAAAAGGGTACAAAAGAAGAATTGGCAAAACGATTATGTGAATTTTTATTGGCCCCCGAGGGTGAAGATGAAGATATCGCAGATGATGAACCAGAGAAGGACAATGAAGACGACCAAGATGAAGTAGCAGAAGAAGAAGAAGAGGAAGAGGAAGAAGAAGAAGAACCACCATCAAGCGAAGAGGATAAAAAACGAAAAAAAAGTAGCCGGCGTAATGCAAAAGAAGAAAAAGTACAGAAAACTAGTAGCGGTAGACCACGTAGAGCTGCGGTTGGAAAACCAAAAGGTACTGATTATTTTATTTTCTATTTTTTAGTTTCTAGTATAATTCAGTACACGTGTTTCTCATTTGCGAGAAACTTTATGTAATATCTTCTTTTTTTTTAATTTTATTTACATAACTTTAATATACAAATATAGAAACAACATACGTTGATTATGGCACTTCTGAAGAAGAATCAACATATGAAAAGCCAAAAGGCGGTAAAAGAAAACGAGATGAATCGGATACTGGTTCAGATGTAAGTAAATGTGTATTATATAACATAAAATAAAATCTATAATACATTTGAGTTCTTTTTTTTTCATAATTTATAGTATAATCCATCGGGTATATCAGATTCTGATGGTGGCCGTAAAAAATGGGCGGCTAATATTAGCGGCGGTGGTGGACGTGGTCGATCACGTACACGTCGTACAAATCGCCGTAAACTATCAGAAAGCGAGGATGAAGAAGAAGAAACTCCTAATTCATCTGAAGATGATAGCGATGTAAGTAAAAACTTATAATGGTGCATTTTAATTGTATTAAAAAAAAACGAAAATGATAAAAACTTATTAAACAGGCACCTAAGAATAAGAATAATAAAAAACGACCAACAACGGTGACATCCAGAGGACGTGGTAGACCAACAGCTGGTCGCGGTGGAGGTAAAAAGGTGTCCGAATCGGAACCTTCTGAAGTTGAAAGTGAAGTGAGTGTGGTATTGAAAAAATATTGTGAAAACACTGTCACATCTATTTTATTTTAATTATATTGTGAAACAAAATTTGCAGGATGATTCAAGAAAAAAACCATCAAGTGTTAAAAATAATAAATCTAAAAATTCAACATCATCAAAGGGATCGCCAGCGGCTAAATCCGGAGTTGGTGCTGGACGACCGAAACGTGCAACAGCGGCAAAATCAAAATCAACAAAAGATGAAACAAGTGAGGAAGAAGAAGAAATAGAAGAGGACGAAGATGAAGAAGAAGAGGAAGCCGAAGAAGAAGAAGAAGAAGCAGCAGCACCACCACCAGCAGCGGCAACGGATAAAGTACCGGATAAAGATGAAGGTTCTGAAGATGAGCCATTATCAAAAAAAGCTAAATCATCACCACCAACAGTAAGCAGACGAAGCATTTGTTATGTGATTTTTTTTTCTTTTTCATTTTATACAATTTATGAAATTGGTTTCGTTGTAGGATTCTGATATCAAAATGTATGTTAAAACAATATTGGATGATGCAAATTTAGAAGAAATAACAATGAAAACTGTTTGCAAACAAGTTTATGCAAAATTTCCACAACATGATTTATCACATAAAAAGGATTTTATCAAGTCTACTGTTAAAGCAGTATGTATTTTTTTTTACTAAATTGAATTCAATTAATTATTATATTTATTATTCATAAAATTTTTCGTACATTTACTCTTATTACAGTTAATAGCAGCAACATAAACTAAATAAAATTATTTTAGAACAAAAAAAATAAACTTATTTTTTTAAGGAATAATAATAATAATTTTAGAAAACATAATTGTAAATTTAAAAATACGGTGCTCTTCGTATTTTACACATCATTGCAAAAAAAAAAAAACACAGAAAATAGAAGAAAAATCAGAAATCACAAAACCATCATCAAAATATTTTTAAATATTCCGCAACGAAAGAATGAAAAGATAATTATTTTTTTTTTTTTATGTAATTCTACTTTTAAATTTGAGACTAAAAAATGGTTTATTATTTTTACTATTTCATTTTCGTTGTTTACTAATTTAAAAATAATAAAAAAAGATTACGTACAGCAAATTTTACAACAAACTCTGCCTAAGTACAAAAAAAAAAAAAACAAAAAACATATTGATAATATTTTTTATTAAATTTCGGAACGGTAAAGTGAAATAGATACAGAGAGATGAATGAACTAAGAATAATGTAGTCAATGTTATTTTATGATTTTTTTTTTTAAATGCAATTCAGAGTATAATTTTTAAAATTGAATAAGAATTATGATTTTTAATAGATTTAATTAAATATAATTTTTTTTATCGCTCCACACCTCCGCCATTAAATTCTAATTCTAACTTTGTATTTAATACAATTTAATCAATTTTAATTTAATCATGAATAAATAAATGGGCTTTTTATTTTAAGTAAAATAATAGATTGACTTGAATAGATGTGAGATGTATACAGATGAATTAACATTTTTTTTTTTTATATTTAATATTATTAAATACAATTCACAAAAATAATAAAGTAGATTTAATAAAAAGTTATATAAAAAACCATAAAATTGCGATTGCAAATGAGTATGAGATACTAAACAAACACACTCTCATGAAAGAAATGTTTTATTTAATATTTAAGGTATTATTATAATATATTTTTTAAAATCTTGATTGGATTAATAAAGAATTGCAAAATAAAAATATATCTATTATTAAATAATTCAATATAAATTTTCTCAATACTAAAAAAATAAAAAATAGATTTTGTTTAAAAAATAATTTTTTTTTTATATAGGGAGTTGCTTTTTTATTTATATTAAATTCTATTAATTTTTTTTATAATAATTAAATTTTTTTTTTCATTTTAAATTTTATCAAACAAAAGTTTTTTTTTTTTAAATGTATAATTAAATACAAATAAATGAATAAAATGATTAAAAAAAATTGAAATCGTAACATTACAATAAACAGTTTGTTATATTTTCATATTGTAGTGATGATAATAAAAGGTGTGGAGCGTTAATAAAATCAGTTGATTTGCTTTACTGTTGATTCCCTATATAATAAACTTTTGACATGGTTAAAATGAAAAAAAAAAAAAAAAAAAAAAACAGGACAAAGGGCATGTAAAATTCCTTCTTCCCAAATAAACCATAAAAAAAAGAAAAGAAATCTATTAGATTAATACTTTTTACATTTTACTAATTTATTTAAATATGTGTTTTATTATTTCAGTTTTCATCTTACAAATTGTTTTGCATATTAAAGGGTATTTCGGTATTTTGGCCTTGTGGCTGTATATTCCTTTCGCCTTTTGAGAGATAATTTAAATTTAAACATTTTAATAGGTAAATTGATGGTATATTCTTCTACTTATTATGAAGTAGCTGACTTTGGAATCTATAATGCAGCAATAGCGGCATTTTCCTCTGAAAATTTGTTGAAAAAAAAAAACAACAATCATTAAAAATACAAACATAATATTCACAAATCGGGATTTGTGTGTTTACCTGCAACGAGACGTATTTTTTCAATTGCTAATCGTGCATCACGGGCTTCCTTTTGTTTAGCTTCGATTTCACGTTCTTTAGTGGCCTTTTTGGATAATCTTGTGTGATGGTATGCACCATAAAAAATACCAACGGTTAAAAGTGACCATCTGCCAAACTGTGACCATCAAAAACAAAAGACATTACATTATGATGCCAAAACAATTTAGTATTACAATTAAATAAGTAATTTTTACAATAATAAAAGTAAATAAAAATCGATTTGTTATAAAATTACCAAAAAAAAAAAAAAAATGTAAACTTTGCGATATTACATAATTGTTTTTTTTTTATTCGCATATATTTTTTTGGTTATATTTTATTTTATTTTTTTTTTTTGTAATTTATAATTTATTAATAACATTTACCCGGATAAGTGGAGCTACATTTACGGCTGCTGGAAGTCCTGACATTATTCTGTTTTATTTTTAAATTAATTAAATTTAAATTAAATAAATAATTTATGAAAAAAATAAATATACAATATATAGATCGTAAAATAAATGGAATGGAAATCACCACAAAACAATCAAAATTTTTTTTTTTTTAATTAAACACCACCAACGCACCCAGCACAAAAAAATGACACTACACATAACAATCACCACAAATTTATTTCAACATTTTATTTTATCTTAAAATCACTACGGCACCTATCTGTGAATTTCTCAAATATTAATTTTTTGTTTAAAAATCCTTCATGACGGTTTCAGCTAAATAGCAACCATGACGTCATTATTAAAATTGTTTTGTTATGTCGTTAGTCAACACTTTAACAACAGACAACATACACTCAACAACAACAACATAACATCAATAAGGCAACATAATACATATCATTCGGTAGTCGAACACCCACACCTTTTGTAAAAATTAAATTTTTTAAATTTTCGCAAATCGAATTAAAATTATTATTTAATAATTGTTTTTGTTTTCTAGAAGTAATAAAATAAAATTTAAATATGATTAAATATTTAAAAAATATGTTGGATCACGTTGTGGAACATCAAGAAAATGATATGATGGATATATTATCATATAATTGCAATAATTTAATGAATCAAATCGGTGCATTAAATGATGACAATATTGATGGTGGTGGTGGTAATGATGATGGCATTAAGGTTGAAGCAAAACAAAATACTAAAAATCAAATTATAATGGATTATATTGAAAAAAATGCAAATGAACATAAACCTATAAAAGATTTTAAAGAAGGTATATACTTTTTATAAATATAAGCGATTTTAAATAATTCTCCTAATTATATTATATTAACTGCGCGATCTAAAAATAGATTTGGATTGGTTTAATGTAACCGAACCATTGTCGTTACGTTCAACATTACAGGGAAAAATTGTAATATTAGATTTTTTTACATATTGCTGTATAAATTGTAATCATATTTTGCCGGATCTAAAGCGTATCGAACAATTGTATTCGGTTGAAGATGGTGTTGTTGTTATTGGAGTGCATAGTGCAAAATTTTCAAATGAAAAAGATTCAGCAAATATTTTATCGGCTGTACAACGTTTTGATATAACCCATCCGGTTGTAAATGACAGTACCCTATCGATGTGGATCGATTTGAAAATAAAATGTTGGCCAACACTTTTGATTTTGGGACCATTTGGTAATCCATTGTTTGTATTAATGGGTGAAGGACATTTTCCATTATTAAAAGCGTATGTTGATATGTCAATTGAATATTATAAAAATATACAACAAATAAAATTGCATTCACTACCACTAAATCCAGCAACAGATTTAATAATGGCTTCACATTTGAAATTTCCTGGTAAAATTGCGTGTTCAAAATCTATTAGTAATAATAATATGGTTGATGTTGATCATAAGAACGATCAACCGAAAGATGCTAATATTGTTGAATTATATGCAATATCCGATACTGGTAATCATCGTATATTAATATTTAATGAAAGTGGACATGTTTTGCATAAAATTGGTGGTAAACAAAGTGGTTTTAAAGATGGTGATTTTAATGTAGTTCGATTTAATTCACCGCAAGGTTTAACATTTTCGGATGGTGGTAATTGTATTTATGTGGCTGATACAGAAAATCATGCAATACGTAAAATTAATTTACGAATGAAAATGGTTGAAACAATAGCAGGAACGGGTCGACAAGGCGAGGATCGTATAGGCGGTAAAATTGGTATTTTACAAGAAATTTCTTCTCCGTGGGATGTATCCGTATATCGTTTTACTGATATGCCGTCCATACCAAATCCACTTATGATGATGATGGCCGCATCAACGGAAACTAGTCAACCGGTTTCAAAAACGGAACGTGAAGTTTTACTCATAGCAATGGCTGGAACCCATCAAATATGGGCTATATTTTTAGACACCTCCATATGGTGGAAATCAAGTAAACATCCAATGAATACGGTCATTTCAATTGCCGGTAATGGAAACGAAGAAAATCGAAATAATTCATATCCGAAAAATTCTGCATTTGCTCAACCATCGGGTTTATCCATTTCATATAAAAATCGTGAATTGTATATAGCCGATAGTGAAAGTTCAACGATACGGAAATTATCGTTAACCGATGGTAGAGTTATGGGAATGGTTGGCGGTGACCGTGATCCATTGGTATGTATTTGGACTTTAAAAAAAAAAATAATAAAATATAAAATAAGAACTTTAATTATATATTTCAATTTAATAGAATTTATTTGCATTTGGTGATTTGGATGGAATGGGAACAACAGTAAAATTACAACATCCACTGGGCGTCGCCTATAACTCTATTGAAAATTGTCTATACATAGCCGATACATATAATCATAAAATAAAAAAATTAAATTGTACAACAAATGAATTGAAAACAATGCAATGTTTTGAACAAACAGTGGACGACGGTGATGATAACGATGATGGTAACGATGATACTCCAAATGTAACAAAAATATTATATCAATTTAATGAACCCGGTGGTTTATGTTTAAATCCAAATGGAAATAAATTATATGTGGCTGACACAAATAATCATTGTATTAAAATGATTGACATTCAATCGACATCAATGGAAATAAAAACGGTGAAATTATTGTTTGATAAACAAATTGATGATGGAAATCGACCACAATTTGTATACGAACAAACATTAACCAACAAAGAAATTCAATTAAAATCCGATGGTGGTAAATTAATGATTCAAATAAAATTTCAAATGGATGATATTCATTTAAATGTGGACGCTCCACAACAATGGACACACACCATATCAAATGATTTATGGACAATTATCGATTATGATTCATTGCACACCAAACAAAATGATATTATACAAAATGATAAAATGTCTATTGTCGTAAATACATCACCGGGTATCGATAATACAAATACAACCGATTCAGAAACGATTATAATTGGATTTAAATTGAATTTATGTAGTATGGATAAATGTATACAAAAGTGTTTTTCCGTAACGTTTCCAATAACATTTGATTTACTGAATGATAATGCTAATGTTGATAAAACTAATATTGATAATACTAATAATGATAATACTGATAATGATGTTATTAAAGAGAATTGCATAATTAAAATTACCGAAAATGATTGTGAAATAGTAACGTCATCGTCAACGACAATCGCAACCACAATAAAAACTGAATAAGAATTATTTTTGATAAAAAACAAAAAAAAAAACTTTAATTAGAAATAATAAAGGGTAAAAAAAAAGTTTATAGTGCTAAATTTGTTTTAGATTTTATTTATTAGATTTCCATCGGAAGCCATAATACTCTAATAAACTCTGTTAAAAAAAAGACAATTTCGACTGAACCGCTATCATTTATCCTTTGTATCTACCATAAATTATCATCAATTTATTTTAATTTAACGAGCTTTTTATTAGAATTATGTATAACTATCTATATTGTTGGTGATATATAGAAAAAAGTAGAACATCGTAAATCATAAAATTTTCACTATCGAATATATATTGCTTGTGCGGGAGTTGCGAGGGAAAAAGGATATACATATATATATAAAAAGGATACATAAAACTATGATAAAACGCATGCCCAATTTATTCACAAACACGCACAAAAAAAGGATTTTTATATACAATATGAAAAAAAATTAGTGTTTTTTTTTTGACATTTTTCACAATAATACGTTTAGGTGTGAACATTCTCATTGCAGGAAGACTTGCTTATCATATATATATATATCAGAAAAAAATTTTCATTTCCATTAAAAATTTATTAGAACAAAAAAAAGTGTGTTACGAATCAAAAATCAGTGAAAATCAGTGATAATATAATTATGTTATTAAAATATTTAATAATTGGTAAGTTCATTTTCAATTTTTTTCATTCAAAAAGGACGTAAAAAAAATAAATCCATATTTTGAACAATTGCGTGGTGCATTTATATATACTAACATAGAAATATATGTGTATTTTCCATTGTCTTAAAAAAATTTGAAAAAAAAAAAAAACAAACAAAAAATGTATAGGTATTATTTTAAAATTAACATCAGCAATAGATTTGCAAGGTTTATCAACTGGTAAAAAAGAAAGGAATTCAAAAACGATAATAAAATCCACTTCGCCAACGGTTAGTTGAATAGTTTTTACGTGTTTTTTTTTTTTTAAATAGCAAAAATTATATAAGAATTTTTTTTATATATATGCGCCTATCAATCAATAAACACCCGTAGATTAAAGCAACATCCGATCCATTATCGATATCTATATATCGTGTTAATGCCACAAATGGTGCAACATGTATTCTAATACGAACCGATGCTTTATTAACCATTCAATATCGTGATAAATTAAATGAAGATCAAGAAGCGGATATTTATTTACCAGATTATCCGGATTTATACGGTGATTGTACACAATCGGATATATCAAGTATTACATTGGGTTTTAAAGATTTTCTATTGAAAATATTATTTAAAAAGACACCCGGTGGTGAATTATGGTATGTTAAAAATATGGAATTAACCTATTCAACGTCAAACTCAAAATTTTTACACGTTGATCGACCCGGACTTAATGTAAGTTTTTAATAACAAAAATATTACGCCATTTGTGAGATTTTGTGTTGATTACATAATTGTTATGTTTGTTTTTTTTTTGCCGCAGGTCAAGCTATCTACTAAAGAAAGTACACTATTATTTCCAACACCAATTGGTAAATCATATAGTTGTGATCAGGAAATTACTGTCACAATGTTTTCTCAGGTATTTATGCATTAATAATCTTTTATATAGTTCTGTTTAACTCTTTTTTTTACATATATATATAGGATCAAAACGATAAATCAGGTCATACTGCCAAATTGTTATTAAGAGAATTGAAAATGCAAAGTTTTATGTATAAAGCAGCAAATACATGGGGACCAACATTTCAATGTAGTGCAACAGGTAATAATAATAATAGTAAAATTAAAAAAAAAAATATAAAAACATTATATATATGTATATAGGTACATACCGTGATGAAACTGCTCCCGTTGCTGTTGGTTCAACATTAGCCGTTGTTGTCCTGTGTTCTGTTACCGGTTATGGTATTTGGAGGTAATTGATCTTTATAATTCATTATGATTATATATATTATAATATATGATAACATAAATTACACATATCTTTTCTTTAATATATAAAAATAAAAAGATATATGAAAGTGAAAAAGGTACAATATGGATCTATGGAATAGTTTTGTTTTTGATCACACAGAACAAAAAACATATCAACATATATATTATAATTAACCAAAAACCATTAGTTAATTTATATATAGATTTTCACAAAATCTAAAATATATATATATATATATTCCGTTATGTTAAAACAATTTAAAAAAAACATTTTGATTAAATTAACTAAAAAAAACACTTTTTTTTACACTTTCATTGTTTGTATCATATCCTTTTTTTTTTAAAGTTTATACACTTATACTGTTTAATTTATTATTATATAGATATATAACAAAAAAAAATGTTTGATTATTTAAGTTTCTTTTTTAATAATTATATTATCATTATATATATTAATTGACAAAACATATTATATGTTATTATTAAGATATATATTTACAAAATATTAACACAAAAAATCATATCACACAAAAAGGATCATTCCATTTAAAACTGGAAAATCTTATTAACAACAACAACAACAACAACCAAATTACATATCCGTTTATTGCATATGGTGTTGTATTTGATTTTATTCTATTTTGAAACTAAAAAAAAACACCTATATTATAATAAATAAAAAAAAACAGTTATCAAATGCCAAATTATATAAATTCAATTATTAAGTTAAGATTATTAAAAAAAAAATAAAAATGCAATGTGTAAAAAAAAACAAAACATCCGCGTCTCACAAACTCTTCTGGCACACAAATCAATTAATATTAATAACTTACAGTGTACACACATTTGCGCAAACAAAATAACGGTTGAATATCAAAAAAAAAAAAAAAAAAAGACGCGTATAATCAACATCGCGGTGATTTTAAATAAAAAAAAAATTATCATAACTTTTATCAAAATAATAATTTAAATTTATATAATCTATATATATACTATTATTAAGACGTGTTTAATCTTTTTTCCTGCATTTAATTAATTAAATTATGAATTTTAGTGCGTGCAATATAATAACATTTTATTATTTAGGAATTAAATAAAAAAAAAAATAAATAAATAAAATATGTTTTCTATGTGATTTCCTAATGATATAAAATAGAAATCATTAACGAAACAACAAACATATATATATATATATATTATAAAACGGACAATAAAAATGTTTAGATTAGCTAATCAATATTTAGAAGAATGGATTTAGATTATATTATTGATAGTATATATTTATCGAAAAAAAAAATTATAATTAATAAATATCATATATATTAAAAACAATTTGCGATTTTAAATGTTTTTTTTTTATTAAATTATAGAAAATGTTCGTATATAAGAAATAAAACAACACCATTTATTTGTGTATTCTATTATAAGAATAACATGATAATATTAATAATAATAATAATAATAACAAATAATAACGAATAATAAGGAATATATTACGATCTCTACGTATATGGAAAATAATGGAAAATTTTAATAAAATCCTATAAATATAAATTAATAATAACGATTAATAAAATATAAACCATATATTTATAAATTTAACTAAATATAACTCATATATATTGGTATGACGTTAATTCTTCGTCTAAAAGAACCCACAAACCAGATTGATAGTTTTTAAAACAGAGAGCTACTACACTTAACTATTTTTTTGCTTATTAATAATTGTTGTAAATGAAATAAAAAAAAATTAATATTGTTCTACATGGGTGATGATGAATGATGAATGATGACGATGGCGATGATGATGTTTTTACCCTTTACCATCGCATCATCTTTTTTGTACATTACGTTAATCTATGATAAAATAAATATTTGAATATTTCATCGAAGACATTTAAAATGATTTTATAAAATTCTATTGATGTTAAACACACACACACAAAACCAATTAATTAAATATTAATCTTTTGATCGTATTTCATTTTGTGCACTTTTCATAATTATTAATGCACCTTTTTCAATTAAATCATTTGCTAATTTATACCCTAAATTTACACATTTTTTAAGTAAATTTACATCGTAACAATTATGATGATAAATACCACAAAATATTTTATCCTCATTCAATTCATCATGTTTATCTGTTAATTGATGATGATGATTGTCATCTTCAATACGATTAATATCTCCAGTACCTGATTGAACAGTTGTATTTTCGTTAATCGTTGAAAAACGATCAAATGATGAATGTATTAATGATAAAGGTGATTTTTGATGATGATGATGCGGAATTTGTAAATTGGCATCAATTTTCTGTTGTACATTATACACTGGACATTCAGCCATAATATCTTCACCGATTCCTAAATTTAATGGGCATTTTACTGCCGCTATTGATGGATCATTTACTTGATTATCATTATTCATAGTTGGTAATGTATTCTTTCTTAGAAATGGACATTTTACCATTTCTTCATTTCCAATTGTGGTCATTTTCATTGGACATTGCTTTTTTATAGTTTGATCAGGATTATCCAAAATTTTTTCATCTTTAAATACATTTTGATGAACTTTCATAAAGTCCATTATTTGATTTGATGGTGTTTCTTCGTTTACATTTAATTTGATTTTCTTTTTATCGATTGATATCAATTCATCATCTACGGTGTCCACCAATTTATTATTTTGTAATGATTTAATTACATTTATATTTATGTCAGCAATTAATGCCATTGTTGATGTAACTTTACATAGTACCTCTTTTTGACCATCAAGGCTCCATACACCTCCATTAACATCAACCGTAAAGGAACGTTCATCCTCTTGGGTAGTTTCATACAATTTATTATCATTATTGATGGTATGTTTGTTTGATTGTAATTTTTTAAATGATGTATTAATACCAACCGGTGCACTACAACCACCTCCTAATTTTTTCAAAAAACTACGTTCAATTAACACTTGACATTGTGTATGTAGACATATTAAATTTTTTAATATATTTAAAATTTCCATATTATTGACACAACACTCAACGGCCAATGCACCTTGTCCAACCGCATATAATAATGTTGTATCTGGATCAAGTGTCTAATAGAATAAATGTAATGGTGTTAAAATCATATGGTAAAATTCGTATTTCAGATATTTACAAAAAAAAAAAAACTCACTTGACTAATTCGATGTTGCCATCCCATTCGAACAAGACCAGCTTGTGCTAATATAATACCCGCATATTTGGAATTTGGATCGTCGAGTTTTGCCAAACGTGTATTTAAATTTCCACGTATATCTTCGACAATTAATTGTGGATAATGATTTTTCAATTGTGCTGTACGACGTAATGATGAAGTACCAATGATTGAATTAACCGGTAATGTTGAGAGGGTGCTCCCTTCATATTTTTTATTTAACACAAGCGCATCACGTGGATCTTCACGTTCCAAAACGGCTCCAATACATAAATTTGCCGGCAATTGTGTTGGTAAATCCTTTAACGAATGAACAACAAAATCCACATCACCATTACAAAGGGCATCTTCTAAATCTTTTGTAAACAATGATTTTTCACCGATTTTCGGTAATGAAATATTTAATATACGATCACCCATTGTTGACATTGTTTCTATACAAAATATAAAAAAAAGTGTGCATAATAATTTGATTATTCTATTACTTGGATAATGGATCTAGTCCACATGATGTTAAGTGCCCAGGATAAGGACCGATTGTTGTTGAACAATGATTGTAAAATCAATGTACTTACTTATTTCAAATTTATGCTTAGTGTATATGGTTTGTAATAATGATATAACATGTTTTGTTTGTATTAATGCCAGCTAAATAAAAAATGAACAAAATAATCAATTATTATAATTGTTAGTTTCATTTCAATGTGGTAAAGTAAAAGTAAAACATGATGACATGCCGAATTAAGTACAATCAATGGTCATTTATTTAGCTATTCAATTTTGAGATTATCTTAAAATTTAGTAAACTTTTCCATAAAAAGTTGTAAACGACCTTTCCACTAATACAAATTGAACCGTTGAACTTATTAAATTGGAATATTATTTAAATTATTGGCGATTTTCATAAATAATTAATTTATAAAACATGCAGAAAATTAACATAAATTAATTAACATATAATATTTTAATTTATCAGTTAATTATTTCAAAAGAAAATATTAATAAATATATATCGTAATACTAACCTCACTTTTTCTCGATCCAACTTTTATTACTTTTATTTCTTCACTCATTATATAATAAAATAAATTAATTGAATTTAATCTACAATCAACAATTAACTTTAATTAACAATAATATTAAATTTCTATTAATTTATTTTTAATTTATATTCCAATTTTTTTGGAAATTAAAATTAATTTAGGTAGACGTGTTGCTCCTATACAAGTTAATTAAAACTAAAAAAAAAAATAAATAAAAGAAATATATTTTCATTTTCATATGATCCAAATGTTGATAAGGTTTTTATAATGTTTTTTTGTTTTTCAAAATGTTTTGAAGGTTTGAATAATACTTATCTGGTTTTTTATAGCATAAATAATACCCTACAAATGTCTTTGTTTTACTTTTAATTTTATTTAGATAACATTTGTATTTTGATAACCAAATGATGGATTATTTTGAAAATGTTCACAAAGGATTGGTTTTTAGTTGGTTCATTGGAGCACAAATTCTGGTACTTTTGTTTTCATATGAAAACTGAATTTTTCCAAATTAGTACTAAATTTAAAAATGAAGCCAAACTTTTATATTTAATTAAATCCGAGAAATTTGGTATGCATGCAAATTGTCCAAATTTGTTTAATGTCTCCAGATCAATCAAAATGTAATCCCTTATCGATCACCACTATAAAGATAGATAACTAAATTAAAAATTAAAATTGATATGAATTTATTTCCCATTTACCCCCAAGAAAAATAGCATTGTTTGTTTCATAAAACAATTTTATTAATTAATTTTTATCTAAAAAAAAAAGAAAAATTAAATATTTAAATATATCTTTATAGTTTAAAATATTACACAATTTTTGTTTATGTTTAAATAATAACGTTTTTTGTTTAGAAAATTTCCTTAAATGCTGTTGTAAAATATATTATTATTATTAAAGTCACTAATCACTAAGTAAATCATCAAAATCTTCATCGTCTACATCCTGTTTTATTTTGTATGTTTAAGATAAATAAAAACAACAAATTAAATAATGTTAGTAATTTTGATAAACAGAAATAATTAATATCTCAATTGAGAATTACACATACCACTGTATCAACATTATCATCTAAATTCATACCATCAATATCCAATTCATCTAAAGAATTTTTACGTTTTTCCATTAATTGTTCATCTATTTCTTCTTCTTCTTCATCCTCCGGTGGTTTATTATATTGTTTCTTTTCTGTCGTTGTTGATGATGATTCAATGTCAATGAGCTGTTGACTTACTATTACCGCATTATTTGTAATTGATGTACCATAAACATTTTCGGATATATTATTTGGAGATTGGATTTTATGTGTTGATGGTCCAAAGGCACTTTGATCGTTTTTATTAAATGTGTCATTGTAATACTGTAAACCGGAGGGAGAATTAATAATAAATGTTATGGTTGTTTTATATTACGAATACAGAAAATTTATAGAAAAAAATAGAATTTATACCAAAATAAATACTTACATCTTGTTCAATACCTTTTTCATCTTTAGAATTTGATTTATTTTTATATAAAAGTTCTTCTTGTAATAGTGCTTCTTGTAAACCGGGGAATAAATTTTCGTATTGTTCTGGATCCGCTAAACTCTGTCCAGCCTTTTCATTTATTTTTGCCAATTCTTTACGCCACAATTTGACAACATACGATATTTTACTAGGAATGTAGGTACGTGCAAAAAATGCCGCTTCTGGTAAACGATTTGTATTGATTAAGATTTCCAAACATTTATCCAATTCGCCCAATATAAACATTGATAAAAATGAAATATTATGCTTTCCTTGTTGTATACCACTTTCACCTAAATTTCGTATCATTTCAGCATCACCTTAAAATTAAAATAAATTAAATTAAATCTGTTCTTAAATTCATAAATAAAATGAAATTCCCTGAAATTACCTGAACTGGTGGCTAGCAATAATAAACCACCAAAATCATTTGCCTTTTGTAAACATTCTTTAACTAAATCGAATTTATTTTGTGCGGTAGCAACTTCAGCTAATTGTGACCATTTTTGTGGATTTTCTGATTCACGGGCAAGTTCCAATGCAATTTGTAAATCACCAATAACTAATGCCAAATCAAAACGATGCTCTGGATCGGTTGACACCTGTAATGCCTGTTGTTTGAAACCTTGTTTTTCGAGAAAATGTGCAACACGCGTTCGATGTTCTTTCGGTATTGTCGGTAAAACGCGATCGGCTATATCGAAATCCCTACGCATAACCGCCGTTTGGTATTCTAATACTGATAATAATAATGAAAAACTTGTAACATTTAATTCTTTATCACCCAAATATAATCTATAAAAAAAAGATATAATGAAAAATAAAAATTAATCATAATTTAATTGGAACAAAAAGGGTTAAGAAGAGCATTTCTTACCGATTTTCTTTTGAAACATAACCCAACAAATACATTGTTCTATCCAAATGTGATATTGTAACTATTTCACCGCCAACATAATAATTTATACGATTTACTGAATTTGTGTAAATAAAACAATCGCCCACCCATAAACCAGTTTTTACCACTTCATTAATTTCACCCAAGACATCAAATGAATCATCAATTTCCTCCTCAACCGATGTCGTATTCGTTGATTGTTTTGATTCTAATGCTGCCGAAATTACACCCGTATCAACACGTAATATAAAATAACTATCATCGGTTGCAACACAACATAAATTTCCGGTCTCATTCCAAAAAACATTTCTATAGCAAAAAAAGCAAAATTGAATTAAATTAAATAAACATACAATAAATATAATATTGTTTTTAAAATGAAGCAAAATAATATTACTTTGTTTGAGATTCAATACGACGGACAAGTGAAAGTGTTTCCCAATCGTAAAATGATAAACCACTTGATGTTTTTATACCCAATAAATATCCCCCGAAAATGCCTAAATAATTTTGTAGTTTTTCATTTGTTATTAATAAAAATTTTAATTTATAAATGTTAAGTTTCTATTCGGTAAAAATATACCTTCTACTTTTTTTTTTATGAATGCATGAATGGAAAATAATATGTGAAATATTAAATTAGTTAAACATAAGCAACTTATTATTGTATCACATTATTTCAATTGAACTGTTAATTAAATTTTTAATTATAATTTCTAATGAATCATCACAATTTACCTTCTGCTCCATAATCGGGTGTAAAACTTTTACGTTCTTTAAAATTACGAAAACATTTAACTGTTCCACTACTTTCACGTATCGCATATTCACTGCTATCCATGGCCCAAACAAATTCTTGAGCGGATCCGAATGCCTTATTACGTAAAGCCATTGATGTATAAATTATGTATTCACCATCACCGCATACGACCACAAATCGACCATTTGGATTATGTGCAATTGTTTGGGGATAAATTTCACAGGCACCCATATCTTTAACGGCAACTGGTAGTCTTTCTCCATCTTTGATTTCTGTACCTATTTATGTAAAAAATATAAACATTTAATAACGCCAGAGAAAACAAGGTGTCCAGTAAATAGCTCATTATAAATACAAACCTTCTGGTAATGCTTTTAAATTAACCTGTTGCATTTCGGAATGTTTTGCCCAAATAATTTTACCACCATTAACATCCATAGACATTGCCGGTTCTTCACGGCCCACTTTAATAATAATTGATCCTTCGTCATAGCCCAAACCAACGTTATTTGTACCACGCATACATGAAATGGTCCAAACTCGTTCAAAACCATAATTTAACGATGTTTCTAAACGATATGTACTGGAATGCCATATACGTACCGTACCGTCTTCGGAACCCGTTAACAATATAGGCAATTCGGGATGAAAACAAACGGCCGATATATTTTGTGAATGTCCTTCTAACGTTTGAACACACGTTTTATTCTGATAATCCCATATTTTGACCAGACGATCATCGGCACCCGATATTAAATATGGTTTATCACCACCATGATAATAATCCACACAATTAACACCTTTTTCATGACCCTCCAATGTAAAATTTGCAACATTTGACCCCAATTGCCATACTTTAACGGTACGATCTAATGATGCACTGGCAAATGTATTATTATCCTTTGGATTAAATACAATTTGCATAACATAATGTGTATGACCCTCAAATACACGTTGATTTGACCACATTTTTTCCCAATTCCATAGTTTTATCAGCATATCATCGCTACTGGTCAATATCAACGGTTGGGTGGGATGAACGGCAATACAACGTACATAATCTGAATGCGCTTCAAATGCATGCACCTTCTCCAATGTATTATAATTAAAAACACGTATTTGCATATCATCGGAACCAGTAACTACCCAATTTTTACGTGCTATAAATTTTGCACTCCGTACGGGTAAATCACAAACCTGGATGCCAAAACAATAAAAACATGAAATTAATATATGAGCGTTTATTACATTTTCTAATCATAATCACCAATATATTACCTCAAAATCTTTAACTAACTGTTGATTTTCATAATTCATAACATGTACATGTCCATTGTATAGAGCACACAACATCCATGGCTCATTCGGATGTAAATCAACGCATTTCACACGATCCGATCTTGATGTTAACCTTCTTTTAATATCTAATCGTAGTGGCTGTAAATAAATAGAATTTTTTTATGTTAAATTATAAAGCTTTTTTTTAAATTTTTTTTAGTAATTAAAACAACAACAACAACAAATTATTGTAATCGTCGTCGCACAGCAAATATACATATAATTGATGGGTCATTAAATTGGGAGAAGCTATGCCGATGATATAAAATAATAAACAATGGTACAGTTTTTGCAAAATTGTAGTATAACCCAATATAAACTACACCAAAAACACATTTAAATTTATTATAATTAATTAATAAATTACCATATTTTTAATCTTTTATTAATTAAATAAAATAATGATTTATTATAATAAAATTTTTTTTTATCACTTTGATTTTTATTTTATTTTATTTTTTTTTTGACACATCGACACGTCCGAAACAAATACACGACAATATACTAAATGCAATAACAGTGTAAATTGTGAAAGACGTAAAAGGTGAATTTTTATTCGTGTGCGGCGAACTATATATTAAAAGTTTATATAAAAAAAACGACATCTACCATTTGAATTCACAATTATTATATATTAAAGACTTTCGCCGCCTATAAAAACACCCCCGCCTCCGCTCCGCAACTATACACCCTCAACAACAATCAATCAGACAACAAAAATAAAAGTGAAAAATACAAACAAAAAAGAAAATTATTTATTATTTAAAAAAAAAAAAGAAAAGAAATTAATCTAGTCATATTTTTAGTTAAAATAGTAAATATAATTAAATAGTAAATTAATTAAATAATAATATTATTCAAAAAGTGATTATTTATTGAATAAAATATAAGCTTTAAAAATTAGTTGAAAGAAAATTAAAAAAAACCTCAAACCGAAAATGGATAAATCAAATAAAAATAAAAATGGGGTAAGTGGTAAATTGTGATGTTTTTTGAAATTTGGGGTAGGAAATGCTAAATGTGTGTCACCAAAGGGAAGTCAATCTGATATAGAAAATATATTAAAATACTTTTCTATAATTTATTTAATAATTGCAATACACATATTTATTAAAATCTAATGACCTTCCATTCCATTTCAAGTATTTGGAAAAAATCAATATTTACATCAATTGTCTATCTCTCTATATTACTGCCCATACCATTATTACCACCACCCTTTGCGTATACGCAATCAATGGACAAATTTATTTTGTAATATATCCGTAAAATGATAAGAAAAACAATTTTTTTACATATAATAATCGATATATAATTCCTTAAAATTAATCCAAGACGGATGATAGTTTTATTATATTTAAATCATAATTTTATGTAATTTATTATACGTTTTTGAACCATAATAAAAATAACTTATTAACACATATTCAATAGACATATAGTATGTAAATACAATTAAATAACCAATGTGCGTGTGTAAATAATATATATATAATATATATATATATATTGACTAAACAAACATTATATCATTTTAGTTTATATTGAACTATGGATATATGAATTATGATATGACTCACTACCAATACCAATTACAATGGTAAAAATTGTACATATAAACTATTTTAAATTGTGACTTTAAGACGATTTATTAAATATAGCAACGGGGAATTTGAATGTCTATCCCCATATTCTATATAAATATATTTTTATTTAATCCCAATAAAAAATGCAAGATCTCTCAACTTTATATATACCACATACCGATAGTTATATATATTCCCACAAAAAAACCGTAGTTTTGATATAGGAGGGACAGATTAGAAAATAAAATAATTAATCAACATTAATTTTTTCTTCCACAATATATAATACTCCACAGATAAAGAATGAATGTGTTCAAGTTATTGTACGATGTCGTCCGATGAACAAAATGGAATTAAATTATGGTGATTATAAACAGCAAATTGTTGATGTATTTCCAACACGCGGCGTTATCGAAATACATAATCCAAATGAAACAAATCGTGATAATAAAAAAATGTTTACATATGATGCTGTTTATGATTCAAAGTAAATCTATCTTCGATATAATAATGATGAGAAAACAGAAAAATATTCAAATTATTAATTAATTATCTTCCATTTCATTTTTAAATCAACAGTTCAACACAAACAAATATTTACGATGAAGTGGTTCGTCCATTGGTATCATCAGTATTAGAAGGATTTAATTGTTGTGTATTTGCGTACGGACAAACGGGTACCGGTAAAACATTCACAATGGAAGGATTACGTGATGACAATGAATTACAGGGGATAATACCGCGTGCATTCGAACAAATATGGTTTCATATAAGTCGAGCAGAAAATACAAATTTTTTAGTGGCCACCTCCTATTTAGAAATCTATATGGAAGAATTACGGGATTTATTAAAACCGAATACACAGAAAACACTAGAATTACGTGAACGTGAAAATTGTGGTATTTATGTTCCTAATTTACATTCGGTATTGTGCAAAAATGTTGGTGAAATGTGTGATGTTATGCGTAAAGGTAATAAAAATCGAACGGTTGGTAAAACAAATATGAATGAACATAGTTCACGATCACATGCAATATTTATGATAAAAATTGAAATGTGTGATTTAACAACGAATAAGGTTAAAGTGGGTAAATTGAATTTAATTGATTTGGCCGGCAGTGAACGTCAATCGAAAACTGGTGCAACGGCCGAACGTTTAAAAGAGGCCAGTAAAATAAATCGAGCATTATCATCATTGGGCAATGTTATATCAGCGTTAGCCGAAAATTCACCACACATACCGTATCGTGATTCAAAATTAACACGGTTATTGCAGGATTCGTTGGGCGGCAATTCAAAAACAATAATGATTGCAAACATTGGACCATCCGAATATAATTATAATGAAACATTAACAACATTACGGTATGCACATCGAGCAAAAACTATACAAAATAAACCGGTACTCAATGAAGATCCACAAGATGCAAAATTAAAGGAATACCAAGAGGAAATTACAAGGTTAAGAGTAAGTGTCAACACCCCAAAAATTGGCAATTTAAAAACAAAAAATAGTTCCGTTTTTAATGAGGATAAATATTTTGGCTTTTTATATTTCTTTCTTAGATGTTAATAACCGAACGACAAAATCGAGAGAAATCCGTTCCGATAAAACGTCAAAAAAAGACAAAAAAAGAAAAATCAACACTTCAAAATACTATAAAAATGGAAAAAATGGTTAAAAATAATGATAATAAAATTGAAAATAATAATGATGACGACGGCGACGATAAAGATATTGATAATGAAGACGATGACGATGATGAAGATGAAGATGACGATGAGGCAGAAGAAGATAAAGATGAATTACATCAATCGAATACAACTGATCTTAAATCAAATGAAACTTTATTGGTAAGTAATCGTTTTTTTTTCTTTTCCGCTACCTTAATTCAAAAATATTATGGAAAATCTATAATATTGTCATTGTTGTTAAATTTTTAGAGAGAAAAAGAAATCACAAATCAATTGGCAATGAAATTAAATGAATTAGAAAGTCAATTGGTAACCGGTGGACGAAATATCATTGATACGTACAGTGAACGTCAATTGGAATTGGAGAAAAAATTACAAGAAATTGGTGAACGTAAAAAGCGGGAAGTTGAAATGCAACAAGAATTGGAATTGCAAGAGGAGAGTACAATTGAAATTAAAGAAACAATTACATCGTTACAACAAGAGGTTGAAGTGAAAACGAGAAAGTTAAAAAAATGTTATGCAAAATATATGGTAAATAAATTTATTATATATACATTTACATTTTTTTTTTGTAATCGTTAAATTTTATTTTGTTAAACAATTAGGCATTAAAACAAGAATTGGTTGATACACGCGATGAACATAATCGTGATCGTCGTGAATTAGAAATGACACAAAACGAATTAATAAAGTAAGGTTTATTTTACAAGAAAACATTTGCATAGACTGTTAATTTTATTTGTATTTCTTTGCAGAGAACTGAAACGTTTACTATTAATAGTTGATAATTTTGTACCGGTTGAAGTGAAAACACGTTTATACACACAAGCACGATACGATGAGGAACAAGAAGAATGGGCATTAAGTACAAATCTAATACTTGATAATGGATCGTCAACAAGGCGACGGCCAGTATCCGTACCAAGACGTCGTCCTATGTCTGAATATGCAATGCAAATGATCAATCAAAATGTAATGAATGTGGCAGGTGTTATTGGTGGTGGTGTCGTCGGTGGTATTGGTAATGACCCATCGGTTATACGTTTTAAGGGGGAAAATATTATAAACTATGAATTAGATATGCCATTACGTACAACATATGAATATAAAAATCCAAAAGTATCAGCATCATTACAGGCGGTTTTAGCGGAAGCAATGCGAATTGAGGATGACATTGATATATGCGATCAGGTAAGATCCCACGGAATTTTCGCAGTAGAACAATAATTATAATAAAATAATATGGTATTTTCCATCATTACAGACATATCCAGAAAGTATGCGATCACGATTAGATAAAATTATAAAACGAGGCATTCCAGATAATAATAATACTATTAATACTACTGCTACTACTACTACTACTAATACTAATACTAATATTATTAATCGGTAAGTTTATAAACGTAAAATTGATAATATCATTAATAAATTTTATTTAATTTTTTTTTTTGATAGCAGTGTTAAATCATCAAAACCTGATATGATAAATCCTAAACGATTAATATCGACAGCCACATCATCAACACCAAAGAAACCAGCATCAGCTTATCCAAAGACAAGGGGTCTTGTCACAAAATAGAATACAATGAATGAATCCAAAAAATATATATCTCTCTCATTATTGACAATTCAATTACTTATACTCGTTTTATTATTAAGTGCTATATCATTTTTTAAAATGATTTTTTAAGGACAAACAAACACAAAAAGTAAATAACCAGAACTGTGTTTGATTTTGTTTTTATTTTAAGCCAACTACTATAGACATATTTGCTTATGAAGTTGCTTGTAAACTATTGGAAATTTATTTTTAATTAGAAAATCAATTGTGTAAAAAATCAAATTAATTGATATCTTAATATTAAATAAAATGCTTAGTATTTTGAAGAATATGTAAATAAATATTTTAATTAAAAAACTAAAAAAAAAAACCACTATCGCCTCGTCTCAACACAAACAACAATCACAGAGACAAACACAAACACAACACATTCATTTTTTTAAAACAAATTATTTTTAGTTATTTATTTATTTTTTTTATTAGTTTTAAGCTCGTTCTTACACACATCCAAAATTTGCTTTATTATTATTATTATTATTAAAAAATTAATTCAATTATTCTAAAAATAAATTATATGCAATGTTAATAAATACAAAAAAAAAATGTTTTTGCTTTTTTATGATTTAAAATGAATTTTGCAATATGCTAAATAAATTCAATAATATTTTAAATTTGATGCTAATTTGTTTTTTTTTTTGATTCATTAAATCAAACTTTAAATAAAACATTATTTCTTTAATACGGTTATTTACATATCGTCTATGTTGTGATCCCAATCAATATATTGAAATGAAATGATCTAAAACGAACGAGCCACTTTTCTTTGCTATAGTTATAATATCAGACTGACTGCATTTATCTGTCTCTCCAAGCGTATCATAATTTTTCAATTGAAATATTGAACCGTTTTTTTTTGTTTTTGGCATATATAAATTTTGATATCTACTCACGGTTTAATGATTAATGATTTGATTATCAAGATGTAGCGATAGTTCTATCTACATTTTACAATGAACAATTATGAGGCCATCGTGGAAATGGTATACAATCTTTAATGTTTGTTACATTTAGTAATAATTGTAGATAACGTTCAAAACCCATTCCAAAACCACCGGTTGTTATTCCACCAAATTTACGTAATTCTAAATACCAATTTAAATCTTTTGACGGTAATTTTTCTTTTAAACGTTCAAAATTATCTTCACGTACACTACCTCCAATTAATTCACCAATTGTCGGTACTAGTAAATCAAATGCTTCAACCTTTTTTTTTTTTTTACATAAAACAATTTAAAATTAAAATCCAAAACACAAACACAAATAATATTATTTTATAAGCTTACCAAATTTAAATTATTAGATTTTTGTCTCATATAAAACGGTTTCATTTTCATAGGCCAATCAATTAAAAAGATAGGACATTTATCAGTATAATTAACCAGAAATAATTCTTGTTCTTTTGTTAAACCACCGGCAGCGGCAGCGGGCGGTATCGACTCTGTGCCATTCGCAGAAATATTATTTTTATTTATGTTATTCAATTTATTATGTTTTTCTAATATGTCTAATGCCTCTTGATATGTTAAATGAACGAAAGGTTTTTGTAACCATTGAAATGCATTAGCAATGTCGTTTTGCTTTTTATTATGGTCATTATTAACCGATCCTCCATAAATTGATCGTATATTTTCAATGTCAACAATTGATGTATTTAATAATGTTTCGGTAACTTGTTTTACCATACGTTCGGTTATCGAACAAAGTTCCGATAAGGATTGTATAAAACTCTGTTCCAATTCGAGCATATAAAATTCAGTTAAATGTACTGGTGATTTTGAATTTTCTGCACGAAATGTAGGACCAAAGGAATATACATTTCCTAAACCATAACACATTGATTCTAAATGTAATTGTCCGGATACCGATAAATAAACTTTTTTATCAAAAAATGAATCGGTTAATTCAACACCATCTTTTTGCATTTGTTTTAATAAATTATGATTATCCGGTTGTATTGTAAATGTCTATAGATCAAATTATGGTGGAGAAAAAAAAAAAAAAGAAAAACAAATCTGATTGAATATTGAATCGCGATTCAATTGTTATTATTAATTTATATATACCTCACCGGCACCTTCACAATCATTTGTTGTTATCACCGGTGTATGTATATTAAAATAACCATTATTATGAAGATAATTATTAAATGTATTTATTGCCATATGACGAACTCGTAATATCGAACTAATTACGTGATAACGCGAACGTAAATTTAAATATTCCCGTGTATATTCGGCGGTATGCTGTTGTTTTGGAACAAATGGATAACCATCGGATAACGTACATTTACCTGAAATTCCAAAACAATGGAATTAAATTGCGGTCAAAATTAAAGAAGTCAAAATTTTTAGTTAGTTACCGATTACATTATAATTATTAGCGTTTAATTCTAATTGTCCTTTAGGCGTTTCCTTTAATATTCCCGATACATCAATGGATGCACCATAACCAATATGTAATTCTTTATGATTTTCATTATTTTTTTTATTTATAACAATTTGTAATGGATTGTGACATGACCCGTCATTTATATCAAGAAATATATTGGATTTCATGTTACGATGTCCTTTTATCCATCCCTATATGAAAGATATGAACAACATATATAGAATTATAAACATTGATTTAACTCGGTGACAAATAAAAATCTTAGGTGTGGACGGGTGGGTATTAATTATTAATCAACATTGTACTGGATTATTGGTATAATATTATGGGAATAGAAGTTATGTGGGTGTGTGCGAATATAAACTAAAACTACACAGTTAAGAAAGCGATGATTGGGGATTTTACAAGCAAGCGTTTAATACATTTCTCACATATATTCTATATTCTTTGCCTATATATAGCTAATACTATAATTAATCCGATTTTCAGGAAAGGGTCAGATAATTTTTTATTGTACAAAATACGTGCAAGGAATAAAAAATAAAATATGATTTGAGGTTATTTTTTACCATAATTTCATCATCATATCAACACAACAACGCACATTTTATATTTTTTATAATTAATTAATTAACTTACTTTAATATTTAATTTTTCATTAACATTTTGTTTAGTAATTTGTGATATTTGAACAAATCTATACATTGTCCTTATTTGTTGATATTTATAATGTAAATAATTACTTTTATTTAAATTCATATTTTTTTTTTTTTTATTTGTTTACAAATTAGTAAACCCGGTCACTTTCTATTTTTTTTTTAATCTAATCAATCAATAATTATTCAAGAACACTATATTTAACGGTTTTATTAATATTTCTAATTAAATAAAACTATTTAACTTTATAACTAAAATATTCGAATATCTGTATTATTAATTCAGTAATAAAAAAAAAAAAAAAAGTTAAAAAAATTGTGAAAGGTCAAACAAAAATATTGTGATAAAAAAAAATGTTTTTTTAAATACCAAAAATGCGTTTTAAAACCTGAAAATTGCTACGATGAAACTGTTTAATGGATATATTTCATAAATTTCAGAACACTACAAGTGTTTAAAGTTGATAAGCCCTTGAAAGGTTTTGGCCATAATTTCTTACCTTTTCTACCACTTTCTGCCATTTTTCTTTCTTTAAATTTTATAATTTATTTCTTGTTTTGTTTTGTGTATTTTTTGTTTATGAAAAATGCAAACATATTTAAAAAAGAAAATCAATTTTTAATCAAGAGAGATTTTATAAAAAGTGGAAGTCAAGCGTTATTAGATCTGGAAATGTTTTCTATAACTTACACGACAGTTAAGTGATTATATTTATTTACAGTTACAATATAAAGTTATACAGAACAAAAAATGTCATCGCGTTCACATCGCTATTCACGATCGCCATCATCATCATCAAACCATCGATCGACAAACACCACTGGCGGAGGAGGAGATTATTCAAAGGATAAACATTATGGTTCACGTTCAAGTCGTAACCACTATGATCGTAATCAAAATACTTCCAAAGGTGGTGGTGGTATTAGAGATAATAATAAAGATGGGTATAAATCATCCGATGAATATCATCATTCAAAATCATCATCAGATCGAGGTAAATCATATAGCAGCAGTAGCAGTAGATATTCGCAGTTGAAATTCGATAAATCAAGTAGAAGTAGTAGCAGTACAAAATATATTCATCGATCATCAAATCGCCGGAAGCACCGTCGTAGTAGTCGTTCATCAAATTCTTCAACGGAACGTAGTAAAATTTCACACTATGAAAGAAATCGTTCTACTAAATCATCATCAAAGTCCTCAACATATTCATCACGATCGTCACGTTCGTCTTCACGTTCATCCAGAAAAAGTGTAATTACTGATAAATTTAACAAAGGTATTATACAAAACACAAAGATAAAACGGAATTATAAAACGGATAAAACGGAATTATTAATATTATTACAATTTGGACCTTATACTTTCAATTTGTTACGATATCTTTATATTGATTTATTTAGATGACAATGATGTAATATGTTTAGATTCACCGCAACAAAAAAGGCAATCGCCGAAACCATCTATAATTACGTCTTTAGATTTTTTGGATTTACCAACGAAACAGGAAGCAATAGATGAATTGGAGAAAGATGAATTTACCCAAAAATTGTTTGTTCCAGCAGCAACAAAATCAAAAGTGGTAATTGATTTACAATCGCAAACAATTTCCGTTCCAACTATTAAATCAATTGAAGAAATAGATACCATATTTCATGCAAGTGTAAGATTCGTATTTTTTTTTCGTAAATTTATTATATGAATGGAATTTATAATGAATATTCCTATTTATTAACAGTTATATGCGGATGACAATATACGAATGGAAAAATGGATAAAAAAATTACACAATTTTAGACAAAAATTATTACTATAGTATTTTTATGTGTATAAATAAAATATTACGAATTACATATATCTATAACAGTTATTTATATTTGCTTTAAAATAATAAGTTAAAAAATATCTGAACCCGTTTTACGTGCCGCTAGCCAGGCTTCTTCGGGTTGCAATTGTTCATTTTCTGTCGGTTGTTTAGGTAATCCATTCTCGTCCAATTGATCATTTTTAAAATCATCAACAATTTTTGATGCATAAATGGCATTAAATAAATCTAAACTTGTAAATTCTGATTGTACAACTTCTGGTGATTTATACGAAACATATGGTAATAATTGGCAATCGGTTAAATCTGGTGCAATTATGCTCGGAATCATTTCATTTATTTCATAAAATTTTCCATTTATGTATTGACCAGTTAATTTACCACCACGTCTATCGATCGGAATATCTGGATCTGGATGCAAACGTTGAGCTTCCTTAAATTGTCGAGTGCCTCGTTTATTGATCAACATAAATTTACGAAAATTTTTACGACTTGTACAGCAGTTCGATGTTGACAGACTACGTTTAATAATTATCGGATTACTAAATCCAATAATTTTTATTAATGAAATATTCATTTTAAATTAATTATTTATAATTATAATATTTTTAAAATCAAAAAATTAGCTAAAAAATTTTTAAGTTTTTTTAATTTGTTGATGTAATGTTTTTAATATTTTTTATTTTTATTTTGACTGGATAACAAAACTGAAACTGAACAATTGCGCACATTCCACACTATCGCCGTAAAAAAGTGGGTACTGTTTCGCACCACTATTAATAAAGTGCGCGTACGTTTCTTGTAGTTGTAAAATTTTTTCGTCAATTTTAGCACACATTCAAACACCATAAATGCCGAACTATGGTTTTGGTGTGGTGTAATTTTATTCCAAAAATTGGTGAATTTGACATTTTCTACCGCTTACCGCAATTGCCGCTATAATCTATAAATTTGTATTTGATTACAATTGTTTTGTGATTATTTGTTTTTATTTTTTATTGTTATTTTGCTTGTTCTACCTCCACAAGGCCATGGAAAAGAAATAAATAACCAGAATTTGTAGTTGAATAAGAACAATAATTCGATCCGTATCGAATTGAATTGTTCCAAAAAGTTTATTTGTATATATATATATATTCGTAACATTTTAATAATATCGGTGAATCACATAAAGATAAGACCATTGCTGAAGAATTTGGAGGGTTATACCATCTCCATCATAATTCCTATCAAATAATTACATCAAAATAATATGTCAGAAAATATTACTGATAATGAAACAGAGAATACAGAACTGATGGCCTTACAAATGGATTGCTGCTCAGATGAATTAAGTCCATCACAATTGACGGCCTATTCAAAAGCATGTCAAGAACGAGATGATGTTATAAATACGTTAACAGATTTGATAAATACCTATGGCAATGCATCAGAACACAATCACTTTATACCGGATTCATTTCAAGTATATCAATTAACTCGTGATTTGAGTCAGCCCACTCCAACACAAAATAATTTACAAACTAATAATAATAACTATGTTTGTTATAATAACAATAATAATGTCAATGACGAAACATCGTATGATAATCCGGAATATCTAATGGAATCTTTTGGTAGTACGAATTCATATTTTATGCCAATAACTCAAGCTCAAGGTGATGTTCAAAAAATTAATCAAAAAGAAAATCAATCAACAACATATACCATATTGGAAAGTTGTGAAGGTAATGAGGACAACATTGCGATTGTACCAACTATTAATAATTCTATAAATACGACTGCGAACTACCGGCAAATTGTACCTAATACAAGAGTCAGCAAACAGTTAATTGTGGATAAACATAGACACCGTTGGGGTGGTGGTGGTGATCGCGGATCGCATATCGTTACTGAAGTTAATACATCATCGCAAACCGCAAATAATGATGGAAAAATGTATCCATCATTGGTAGTATTAGCAAAACCCAAATTACAAAAAGGAAATGAACCGGATAGATCGGTATTAAATACAAGTATTATATCACTTTTAAAATTGGATCACGTCCAATTTACACAATGGTTATTTCACCATAAATTGATTCGCTTAAACCAGAAATGTAAAACACATCCTCAAGTACCATTAAATTTAGGTAATTATTACTAAATAAAAATATATTCAGTGCATAATCAATAAATCACTCTTATATTGAATTTTTAAAAATATATCTATCCATCCCATATATATATAGAGATCGTGTCAGATACCAAAATAGGGATGGATGACGGCAGTTATGTATGGTGTGGTCCTTGTTGTCCATCAACATTTTTATCCGTTTATCACGGTTCGATATTTAATAGTAAATTACATCCACACATAATAATAAAATTAATTTACCATTGGATATGTCAAACAAATGTAAATAATATTTTAAGATGGGTTGTTGGCGTTCACAGTGAATATATTAGAGATTTTTATGCATGTTTACGATCAATTTGTGCAAATGCCATAGACAATAAAATGCCAATGTTAGGTGAGTATAATCAACAAATTGAATTGGGTATTGTATCGTTAGGCGGTAAGAATCCATCATCCGGAAATGGTAGCCAACGGTCACATAATATTAAAGTGGAAATCCTTGGTGTATTAGATCCAGTTCGTAAATATATACGATTATATGCAGTAGAGCCGGAATCCGATGATTTACAACATTCTAAAATTCTTTTAATATTACCGAAATGGGTTAGTAAAGATTGTCGATTATTATGCGATTTGACCGTAAATAAAAATGAATTACATAAAATGGGTTATCAATACATCGTTCAAACAACAAAATTATCGGGTAATGCAAACCGATGCAATGCTAATATTATGAATTATCTACATAATAATGTATCACCAATGTTTCGTAATACATTATGGAAATTACCACGTGATATTATACAACAATTTCTAGACGAATTGGTATGGCGTGAAATGTTTGATACATCACCTGAATTGACTTTTAATACTATAGTTAAACATATTGGAGAAAAAATACAAGCAAACGCAAAAATCAAACCTTGTGAACTTATCACGGTAATTATGAACATAAACTATTCTATATATATATACATTTAACTCAATAATGTGACTTTGGTATGCGATGCAATGCAAATTCCAAAATTATCAATATTACATGTTCATTCCTTCATTTTAGAAAATGTCACCCAATCAAAAACAAAAACTAATTCAATTATTAGGCGAATATTCTAAACAATTTACGTTAGCGTTAAATGAAGGTTCATCGAACGATATACGAAGATTCATAAATTGGGAGCATATTAAGAATGTATTAAATGAAATGGGACCGGTGATAAGAAGTGCTGGAAATTGGCGCAGAGTAAGTATATACACATGTATATGTTTTTTTATAATTTATAAACGTTAATAAAACAAATAAATCTAAATTATTGTTCATCATAAAATTTAATATTGAAGCGTTGGAGTGACATCAAACGTAAAGTACGAGTGAAATTGAGAAATTTACCAGCTAAAAATATTAATAATAATATTTCGCATCTTTCTGCAATGGATATTAAAATACAACACTTGATAAATATGCATTTATAAATATAACAACAACAAAAATATACGAAACGTGCCTTCACGTGTCTAATCTAAATCCATTGTAATGCCGAACGGGTCCACCGGATACGTATTAGATTATAATAATTTCCATATTTTTGATGTATATGAATAAGTCTCTATTAAAAATTAACAAAAAAAAAACTATAAACATCCAATTTAGTTTGTTGTTTTTACTAATCATCCCTGGATGTTCATATAAAAATCCAATTATTTCATTACTATATATTTGGGTTTGGGCACTCTTTACCTTGTCTGTCGGCGTTTGTTATGATTTGATATCGGCAGATATTTAGAAAAAAATGAAATCGAATAATATATAAAAAATTCACCACCACTTTTTACTTTACGTTATATAATAATACTATTTATGTACAGATGGCATGATATAATTAATGCTCCCTTGTTTTTTGTTTTATGTTGGGCATTCTGTAAGCCGGTGCATGCGTGTGCATTTATCAAGAATGTCACGCACACTCATTCATTATTTTCAAATTGAATACGTATATATAATAATAAATTATAATGGCGGGCCGATGGCCGATGCTGATTTGTTGTATTTGCAATTTGCGTTGTGTTTGTGTTCAGAATTATAACAATTGAAATCCAAATAGCGATTAGTGAGTGACCCAGCGTTTTATTAAAAAAAAAATAATAAAAACATTAATAAAATATAATTAACTATATATTATTTATCATATAAAACTTAATGACTTTTTGTCATTAAGTTTAAATAAAAAACTAAAGTTTATGTATAATAACAAGTGAAAAAAAAAATCAAAAAAAAAATAAAATTATAATTTAATTTTATCATGGCGTCTTTATAGCGCTATTTATTCTGTATGTTGCATGTGTGCGTGGGATATACCAAAAATCAATACCCGCGGCCGCATATTATAAAATAGAGATTCATTAGACGTTGTACACAGTATTTTTTTTTTTTTTTATATATTTAATTATTATTATTGTTATTACATAGTAAAGACCAAAAGAATACAATTACGCAAAATGCCTGCAGATTATACAGACGACGAAAGTGATGTTGAAATGAGTTTAGTTATGGATTGTTGGCCGGATGAACTGAGTCCGGCACAATTGGCCGCATACGAAAAAGCGGAAAAGGAGCATATTGATATACAAAATAAATTAAAAGAAATTGTAACGGTGAGTCGCGGTGAAAATCTATATTTAGGTGATATTTTTCAAGCATATCAGGTTACCGGTTTACCTTCAACCTATTTGGAAAGAATTAGCAAACCAATTGCAACGGCACGTCGTGAAGTGAAAGCTAGACAAGTGGCCGAAGAGAAACGTTTACGAACCGAACGTGAATCGAATCAAAAGAAACGTACGGCTGACAGTCGCCGAAATAATAATAATAATAATGCTGATGATGATCGTGACGATGATGATGATAATGACATTGATTATATGCCATTAAATAAACGGGCAAATATGTCAGTATCATCTGGCAGTGGTAAAAATACGCCACAAAATAAGAAAAAAGAACCGGAACGAAAAGGTTCCTCATCGGCAAAGGGGGGTGGTGGTGGCGCATCGCATAATAAACCTGGCGAAAAAACTACAACCATAACATCAGTGGTACGGCCTTCGGAAAATTCATCAATTGGTGGTCTAGCCGTTGGCGATCCAAATCGTAAAAAAGACATTGTTGACTTGACAAAAGATGATAGCGGTAAGATTGTGGCCGATTCTCGTGAAATAACATTTAATAAATTGCAAGGGAAAACATTTCCTTCGTTGGTGGTTGTTGCCCGTCCATCGTTAAAGGTTAAAGACACTTCAAATGATCGATATGCATTAGATTCAAAAGTTAAAAGTGTATTAATGCATACGGCTACAAAATATACAGAATGGTTAATTCAACAGGGATTAGTTCGATCCGAACAAATGTGTTTAATACATCATCATAATGCATTGAAATTAGGTATTAATATAATTGTTTATTTTTTAGTTTCATTAAATGCGGACTTACAACAAAATACTATTAATTGTTTATTTAAATTTTTTTTTTTTTTATGAAGGAATGTATTCCGATGCTACAAAATTCCCATATTCTGGTGGTTATGTATGGATCAGTGAATGTTGCCCGTCACGTTTTGTATCCGTATTCAATGGTTCATTGTTTGAAGGTGCTCCACATCCACCATCCGTTTTACTAAAGTTAATTTATCATTGGGCATGCCAAACGAATGTTCAAAATGTTGTACAATGGGTTAAGGTTGACAATTTATATGTAAAAGGATTGTATACGTGGTTACGTTCGGTGTGTACCGTCGCCATACATCAACATATGAATTTATTGGGAGGTTCTGGTAAAAAAATTGAAGTTGGTGTTATATCGTTGGGTACGACCAGTCAAGATGGACAACAACGACAGGTTAAAGTTGAAGTACTTGGTATATTAGACCCAGAAGCGAAAATTGTTCGTTTACGTGCCGTTGAACCGCTCACCGATGGTGAACGAAATTATAAAAAACGTTTTTCTAAAATATTGGAACCATTAACCGGGTGGGTTAGTAAAGACAGTCAAATATTAACGGATTTAACCGTTGATAAAGGTACATTGCATGCAATGGGTTATAAATCGGTTTTACAATCAACCACAAATGTTATTGGATCAAACACTAAAAATAGTAATGCAAATATTATGGATTATTTACGGCGTATTGTACCGCGTATGTTTCAAAATACATTATCTTTGTTATCACGACAAATTATTCAGCAATTCCTTGATGAATTGGTATGGCGCGAATGGTATGGTACATCACCTGGATTAGCATTTGATAATATTGTATCTCATATTTCGGAACAAACACGACTCGAGACAAGAGAAACGCTTGTATCGCGTTTAAATAAGGTATATCACCGTCAGTCGTCACCGTAAAGTTATCAACGACAAAATATATATCTTTATGGTTATGTTAAAAAAATTATATTTTTTTTTTGTTATTCCTTTAGGTAGCATCGAATCCATTTAAAAATTGGGCACATTTAAGTGCAACCAAATCATCATCGTCTGCTTCCAAATCATTTTCACTTAAGGAGGCGTCATCGGCATCATCCAGTTCTTCGAAAAAACCATCATCTCAATCAAATAATCGAAAACGTAAAGATCCTTGTAAGTGAATTTTTGTCATCCCAATAAAATACCATATTTCCTTTGGATTAATTTGTCCTATTCAATCTCTATATACAAATTTAGTTTATATATTTATTAGAATTGAATTTCTAATTGTTTATTAATTTAAAATTTATTAATTTTATTTTAGCACCACCACCACCACCTGCATCATCAAAAAAATATGGTAATAAACAAGGTGAAGGTAAAAAGCAACAGCAACAGACACGTAAAGATGAAACAAAATATGTTGAACCACAAGTTAATTTAGAATCATATTACTATGGTGTACATCTTGGGGCACCAAAAGATAGTGGGAAAATTGTTGATAATTTTAAAGCTTACGTAAGTTTCAAAAAAATTATGACATTTTATATTTGGCTATATTCTATAATCGAATTTTATATATTCATATTCAGTGTCCCGAATGTCATCTGGAATTTACGAAAAATATTGATTTATTATTGCATGTGATAAGCGTACATGTAAATCCAATAAGTGTAGAAAAATCATCACAATGTCATTATTGTTTGGAAAATTGTACCGATGAGAATGCATTAAAAAAACATAAAACTTTTATACATCCATTGGAAACGAAGGGACAACAAAATAATTATGAATGCCTAATATGTGAGGCACGTTTTAGTACACCACACTTTTTGGGTGGTCATATGCAAAAAATTCATGTAGCCACTGAGCTGCCATACAATTGTGGATGTTGTGAATATGCCAGTTCATCACATCGTCAAACAATTGAACATTTCCATAATGAACACAGTACAACGGGAAGTTTACAATGTCCATTGTGCTTAAAAGTAAATTAATTTTATATTCATATTAAAAAAAAAAAAAAAAACCCCAGGCTAATGATTAATTTTATGATTTTATATCGATAGACGTATACCGTATTCGCTAATAATTCTGAAATACCCGAAAATACATTGGAATTTTATAAACATTTAAAAATGCATCAACAACCCGAGTTACAATCAAGTAAAAAATGTTCACGTTGCTTTTTAAAATTCACCAATGATGGTAAGGATATTTTTTCAATTAAGAGATTTTATTTCGATTAGATTTCGGCATTCATGAATTTCACATTTTCTATTTTTCTCTCTATATATAGGCGATTTTAAAGCCCATCAATTATTTGCCCATCAAAGTCAAAAATCACGTCAACGTCAAACTACATCATTGTGTAAAAGTGCAACCAGAATTCCAAAACCGAAGGTATGTGTATTTTAAAAAGGTTAAAATTCCTACCAACTATCTTACTTCAAAGTATCTAGTAATAAAATAGCTAATCAAATTGTTTGTAAATCTAAATTGCAGAGTCGAAATCCAACGAATCGGGAAAATTTAGTTTATGTAAATAAACAATTTAATTACGTTTTGGTGGTCAAAAATGGAACAATGTGTTTAGAATGTGATACGGACTTTGATGAACGTAATCATATAAGGTAATAAAAAAAATCATGATCAAACAAAAGATAAAAATTATTTATTTGACCTAAACAATTTTGTATTTGTCATATTATCCAGCGGTTTATTAAAATGTTCAAAATGTAAGTATCAAACGTCATGCATTCGGGCGATGCTAGAGCATACAGAAACGTGTGTAGGCGGTTTAAATTTAGATAAAGCATCAACCATTCTATTGGACATGGAAATGCATTGTATTTGTGGTTTTTCATCATCGGAAGGTAATGCCTTGGCTAGACATTTAGTAACATGCGAACGTAAATCAGCCTATCCATCAGTTGAAGTGGTTCAAGAGAATACCGTTAAACGCAATATGTTGGATATGTTGGGTTTGATACGTAAAGATGGTGATGGTAGTGATGGCGAAAATGACGAGGGAAATGATGGAAACGATGGTGATGGAAATGGTAGTGGTCAAAGTGTTTCCGATTTAGATGCATCCCAACAGCAGCAACAACAGCAACAACAGCAACAACAACAGCAGCAGCAGCAACAGCAACAATCGAATAGCGATATGATAGATGCTACAAATGCAGAACAATTTAATACACAATTATCGTTAGATGACTTAGCACCGCCATCCGTTGCACCACCACCACAAAATGAATTGGATCGTACACCTCAATTACGTGATGAATATCAGGTAAGAAAATAAATAAATTTGTAGTGATCTAAAGGTAGCATATAATTATTTTTGAAATTTTTTCCTTAAATAACAAAAAACAGTCATTGGCAACACCAAGGGTGATTGCTCCACCATATACATCATCCGATGGTGCACAAGATGATGGTAATGAAATGGGTGAATCACAAAATGTTGAACCCACATATGAATAATTATTGAAAATAAAAATGAATAATGAAATTTTCTGATTAGATTTGAAATTGAAAAATATTTTACTACTAATATAATCAAATTAATAAATGAATTAATTACATTTAATACATATAAAATAATATCCTTTAAACCTATAAGTATATAGACAATTAGTTGCAATAAAGTATCCTTTATGGAATTTTTTTTCTTTATGCTAAATAAACGTGTACGATTAATTCAAAATTCGTTTGTTCTTAATCACTACCATCATGATTTCCTTCCTTTCCTTTGATTCAACTTCTCTAAAACAACAATATCTTTTCATCCAACTACCAACTCTTGTATGTTTAGTAATCTTTCCGTCACACCACATTTTCCTTAAGTTATAATGTCCAGTTAGGATTCACACAAAATCAAAATTATCATTAAAATTAAAACCGTCTTCTTTAAAAAAAAACCTTTCGATTGTTTAAAAAAAACCTGTTGATTGTTTTTTTTTTAAAGATAAATCAAAAACTTTTATTATCTATAGCTAATTAATCAAATCTTGTTCAACGCATTTAGAAATTCAATATTAGAATCGTACCACTATGAAACGCATCCCCGTACTTCAAAATAAATTGACATAACCTGTAAACAAAGAAAATTCTTCGGAAAATTCCCTTGTGCAAAATAGAAAATAAACAACAATTAAAAAAAAAAGGAAAAAAATAAAAGATTTATGATAATAAATAATTATAATTAATTTAAAATTAAAAAAGTAAAATTAATTAATCATGGAATATATAAGGGTTTTTTTAAATTGTGTTAGTAAATGTTTTTCATGTAAAGAAGATCCAATTAATCAGGTAAATAATAAATATTAAAATAAAAAATAAATTGTTATCGCAGGGTGAATTTTTTTTTTCCTTTTTTATGAATGACAACATCGAATAATAATAATTTGTGATAACAAAAATTTATAATAACACAAAATTATAATAATTTATTTATAATACAAATATTGTTTATTCATAGGCCACAGAACCGAATGAACGAACACATTTATTAGCTGATCCCGTGAATAATGGTCCAATGGTTAGACGAACAAATAGTGAGGATTTTCTAAATGAATATCCAAATTCTTTGCCAAAACGAGATGAACAAACAGCATTGAATAGAATTGTTCAAGAAACAGCAACGTAATTGTTTTTATCACGTTTTATTATATATATATGTAATTTATAAATGTTCTTGTTTTTTTACAATTATAGAAATATTATTGATGTTGCCGCAATGGATTCACACAATTTAGAACCACAAGAATTAAATGATCGTGTTAAATTGTATACAAAACGTTTAGCACAACAATGGAATAGTGTACAAGATCCATCGATAATGCCAAAAGGTCTATTGGAAGACATTCCGAATGTTGAAGAAATGCTTTCTGCACCGCCGATTTCGCAGAGCGATTTGTTTAGGGTAAATTTTTTTTGTTTATTTTCTGTGTGATTCAATAATATTTCACAAATAGAATGTTTTACCTTAATATTCATTTATTTATTATCTCTGATATAGATTAAAACTTTTACATATTATGCCTCAATGGCCATGAATGATATAAAAATTATGCATAGAGAGGATTTAGTTGTACCATTTAGAATTCCATAAATTATTGAAAAACATCCCGAATCAATTAATTTGTTTTTTCTTTTTTTTTTTTGTTTTTTATTATCAATAAATACATATAAATAATGAAAATATACACGATAAATAATAAGTAAAAAATTTGAACAATTTGAACACAAATGATGGAAAGTGGTTCGAAAAATAATATTTTCTATAATAAATATAACAAATTATTGCATATATTATGCCATATATAAATAAATAAATAAATAAATAAAAAATAATAATAAATGACTAATACTAATAATAAAATGAATCTAAAATAAATTAACCCGACAAACCCATAATAAATGTTAAATTATTTAAAATAAGGAAAGAAAAAAGTGCAAGCGTATATTGTAAATTTATATTTAAAAAAAAAAGAAACAAAATATGTGTTTAAAAATTAAAATTTATTTTTTTTTATTATGTACTCTCTTTAAAAATGTTAATTATATCTATACAAATAACTAAAAATAAATAATAAATAAAAGTTTATAAATTACTTTTGCAAATATCATCAAAAATTATTTAATTAAAATAAAATTTTAATACAGAGATTTGAAAAAAATCGCCAAAATTAATAATAATAAAAATAATACATGCAATTCGAATGCGTTATTCAACGCAACGTTCAACCATATTGGTCGATGTTCCATGGTCGTCCATCAGAAAAAAAAATAAAAATAAAATTACGCGCCAAATAATATTTTTTCATCAAGTTCTCATTGGGATTTTGTTTTTTATCGTGAATGTTGTGTTTTTCGTTTGTAAGTTCCGCGAGTGTTTTTTTATTTTTTTAATAATTATACATAAAAATTGTTGTTAAAAAAATCAATGAACAACTAAATGAATAATTAATGTAACGAATTTTCGTTTAATAATGATTAAACAAATAACCAATGATATAAAGTACATTATATATTGTGTTGCTTTTACATGTACTAATCGTAACCTCAATTATATTATTTCACATAAATAATTTTACTTTTGTGTTATTCACACACACAATTTATAAGATTTAAGGTGTTTTTTGTGTAATGATAAATTTATAAATCATTTTAGTTTTAACAAACATTCACCAGAAAAATGGAAAAAACACCAATAAAAAATCGAGATGCTCGTCTACGGCATACACCGACTCCAAGTATGTCGCTAAGAAAGAGAAATCTATTTACATCTGCCACAGAAACAATAACAGAATCAGCTGCAGCAGCAGCAACAACAACAACAACAATAACAACAACAACAACAACAACAACAACAACAAGAACAACAAGAAGTTCTTTAACCGGTAATCAATCTGTTATCAGAACTAAATCCAAATTGACATCTCAACCAAAAATTAAAGAAGAATCCGATTTAGGACCAATGACCTTATTAAAATACAGTTCAAGTTCATCATCATCAATATCAACTGATGAAAATTTAAGTGATGATTACAATTCCGTTGCCACATCCAAATTGAATAATAATAATAATAATGACACAAATTTACGAAAAAAGTCATCTTCATCGTCATCGTCTGGTTTACAAACAGATTTTAAAAATCTCTTACAATTGTCACCGAAATTAAACAGTAGAAAGAAATCTCGTAAGTTAATGAATAAAAAAAGTAGTACTAACAACAACAGTAGTAGTAGTAATAGTAGTGGTTCGTTATCAGATGATGATATTATGCAAGCCATTGACGATATTCAATCACCGGTGGACGATCAACAGCAAAAACAAACTGCTGTTGATAAAAATAAAGAAACTGTTATCGATACACAACCACAACAACAACAACAAACGGTTGGTCATCAACCACAATCACAATCATTACATCCTCCACATCGTTCTGCGATGTTACGCCAAGCCCATATGTTGGATAACGATAAAACACCGGACGATTGTAATGAATCTCAATGTTCATCAATTGGTGGAAATGATTCAAAAGCTAAAACATCATTAGTATTTTCACCAATTAACCCAGACGCCTTATTAAATTTACCGAAAATTTCTGTTGGTACATTTTATGGACAATCGTCGTCGTCCTCAACTTATCGAATTAAAAATCGTTATGAAAGTATGTCCACGAACATAAATACCGATTCAAAACGTAGATCAAATAATGATAAAAAACAACGAAAGAAGCAGCAACAACGGAAACGTAAACTGATGTATGGTTCAATAAATAATGGAGTATATCATTCAATACGTAAACCGAAAATTCGTAAAAAAAAGAGTGTACAATTAAAAAGAGATTTATTAAATAAAAAACTTAATACATTTATCAATCAACGATTTAACATTGATACTGAAAAAGCCGAACAACAAGACAATACAAAAATAACCCGAGCACAAATTGAACGTTTAAAAACTATATTATCAAATCGACAAAATCCAATTGATATGGTTCGACCGGTACAAATTGGTAAATTAACCAGTGGATCGACAATTGAAAATCGATTAAAAAAAATTGTAGATTCATCAAATATGAGTACAATAAAAGAAAATGCTGGTGATAATACCAACGATGATCATCCATCCGATGACGATGATGATAATGAAACAATTGGAAAACGTAAATTTTTTAAATCAAAACGTTCGTCAGCAAACGTTCGTGGTGAATATCATTTATTTGGTTCGCATACCGTTAGTGTTAAACGTGGATCAAATCTATGTCTGCAATCGCCATTACGAAAGAAAAAAACAAAAAATAATGAATGTAAGTAAATTTTTTTCATCATCATTATTCAGTCTCTTTCTAAAATACTAAACATTATTTTTATTTTTATTTATTAGACGATGAATTCGAATCAATTCGTATGGAAGTTGGTGATATAATTAAAATATTAGAAACTGAATCACATTCAAAAGGCAACAACAGCGGTGATGATGGTAATATTGCAAAAGATATTCATCAACATCAAATACTACCAATACTACCAATGGCGCAATCAGAATCCATAATACCTCAATCCGAATTAGATTTAGAATGTCAAAAGGAAAATATCGTGAAATTAAAAGAAATGGATATATTACAGGAAACTCTTGAATCAGATTCAGTGCAACCACCAATGGAATATCATCATTTCGATCCAATGCCGATTACTAGTGATAATCCTCAAATAGATATAGAATCATTTCGTAAAATGTTACCATATAATACGGAAGATCCAATTGTTATTGAACGTCAACAAAATACATTAGATTTTTTAATTGCCAATGAATTATGTACAGAGAAAAATTTTCATATGTTTATACGAGAACCAAATCAATATCAAAATGAAATAAAATTAATATTAAATGAAATTTGTGGTACAACAGATGATGATTACAATAATGTGGCCGATGATGATACAACTAATACATTTGATAATATTATTTTAATGGAAAATCAATTGTATACTGCTGCTATAACACCACAAAAACAAATTGGTAATACACCATTAAAATTTAAAAATGATAATCAACAACAACAACAAGAAAATGTAATGTTATCAAATGATCGAATTCAACATCAACAATCATCACCATCAACATCCGCATTATCATCATCCGTATTATGGTCACCATTAAAATTAAACAATGAAACTGAATCAATTTTAAGAAATTCAAATATACTTAATAAATCACCGGTGATTGGAATACAAGAACCCTTAAAATATTATCCAATATTTGATAGTAATACTGGTAGTCGTAGATCGGCCGGGGGTGATCTAAGAAAGAATATCGAAAGAAAAGCATTATTTAATGAAAATGATAATAATCAAAATACATCCGTATCATCATCATCATCAACAACGGCCCTACAACAAAAAAATATTTTATTAGATGATTTAAGAAAATCATTATCGTCGTCAAAACAAAATAATACGTCGGCCAGTACCAAATGGGTACCAAATGGTTTAGATCAATTACAAATTGATGCTGGTCAAAAAGAATTTGGTTCAAAAACATGTACAAAATGTGGTATGACCTATACATGTCATGAACCGGAAGAAGAATTAATACATGAACGTTTTCACAATTCATTTCAAAATTATAAATTTAAGGTAAATTAAATTAAATTTGATAAAATATGCTACTGTTATATTTTTTTTTTGTTTCATTATATTCATATTTAGGGTTGGATATTTGAAAATTGTGTTAAACGTATATCGAATTGGGGTGTTGATGGACGTATACTTTGTGTTACAGAAAAATCACCAAAAGCACATCGTACACGTACCAAAGAAATAATTGTAATGATTGATAATGAATTGGGTATTTTGACAAATGGATTTTTATCACCTGGATCAAATGTAAATAAATTGTTTAATATTAATATTATAATGATCAAAAATTTAAAGATATTAAAATGTTTTTCTGTTTTTGATGTATAGATATATTTGGGTATTGCCAAAAGTCAAATTATTGGTGTTTGTGTTGTACATCCATTACAATTAGCAAATCGTGTAAATAAAATTAATGGAATCGACTTTTTTTCAGCGGAAAAATATACGGTCAAGTGAGTACATTGTTTTTATTTATTTTTGGCATGGTTTTTTTATTATTATTTATATATATATTACTATTTTACTAATTGAAATCATAATTTATTGTATTGGTATTTTTATCATAAGTTTATTACACATATATTTTAACTAAACATTTATTGCGTGCAATATTTACTAATTATATTGGGTAGTATATATTATTTTGGGAAACACAAAAAACGATATACTATAAATAAATCACTATACTTACTATTAATACTCAAAACAAAACTATAATTTGATATGAAATTTATTCTATTATGTAATCTACATTCAATATATTGGACAAATTGGTGTTCTTTATAGTGTGAATTTATATAATAAGCAGCTTGATCTAATTTTTATAAAAATTTGTATGGTTACAAATCATGGATTTGTAAATTTGCTAATTTTTGTGTGTTTGCTTGGGTAATTTCATTTAGGAAAATTTAGAAACCTTTGGTAAACCTAAACTAAAGTAATCAAATTCTGTGTGAGTAATCACAGTTCTAAATTGGATGTAGTAAAGAAGCGCAAAAACGTAATTAGTTTGGTTTGGAATTGTATTTTAATGAATTTGATATTTTTATATGAAATTCATTTGTTTTGCTTGTATTATTTAAACTTTAGATATTGAATGGAATTTAATCTAATATATTGTTTTATTTATTAATTTTTTTATACATTAAGAATAGTGTTTTTTTTAAGTGAAACCGTAAAAGTAAAGTTAAATTATATAATATATTGTGTGTGAAACTTTTTCCCAAATTCTGTAATTCTACCAGTAATATTTTTTATATTTGGTTTGATTTTTTTTTTTCGATACACTTGCAACTATAATATTTACTTTAACAAATATATATTCAGGTAAATGTTTGCTACATGCTATAAATAATATGCTTTACATTATCATTACATTTTTTCACATTTATTTTTTAATCTACATTTAAATAATATTACGTAATAATCATATTAGAGAAAATATTAGCGCTACAATAATAATAGTTAAAAAAAAGCACTACTAATCTTATTAATGATTTGGTTATTTGGAAATGCCTATTAGAGATTTCATAAAAAAAAACAAATAAACAAACAAATAAAAAATGCATAAATCTATTATTTATTATCATCAGATGCGGTATATCCCGTATTTGGGTATCACCATTATATCGTCGTCATGGCATCGCAACACATTTATTTGATGTGATACGTTCACATTTTATATTTGGTCATTATTTGGGATTAGATGAAATTGCATTTAGTTCACCAACAGATAGTGGTAAACGATTAGCAGAGAAATTGTGTAATCGTCCAGATTTTCTGACATATGATTCAATTAATTTTTAACATATAATGTTTGTAAGAATTGTTTTTTTTACCCATATTCCATTGAAGGGAATATGTTATACAATTAATTGAAATGTATTGATACCCTTTTGCATATTTTATATTTCTTTTGTAAAATGAATTTTTATACTTTTTTTTTTTTATTATTTGTGTTTGAAATTCCTCATTTATTTTATATTTTGTTTCTTAATAAGATTTTGTTTCTTTGTTATTAAGAGATTAAGTTTATTTGATAAGATCTGTATACGGAGAAATGTAAATACAGTAATAAAAATGCCATATTTTGTTATTAGTATATATACGTAAATGAAAATGCAGAAATCTATAGTTCATCAAAACAATAAAAAACAAGAAAAATAGCAACACTCATTTAAATTAAAAATAAAAATAGAATAGAATTTCTTAACTAGTCCGTCGCGCCCTAATAACAAAACTACCCAAAACAATGTAAAAAAAAACATAAGTATAAGAAACCAAAATAAAATTGTAATAAAATTGTAATAAAATAAAAATTATTTGTTTGTTTTTTTTACAAATATACAAAAATAATTATTATTTAGGAATCATCATTTTTTTTTTGTGTTTATTTTAGATAAGTGTAAATTTCATTCCTTATATATTGAAAAACAAAAATCATCAAATACAAATAATTGTTATTTTTTTTTATACATCTCAATCAAACTTTTGAATTATTTCTTTTTAGATTTACTCTCTTTTTCATCTTGTAATTTTTTCATATAATTTGATCGTTGTTTTGCCAATTTATTTATTTGCTGAAACCATTTATGATAACGTTGAATTTCCTGAGAAAATATTTAACGGAATATTTAATAAATAATTTGGTTTCAAAAATCAAAAATTATATTAAATAAAATGAACCTGTTCAGATAATGGAAAATTATAAGGAGTGATTATCCCATCATTATTGGGATAACTTGTAATTGTTAGTAATCCATTAAGAAGTTCTTCATTGGTTAATGGTTCGATTGGTAATCGAACACGTCGCTTTATCGTTAATACTTTATCGATAGCATTTAGTATTTGTCCGGTTGTATACATTTTTGTAACTTTCGACAATGCTGATAGGTCCATACAACGATCGGTACCATATTTTTGGTAAATACCCGTTTGCCATGTTCGTAACGCCGTACCATAATCTGAACTACATAAAATATTACATTCATAACAACGTTTCATTTGAGCCATTGTACAATTCCATGGTTCATTTGTTGTTCCAATTAATATGATTTTATCCATTGGTTTTATTGATTTAATAATTTTTAATAAATATTTTCCTAAAATACGGGGATCATCATCGTCATCATCATTCTGATCATAATTTAATAATAAATCATTTCGTACAGTAATTTTTTTAATAAATGGTTTATGTGCACCATCAATAAATAAAATTGTTGGTTGTAACAATTTTGCCATTTTTTGTAATAATTTTATAAATCCATTTAAATCCGATTTATATTTTGATACTATTGTTGAATTTAAATTAAATATAACAGCATCTATTATAAAGGATTTATTTTTGAAAATAATATATAAAAGTGAATATGTTTATAGTGCCATAATATATATTTGGTAATGTAAAAAGGGCAGTAGAATTATTAATCTATTATTAATTAACATAAGGTAACTTGAATGTCTCATTATATACTATTGTGTACAAATATGATGAGTAAAACTTTATTTATATAACTGTTGAAATCTTTATTTATTCTTCAAATCTAAATCATTACCCTCAAAATGATCCCCGCCTGATGCAATGCAACTATGCCAACGCTTTTTCCAATTTTTAAAACATTGATTTTAACTCGTCTTCCGGAATAGCCATCAGTTCCCTCTTCGATTCGGCTTTTATCTCTTCTATCGTATCAAAACGGTGGCCTGTAGCGGTCCCTTAAGCTGAGCTTAGCGAAAAGCTAGAAGTCACGATCCAAGTCGCATTTCCAGTTATAATGCGTCTCATTTTGTCTTGATAGTCGAAAGCATTGTGTCACACTCTGCAACGCGACGCGGTTTTTTCCATGAAATTGAGCATTTTTGCCACCAATCGCGATTTGACTTTTCGGCGGCACAAAATGTCTTTCAAAATGGTGTTGACTGACCCATTTGAAATTTCAACAATATCAGCCAGCTCTCTAGTAGTCAATCGACGATTTTGCAGCACCAATTCATTGATTTTGTTGGCGTGCAGCTCATCGGCAGAGGTTCTTGGTCGTCTTTGATGTGGTTCGTCTTCAACGCGTTCACGACCTTCTTTGAACAATTTGTGTCAATCGAAAACACTTGCTCTTTTGACATCGACTTCTCACCAAAAGCCATCTGCACCATTCTGAACGTTTTGCTGGGGGCCGATATTTCATTTCGCGCACAAAATTTAATACTATTTCTTTGTTGAATAATTTCAGACATTATCAAAAAATAAACAACTTTTCTTTGTTCACACCTACACACGTAACTACCACAGCAATGAACCAATTGACGTAAAATTTGTCAAAAATTTCAATAACAGTATTACGAACGTAAAAATAAAAGCATTTGTCCAAATAGATAAACCAGGGAAGTTTAAATTGAAAATTCTTACTCATATTTGTACACAGTAATATATATGGTTTTTTTTTGTAAACCCTTAAAGAGAATTCCGAGTTATATTGTTTTAAGAAATTCATAAGGACATTCGATATAATAACAAACACTTTAACACTTTAACACTTTAAAAATTATATAAACGTTTAACACAAAAAAATCTCAAGAAATAGTTCATATTTCTTATGATTAATCTATGTTAAAACTATATCTTTCATCTAATTTAAAAATAAAAAACCCCGATTAACTCTAATATGATAAAACAAAATTATACCAATTTCGTTTGCCATAGCATATGCTAAATATTTTTTACCACATTTTGGTGGTCCAGCTATACAAATAGAACGTGGTTTCTTTTGTGGTTGTTTTAACGGACCCATTCCCAACAACCAATGACGTAAAATATTTTTCATTTCACCTAATTCTGGTAATGGATTTCTATTTAAATAAATAAACAAAGAAAACATCATAATTTTTGCAAATAAAGTTTTATAAAAAAAAAACATATTTCATACTCGTGATAATAATTTCGTAATTCATAAGCGGCAAAATTTAAATCACCAATAAAATTATCCAATTTTAATTTTGGATATGATTTCATAATAAGACCAGTTTTCAACATTTCATCATAAATTGTTTGTATTGAATGATGATCATCGTCGTCTGTTTGCTTTTTTCCACCACGACGTCTACGTTGATTACGTCCACCACGACCACCACGTGATTTTGGTTGTCTTTCTGGTTTATATGGTTTTTTTAAATCTTTACATAATTCCATACGTAATTGTTCATATTCAATGCGCATTAATTCATCAACGGTTTTTCGTAATTCCATATGACATTCAGCATATTTATCCAATTCAATCCATTCCATATATGGTTTTTCTTTTACATTATGAATTTCATCAATGAATGACCATTCTTTTTCATACTCTTCCATTGTTTGTTCTAATTTAACTAAATTCGATTTGGATGGATTTTTTGAATGTTATATTTAAAGAAAATTATTCATATAATTGTTTTAACAAATATAAATTCAAATTATTTTATTTTTTACTATAAGCTTTTGTAATAAAATCTTTTTCGGTAAATTCGTAAAATTTTCCATATTTTTCTTCTTGTTTTTTCTTTTGTTCCATTAATTGTCTGAGTTTTTCCTTTTCGAATAAACGTTTAATTTTAGCTGCTTCTTTTTTAGCCAATTTAGCTTCGGCTTCCTTCCGAACAGCGAGGAAATTAATATATATTTTTTGAAAAGAAGAGGTAAGGGATGTAAACATAAATAATGGATATATGTAATTAAAGATTAATAATTCTATAAAATGTCCTTGTTAACATGGTTAATAAAAACACATTTTTCCAATTATTAATCTAAGGTATATTTATTTATTTAACTCCCATATTTTCAATTTTAATTTACCTGTTTCTTTTGTTCATCATTTTGATTTTTATTTAATTCACGTTTTTTGATAAATTCAGTAAATTCTTCAGGTGTTTTTGTTTGCCCACGAATTACTAAAATAGTACCACCTTTCATTTCCGGCGGGTATTTATCTAGTTCACCACCAGCTTGATACCTGTATATCGAAATGAAATCCATAGTTTTTTGGGTTAAAGAAGTATTAATATAGTTTTGTACAAAATAAAAAAAATATTTTAGATACATTTCATGAAACCAATTTCGTATATGATCAGAAATATCTTCCATAATCCATGGTGATTTTAATTTTAATATTTTTGCTTTTGTATCTTGACACACCTGAATGAATTCACGATCGAATTGTTCTTTTTTATTTCGATGTGAATTACGTAACATTTCAATTTCACGTTCAGTGGTAAAATTCCATTTTTGTTCATCGATCATCCCTAGACATAGCATTCGTTTCAGTTGACGTTTACGTATTAATTTTTTCAATTTATAACGTAACCAATAACGTTGAATTTTATTAGCGGCTATATTTTTTAACGTTTGTAATTGCAATTGTACAGGATTTTCATCACTTATTTTAATTATCAATTGCATGGAATTACTACTTTCATTATCATTAATTTTTTTTATCATTGATTGAGATTTCGGTGTCACGTTTATGTGATCGTCTTCTTCTTCTATTGGTAATTCATGCTTAATAATTTTTTGTTTTACATTTTTACGTGATGGATGTTCATAGTATTCAATTTGACTAAAACTTATTAAACTTTGATGAAAATCATTATTGTAAACTGTTTTTTTAACTGGTATCAACATTGTCTGATCTTCTTTATGATAAAATACATATGGATTCGTATTGATGTCTGGCTCTGGTTGTGGTAAATATTTTTCCGGATGCATTTTTATATTTGTAAATAGACAACGATTTTGTCTATACAAAAAAAAAAAAAAAACAACCAACAATGATTTAAATCTCTTATTTAGAGATTATTTTTGGTATATTATAATCAGTAAAAAATTTATACCTAGCTCTTTCATGTCGTTTAATTAAATTAATAGCCGCAATTAGAATTTTTTCACGAATTGCTTCAGGTGTATTTTGTTTTTTCTGTTCCTCTTGTAATAAACGAATTTTTTTCATTTCAAGAGTTTCTTTATTATTATTATTTGTTGTTGTATTAATTTGGTGGTGTTCTTCGTCTCTGATACCATTAATTAAATTTTGTATTTCTATTGATCGTTTTAATGGATAATAAAATGGACGTAACAATTGAATATCATCGGGTATTAATTTTTCTTCAATTAATTGTTGATCAATATAAATAAATTCACTCATTTCAATTTCTTTTAATTTTGAATGCATTTCAACTAGTCGTTGGGTGGCGGCCTCCAATAATTTTTGTACAACTTTACGTTTTTGCACTTGACACGTCTGATCATAAATATCACCTAGATTATTACATAGTATTACATATCGGGCATATAAACTGGCAAATATACGATGAGCTTCAAGTTTATCTCTTGTTGGACTTAATTTCTATATATATTATAAATACTATAATATTCTTATATATTTAATATTACATTTAAATATGTATTTATTTACTTTACTTGTATCACTTTTTCTTTAAGTATAACATTTTTTAAATCTTCTGCAGTTGCAATCCACATTTTACCATAAAATTTAACAGACATATTTAAATTTTTTTTATTTTATTATCTAAAAGGGAAACGTAAGATTTTAAATACAATTTAACTTGATAATTTTGGTTTTAGTTTTTTTTTGTATTATCATTTTTTGGTTGACTGAATACATTTTTTTTTATATATAAATATAACATTTTCTTCCGAGAAAACTTGGTTTTTATTTTTTGAAAAAATACATAAACGTATAGTTTTTCTATAAATTATATAGAATTTTTTAATATATTAAACAAAATATGATAGTAGAGTTAATATAGTAAACGGTTTTGAAAACATTTTAAGATTTATAAAGCATATGTAAACCAATTGCAGATTAATTTATTCCATGCATTCGTATATGTTTAAGGTACTTTTCTACAGTCTTTCATTTTCTAATTATTTATTTTATGGTACCCTCGGTAAATATTTTATATAATGATTTCCATTTCACAAAATTGTGTAGGCGACTATGGTAATGCAGTTTGTTTTAACTATGAGGAATTTATCCCCCGAATGTCTATATTCAACAACAAACAATAAATCAAAACACGTATGATTGTATTGAAATTTTATATAATTTTATGAACGAATTCTGTATAGTTTTCTAGGGATATTCTGTATAATTTTAGCAATCACCATATCGTTATATCGCTATATTTATTATAGGCTCATCAACCTTTTTAAGTCATTTCGATACGCCTCTTAGAATTTCGAGGTTTCTCTGATTCTTTGTCGTAGTAACACAAATAAAAAAAGAAATCAATTGTTAATTAAGTTTTTTATCTGATATAAAAAACATTCAGCTTTTTCTACAACATGGGATAAATGCAATTTTTCAATCAATTTTTATTTATATTCTATTATTAAGATTAATATTAAGATAAATATTTAAGTTTTTAAGGTTATTCTTATATATAACTCGTCGTAAAGATCCATCAAAATTATACCAAAAAGTTAAATATTAAAATATGTAAATCTTCAAATTCATCATAGATTTTCCAAATTAGTTTTCATCAAAATATATTAAATATAATATTTCATCATAATATCGTATTCGTTATATAAAGCGAATTAATGCATCCTAAATTCACAAATCACCAGCACATTATCTTATTAACGTATGTATCATAAGTAGCTGGACAAAATTCAAAGGCGGCAAAAGATGAGCAAACATGCCTCAATCTTTACAATTTTTTTTGTGATTCCTCTCAGTATTCAACAATCATATTCAATCAGCATTACATTTGCAATCCAGATGAAAGTATGTGAACAAAATCATTTGCGGTCACGCGTATTTAAATTGCTTGGACAAGAAGATAAAAAATACGTTTTGCGACATTTGCCGCGTTTGAATTTTGTCCAGCTACTTATGATACATAGGTTATTAATTGTACAACGCAGTGTAATACATCATTCATTGAATCGACAAATGCAACATAGATGTTTCAACACAGTTATCACCACAATTAGGAGCCCAATAATACATCGCATTAATGCATCATTAATGTATACGATCATCAGCATAGTATTTAATCATATATAGTATAATCGTAATGTAATTAGATTTAAAAATGTATATAGTATCGTCTTGTTCGTCTTGCAATAGAATTCCGATCATATAGCATAATCATTAAATTGGATTTTTCTCAAACAAACGATCCATAAATGTTGACCCAATACTTATGCATAATACAATTATTCTACAATCTAATGACTAAATTAAATTTGGAAATCTATTTGTCAAACAACTTTACATGGAATAATAATATAATAATTGCAGCTAAAAAGGCGGCTAGTCGCATTGGATTTTTAAGAAGATCGAAAGAATTTCTCATTTCTGATAATTTAGCATTAGTTTATAGGTCTTTTATAAGACCACTTCTAGAGTACAATTCCCACATATGGGCTGGTGCACCAATTACTACACTGCAGTTTAGTGACGGGATCCAAAAACACGCTATTTCGCTGATCAGAAATGAAACAATAACAAATTCCATTGAATCATTTGATCATAGACGATCAGTAACTTCATTGTGCACATTTTATAGGTATTATTACCATGAATGCTCTATTGAAATTTGAAAGCTAATTCCTGAACCAATTAACTTCTCTTATAATTCGAGAAATTCACAAAAGGCTCATTCATATTCTGTATGTGTTAGTTTTTTTCCGAACAAACAGATTTGGAAATTCATTTTTCCCAAGAACAGCAAGATTATGGAATAGTCTCCCTGAAGTAGTATTTCCCCCTACTTTTGATTATCAGTTATTTAAATTAAACATTTCATCTTATCTAAAAACTAAACTATCCACCTAAAGTGCAACTTGGACAATTGTTTGAAAACATATGAGTGATTTTTTCTTATTTCGTTTTAGTAAAAGTTTTTTTTTATCTCATATGTTTGCTTTTATTTTCAAAATTTCATAAATTAATCCACATATTATAATAGATTTACCACCCAAAATCACATCAAAATCAAACGAATAAAGTTCAATATTTTATATGATATGATAAACGATTCAATTGTTCTAAACCATATTGGATAAATGCAATTTTGTTTTTACTATATTATACCGGTTAAAAATGTGATTTCAAAAAATTTTATATATTTTCAAACAGTTGATTTTTTTTTTTACTTGGCCAGTACGCCGGCATATATAACTAACTTAATATAAATATAGTATAAATTCGTATAGCTAATTTTATTAAAATAATTATCGTTTCGTTTCGTTGTATAATTAATAAGATGATGAAATATTGTATGTAATATTGTTCTGATAAACGTGATGAAAACTATATTGAAAAATGTATGTTGCTGATGATCGTATATTAATTTGTTTCACAATTAATAAGATGAAAAATTGTTATTATAAGTAATATTGGGCTTATATTTATGGTTTTTTTTTATTCGTTACTACGGCAGAATCGGTTTAGCGCCCGTAAAACCTCGGAATTCTATTGCGGTGAGCCCGTAACCAAATCACTTAATCAGGTGATGAACCTTAGATGCATTGAATACACTTAAGTGATTTTGGTGTTAAAATATATTATTTATAATACTAAATAAATTCTTAAATTGCCTTAAAGAAAATTATTTTCATTATTTCGTATTCAACACTATAAATTCAGCCGAAAAAAATGCGAAAATATTCGTCATTTTCATTCATATATTATTTAATGATGATCTTAAATCTATATAATTTCTTCAATTTTCTAGGGATATTTTGCATAATTTTCTAAAGAAATTCTATGTATAAGTTTCAAAAACTTATACATAAAATTCCTGTAAAATTTTCTAGGGAAATTCCGTATAATTTTATAGGGAAACTATGTTTCTAATTTTCTAGGGAAATTCTGTATAATTTTCTAGGGAAATCCTGAATAATTTTCTAAAGGATATTCTGTATAATTTTCTAGGGAAATTCTATGTATAACTTTCAAAGGAAATTCTGTATAATTTTCTAGGGATATTCTGTATAACTTTCAAAGGGAAATTCTGTATAAATTTCAAGGGGAAAATCTGTATAATTTTCTAGGGAAATTCCGTATAATTCTATAGGGAAATTCGGTATAATTTTTTAGGGAAATTCCGTATAATTCTATAGGGAAATTCGGTATAATTTTCTAGGGAAATTGTATATAATTTTCTAGGGAAATTCGGTATAATTTTCTAGGGAAATTCGGTATAATTTTCTATGAAAATTCGGTATAATTTTCTATGAAAATTCGGTATAATTTTCTAGTGAAATTCGGTATAGTTTTCTAGGGAAATTCGGTATAATTTTCTAGGGAAATTCGGTATAATTTTCTAGGGAAATTCGGTATAATTTTCTAGGGAAATTCGGTATAATTTTCTAGGGAAATTCGGTATAATTTTCTTGGGAAATTCGGTATAATTTTCTAGGGAAATTCGGTATAATTTTCTAGGGAAATTCGGTGTAATTTTCTAGGGAAATTCGGTGTAATTTTCTAGGGAAATTCGGTGTAATTTTCTAGGGAAATTCGGTGTAATTTTCTAGGGAAATTCGGTATAATTTTCTAGGGAAATTCGGTATAATTTTCTAGGGAAATTCGGTATAATTTTCTAGGGAAGTACTGTATAAATTTCAAAAGGAAATTCCGTATGATTTTCTAAAGAAAATCATGAATAATTTTTTAAAGGAAATTCTGTATAATTTTCTAGGGAAATTCTATGTATAACTTTCAAAAGGAAATCCTGAATAATTTTCTAAAGGAAATTCCGTATAATTTTCTTGGGAATAATTTTTTGAGGAAATTTATTTATATAATGAAAAAACAATTTTATATATTATTTTTCTTCAAAATTTATTTCATTTTATTTTTTCGTTTTCTTTGCTTGTTTTTTTTTTTATACATTTCACTATATTTAAAACAAAAATAAATTATTTGTCTGTTTGTTTGATCCGCATATATTTGATGTTTATATAAAATGGAATTAATTATTTATTAATTCTTTTTTATAATCGAAATATATATATATTTCTATATTATATTTTATTTAAATAATTAAATAAATAATTTTTTTCTCTAAATACTATTTATATATATTAAAATTAAAAACTAAAATAAAAAATGTATATAAAATAAAAAAATCATAATTATAAAAAAATAAAAATTAATGAATCTCATAAATGTTTTATTAATAAATCTCAGAGTTTTTTTTTTTAATTTATTTAGTAAATTTTAATACTTATATATATACATTTTTGTATATTCACAATTAAATATGTTTTATTTCACCTTTTTATACAAATTGAATTAATTCAAATTTAATGTATAAAGAAAAAAAAAATAACAAAAAAAAAACAATGGCAAGAAATTCAATTTTTGTTTCTAAATGGCAAAAATTAAATAAAATAAATTTAATAAAATTATGATTTAAATTTAAAATTAAAAAAAAAAAAGCCTCAATATTTAAAATTATCTGGAATGGAAATAGTACAAAATTATTAAAAAAAATCATATATAATTTATAGTATTTTTTAAAAATCTCAATTTTTAAACAAAAATAATTTCTAATCTCTTATCGCTATATAACATATACCTATAATAATATTACTTAATAATTAAAAAAAAAACGGTTTCTTTATGCATGTAATAATTTCTTGTTTAATTTTCCATTTATATACATAAATAAATATTTTATGTATGTCGTCATCTTAATTATTGAATGCGATTCCTTAATTATATTTATATATATGGCAAATAGAATTGCATATTTATTAAAGTATATATATTACAAATAAAAAAATTTGGCACAAAACAATTTGTACATTTAATGATTTTCATAAATTATTTTTTATTGCCTCAATTTCTTTATATACCATATATTTGACATTGAATAGTTCTTTTGCTTGTAATTGTCAAAAGGAAAAAATTGATTTTTTCCATTTTATGGCTTATTATTGAATAGTTTGTAAAAAAAAATGATTGATTATTAAAAAAAGAAAATCCGAAAAATGGGAAAATGATGCGAAAATATTTAATTAATTAAATATTTCCCCTGTTGTGTAAATAATCCAAAAAAGAAAAAAATGGCACATTCGGAGAGAATTTACGGGATGTTTTTTTTTATATAAAGGCTAAAAAATTGATTTATGAAAATAATATATTATTGATGAGCTCCAGATTGTAACAAATGATTTCATGAATATTTATAATAAATATTCTGACGATCTATACTACAAAATTATGTGAAATTTCCACCGTATAATTTCCGTATAGGGAAAATGTTTTAAATTCAAATTAAAAAATTTTTATTTTGGCATTATATTTTTAGAAAAAATATTCCATTAAATTTAATGTAATGATTCAAGAAGTGTTTATAGCTCAAAATTCATATTTTAAAGTTAATTTTAGATTTTAGAAATAATCAAAACAATAGAATTCAATTTTTTCCCGAATTCAATCCATACTTAAAATTTACCGATTCAATTTCTATAATATTTTGATATTTCAAAGAAACTTTTTAACACACTTTCCCTACCCATATATAGTTAATAAATTAAAAATTGTACACATTTTTACTAAAAAAATTAAAATAATTAATTGATACATAGAGTTTGAATGTGTTTAAAAGAGTGCGTGCGAATGTCTTTTGCTTGGTTATGTCCTTCTTTTTTTTACGTATATACTTTAAATTATTATATATAGAAAAAATAAATGGAATAATTCTAATTACATAATTAATAAATATTATACTATAAGTAAATACTATTTATTATCACAAAATATGTTTTTTGTAAGTTTGTTTAACGCAACCAAAAAAAAAACAGATTAACAATTTTTTTTTTTCGGTTTTAAATTTAAAATTACAATTAATTTTCACTTAAATATTTATATATAATTTAATAATAATAATAATCTATTAAAATAATATAATATATTAAAAATAATTAAAAAAATAATAATATCAATTCAGTTTTCTGGTTTATCTGCGCTGTTCCTCCTCCTCCTCCTCCTCCTCCTCGGTCATTAATTAATTAATTTTTTTTGAACAATCACATTACAAAATAATATATATACTACAAAAAATTAAAACTAAAAATATTTTTCTTTAATTTCTGTCTTATGCAATTCTTATATAATTTTCTTCTAATTCTAAGACGAGCATAAAAAACGAGAAATTTAATAATTGTTAAATAGATTATATTAATATAGAGAAGTTTTTAGAAAAACAAAAAAAAATAAAAATTACAAAAAATAAATAAATATTAATAATTTTTTTTTTTGAAAAATTTGTATAGTTGATTATCTGATGATGTGTTTATTATAGAAGAAATCTCTTTATTATGTGAATGAATATATAAAAATATATAGGAAAATATTGAAATATTTTTATTAGTAAAATTTTTATACTACAAACAAATTTATATTTATATTATTGATAATATGATTTTAATGAAATAAGTATCACTTTTTATCGTTGTCCATTTTTGGTTGTTGTTTATCAATTATCGATGATGAAACCATACCGCCACCGTTACCGCCATTCCCACTGATTCCTCCACCTCCAACTCCGCCATTTGTTGGATACATTTTTTCCAGGTATTTTAGTGATTCATTTAGAAAATTCTATAAAAACATACAAGAATTTTGTGATTTAATAGCAATAACTGTATATTATATATAAATATCTTCATATACTACTGTGTACAAATATGAGTAGGAATTTTCAATTTAAACTTCCCTGGTTTATCTATTTGGACAAATGCTTTTATTTTTACGTAAGTAGTACTGTTATGGACATCTGTGACAAATTTGAAAGTCAATTGGTTCATTGCTGTAGTAGTTACGTGGGTGTGTATGAACAAAGAAAAGTTGTTTATTCGATTTGTTTATTTTAAGTAGGATTAAATTTTGTGCGCGAAATGAAATATCGGCCGTTCAGAATGGTGCAGAAGTGCTTTGGTAAGAAGTCGATTTCAAGAGCAAGTGTTTTCGATTGACACAAATTGTTTAAAGAAGGTCGTGAACGCGTTGAAGACGAACCACATCAAAGACGACCAAGAACCTCTACTGATGAGCTGCACGCCAACAAAATTAAAGAATTGGTGCTGCAAATTCGTCGATTGTCTACTACAGAGCTTGCTGATATTGTTGGAATTTCAAATGGGTCAATCAACACCATTTTAAAAGATGTTTTGTGCCGCAGAAAAGTCAAATCGCGATTGGTGGCAAAAATGCTCAATTTCATGGAAAAAACCGCGTTGCGTTGCAGAGTGTGATACAATGCTTTCGACTATCAAGACAAAATGAGACGCATCATAACAAAATGAGATGCGACTGGGATATTGGCTTCTGGCTTTTCGCTAAGCTCAGCTTAAGGGACCGCTACAGGCCACCGTTTTGATACGATAGAAGAGATAAAAGCCGAATCGAAGAGGGAACTGATGGCTATTCCGGAAGACGAGTATATACAATGTTTCGAAAATTGAAAAAAGCGTTGGCATAGTTGCATTGCATCAGGAAGGGATCATTTTGAGGGTAATGATTTAGATTTAGAAGAATAAATAAAGATTTCAAAAGTTATAAATAAAGTCTTACTCATATTCGTACACAGTAGTATATATCCATAAAAAAAAAATTTACCTGAATTGCTGATAGGGCAGCAACAATTGCCGGTGACCCAAATCCGTGGGTAATTAAAGAGAAATTTGTTAAATGTCTTTGTATTGTTGGATCTAGTATATGTTGAGGTCGTGTATTACATAATGGTGTACGATCTTGATTTAATAATTCCATTAATTCTTTTGTTACCTATTTTATACATGTATAGATGTAAATATATAGATAGAGATCGTGAGCAAACAAATAAAAGGAAAATTGTCATTTAATTTAGTTTAATAATTTATCTAAAAAATATATTAATAATTTATGAATATTATGAATTAAATTACCTGTTTTGTATTTAATAATAATTCTTTTCGTCGATATGTATCTTGTGGTTCTGTATGTTGTCTTAATAGAAATTCGGCAATTTGTCGAGATGGAAATTCTGATTCACAAACATAGGAAAAATCACGTGCCAAATGTAAAGCTTCACCTATTTTTTATATATACATACACACATAAATAAAATAAAATATTTAAAAATGTTTGTATAAACTTCATAAAATATTTATTTTTGAAAACATGCCATTTACCTTCTACTAATGATGTTAATAATGTTACATTGGCCGCTTTACGTCTTCCAGCCGGTAAATTTAATCCAATTTTATCTAATTTTTCACGTAATAAACGTCCACCGTTTTTACTTTTAGCTCTAAAAAAAAAATGTGTGTGTAGATTTTTAATTTAAATATAAATTAATAAGAATCTCTTTATATTTAGTTGTTCCTCCGTATATATACCTTCTTAAAACACCACCTAACAATGATGCATTCAAACATTCTGGCGGTAATAAACGTCGTTGTACTTCCGCTACGGTTACTTTATACTTTGATGTACTTGATAATAGACTTAAACGTCCCGGAACTGAACAAAATATTTCACCAGGTTGCCCAATACCTTGGCTTATTGTATCTTTTCCCGTTTTCATAGCTATTGTTAATAAAAAATTATATTATATTAATATATATTTTAAATCTATTCATAAAAAATAATATATGATTTAAAAATAAATTTCGCGCCTTTCTTTGATTTGAATTTGTGGTATGCTATGGTAAAAACACAGATGTTTATTCTAAACTTATTATTCCATAATAAATACATAATTTTTTTTTTCTCATATATAAAATATTTTTTTATATCCTATTGTTTAAAATTACATGTTTTATATACCCAAAATAATGTGATTTTTTTTTGTTATATGGCATATATATATGTTTATTATTTTTTTATTATTATTATTAGCATTATTATTGTTATTATTTTTATTTTTATTAGTAATATTATTAGTGTAAATTTGACACCTCTCACTGCATGGGTCAGGTTTCATTATTATATATATCTATATATATAATAATAACGCGCAAAGATTGTATAGTATAATTTCAAAAATATACATATAATAATATATGGTACATTCACAGATATATATTCAATAATATATTTTTTATGAATGAATCAATGAATATTTATATATAGGTTTTTTGTATAATTGTCACATCTAAAATTTCGAAAAGGTAAAAACGTACAATTATATATATTTTGTAAAATGATGATGGGATGTCGATATTATTGTAATTTTTGTACTTCAATTCATTCTTATACAAAATATATATACATATTACATATTTTATATACATATTACATATATTGTTGTTTAATATTTTTATGTTTATTGTATGATTTGTTTTTTATTTTTTTGGTGAATGAATGAAATGAAATGCATACTTTTTATATATATATATATAGCAGAATAGAATAAAATTATTTAATATAACAAAATATTACGAGTGTTTCGGTATTCGATTGATTGAAAAAAGAACCAAGAAAAAAAAATATAGTTGTTATTTTCATCTATATATAAAATACAATAATAATTGATTAAGTCGTTCGGGAATTCTTACTTCAGAGTGTAGAGAGTGTGTATTTCGGATAAACTATTTATTACTATTTATAATATATTTATTAATTTTTCTTTATATTTTCCTATATCGCGCCGAGACTTATCAACATTTTTTGAATAGAAAAATATTCTTACATTTTGTATATCCCTATATATAAATATACTTAAAAATTTTCTGTATAATTGGAAATTTAAACAAATGTAGACTGTTGGAAGACTGTAGACTGTTGTTGGAAATTTTGTGATTAATAATAACACAATTGTTTTTATTTAAAGAAAATTTAATTATTCTTCAATTTATCAAGAAAAGCAAAGATACTTCTCATTAATTGCCGCGCCGTTTACAAATCGAACATAAAAAAATCTGATATGATTCAAATGTGTAAAGGATTTCTTTTGTATATAAAGCAGATAAGTCAATATGAAAAATTGTTATATACAAGAAATGTTTTACTAAATGTGAATGGCAATTAGAATTAGGGACAACTTCCATTAAATCATTTATATATTTTTATTCGTTCCTTTAATCAGAGCTTTCAATGTATTTAAAAAAAAATATTCATTAAGAATGTCCATTAAGAATATTGTTCATCCTTTTAAAATAACCTTAAAAATTACATGTAAAATTAGAAGACTGTATATATATATAAGAAAAGCATAGATTTATATCCTGACATAGATTTATATTCCTGACTATAATGCACTTTTCACATATTGGTCAAACATTTCCGCTATGGCAGTTAAAAATCCCATTACAAATAACCTTTAAGTGAAAATAATTTAAAGTAACTCATAAATTAAAGTGATATTTTAAATGTTATGGATTTTTATTTTATGTTTTAGTTTATTTATTAAATATGCAAGAGATAATTAATGATAATCCATTTTAAAATTAAAATCTATTTCGATAAGTTTTCCAATATTTCAGCGTTATATCAAATGTTTATGATATATAATTTTATTAGCGATATATGCTGATAAAGATATAAATTCCTTTTTTAATATTTGTTTTATATATGTATATAAATTATACTAACTTTTGAGCAGAGGTAAATCGGATATAAATGCTGCACTTTCATCCATACCGGTATGTTGGCCATCTTCAACGGCATTCTGTAATACTTGATGTAATGACAATGGATCGTGTTCATGTAAACGTGTTGTATGACCCGTTGTGCTTACATTTATCGTTCCACCGTAATCACTCCTTCGATCTGTATATGAAAAACCGTGTGATAATTGTGTCTGCGAAATAATAAAGGAGTTTTTTTTTATGGTTTTTGGTTTTTTTTATTTTATTTTTTTTTTTAGATTAAAATTTAACCGAAATTAAAGCTTATGTGTAAAAAAGTTAATATTATAAATGATATTTCAAAATTTGAATTCCATCATATTTCATATTTTTTTTCATACTGATAATTTATTTTTTTGTTTTGTTATATTTTATTTACAATACAAAAAGCTATTTATTATATATATGTGATATTTGAAGAATGTAAAAACATATTTTAATATCTCAAAATATACGCGAATTACATATATAAATATTTTTACCTAAATGTTTGATGTATTTTTTATGAAAAGCAAAAGGGTATAAATACGTAAATAATAATGTCCTTCTATTAACATTGTCCGTTATATATACAAATATATTTTTTTTCACATATATCCTTTGCATGCGACAGATGTATGTGTATGTATATTCCGAATTTAAATAACTAACTCCTCTCTATATGTATGATAAAATGATTTGAATTTGTGTAATTTATATATATGTAATATTGAAATGTCCCGAATAAAAAACCAAATCTGACCATATACAGATTTTATTTTTCTTATTATTCCCCGCATATGTACATACACATTCTGAAAAAAGTGAATTTTATTAATAAAAAAAAAAATGTTGTTCGTTGTAAAATGATAGAAATATTTCCATTTGTTTTTTTTTTAATTCTATTTAGTATTTTTCCGAATAATTTTTTATAGAAATAATGTATATAACTTTATATACCATATATACTCTGTTTGCAAAAGTATGCAGTAAAGTTATGCATAACTTTACATAATCGTAAACTCTTTTTTCTTTTATTTTTATTTCCATATATACATTTTCCCTTCCATATTACATCTTCTTTATGTGTACTCTGTGTACATAAACATTAAAAAGACACCACAATAACGTATATTATTATATATATTTAACTTAACTAACATACAGAGATTAGCATTACATCATATTATAATACAAGATATATATATATATATAAATGCTTTTCTTCACATATATATATATATAAACACAACAGATGATATAGAGGTATTTTAAATATCTCTATATGCATAATAAAATAATAATAATAAATAACTTATCAACATTTATATAATAAAACAACAAAACATACGAGTGTATATATATAACCAAATCTTAAGAAAATGTGTATATAAACTGCGTTTGAGGGTTGGCTTTATATCTATTATATATAAAATATTATTAGTATATATTCCTAGTATCATAAACATTCATTGAATATTTTCTTATAAAACAAAATTTTTCTTTACATGAAAAATGTTATTGTTTTTTCAAAAGTATTTTCTTTTAATATTTTCATAAAAAATAACTTGAAATATTTCTACATATAATAGATATAATATGATTTCTTTTTTACCATTCTTTCTTTTATACATAAAATATTATTTGTATATAAATCCAAAAATAATTATCGATAACATTTTTGTACGCGCGCGAGGATTTTATTTCCTTATGCGATAAAAACGGAATTTATTTACATTATTATTATTTTGTGATTTGGATGAAGTCTAAGAATTTAAAGAATTTTTTTTTATCAATATCAATATAATAATTTTTCAATATATGGACTTTATTTGAAAAGAATTTAAAAATAAATATTATATAATTTTCATTATGTATATAAAAATGATTGAAATAATAAAAATATAAGGATTTTGGTCTTTTATTGTTATTATCGCAAATATAATTATATATATTATAGATAAGTATCTTAATTCAATTAATAATATTGGAATTTTAAATTTTTCTTTATATTTTTAATCTAAAAATTATTTATATATACAAATAAATTATATATTAAATTTTTAGCCAAATCATTGTGAAATATTAATAAAATATAGTTAAAGAATTTATATATATGTAATTGAAAAACTATATTGATTTATTTTATAATATCCGATTTATTTTAAAATTTTATAGAAAATTATTTTAAAATTGTTGATGGTTCAAAGAATCTAAAGAATTTTCTTTCTGTGAAACCGCAAAATCGTTTTTTCCATCATTGTTGATATTTGCATATAGAGAAATATCGCATGACAATTATTATGAGAATAAAAATCTATTAAATTTTTCCAAATACGCGGTTTAAAAAACAATTATCAGACGGATCGGCTATATAGTGCGATAATACACTATCGGAAAATTGGTAAACGCGATGAAAAATTTCTTGGAAAATTGCAAAATTAAAAAAATTTATTTTATGGAAAAGTAAATTATGTTTACGTTTTTCATAAATATTTGCTGATTTTCAATATATTACCATGTTTAAGAGTCTATAGACTTTAAAAAAAATCTATATGCTTTATTTTCCTATTGCTTTATATCTATTTTAAATCTTCACTATATAACTTTTAAACCGAAAATATTCATATGTTGAAGAAAAACAAATATTTATAGAACTAAAAAATTCACGTGTAAATAACAAAATAAATCTTTGTGTAAATAACAAAATAAATCTGATAATAAAAAACAATCTGTTTTTATATAAATCTTTCAAGAAAAAAAAAATCAATGGCATGATATGGTATTTCTACGAAAATTTAACGTAATTCAAATGCGAAATACATATTAAATGATTAGGTTATCATTTCATATATGTATATATTTTGAACAGACAGAAGTTTTTTTTAAAGAGTTATTTTAGTAATATATTTGTAACTATTTGGTGATTTAGATATTAGACGTTTTTCTCTTGTCTAATACCAATATTTTTCAATCAATGTCAATTATTTTGATAGAAATTTTATACATGTATATATTTCAATAAACGCAAATGTTTTCGTTTTATAAGTAAAATTCATGTTAAAACTAAAAAACTAAAAAAAAAAAAGAAGACATCTTCACAAATTCAAATTGAGCTGGTTGATTATAGAATAGTTTTGTAAAATTGTATATATATAATATACAAAAATATGTTTAATTATATATATTTATGAAAAGAAATCTATATATATAATATGTATATTATAATATGGCAAAAAAAAAAATGTTTAAGAATGAGCTTTTTTTTGAGGTTGACCCTCGTATATTTCTTGATTATATATACGAGATTATACGCAATGAATAATTTTATATTATTTTTTTTGTTTATAGAAATGAATTATTCTTCTGTGTGGCATTAAATTTATTATTAAAACTTTTAAATTATATATATATGTTATACATATACGAGTATCTGTCATAAATATTATGCGCTCTTCACAATTGATTTGTCCAGAATTGTTTTTTTTTGTTGTATAAAATATATTATTATATATAGATTTATATCATTATTATTATTATTATTATTATTATTATTAATACATATATATAAAAAATAGTAACGTGTAAATCTTCTCATTACATTTTACATTGTATGCGGCGATGAATATAATAACATTGGAAAAAAAACTATTTTGATTTAAACACCTGTATATACATGTATATTTGAAGAGTTTGAACAACAACAAAAAAAAATATTACCTTTAGAAAAAAATAAAATAAAAATACTTGTTTAAATAAAATTTAAAATTCCATCAAATGTACCGTAACCAAAATCTATCCATAATACATTTAATAATAATTATAGATTTATAATAATAATAATCATTTTTATCTTAACATTATTATTAATAATAGTTATAATAATAATAATAATAATAATAATAATAAATAATAATAATAGTTATAATAATAATAAAAACAAAATGTATATCTGGGTAACTTTTATAACGACATGAATAACCAGTTCTTATAAAAGATTAAGAAAATGTTTATTATATCATTTTTTATTTTCTTCTTTTAAAACTATATGTATATACATTTATTGGTCATTCATTACATAATAATGTATAAGCAAATATTTTAAATTTCATATAAAAAAAAACTTTGCACTTTTGATTTTGTATATACTTGAAAGTTATTATCTATATATAATTAAATAATGATGAGATTTTAGTTTTAACACCCTCCTCATATTAAATAGAATATTATCAACATCTCTACTATAAACTTTTAATTTATTTGTTATCTTTTTCATTCCATATATTTATAATATGATAATCCGCGCATTCACTATATAAAATGTTAATAGGCACGATAAAAGGGTATATAAAATTTTTTTTGAGGTGATTGATAAATAACTATTTGAGATCACATAAAATCGAATACTATTGTTGGGATGATCAGGACTAACATTCATATATTCATTCAGCATCGTTAATTTTGTAGTTTTTTTACTCCAAAAAACACAGCCTTAAAATTTTATTCGAAAATTATTTATAATATTTTATCGAATTCGATAATATATTTATTCTTTATAATCTAGAGGAAATTCTAAATAAATAAATTCTAAATAATTTAATAAAAGAAATTCGATCGAAATGTTCTAAAGAAAATTCTATATAATTTAATAAAAGAAATTCAATCGAAATGTTCTAAAGAAAATCTGTATAATTTTCTTAAAGTAATTCTGTTAAAATTTGCTTAACAAAACTCTGTATGATTTTCAAAAGGAAATTTGGTAGAATTTTCTAATTAAAATTCTATTTGATTTTCTAAAGGAAAGTCTCAATAATTTACTAAGCACATAATTACCTATACCTAAGAAATTCTATTATTGTAAAAAGCGGCCGTAAAATGAGCTTGCATGCGTTATTATATTTTTTTATAATTAAAAGTTATATAATTTTAAATGTTTAATTGCAGAATATTTTGATTATAGTGCGATTTTAAATATATAAAAACTTTTTATAATCTTATATATATATAATATGTCAATCTTGGACGTTTCCGATAGTTGATTAATCTTATATAAATTTAAAAATTTCATATTATAACATAAATATAATTGAATATATACATATTTTTAAGAAAATTTTTTTTTTAACTAAAAAATTAACTATTAATTTTTATTTAATTTTGATTGATGATTATAATATCTTTTTATTTTCCAAAATAATTAATTGATATTTATCTATTATATTATTTATACTGGTATGTACATATATTTTATATTTTATGTGAAAATATTCCACTGTAATAATAATGTTTATATATACAGAGAAAGTTTGCGTAATTTTCTATATGTGCTTTTGTTTGTAAAATGAATATAATAATATTATTAATATTAATTCCTTTACAGATCACTTTTGCATTAATTTTTAATATAATTTAATTTTTTATGATGTCTTTTCGACAATATAATTTTGCAAGTAATAACGAAATTATTATACTATGTAATTTGAATATAATTATGCAAAAAATTGAAGAAAAGAAATTAAGGGCTATTTCATTTGATATATTACGTTTTTGACATATTACGTTTTTGTACAATGATTTTTTACATTACATGCATTTCATGTCTATTGTATGTTTTAATTTCCATGAATTCATCTTTGAATTCTTATTACTATGTTATTCGATTACAAAATTATAGCATAAAAATTATATAGAATTTCTTTATAGAAAAATATCGTTAACCGTATCAAATATCGTTGAAGGATTCAAAACGAAAGAATCTCATTAGCAAACGTAATCGTTAAAAATTAAAAAAATGGATAGGTATATAGATATAGAAAGAAATAATGGAATTGATAATTTAACAGATTTTTTAATAGATTTGACAGTTCATTGTATGGATTAAAAATAAATTAAAATGACAAGGATTTTACACGTATAAATCCTTGTCATTTTAATTTATTTTTAATCCATACTTTTAATCCATTTATTTAACATAAAATTATATCCGATTTTTATAAAATAAATTAAAAACATATTCGAATGAGAAACTTTTCATCAAATCAATAATATTTCTTATAATTTTCCATTCTGTATATAGTATACTATATAATATAATTAACATTCATTTATCAACACAACGAATACTCCCATCACACATCTTGTTAAAAAAAATTAAAAAAATTAATATAAAAATGTGTACTTACAACATGTCCCTGTAATTCAACATCTCGATGCGATCGATGTATTTGACCTAATTGATCTTGTGTTGGTCGTAAATTTGCCAATTGATTATAATGATGTAATGGTGGATGATGCAAAGATGATAAAGGTTGACCATATGGATCGGCTCCTAAATACTCTAATGTACCATGATTTTGTTGTTGTGGTGGACTTTGTGTATGAAATGGTGGTGGAAAATATGGTGGTTGAAAATCTGATTGTATACTTTGATGATGCATTGATGTTGTATGTCCGTGTGATGTATTATGACCGTTACCACCACCATTACCATTACCATTACCATTTCCATGTCCTGTTGGTCCTCCACCGCGACCACCACCACCTCCTCCCCCTCCACCGCCGCCGCCGCCTCCTCCACCACCATGACCCGTATGTGTTGTATATGCTGGACTACCACTAGATAATCCAATACCACCATGACCTGTTAAACGTTCCTATATATATATAGGTATATACATTCATATATCCAGATATTAATATTGTATACCATTTATAAACTATTTAAATAATATTTCTTTTAAGGATTTCTATTATTTTGTTTTATTGTTTATAATATTTTGAACAAGAAATTGTGCGATTTATTAAAAAATGTTTATGAATGTGATTTTCAGAACAAAGAATATATATATATAAATATATATAAAACAGATCAAAAGTAAAAAATTGTAGTTAGTTTAATTAATTATTATATACCTGAGCTTCAATAACCGAAGACATGTCCACATATGCTAATGCCATGGTTAAATATTTAACGTTTTTTTTTTATTATATTGCAATTATTTTTGTCGTTTATATACTTAAATGATTATGACTTAGATATGATATTATAAATAAGTAACTTTATGTAGTTAATTCTATTTTTTTTATATTCATGGTTTTGTGTATTTTTTTTCTACTTGTACTTGTTTTTTAAATATAATTTCTTTTTATATTATCGTATTAGTTTTCATGTTTTAATATTTTCTAAAAAAAGTATTTAAGAATATAGAATATAGGAAAAAATCAAGATTCGTACTCAGAAAATAATTTTTGTTTAAATTATATATTAAATATAAATATTTTAAAACATAAATTAAAATAATTATTTTCTGATTAAAATAATTGCAAAAAATTACTCAAAAATATATTTTCATCTAATAATTTTATACAATATATGAAAATAATTTCATGGGAATTTAATTCATCGCATAGAATCAAAGTCAATCAGAGCCAAATCTATTTAAGACATTTTATATTGCTTTCATATTTGAACATTATTTTATTAAATATCATTAACATGCATCAAAAAAAAAATATGTATATTTTTGATTGCACATTTATAGATGATTTGTTAAAACTCAATCACTTTATATATATGGAAATAATATTTCTAAATAATATACGCGTAATATTGTAAAATATTAATCAATCAACAAAAAAAAATGTATATTATGTTGTACTGAAATTTAATACATTTTCTATTTTTTTTAACATTTAATTTATTACTTATTTTTTAACTGCACCTTATTTATTTATTGCACATATACACAAATATATTAAATTAATATAAAAGAAAAAACAATTTGAATTTTTTTTTGCAATTTATTTTAACTGCAAAATTTTCACATCATATGTATATAATTTTTAAAGGAAAATATCATTCACAAAATTTTTCAAATACTCTTAATGAATTAATATTAAACAAAAAAATTATGAACATTATCACTTTTTCAATATTTTTAACCTAATATACATTTTATTAAATTAATTAAATTACTTTTTATTCTTCGCCGTATATTATCATTAAATGAATTGCATTTATTCAAAAAAAAAAAAAATTACCGCCGCCGAAAAACAAAACCAGACATCGCCACTCACGACCGATCAAATAACAAAATATATTTCTTTACTTGTAATTTAAAAAAAAAAAAAATGTTATGTTTTTTAAAATTTTTAAATATATATAACTTATCATTTGTAATAACAAAATTCAACTAAAAAAATCTTTTATGATAAATTCAACAGTAGCAAAAATATTATACATATATACATCTTCGTATATACATATATTTATATCGATGAGATAAATGGATAAATGTATAGTTTAAATATACACAACTACACATCTAATATATTGTATTTACATTGTAAAATATATAATATATAACTTTTATATTTATACGCAACAACGTTGAACGTCACAAAATGATTTAAAATACATCTCTATATAAACGCAGTATATACATAACAAGATTGGTATTCATATATGTATAATTGTATATATATAGCTTACAAAAAATTTTCGTTTTAAGTGAGGGCTTTTCTATTTCAGAGCTTATATACATCATTTTATTATACATTCACATTACATTCGGTGTATGTTATACATATACTATTTAAAGATGAAAGATATGTGTATGAATGAAAACATTCATTTCCCTTATAATAACTCTGGTAAAATAACATATATGAAATGACCATATGACGATATACTATATATATGTATATAAATATATATGGTTTTAGTAAGAAAACTTTACAAAACATAGAGGAAAGTTATCGTTAAAAACCATCATCTTGTATGTATGTAAATAAAATGTATTGAGAGAAAATTAATAAACCTAAATGATATGATAAAAATAAATGAATGCTATATAAGAATTAATTTATTTATTATCTTATAATAACTCAAAGGCTGCGGCGGTGGTGGGTCATTTTTTTTTAATAACATTAATTGCCGTTCTTTCTTGCGCTTTAAAGGATTTCAATATAAGAATAATTATTTAATTCATACTTTATATCTCTTATATAATGAAATGAATTTTTGACAATTTAAATTTTGTTGTGATTAAAAGTTGTTCTTATTGCTCATATGATTTATTATCATGATAGTTTATTCGCATTAAATTTTTTTCATATATTTGAACGTTAAATATATATAAGCTTTCTGAATTATATACAAAATTTTCGTTAGAAAATTGTTCCAAAATTTACTTTAGAAAAGTGTACAAAATTTTCTTTAGAAAAGTGTACAAAATTTTCTTTAGAAAATTATACAGAATTTTCTTTTAAAAATCAAACATAATTTTCTCAAAATATTACATTGGAGATTTCCCTTAGAAAATTATCTAGAAAGATTAATGAATTTGCCTTACAAAATTATACGGCATTTTTACTCTATAATATTATAAAAATTTTAAGAAATAAATGTTATTTAAAGGTTGTCATTGTCGGTTTTTGTTAAGGAATAAAAGCCGCTGGGAAATATTTATTATGTTAAAATAAATAGTATTGCTATAGTACATAAATCAAAATTTCATTTAAGATACCCGTTTGATTCTTTTCATTATATAGTTACAGTTCTTAGAACATGCGGTTAAAACTATTTACAAAAATTTATTTTTCTATTAATGATCTCTTCTTGTATCAGATATAAAATTCTTATAAAAATTATTTGAATTAATTTTATTCATAACTTATCATAAATGTTTTTTTAACGATATACAGAAAAAAATTATGATTAACGTATTAATGTTTTATGACTAAAATGTAATTAAAGAGCAATATTTTATTAAAACTTAACTAAATAATTTTTACGATTTAATTTTTATACTCTTTCTACACCACAACCACGCATTATATAACTTGATAATTTATCGATATTTATAAGTTTTTTTTAATATAAAAAGGTAAAATCATTAAAACTGATAAATTTTAGATCATAAAAATTATAAATTTCTATATTTATATATAAAAAATAGGTATATTTAATACGCATATAGATAAATAAATAATAATATTCTTTATAGACTTATATATGATTTAATAATTTAGAAGTATAAATATATAATTGAGTTGTTTGAGTGTTTCTATATATGTTTAATATAATATTGTGTCTTCTAATATTTGTTTATTAATCACAAATAAAATTTTTTAAAAAAAAATCATAAAAAAATAATTTGAAGTATGATGTATATATTATATATAGTTATAAAAGAAATTAATTTTATTTTGTATTATAAAGAAAATTGTTTCATCGTCTAAATATATATTTGTTTTCTTTCAGTATAACAAACTTAAAGTGTTTTCTTATATACATACTTAATCCTCCAAAAATATGTCTTGTAATATATTTATTGTAATATACATATTTTGTTTTCGTATATTTAAATCATTTTGTACTTTAACAAAAAAAAAGTTGGCCCTCAAGGTAAATTAATCAATATGTTATTGTAATAAGTTAATTAAAAAAAAAGAAGAAAAGATATTTATATATAAGCGATTAAACTAATTTTAATCTCAATCATAATTTATTTATTTTTTTTTTCATACATCATTACAATTTAATAAATATTTTTTTTTGTTCACGATATCATTAATAAAATACTTGATGATCAAATTGCGAGATTGGAATCTAATTTTCTATATTTATAATATACTTGTATCTTTATTTTCTAGATAAAAAACATATATTGTCATAATATTTTTATTGCTTTATTTTGCATATATAGATAGACGGATGAATTATAAATGAACAACAAATTTTTGTTTAAATCACACAGAAAAATGATAAATGAGGAGAAATTTTACAATAAAATATTTACTAATTTCTAAATTTAAAAGAATTGTATATCAATAGATTTGTTTGATGAATTTTATAACGTAATGATTTTGATTAATGATTTTATCGATTATTATAAACAAACGATTTCAAATAATTAATATTTTAACTTTCAGAATTTTATGTTGTTGTCTTTTACGATTTTTTGGTTTCATTAAAATTAAAATTTTAAGTTTATATATATTATATGTATGCCAATATGCAATGCAGATTCTATAATAGAGCATATAAAAATTGCTAGTTTTATTTATATCCAGTTATCATATACATATATATATATTTTATAGAGTATTATCATATATGTGTATAATTAAGTCATCAATAATTAATTCTTAATTGATTTTTGCTTTAAATTTCATATTCATATTAATTTTAAATATGTAATTAAAATGTTTTAAATCGAATATTCAAGTTATTTTTGCGTTTATCGACTTTTATATGTATTTATTATAATACATGATATTATTATGTATATATATATACAATATACATATATGAATTGAACAAGAATATACTATATATACAACGAGCTTAAGCAATATATAAATAGTTAACAAAAAAAAAAAAAAGCGACCGCACCCAATTAAAAATAAAATAATAATAATAAAAAAAAGTAAATAAATTAGCAAAAGAAAAAAAAAATTAAATGTAACAGAAACTCTATCTTTGTTGGTATATTATTAACTATTTATAAAAATTATATTAAATATTTTTATTTTTTTTTTCAAATACATTGAAAGATATCTGACTGACTGAAAACTTATATTATACATATAAGAGTAACACATTCTTGTATTTATTTTAATTTGTTTTTTCGTATATGTACAATATATTTTAATTTATATTATATATATATTGATATAGAAAAATAACAAATTAAAAAGAAGGAAAAAAAATCGTTGCTTTTTTAAAAAAAAAAAAATTTAGTAACAGGTTAATGATCTGAATTTATTATGTCAATTTCATTTTTTATTTTCTTTTGTCATATTTTGAGTATTTTTTCTTTTTCTTTCTTTTAGTGCTTTTTATATCCTATATATTTTGTTGGGAAATTTTGATGATTCAAGATTTGATTAATTTTTTAATCTTGATTTGAAAATTAAAAAATTCCATGTATTTTTATTATAGAAAATCCTTTTCATTATATAATTATCGTTTGTAATGAGAGAATATTGCTTTAATATCGTCGGTAAGAATCCAAAAGTTATATATATATATATATAATTAATCAATTTTATTAAACGCGGATTCACTTTATTGATGATTCTTAAATTTCATAACTGAACTAAATAACTAAATAATTATTTTTTATATAATATAATTTTTTAGAATGAATACTGTGGATTTGTGGACATTTGAAGCTAGTCATCACAAAAAACATTTTTATTAAAATTATAAACTTATTGATGCATTTTAATATCTATACAAAGTCTTAAAAGTATATATATACTTAAAAGTTTCAGAATCAGTCGCATATGGTCCAAATATTGCACTAAACTTAGTCGTATCGACACTCTGTATATTTTCGCTACTTAAAGGATTAACGGACAATATATATTTTTATATCTACGTTAATGAATTTAATGTGATCTTAGATAGAAACTTGAAATGTTATTATTAATTTTATTACAAAAATCTTAAAAGCATTTATTATAAATCAATATTTTTGCAAGAATACAATGTCACTTAAATATTGATATATATAATAAAATAAAACAAAATTGACTGTTTTGTGTTTAAATAGTTATACAGGGTGATTTAAAATATAGAAATTTTTTTTATACGGTTATAATTTGCCGTAGTCCCGTAGTTTTTGACAAAAAATTTACTTTTACTATATTTTTACTGAAAAATAAATGGTTAAGTCGATACAATTTTAGATAAATTGAATTAATAATTTTATTAAGTAATTTCATATTAACAAAACTCAATCTTTTAAGTTCCACGACTCCAAAAAATCATCAAAAATAATGAATCGAATTCATCATAGAATGATCATCGGTTCTATATCGTTTTAGATCACCCTGTATTTCGCTTTTACTATACATATATGTATATAAATGTAATTAAATGACACTATAAAAATCCACTTAAGTATATTTATTTCATTTTTTCATTTTATTCTATTGATTATATCTATCATATAGTAAATAACATTTATATAATTTATATTCATTGATCAATTGCGAGTATTTACATATATAGATATAAATAAATGTTTCGTTTATTTCTTTTCTATTTTTGTAAACAAATCTTGCTGAAATTATTATAAATTATTTTGTATTGTTTGTTGAATGAATATATATTTATAGTAATAAAAAGAAAGACCATGAATAAAAGAAAAGATTTGATTATTGAAGATGACCATAAAAAATAAGAATTTTTATTTTCTTAAGTTTTTTTTAAATTTTTTTATTTATACTATATTTTTTTCTTCATATTTTCCTCATCCATCGGAAAGCCAAAAATATTTTATTTTTATAAAATTTGCACAAATATCTTTTTATATATAAATTTCTTTTCAAAAAATTTTCTATACAAAATAAAAAGCATATATATAAATTAAAAAGCACTATACATATATATATGATGTTATGCGAATTAATATAAAACATATATATTAAAAGATAAAAGAAAAGCAAAGTGTACATTTAAAAATTTACAATTAATGTTTTATTTTATTATTAATTTTATTTATTATATTTGCCGTAATTGACCATAATTATTACAAGTATAAAAAATAATTCGATTGTTTGTTGTTTATTGATTGAATAATATTGAAAAAATAAAAAAAAATTAATAAAAACAAATTTTGGATATTTTGCTTTTTTTTTCGTTGTTGTTCATCGCATAATGAATGAAAAATTAACAGATTATTAACTTTTATCACCTTTAGCCTCTATCTATATCTATATATTCATATATGTACGCCAATATTACATTTCTATTTAATGTAATAATATAATATTTGGTTGCGAGTATTTTAAAATTTTGATGAAAGAACATAATATACGATAAATATATATTATATTATTATTTATATAGTTTTATATACCGTCATCTTAATCTATGCTATTAAGATTTATTTATTATATTTAGTGAATAATAAATTATTGATTATCAATTTGATTAAGTGGTTATAATGTTTTTTTTTTGTTTTTCGGTTCTAAGATCCCACGATCTTATACATATTGTATTGTATATATTGGCGGAATTTTTATATATTTCACTTTGAACTTGAATATAGTTATATAGAAATAAACATTTTTATTTTATAAAATTCAATTTGTTCACATGTCATTTTAGTTTTTTCTATTTATTTATTTATTTCTTGACTTTATAGATTTATTTATCCATATATATGTAATTTTAATTATTAATCAATAAAAAAAAAACTATTTGAAAATATACAACATTTTAACATTTTATCATGTGAAAATTGAATTCTTTTTCACACATATTTTTGTATTTAAATGTGGAGTAAAAAACCTGCAATTTTAAAAACGGTCATATAATAATTCATTTTTAAAATGACAAATTGTATACACTATATATATATATATATGTTAATATGTTATTTTGAATAAATGCAACGAATAAATTATATATACCATATACATAATGATATTTAAATAAAATTTATATATATGTATAATTATTATATATAAATACATTTCGATTATCTTTTCGTTATCATTAAATTTATGTTAAATATCTATATAAATATATATGTGTGTTATTTTTTTTTTGTAAAAAACCAGTTGATTTTGACATTTATAGTAATATATATATTTAAATACATAAAGTATTTAAGAAAAATTTCAACTATAAATGCGATATCTATATAGCATATTCGCAATCACAGATTCAATTTTTATGTAATTTTATTATATATACTCTTGTATATATATATATCGAAAGAAAAAAAAGTGTTACATGTATCTATAATTAATATAATGACTTTATTGAGCTTTTTTTTTTCCTTTAAATAATACATTACATTTCTGCGACTAATAGAAAAATTATTGCAGAATAAATAATTCATTTATCTTATATATATATTGATGCTATATAACACATAATGTTATATTTCAATAAATATATATATATATAATATAATTCTTTATTATCCCTATGTATATATATATATATATATATATATAATTTATTTTACTTTAAATATATAAATATGTAATAAATTAAAATATATATAAATATATATCATTTGAAAAAAATATTATGATAAATGATTAAATTTTAATTGTTTATGTATGTGTGTAAAAAATATGTGTATTGATGATATGCAATAAATCGACAAAAAAAAAATTTGTTAAAATTCATAATTCCATTTCAATATCTTATATACATACATTCTACACACACACGGATGATTTAATATTTGATTTTTTTTTCTATTTAAATATGAAAAAGAAATCTCCTGTTGTGTTTTTACATATATGGATATGCGAATAGATGAATGGTTTATTAAATACATTTATTATTTATATATATTTATTTAAAATAGTGTAAAATCATTTTTTTTTCTCTTTTAATGATTGTAATAACTTGGAAAGAAATTAACTATAAATATTACAATTCGTCTACTGTTTCTTATTTTTCACATATATTTTTTTGGATATGTATGTATATACGCACGACTTTCATAATTCTTTTAAATTATATTATATTTTTATATATACGTTATAATATTTGTACTGCGTTCAGTCAGTAGTTATAGTTATTATAGTTAGTATAAATTTTATGATATGATTTATATAATAAATCAGTTACACATTTGTTTCGTTTTCAACGTTATAACTTATCTTATATATATATATATATTAAATATACATATAAGTACATATTTCAAAAAATAAATAAAATATGAACCATAGGATAGCGAATACATAAATAATTTATTAACAATATGTTATATTATATATATATATATATAGTATAAAAAACAATCGTTACCCAATTTTTAATGTAGATCAAACGGTATGGTTTAGTCATATATTATGTTCAAAATTATTATAATATAGTGATTTATAGCCAGCAATCATCTAAAAATAATTTTAAATATATATATATATATATGAATAATTGAATAGCTACTAGTATAAATATTATTTATTAATATAATTATATATGGTTTTGTAAATATACTCCTCAAAAGTATTTATATGGTTAATATATAGATATAGGTGAAGTGTGGCATGGGAATTTTTAATAAATTAATTGTTAAAAAATATATTATATTGAAATAGTTTAAAAGGTAACGGACAGTAGTAGAATAAAATATCTATATATTTTATTGGGATTTCCTCGATGAAGTTTTTTTTTAACTCTCTTTTTTTGGGTTTTTTTTTTTGATTACTAAATCATGCTACTTCTTATATTTGTTCGCAGTAACACTTCGTTCAATAATGTGTGTGACTGACACATAGATGGCGTCCCTAGAACTAAATCAATATTTTTTTTCGCATTTGGCAACCTTTTTAGGCTTACTGTCAACATCATATGTTAATCAGATCATTTGTTTACAAGTTACAGTGCTATAAGTGACGCTATTTTTGTGTTTTAAAAAAAAATGAATTCAAAGCAATTCCGTGTGCTGATTTATCATTGTTTTTTAATGAAAAAAAATACTGTTCAATGCCAGGAATGGCTTGAAAAACATTACTCGGACTCTGCTCCATCAAAAAGAAGCATTTGTTATTGGTATGCCGAATTCAAACGTGGTCGTACAGACACCGATGACATTCCATCTACTGGAAGGCCAAATGACGCTGTTATTCCGGAAAACGTTGAAAAAACACTGAAAATCATTATGTCCAACCGTAAAGTGAAAGTGAGGGAGATTGCTGACATTCTGAAGATATCAGCAGGCAGTGTACAAACCATAATACACGAACATTTGGGTATGAAAAAGGTGTGTTCCAAATGGGTGCCGCGTTTGCTCACACCGGAGCAAAAACAACAACGAACCGATGATTCAAAGAGCTGTTTGGACATGTTTACGCGCAATAAGTCGGAGTTTTTGCGACGGTACATCACAATGGATGAAACATGGATCCACCATTTCACTCCAGAGTCAAATCGGCAGTCTGCTGAGTGGCATGCAGCCGGCGAAAGCCGCCCAAAGCGACCAAAGACGCAGCAGTTGGCTGGCAAGGTTATGGCGTCTGTATTTTGGGATGCGCATGGAATAATATTCATCGACTATCTCCAGAAGGGGCAGACCATCAACAGCGACTATTATATAGCGTTATTGGAGCGTTTGAAAGTCGAAATCGCAAAGAAACGGCCTCATATGGCGAAGAAAAAAGTGTTGTTCCACCAAGACAATGCACCGTGTCACAAATCAATGAAAACGATGGCAAAATTGAACGAATTGGGCTTTGAATTGCTTCCCCATCCACCGTATTCTCCAGATTTAGCCCCCAGCGACTACTGGCTCTTCGCAGACCTCAAAAGGATGCTCCGTGGTAAGAGATTTGGCTCAAATGATGAAGTAATCGCCGAAACTAACGCCTATTTTGAAGGCAAAGAAAAATCGATTTACAAAGGCGGTATCGAAAGATTGGAAAAGCGTTGGAATGATTGTATCTCCCTAAAAGGGGACTATCTTGATGAATAAAAACGAATTTTGGCAAAAAAATGTGTTTTAATTAATTAGTCACACACATTATTGAACGAAGTGTTACATATTTTATTTTTTATAACTCGCGGAAATGGATAAAATGATTTCTGAATCGATATTGATTCTTAATCATATCAGTTAAAAACATAACAAATTTACTCTTCAAATTGTTGGTTATATTAACTACACACATTTCGATTGCAATCGACTCCCTTGATTACATTTTATTTTCTAGGTAATCGCGATCGAACAAATTGAATCTCTATCTGATCTATATATTAACGGAAGCCGACCTCTTTGAAGATTGATTCATTTGGCATTTATGAAATAAAAATAATTTATTGCGAATGATTGCCTCTGAATTTTTTTTTTAAATATCTCTCCATATTGCAAGCTCATATTTGGCTAAATTTGCAAACATTAAATGTCAATAAAATAATTATTATATTTGGGGCGTTTGGTGCATAAAGCCCAAATGAAGAACTGAACGAAAATATGTGTTACAGAATAGAACATTAAAAAAAAAATACATAATTAGAAGTTATTTATTAAATTATCTTTATATATCTAATGGCCAGTTGGATATTTATTATCTTATCCTTAGTCAATTATTTCAATTATAGAAAATTATAATTATGTTCAGAATGTTTAAATACAGTTTTGATCTTAAGCACATTTAAATTTTTATACATAAATTTACGAAATTTTTACTATCATCGTTATCTATAAAACAATATATTCGATTAGAAAACTTTCAAATCGAAAATATATATTGGTACGGATCTAAATTAATTTAATGTTTCTTGTATATACCTATAATAATTACATAAACCTATTTCAAATAGATTATGCAATATTATATATATTTAAAAGAAATTGTAGGTGTGTGTATATTTAATAATTGTGATATTAGTTTTGTTTTTATTAAAACTAAAATATATGGAAGGAAATCTATATTTCATTATACATTTAAAAAAAAAAATATATATACCTATATTTTAAAACATTTTCAATTGTCTAAAATAATTAATTATTTATAAAATGTGTTTACAATCATATATACATATATATATATATTTAGTAATACGTTTTATTTGTACATTTTTTTTTATTACGGATATTATTTGTACATGTATATACTATTTAAAAAAAGTACAAATAATTATTAAAATAATCTCTATACATCTCAATATAACAAATGTAATATACAAAATTTATATACGTATAGAAATAGTATTTGAAAAATTTTCATTAATAAAATCGAATACAGAGATAGTAAAATATAAATTAAAATAAGCATGCTAGCTGTCACATTAAATTCTTTTGGTCATCTACTAATCTTATAAATATTGGGTTTTTATTGTTTAAGCTCTCCACTAAAATAGTATATGAATATATATATTTTGAAAAATATTAAAAAATCTATTGTAACTATAGTTATATGCCATATAATAATATAATAAAAAAATAGAAATATGATTTATATAACATGCGTTGATTTGCATGATGTCTTGTCTTACTTGATTGTATATTTATATACAACATACAATACAACATACAATACAACATACATAAATAAAGTAACTATTTAATCTTTGACAATAATCTTAATGCATATATACACTATATATATATCGTGTATAAATGTTTAAATAAAACATAACAAGTATTGGTTTTTTTTTGTTTAAGAATAACCGCGCTGCGTTATGGTTTTATATATGATTTCTAAATATTTTGTATATATATATACTTAAAAATTATTATACATATATACAGTAAAAACTAATTACATTTTAAGCAAATAAAAAAAAAAGCACACATTTTCAGTTACATATAGGTATTTATTGTTGAAATTCTATATATATATTAAATTAGTTTATTAGTTTTTTGTGCTTAAACTATATAAATATATATACACATATGTGCGATGAATTCTCGCAGTTGTTGATTTTCAAATATACATATATAAAATATAATATGTTTAAATTAAATTTATTAATTACATTTTTGGTTTTTTTTAAAAATCTTTTCTTTTTTTTTGTTGTATACCTTAAAAAATACAAATGTAATATTTTTGTTTTTGGCAAAAGCCGTTCATTCCGTTTATTACCATGTCATGTACTATATATATAGTAGGTATATAAAACTGATTTTTAATGTTTTAATTAAAAAATCCTGTAACTTTCTCTTTTCGCATATAATTTTATTATTTATATCAATCTATGTATATGTTGAAATATATAGAGTTATTATAGGTAGATAATAAAAAAAAAATTGAGATTTTATGTACCTATCATTTTGATTTATTATAAATTTATAAAATGTATTTGATTTTGTTATTTGCATAAAAAAAATGTATGAAACTTCATCTACGCGTAGAGGTGATTTTGTTATACATATTCATAAATGATTAAAGGGACTAAGGATTTGAATAAAACCCATGAATTTTTAATAAAACTCAAGCAATTTGTATAAAACCTAATTTTTGCTTAAAATTTATTTAAACCTTAACGTAGGGTTTTATTGGAACAATATTTTCATGTTAATGTACGAATATACAAAACATATTCGATGGAATTTTTAATGAACAAAATAATGTTGTAAAAACTTGAAGATTTTGTTGGCTACAAACCAAACATTTGACAAACCCTTGAAAAGTTAGTTAAATAAGGCTTCTTAAATCACTACCATTTCTTCCCTATTTTTTCTTTCACATTTTTTACGAGTTTTTAAGACTAAAACCCAAGGATTTTGAGTAAACCCCAAGGAATTTGTATTATACTCAATTTTGGCTTAATGTATTCATAATTTAAAAATTATATTTAATGCTTAAATGCCAATCTGTTAATAAATCTACCGTTCATGATTATTTTTATTATTTATATTTATTTAAATCTCTTTTGCGAATGCATTTGGAATATAGCCATGAATTATTTGTCAACCATATGTAAAAAAAAAATATGTCTCTATTTGAGCCTTCATATAAAATATTTATTTATAAAACAACCCTTATAATAATTCCCGCCGTGTTTCGTCTGATGCTAAATTCTATTCAAGGGTATTGTAACACAAAAAAAAAAAAAAATACACCAAAACAAGAAATCAAAATATAAATTTTTTAGGGTAAACTAATAATAACAAGAATTGTATAAATGGGATATAACTTAAATAAATTCTACATATGTTAAATATTATTTTGCAAAACCCGTATATTAATTTACCATATATAGTTTTATATATATCCAAAGTTAATAAAAATTTCAAATTTAGTTTTTTAGGGGTTGATATTTTTCGCTAAATATAATATTGATGACGATGAGTATGATGATGGGTAATTATATTTTTAAACTAAATTATTTCTTATTTATGTATATACACTAATAAAAATTCAGTTTTTGGGGAAGGACAATAATAGTTTTTTGGAAAGATTTTGAAAAAAAAAAATTGTGTTTTTAAATGGAAAAGGGTGGAGTTTTAATTTTTTTTTTTGAATTTGTGCTCAATCTAATATTTATTTCTTATATATATTTGTTATATAACTATATTAACTATATATATTTATTATTGTTAATATATACTATAGACGCACATACTTGAAAAAATTTCACAATAGAAAATTATACATTAAATGTTCTTATCTATTAATAATAATACAATATATAGTTTATATACTCTTAAATATATATAGGTACATTTACAAATATGTAACATTAATAACCTCTATCGCATATATGAATAACCTTTTTGAATATCCTGTCGTTTTTTTTTATGATTATCCTTTTTTACTTTCTTCTCTCTTTGCAATAATATTTTTACGTATATATGTATTTTATGTAATATTTTTACTATTAAATTTGACATTAAATAATCGGCTACACAAATTTATATTCTATTCTATCGTGAAAAGTGTTTTTGTATGAATAAAAGAGTAAATTTAAAAAAAAAAAAATGTCATTTAAAATACCTTGCTAAATCGTCGATGTTCATTGTATTGTATATGTTATATAATGGTTTAAAGGACACATTTAGATAAGAAAACGGGATGAAGATTATAAGGTTAATATTTCAAAGGTAATATATATTTGTAAAGTGAATTTATCTGTATATTATTGGAATGCGATTTATCTTCTTATACTATATATATATAAAAAAAATTTGTTGCATATATTTTTTTTCTTTATTGATTTTAAAATGTTCTATAAATAGATGAGAACCATTAGAATGTTCTATAATAATGTTCTATAAATAATCTATTATAAAATTTAAAGCAATCATCCAATCTAAAGCGAAAACTATAGTTATGTTAAGTTAACCTGTTAAACGATCTAAACGTAGGGTTTACTGGAACAATATTTTCGCGGTAATATACGAATATACAAGACATATTTGATCGAATTTCGAATGAACAAAATGTTATAATGTTGTAAAAATCGTAAAAACTTGAAGATTTAGCTTGGATAGAAACTATACATTTGTATATTTGACAAATCCTTAAAAATTTAGTTAAATAAGGCTTCTTAAATCACTACCATTGCTTTCATATATACATTTTTTAAGAGTTTATAAACATATACAATATTTTGTACAAAATCTAAATCGAAAACTATTATAGGAGATATAAATTTCAGATTTTTATAAATATAATTTCGTATAATCAGAAACTTTTACTTGATTATTTTAATTGAATATATAATATAAATTTTCAAAATATTCAAAATGGTTATGAAAATATATCCCTATTCATTTAGTTTACAAATCACAGGTATATTATTAGATACGTATGTATTTTGGTTGAAAATTGCTATTTCATGTTTTTAAAAAATATGTAAATTTTAGTAATATCTAATAAGGGGTTTGCGAATATTTGTAGGGACAGAAAAAAAACTCTTGTACAAAAAAATGCAGGAAATATACACAATTTTTACATTCATTTATTTCTCGGCTCGACGACGCGTTAAAAGATGAATCAACAAAATCATTTCCTAATTTTATTTATTTCATTTAAGCCTTTTATTTGCCTTAAGCCATATTTCTATACATATATATATGATTTTCTATTTTGTTATTTTAATTTATATTTTGGATGAATTAATATAAGAGTTGATATGTGAAAAAAATGTTCAGTTTTATATAGAAAATTTATATATGGATGAAATTTTTTTTTTAATAAATGTGAAATGAATGAATTGAAGTATGAAGAACTTTTTTTATTATATATAGTGCGTGATCAATTGATGGTATGTATATATGTGATTTTGAACTTTATATTATTGTTTAACAAAACAAGTAAAAATAGGGTCTTTTACCTATTTATTTTGAATTTTTAATGTATAATAAAATAAAAATAAATAATCTATAGTAAAATCGTTATTAGAGTATTTTCAATATTTCAATCAATAAAAATTAATAGGTTTCATTGAAAAATTATAAAGGTTATTTGTTATTTAAATTCATTAATTGCGTCAAATATAAAATTCAGTTGCGTTTCGATGAATTTTCCCTTTATACATATGTAGTTATACACGTCTATATATGAATTGATGCTTTCAATAACATGAACAAATTTAACAAATTTATATTAAAGTATTATATGGGTTATATGGGTTTGGGTAACATTTTTTGTTTTTATAAATATTATAAGTTATAATTTTATTTTCAATAGAAAGTTGTTAAAATTAGTGTATACAAATAAATAAAAAGTTTATATACGAAAACTTTTAGATTTTATTGAATACATAATTTCGATCAATTAAATACTTGAATGTTAATGTTAATAAAAATGTATATTTTTTTATATTAAAAGGTTAAATGAATATTGAATTAATATTTTCCTAACTGAATAAAACAATAAAAGTTTTATCAATATAGGTCAAATTGTATGTTTAGATGTACGAATAAAAACTTTATTAAAGAATATGTATCTTAAAGATTGAATCCTTTAAGTTGGTTTTATGTAGGGGGATCCACTTTTAGGTACAGATATAATTATCATACGCAAATTATATTGAATTACATGTAAAAAGGAAAAACTAGACTAACTAAAACTAGAAAATAATACGGAATTTGTTTTAGGAAATTATTTAGAATTTTTTTATAGACTCTATTTTAGAAAACTATACAAAATTTGCTTTAGAATGTTATACAGAATTTCCATTATCAAATTATTACCTTTAGACCATTATCCAAAAGTTTTTGAACAAATGGTATCTTAGGTGTAACTGTGAAAATATAACTGATGCGGAATAATATAAAGTTTATCTGCGTGCAACAAAATTATTAGTTATACCTCACCCGACCATATTTATATATATAATATATCAATACCAGTTAATGATATGTTAATATTTAATAATAATATATTTCAAATATAATCGAAATATCAGATGAAAAAGAAAAAACATTCTTTAAAAATTCAACATATAGATAAAATTAAAATAAAATTATGATGACCTCTTATTATATTCGTATATTTATAGAATTATTCTTCTTATTTTCTTCATATTTTCTATATATATTCAAATGAAATATATACCTATATGATTAATATATATGTAATTTATTTATATATTATATCTTATCAAAATACAGAATCGCAAATGATCTTATAAAAGTATATTATAATGGAAAAAATACGCAAAAATATTAATCATTTCGATAAACTTATATTGTCTAAATAAAATATAGATAGATTTCGGTAGATGAAAACCTAAATAATATAATTAATAATATAATAATAATAATAATAATAATAGTTCTTTCAAATCATTTCTCTTTATGAATGCGATATCTATATCTATATATATAATATATATATTTATACCTATATCTCGCTATATATAATATAACCTACCAAAAAAAAAAAACAATAAAAAAATTAGGAACATTAAGAAGACCATCCCAATACATATTTTAAAAAAATTGTATTATTATTATTATTATTACTATTATCTATACATTTCAAAATGTACATATATATACGACGTCTTAAATAAGTATCAGATCTAAATAATACAAAAAAATAAAGTTTTATTAACTTATAAGTACAACCATATACTTATATGTATATATATGTATAAAATAATTAATCATCATAAATTTCTATAAGATCATTAAATAAATTCATTATATATGTACATTTATATAACTACATACGTATATATATATTATAAATATACATATTTGTGATTCATCAAGATATATAATGTACTGAAAATAAATAAGAAGAAAATAACAAACGATATATATATAAAATTACAAAAAAATAAAATTATATTTCTTTTTTTTTTTATCGAATTTTTAAAATGTTCAAAAGAAAATTTATATATTTAAGTAACAAGCAATTAACGCATCAAAAATATTTTGTGTATAAAAAAGATACGACGACTATATATACATTTTATATACATCAATATATTTATTATTATAATGATTATATATAAAATAAATTATATACATGTATATATTCACCTGTATGTGCGGTCATCATCATCGCAGCAATGCAAAACAATCTTAAAATTTGACCTCAAAAATTCAAAATAATACAATGAAATTCGCATATATTTTATCATTTTATATATAAGTTTTATAAAATAATACTATAATCAGGTATATAACAATGCGGTAAAATTTGTGATAATTGTGAAATTTATATTGTGGTGCGGTTAACTTTACTCATTTATATATATATATATATACTGTGTACTGTTGTATAAGTAAATATTTTGATAAACAAAACGCATAAATTCACCATTGAAAAAAAATGCATATAAATTATAAGAGAACAATAATGAAATTATATAATAATTACGACAATGAATGCATTTTATATATGCATAAAATTCATATTTATCTTATTTTTATTCAAACATGAAAAATTGTATAAATCATTTCATTTCATATGTAATTCTTAAACATATATATATATAAGAAAAAACTGTAAACCAAACCCGAAATTAATTAAATGAAATTTTGTGTGCGTATTTTACAAATTATTTTTTTATACTTATATCTTATGCGTGTATTTAAGATATAGATATCTATATATCGTATAAATAATTAATTTGTATATTTTTATCTCATTTTGGTCAAGATGAATAAATACATGATTATTTTGATGAATTTTTATATATGTACTGTACACAAAACAGGTAGAGATATATATATATATTCATTTATATGAATTTAATACAGATGCCAGGTATAATTAAATTGAATGAAAAAAAAAGTATTTAATTATATATATAAGTTAAATGAAAAAATTATAAATATTATATAAAAAATTCAATTCAATTCGATTAAATCGATATATAATATTGAATTATTGAAAATTTTAAGAATGGTTGTAATTAAGCATTTTCTTTAAATGGAGCCAATTTGTATAATAACCGTTATACATATTATTTATGACTTTTTGTTAGTTAACGTGCAAAACATGAGAAAAACTATAAACAAAATTTGACTATCGAATCGATTGTCTGAAAAAACACAATAAAATTCCATAATTAAAAATAATAAATATTATTATAAAGTTCGCTTCAACTTCACCGTCCCCAGTTAATCTTAATGCTATAAATAAATACAATTGATAGATAAACTTATTGGTGATATGTTAATTAATTAATCAAATTTACGTTAATCATTAGGGTAAATGTGAAAAAAAACATTAATTCGGTAATTTTTTTTATAATTATTTCTTTGTTTTTTTTTTTAACTTTATCCCCCATCACATTGTGTCCACTTTTAACAAAATTTCATTCTATAATCAAGGAGTCTCTTAATTTAAGCTATAAACATTTATGTATCAGATGATATTTAGAATCTTTATCTATTCTTGATCATACATTCTTAAAAAGTTTCTGTACTAAAAATACCAAATTAAATTAAAGAGTCTTTTGTGATTATTAATAAAAAACAAAAAAAAAATAATCAAAAGATCAAAGAAAAATAATAAATGTATGCTGAAATCGATTTGCTGATTTGTTAATATATTTATGATATTATTAAGCACTTATAATGGTAGTAAAGTAACTTGTTTAGTTCAAGTTGAAAGGAAATGGAATCAGAAATCATATTTATATACACATGAGAATTAAGTTAAATATATATTAAAATGTTACACATCATTTAATATAGTAAAATCTTATGAGGCGTTAATTGTGGTGTGTGGTGAATTTAAACCAATTTTACGTCCCTATGCTGCCTTAAACGTAAGCGCTTTATGTTCCATAGTTATTGGGCCTACCAGCTTTTGTATATTCTTATTATTAGCCTTAAGCATAATTTTATTGTTCAAACGTTTTATATTATACGTATATATACAATATACACACAATCACGCCTTTATAAATCTATTTAGTTATGAAATGTATAAAAAGAGATATAGATAATATAATACAATACAAATATATATAAATAATTATGTATATAACCTATTTCAAAACTATCATTAAGTTCATTGTTTTGCAATTGAAACCATTGATTATCTTTTCTTTTTTTTTTGTTGTAAACATTCCATGTGTATTCAATTAAATTATAAAGTTTATTAGAAATTGCAAAAAAAAAAAAAATAAACAAAACTCTCTTGAATTGAACGGACACAATTTTATCCATATGAACATGTATGAAAAGACTATTTCTATATATAAATATATTTATATAGACATTTTAGTGGTGTTACTTTGTATTTATTATATATCTAAAACATATAGATAATATTTACCATTAATCGGCAAAAAAAAATATATAAAAAGAAAATAATATAAAATATTTTACTCGAATGTGTTTGAAATAAATGGTAAATTGTAAATGGTATACATATTTATTCATCATATATACATATGCGTGAATTCCATTCGCATTCTATTTTTTTTTCTTTCTTTCTTTATTTCGCGGTATCTAATTGTATATATATGTATTTTTTTAATCCGCATATATTTATATATATAACAACGAGATGAAAATGTTTTTTCTTTTATAATATATATCAATACTATTATTATTTTGTTTAAATTTTATATATGCTTCCATATATTCATAATGAAATTATTGTTTATTGTAAATGATGAATTGATTACTATAAATATATATATATTCGTATATAGGTAATAAAAAAAATTAATATGTTTTATATTCATATATATATATTTATCTATTTATATACAATATATAATGAATAATTCATCGTCTTGCACGACATTAATCATTCATAATTTTTTTTTTAAATTATAATTAATTGGTTTATATCTCTCTACAACTGATATGAGGTATAAAACAATTAATATATATGGGATAATTTTTTTTATTAATTCATTATATAAAATGCATATATAATATTTAATATATATATATGAAATGATGTGATCAAAATCAAAAAATAAAAAAATACCGACATTTAATTATTCAACAAAAAATTACGTATATCATTTGATATACGGAAATTTGTTACTTCTGCAGAGGCCCCGAATTTATTTCAAATTTCAATCAAAAAATTCCCTAATATATAAGTTATATATTCTATATAAATATATATGAAATATTTCTGAAAGGTATATACGTACATAAAAGACTGGACGACGGTACCCGTTTATTTTATACATCCATAACTATAAATGTAAAGAACTTAATATAACACAAGATATATTCTGTATTTACTGAAATTCTGTAATAAAATATTTTTATTTATATATAGGTAACGAGTTTAATTATACTATATATACTTCTTCTTCATCGTATTCATAATATCGATAATATCACATATACGTTAATGTCGTGTATATTATGGTATTTTACGAAATTTTAAATGCGTATACACTGGTTATACACTGGTTAAATGTTTTTAATAATGTGTGCATATACCTTTTGGTATTTTTTTGGTATTACAAACTAATACTGCATATACAAGTTTTTAAAGAGCAGCAGAGAAAATTTATCATACAATTAATTTCATATTCATTTTCATATATATATATATATATATATAATATTATTATATATAAATAATCAATGAATAAATGAATTGAATGTATTTGTATTTTGTTACACCTTTTTTTTATTCTAAAAAATAAATCTTTAAAGTTAAAAGAAACAAAAACAAAATAACTAAAAAAAAATATACATTCAACATTTAAGGAATGGATAGAATTTTATTAAATAAATGTATATGTATATTTTTTTCCATTTATAAAAATGTATATGGATGCAGATGATATAGTATATATGAAATATATAAGATGCTGTGCGCTTATGTATTATATATACAAGATATACAAGATCACAAGATCATATTCCTATATAGCTGTTCTTAGAGTATCATATGTTTCTTATTCTTATTGAAAATATATATATATATATATATATATATATATATATATATATATATATACATAGTCGTAGAGGAGATATTGTAACGGAACTTTAATACTTTAGATGCCTTTAGGCATTTTATTGCTTATAGACCTCCACCTTATAAATTATATTGTAAAAATATATATACTAACATATATATACTAATGTGTGTTTTGTATATGATGCGTGTTATTTATTGTATATATATATACTTACCTATATCAGTCTATTTGATATGTATACATATGTGTGTATAAGACATTATTGATTTAATATACACATTTTATAATGCATAGGTAAAATATATATTGTTTATTATTTACAATTTTCATTAATTTTATTATCAGTATATGTAATGTGTATTTAATACCGTGTAATCTATATTAACTGGATTGTATAACATTATTTGTATATAACAGAATAAAATTTACTTTTTTTCATTTTTGCTTTTATCGACGACATATATTTATATTACAAAATTTAGTGTACAACATTTATTATACTATATATAATCTTCTAATTAATTTTGTGTTAAATATAGGAAAATTAAATCATTATATACATTTCAATTGTATTTAAATATACAATACATTCATCAATAATATCTGCTATGTATACTTTTTAGAGCATTTATGATCATTTTTTTAATGTGATTTAAAGTTACATATTTATAGCTAGACCTTAAATCACAACAAATTTATTATAAAATTTAGTATAAAAAAATACCATTAAAAAACATTAAATTTTAATCACAACACCTCAAACAATTTCTTTTTATTTAGTGACCCTTTTTGAACATTTCTTTAAATTCTATTAAAAATATTAAATTGTTAAACAAAACAGAACTTATTAAAAGTGAAGGTCTTTTTTCGGAAAATATCATTCATACAATAAAAAAAAATCAAAATCATAAATTCGCAATCCCGAATTTTATTCTTATTCTAATGTTTTTTTTTTGCTTCTAATAAACTGAAATAATTGAATATAATCTTCCATATAATAGAAAATAGTTAAATTTAAACTTTTAGACACAATCCTAATAAATTCTTCATATCTCATTAAAATTCTAATCTTTCGATAATATCATTTAAAGTTCATTCAAAACTTTTCGTCAACAACTACTTATAATAAATTTTTTATCAACATGTTCCGTAAACAAAATGTAGATGTTTTTGCGGTAATGTATATACATATATAGAATTGAACAAATAGAATATAAGATGAATTATTAGTTTTTTTATTACCCATAAATATATGTATACTGAACAAACAAATAAAATAGATATGTTTTGTTAATTGGATGAATATACACAAACCCCTTTGGGGATTCAAAATTGATTTACATATATATACATAATCATTTTTTTATAAATTAAATTTGCATTTGCAATAAAATCTTTTTCTATTTTTTAATTGCAATAATCATAAAAAGTATCTTAAAAATTTATGGGATTTTTTTTATTTTTATTTTTGCATATATATCTGCATATAAAAATTACAGATTTCATGAATTATTGTTATATATTGTAATAATATAGTTAAAAACATCTGTCTGAATATATATAAAAATATAAATAATTTTACCCGATATCGATCGTTCTTATAATATATATGAAAAATATCGCCTTAAGATTCATTATATATTCATTTTAATTCATTATACTATGAACTATATGAAGTATATTTTAGCATATTTATTAATTATCAATATTTTTTCTTTTCATTTTCGTAATGCATTATCAAACCATTAAATGATTTTATTATCGTAACTCATCAAATAAAAATCGAATTTTTAATGATACTAAAACAAATAAAATAAAACAAAAAATGTTTTCTAATATATTTTAATAGATAAATATCATTTTATTGTCACATAAATATGTTCCATTTTCATACAAAATAATATATAATTTTTAATATAAATAATATTAATTAAAGAATAAACAGTAAAAAATTATTCAATGGTAATTTTATTAATCAAATAATTGGTGGTTAATTGAAATCAATATTATTTATATTATAAATAATATATAACCTTTATATAAAATAAATAAATATACATGAATTTAGATGAATTTATATTATTATTAAAAAAAATAAAACTATATACATTTTAATGACATACCGCAAAAATATAAAAATATACTTAATCGTGGTATTAAATTTCAATTTAACTTCAAACATTTATTTATTTTATTTTGATTAAATCTTATATCATGATTTGTTTTTTTTTTTAACAAAAACTATTCATTACCATTTTATATTTATGTTGTGTATGTATTCTAAAGTATTAATTCAAATTGAATATGTATATAAACTCTTAATATATTCAATCGGGAATATTTATATAGAAAAATTAAAATTACTAGTAAATTGGAATGTTTAACAAATTGGGTATATATACACGCGAGTATATACATATTTAAAATTCTTCAAAAGAATTTATTATATATTTAATTCAATTCAATTCAATTCGTATAATAATTATAATTTCATGAATTGAATATTGTATATATATAAAAGATTGATTGATATATATATATATTATATATATATTATATATACAAGTTATATATATAAATATAATATTTATATATTTTTACGCGTAATGATTTTCTATATATATATATAATATATATGAAATAAAAAAAATAACATATTAAATAAAATTAATTCAATTAAAATTGATGTTTATCAAAAATTTATATACATATTGAATATAAATTTTTACCGCAGATTTATTAGAAAAGAAAAAACCTTTAATTTAAATCAATTAATTATATATATTTATTTATGTTCTTTTCTGATAATTTATAGAATTTGTTTTTTTTTTAATTGTATATATTTAAATGCATCTTTTTAATGAATTTATTGATTATTATTTTATTTTTATTATATAATTTTTTTCTTCATTTATTACACCTATATATAAAATAAATTGCATTTTTAAACAATCACAATTTGTGGAATTATTTATATATAGCCATAAGCAAAAAAATATATTTGTAATTATAAAGGTTAGTTGAGGTTCTTTTGCGGTTGAATGTTTGAAAGAGAAAAAAAAACATTAAATGAAAAGTGTTTATTCATTTTATACGCATACATCATTTGTTCTGTGTTTATAATATTATACATATATAGTTTTTATTGCAGTACACAACATAAATTTTTTTTTATTGTATTATACATATCTCTTAAACATATCTTTTTGTTGATCGAATTAATGGCTTGCTAATTAACAGTGTTTTTTTTTTTTTGAAAAGAAAATTTAAGAAAAAAAAATGGACAAACGAATTTATTATATATTCTTTGATTGTTAAACGTGCACTCAAATTATATATATGAAAATACTTTTATGAAAATACACTTATGGACAAAATTAGTTGAACGCTATCTACTTACAATTAGAATCAAATTTATTATTCGCAGTCAATGTATTTTGAAAAGATGATATTTTTTATATATTATTGGAAACAAATTTTAAACTAAAAATACTTATATACTGACTGAAATATATAAATAAGAGGTGGAAATTGTTTCAATACGACTAAATTGTGTGATTTAACAATCCAATCGATTGGAGATAATCGCCCATGTTGAATAATAAACATCGCAATAAGCAAACCATATTTTCTGTGTTTTATCGAGAGAAGTTATGCATTGGACCTTGGTTGATTTTCTTGAGGATCGTACTTGCCCAAGTAGCCACATTTAGCCACATTACATCTTCACCTAACCGTCCCTCAGCGTAGGAAAATGCGGAATTGGATTCGGAGGATTCGTTTTTTTTACGTAGACTTAATTTTATTACCAAAACAATATTTGGCTTTTTGGGTGATTAATATATGTATTTCCTAAATGCGATATCTCGCAGACAAATACTACCCATGAAGCATTTTTAGAAACCACTCGTAACAGTTACTATATAATATATGATCAACAAAATTGTGATTAATTTATTATGAATTTATACGCATATTAATAGATATGGTTATTTGAATGGGAACAAAAACACAAATCAACATTGTTTCAAAGAGATTGATAATAAATAAAAACAATATAAAATGCTTGAATAGCATTGGTCATTAGAGTATATTTTTTTGAATAAATAAAGTTATGTATATGTTGATGTTCAAATATATGAATGTAATTATATAGATTTTGTCTTTATTTCATTTATTGTATAGTATATATATATATATATATATACATAAGTATATATATACGAATATTTTGTATTGAATTCTTATGATTATGATTATTATTATTGGTATTATATTTCATTTTATTATATATATACATATATCTATATATAGAAATATGTTTTTGATAGAAATTCAAAAGAATACAATTGGTATATTGATCCATATAAAAAATGATTTCTATAGATTTTGATTCTTATAAAAAAATATTTTATTTTAACGAAATAATTATAATATATTGTGGTATTTTTTTTTATTATTAATTATAACTATAGAGTAAAATATGCATTGATGGACGCGTGTTAAAACTGATCATGTTTTAAAAAAATACATATATATATATATATATGCTCATTTAATGAATATTCGTTTGATTTGATATTATAAAGGTGGACATTTTTATTGAAAATATTTTTTTTTTATTAAATTAACTGTTAATTATATATATATTTTTTCTTAAGGTTCAATTAATCTATGTAATTATATATTTTTTGTCTGAAATTGATTGTGTAATTCAATTTATGTTGCTCTTAATTTTTTTTTTTTTTCATTATTTATTATTTAAAAATATATATATCTGGCTAACATCCACATTGAGGGTGGTGTCGAGAAATTATAGAAAACTAAATAGAAACACAAAAAAAATGTTAATGTCTTGCTATATATGATACTGACCCGGAAGATCTCATAACTAGAATTTTAAGTTGAGTATTTTATCAACATCACAGAGTTACTATAGGTTATTGATATAGAAATCAATTTGGAAGAAATTTTATCCATACATCCATAAAGAATACTCTGCGAAAATAAAGTGTATTCAACAAAAATGTATATATCTTATACATATACTAAAAGAAATGTTTATACAATCGCTAAGCATTAATTAATTGTGCAAAAAGGTAATTTTTACGTTTATATTTTTATATATGAAAAATAATATAGTATTGAAAAAGTTGTTTAAGTATAATTTAAATATAGTATTTTATATAATGACAGAGTATAAATAAATATATTTAAACATATGTCTTAATTACCAATTAAAAAATCTTTTATACATACATTTTAAACATTTACAAATGTTGCGGATATTTATATTCAAAGATTGTTTGTTCGCATATATTCATTAAATCTTTAAATATATATTTTTTATAAATATTTTAAATTTGCTAATTTACATTTCTAAATTGCCGCCGTGTGTCATTACCGCAGAAAAGAATATTTATATTTCTTGGTCTTTTTGCAATATTAGATTCTGATGATTCTTTCCAAATACATTGAGATATAATTAAAAAACAAACACACACACATATCAACTGAATTTTCAATTTTCACAATTAAATAATTTTATATACATATAGTTTTGATTTGATTTGAACTTTTGAATTTCTAAAAATATTTGAATTCATTTGTATATTCAGGTAAAAGAAATTATTTTTTTCTATATATGCGTCATTCTTTAATTAATCATTTCTTATAGATATAGATATACAATTATAAAAATATATGTAATGAGATATTGAAAGCAAATAATAATGATAATGAAGAAATAACCAAAACGATATGTTATATTTGAAATGTAATATTTAATTATATACAAACGAATGATGATGGCTGAAAATTTATAATATAATTATTTTGCATTTAAACATTATATTCAAATGTTATTATGTTATTCCTCATACGCGCTTAATGTGTTATTAATTATTTTGCCGTGTATTCATAATAAATTATATACACATATATGAATATATAATTCTATAATATATTAATAATAAAATGTGGTATTGCCAAATAAAAAAAAAATGTATACACAGGCTTCTTACAAATATTAAAAGATAAATTTAAATCTAGTTCAAAATCTAAATGAAATAATCAAAATTAATTAATAATAATTATATTATTTGAATGCCAAATATTAAAATTAAATTTTCTGCTTTAAATTATTTATATTAATCTATTTATTTATTATTTTTTTTTTACTATTCTTTTCATAACATTTTTTTTTAGATCTTGTATTTGATTAATAGTTTTCTTTTCTAGTTTATTAATAATTATATAGAACTTTTACGTTAAGTTTTTTCTTGGGTATTGACACAGGATGATCTAAAGGGTATACTGCAGACGGATGAGGTATTTTATGTTTCTTTATGGTTTAAATCTATTTATATTAAAATTTCTTGATTCAACATATTTCATAAATTTTCTTACAATCAAATTAATCAAAATTAAAATGTTTTGTTAATTATTTTTTATGAAATATACCAAATAAGTTATATTTCGGAATTAGATGCGATCTAAATCAACAAATGTTATAGAATAATTTAAACTTTTAACATATTATAATGTAACAATCGACTCTATACTTTTTATACCTTTTAGAACACCCTATAAGTATGTAGGTTTTTTTTATAACAATTAATTAATTTTATTAAAATGAAATGAATTATTCATTGCTCTAAATACTATAAACTAATGTAATAATGAACTTCTTTGCTTGTTAAATTTTCGCAATTTTGATTGCTCGTAAATTTTTTAATGGATTTTTGTTTTCAAATTAAACTATAAATTCTATCCTATATATAAATTGGTTTTTTACGATCGCCCCAGTGAAGAAATCAAATAATATATAAAAAAAAATGATATTAAATTTTCCATAATAAAAAAAAAAAAACCAAAAAACATTTAATCTTAAATGATTGATAATAAATATAGAAAAATATTTAATCTATATTTATTTTTTGTTTTAACAAAAATATGAACAATACAATAATAAAAATATGTTATCCATCAAAATGAAACAATATATAATTTCAATTACATTATTATATTACTATAATATAATAATTAAATTCCATTTTAATCTGTGTACACACATGAATATATTTATAAAAATATAAATTATATATATGTAATAAATAATCAATTACTATACGAGATTATATTTATTTAAATAATGACAACAACATACAATATATGCAAATTAGATTGTTATTTTGAGATTATTCATTTAGATATTTATTTATTTTTTGTTTTGTGGTCTACGAAATAATTCTTATTTATATATAAGAAGAATAAGTCTTCATTATCTGTATACTTTTATCTCACAGTAAAATATATACCTCATATATAACACATGAATAAAAAAAACTTTAATTTTCTTCTTCTATATAAAATAATTTTAGTTATTTTATATATAGAAGATAAAAAAAACGTACATTGAAAATATACTCGTAAAAAAAAAAGAAAAGATATATACAAAATATAAATTTTATATAAAAGGTCATCGATTCTTTTTTTTTTTTTTCTTAATCATATATATTTTTCTCTATGTTAATTTTACATATATTTTATAATATATTCGATGTATATAATATTAAAAAATTACAAGTTTGTTTTGTGTGAATTTGATATACAAAAACAAACATCAATGAACTTTATAGAGTAAAAATACACAGGTAGATAAATATAAAAAAAATATGTGTTTTTTTATATATACATATATTATTTTATATTTATATATATATGAAAAAATGTATATCTAACAGAATTTATTTTTTTTAAACTAAAATATTAAATTACTTTAACCAATCCCGAAAAATTTTTATATATAATTGTAATTTTTTTACAATTTTTTATTTTTTAATATTATTTTACGTTATTTTAATCATATTATATATAAAATTGCAAAACAATTTTTTTAGCATATATGAATGTTTGTGTGATTATATTATTTTTATAAAATAATAATTTCAGAATATATATAAATGTATTTATAAGATTACGTGCGACGACGATTATGTGTACCAAACGAATTGGTATATCTGTGTGTGTATATATATACGGTTGTAAATAACCAAAAATTATTAAATTAAAGAATTAAATTAAAATGAAAAAAAAAATCATCAAATTATTTTGCTATTCACTTACATTATTATTATTTTCTACATCATCGAGTTCATTTTGTTGTGATCGCCGTTCACCATCATCCATTATTGTTTCGGCTACTATCTGCACAACTCCTGTACCATTACCATTATTATCATCATCATCTATCAACTGTGAAAATTGATCTTGTACGCCTTTTGCTAAATTTCTATTTAAATTTTCCACATCATTCATAATATGATTATTATTATTATTATTATTGCTATGTATTTCAACAGAAATATTATTATTGTTATTATCTTCATCTATATTTTTTAGAATATTATGACGATGATTGGAATTTATTTCATTATTATTAATTGGTTTTAAATCAATATTATGATTTTTTAATATATTAATATTTGAATTACTAGTATTGTTTATATTGCTATTATTATTATTATTATTATTAAGAGATTCATCATCATGTTCTAGTTGTGTGATATTTGCTAAATCATTCGTTATTAATAATGTGGTGGCTGACGACGACGATAGTGATGATGATGAGGATGATGATGATGATGAGGACGATGACGACGATGATGATTGTCTGATTATTTGTGCTATAGATTCTTTATCAGCTAAATTATCTGTTATTTTATTTGTTATTTCATTTTCATCTAATAAAATTGTATTTGAATTTATATCATTTGCTACAATTTGTATATTATTTGAATGAAAATAATCTAAATTAGATTTTATTAAAATAGTTGTTGCGTCATCATCACCAACATCATTTGTGGATTCTTTAAATCCATATGAATTCAATTGATTTACAACATCATCATTATTATTATTGTTATTATCATTATTATTATTTATATTTATATTATTGTTATTTAAACAATTTGTTGTACTATTTTTTTGTGTATCACGCATTTTGAATATATTTAAATGATAATTTTTATATGAATTTTCATTTGTATCATCATCAATTGATAAATCATCCAATTTGCGACGTTTTTCAACAAATGCATCGGATACAATAATATTATCAATTGTATCCATATTTAATTTTTTTTTAATAATTCTTACGAATATATGGGTTCGTAAAATTCAATTTTATAAAGTATTTTCACGATTACATTTTTTTTTTAAACAATGGTTTTTTCTGTCACATTAGTTATACTTTGCTAATCACTTGAATAAACCCATGCATTATAATTTATTAATAAAATGCATAAAATTCAATTTTATTTCAATTTCTTCATTTATATAATACCTCATGTTTAAAGCTTTATAAGACAGATGCTTTATAAGTCAATCTTTTTTAATTCATGATTACATGAAATCTATAACAGCTTTTATCTTTAATTAAGTAAAATCTATTGTGATGTCTCGATTCGACAAATTAAATATGAGGAATTTTTAAGAAAAAAAAAATCATAATTAAAACATAAATGCCGAATTAAGAATTAAATAGAGGGTATTGTAAATTATCCTCATCATAAAATCCAATTATCATATGGATATATAACATAAAATGTTTTATAAACATATAAATAATATATAATATACTTGTTAAAAACCTATTAAACGTTCGATGAGCTCATTAAGTATCTATATATATATATAATATAAATATTGAATAGAATATAATAAAAAAAATCTTAAATAAATATTTCCACTCGTATTATTGTTATAAATTAAAATCGTTTTTTTTGTATACTCATAAATTATTAATATTTTTTTTTATTATATTTAACATTATAACTTAACTTGTTGAAGAGTTTTTTTTTTATTTTTAAAGTATATTTAATTTGATGGTTTCAAAAGCGTTTTGTAATTATCAGTTTTTTTATTTCTTCATTTTTTTTCCTCCGTATATTAAAAATTCACTTTTAAATTTTTTGTTTTTTTAAATACCGCATATAATTTATTATATACATAAATATATATATAATGCTTATTATACATGCGTTTTATCTTCCTCGTTTTTTTATGTGTGTATATTTATAAAGCATTTTCAATGAATGAATGGACATTAAAATAATGTATATTTAAAATTTCATCCTAAACAATTCCAACATCCATCCAACAAACAAAACAAAAAAGGCCATACAAAATGTTTGTAATTATATATTGTTATATTCAATTCAATTGAAAATACAAAAAAAAAAGAGTTATTATAAATCGCAAAAAAATTATATATATATAATAATAAGTTGGATAAAGGTATACCTCTATAATATAATGTTACAATTTATACATGATATACATAATATAATCAAGTGTATGGAGTATATATGGAGTAGATGAAAAGAAAAAAAAATCAAACAAACCACCAAAAAATATTAATTTATTATTTTATATAATTTTAAATAATCACATATTCAATTCAGTTTTTTTTCTATGAACACGTGTTCTTATAATAAATTTTGAAATATTATTCGCGCTCTCTATATACATATATATATCCATTATATTTAATATATTGTTTTGCATGTCTTTCGATGAAATGTTATAGTTTATTATATATATAATATTTTCTAATATATCAAAATTTTTACCTATAATATACACACATATATATATATATATATATATATATATATATATATATATTTAGTAGTTTATATAAAGTATATTTGTAATAATAAAATAATAAAAGAAACAACAAAAAAAAATTAATAATTAACAATCATCAAATAATAAAAATAAATAAATTATGTTTCACTATATAATAAACAAAACACAAAAAAAAAAAAATTACACATTGATTACAAATCTTGTTATTTTTTTTGTATCTGTTCTGATATAATTTTGATGTGTTCAAAAATTTATTTGATATACATAAAATCAAATAATAATAAAAAAAAATTTATTACAATCTAAATATAAAAAGAAAATACTATTATAAAATAAATAAACCACAAATAATTGTTTAAAAAACAAAAAAAATAAATGAATATATAAAATGAACGAACAAACCAAAAAAATTTAAACTATCATATATGAAATTAACAAAATAAAAAACCACCACACAAATTTAAATTTGTACTCGTATATATATTTACTATTATAATATACACAAATATATATATATATATATATATATATGATATATATAATAGAAATTGTAAGACAACCAAAACAACATATAAGAAAATTTTATTTATTATATATTATCGTATTTAACTACATATATATAAAAATTTGTTTATAAAACTAGTACGCGATTTTTCTTATATTATTTTTTTTTATTCAAATATACGTAAAGTATATTATGTATAAATGAATTCGATGCGTACGATTTGAGGATCATATGTACACTGTTGTTGAGACCCCACTTTAATGGCCTCAAGGTATTTTAGAATTTATCTTTTGAAAATATTTCATTTATATATACTTGATACTTGTATATATATAAGTATAGTATACATATGATGAACGCGAGTATATATCGTATTATAATATATAATTGTATAGCTTTGCGGTATGGTTGGTGTTGTATTTATTATATATATGTTTTTGTTTTGTACCTGGATTCTAATATATATCTATTATTAAATTTTATTTTTAATTCATTATAATTTCTAAAATATATCAATGATTTCATTTCATTCCTATAAAATAATTGAATATATTCGTAAATGGAATGCTTTTATTTATACAGAATCTTTACGAATTCTACTAATAGTTTCTGTATAGAAGAAAAATATGTAACTGTGCATAAAATTCAGATTCGGAAATAACAGAAAATCGAAATCAAACGTTTAATGTTTTCGTACACATGAATTCAAAATATTGTCAGGGTTTGAATTGTGAATATTTTATGAACTTCATCACAGATTCGCTATATTATACCTTTATACATTTTTTTTTAATTTTCAAAAAAACATTATATTCTTTGGCATAATAAATATATGTATTATAATTCCTCAACTTTCAATTATATTTATATATAAATGCATGTTAAGAAAAATAATAACACATATACTTACTATAATCAGAAAAGAGAAATGCCTTTATGGTCACCACCGGCTATAATACAATATTTTTTTTGTATGTAACATAACAGAAAATATATGTATATATATATATCATCAAATAATAATAATAATAAAATCATAAATATGTATTTATAAACAAATACATATTCACAATGATATATACAGAATAATAAGAAAAGGTATGTATATACTCGTGTATATAGAAACTTCCAAAACATTGTTATATGATCACAGTATTGATATATGTATAATATGTGTATAAAAATATACCTTTATAAATATATACAAATACCTGTTGATTTTATATATATATATCTATATATATATCTATATCATTTATAGAGAGTTAGTATATATCTACATATTAATTTTTTTTTTTATTAAATATTTATTATAAATAAAAAAAAGAAATACATAATTCTGTCTTCATAATTCATTTTATATTTGTAACATATTTTTTTATTTTATTTTTTGTTTTATTTATAAATATATATATATATATCATTTTTTCATATTTTCAAACATCAGTTGTGTTTATTTGAAAATAATGAAAGAAAAATAAATGATAATTCCGGATTGTAAAAAACATTATTATAATATAAATGCCGGTTTTTTTTTTGTTTTCTTAATGTATGTGCATATAATATATAAATGAAATCTTTTGTATATATATATATATGTATTTCTGCAATTTTTATTTCATTTTATTCTATATATCTGTTATTACACATTAATAAATATATAGTTTGTTGTTTTAAATCCATTCATTTATTCATATTCGTTATTATTTATTACCTATATATTGTATAAATATCCAAATACATGAATGATGGTATAATAACAATAAAAAAAAAAACTAAAACACTTTTTAATGATGCCAAGAAAACAAATTAAAAAACCAAAAGGATATGTCAATAACATTTTCAATTAATAAAATTTAAATGTTAAAAATAAAATAACGAAGCAAAAAAAAAATAATCATCTAATTTTCGATTAATTTTTACATGCATTTCATATAAAAGATTTAAGCGACGAACCCAAAATAAAACAAATCATATTACATATGAAAATATTAAATTGTATATGAAAACATAATCATATATATGAAAAAAAAAATGATATACCAAATTATCTTCGCATTTTACGGCGGATTATATATTTTTTAATTTAGAAATTATATTTAAAATATATTATTGTATTATACATACTATATATAATTAAAATATAATTACTATATATAATTAAAATCAAATTTATTGTGTGATGAAAAGAATTTTAAATATTTTTTTATATTTATATCGAATTTTGCGTCGTAAAAAAAAATCGAGATATTGAAAATTACTTTGTATCCCTTTTACCTATAAAGAAAAAAAAGTGTTGATTTTTTTGTGTGGATATATACAATATATACAATCTATAATATTTCATGATTTTCTCATCAATTTTAATGTTATGGATAATTTTTTGATGCTGATAAAATTGTTTCTCGCTTTTTTGTTTTTTGCGAGTACCTTTTGCTTATTATAATAACAAAGAAAATTATAGCAATATATTTTTTTTTTTGGTTTAATTTAAATTATGATAATATAAAGAAAATAATAAACATATATGAAACGAACGTTATGGAATCATTTGTTTTTTTTTTTTGCAAATATTATTCTATGTATGGAGTCTCATATAACTATAATATGTAGATCGTATCGAATTATTTGCTTTAAGCATTAAAAATTGATTATTTTTTTAAACTATACCCAATACTATATATATATATAGATATTTCTAAGAAATTGATTATTTGCTCTATATGTTATTAGTAAATTTTCCATATATTTTAATAAACAAAAAATAAATTTATGTGTATTTATACAATATATAAAATGGTGAAATTCCATTATTTATAAAATATCATGTATGTTATATTGTTATTATTATTATTTTCATTATTATTATAATATTATGGGTTTGAAGATAAAAGAAAAAATTTACACTATATAGAGTATATTTTAAAGTTTGACGTGCTTAAGAACATTGTAAAATTTAAAATTTCTATGGAAAACAATCAAGTTCGATTGTTGGTTTACTTACATATATATCTGAATGTGTTTAAATTATTAAAGTATCGACTATTAATAAACCACAAGGGCTGTTACTACAAGTCAGTACAGTTTATATACATTTCGAAAAACAAGTTCTATCATGAACAATTATATAATAAGATAATGAATGACTGCATTCGTCCATAGGCAAAACTGTTACAAACTATATTAATATAGGTTTAACCATTGGCAAATCTTTTGAAAATACAGCAAAAAAATTATCATGAAATTACAATACTGTTAAGTTTAATAACTGTTTTAAGAGTCTAAAAGTTAAATAAATTATATAAATTAATTAATTCAGTATGTGAATAGATAAAAAAAAATTACAGTTTATTATATAGTTACATATATATATTAAATACCATTCCATTATAATAATGTAATGAATAAATATTATAATGATTTAATGAGAGAAAAAAAAACGATATTATTATCTAGTAAATTGATATAATATTTCAATTTTATCATAGTTATTATATTATTATTATTATTGTTACATTATATTATTTGCTATTATTTATATTATTATTATTGTTATTGCTCTATTATATGTTTTTCTTTTATATGGTTACTTTTATTTGAATTATTCTTGAATTATCTTAAACATTTAATTTTATGTAACACATTTATTTTAAATATTATACAATTTTCTTTGTCTAAATTATATTTGTATGTATATTATTTTAATATAAATGGTCATATTTATTTTAGTTTTGCATGGATTATTTATGTATAAATGAAATGTGTATTTTATTTCATATTATATATGAATAAAATAATACCGCGATATCATTCTATTCATATATTCACATATATGATCATATTTAATATTTCAATCAATAAATTCAAATTGAATATATACAACGAATTGTGTACATAACGCATTAAGTAAAGTACTATATATACATATATACAATTAAATTTAAAAATATATATTATCAATTTTCCATGTTATATGATATATAATCAATTAATATAAGTATACATAAGCAAATGTTTTGTTTCTTCTATTTTATAATTTATATCCTGTTGTATGTATATACAATTATAAATAAACTTTTTGAGTAAACCAATAAATGGTTATAATATAGAATTTAACAATCTAATATAAGTATAATATTCATATATTGCATTGCTCTTATATTTATTATATAAAAAAATTGAATTCTCATTGAATTTCAATAGATCGCAAAATACACAAATATCTATTCGTATGTGTTTTAACAAAAATTGCTTTGCGGATAAATATTTTATAATGATGCAACTAATATAAATCTGACTTTTAATAATAATTTACTAGGTGTATAAATAACATCAAATAATTTTGCATGTAATGAATTTAACTCTTTTGATATTGTTTGGTATATAATATTTGTATGGTAAATTCAATATATTTATATAAAGAAAATCTACGTTATATTGATAATATGAAAATTTTTGTGTAGGCGGTATATTTATATTTATTATATATGTACATACACATATTGGTGTCTTACAGAGATCACACACTGTTATATTTACGTATATATTCCTAAAAACTCTATATATATATATTATATAAGAAATATATATATAGTATATATATTAAATGTGACATAGGAAGTAAATAATAATTTAAATTCATGTTTTTTACTATTTTTTTTCTATTACATTTAACTTATATGTATATCGTATAGTAAATTCTTTATATTATTACATTTATATTTAAGTATACGGTATATATGTTATTCAGAAATATTCAGAACAAATACAAGTATATATATATCTATAAGTATATTTATAAATTGCATTTATGTTGTGTGTCTTTATACAATGCAAATAACTTTTTATCTTTGCAAACATGCACCGTATATGTGCGATGTACTTACTATATTTATATCGTATTAGTTTTTTTTTGCATTACAATATATAATACCTTATGTCAATTAATGCTTGTACTTGTACAACATTTATGCGAGAAACATTTACACACAGTAGGTATATATTTATGTACATTTTTATATAGTTATAACTATATAGATGAAGAAAAAATAAAGGTAAATAAAGAAAAAATAGATTTGTGTTGTATATATGTGAATGTGTGTATAATTAGATTATATGCATGCATATAATAGTTTTTTATTATATATGGTTAAAGGAGCAATTATTTATTTGCTCTTTTTTTTGCGTTTTGTAAAACCATATTATATTTTAACACCAATTTACAACACCTTTTTGTTATCACATAATAAATATTCATTTAGAATTCATACACTTAAAATATTTTATTCTATATGCATGCCATTTTTTTCTTTGATACCATAGAGAACTATATATTGTTGCATTTTTAGATTTAATCCGTTTTGTTAGATTTGTTAACACAATTCAGATACATATATGAATCATCAATTATTCATTTGGCATACAAACGCAGATAATTTTTATTTGCAAAATTATGTCAATAAATTGAAATTATCATAACATTTATTAGTTTTATGTTTTGTACAAATTATATATTATTTGTATGAATTGCTTTAAAAAAAATATATTGCTTCTCTTATCGTTAAATTTGTATATTTGTAAGTGGATGTGAGTTAATCAATAGCCAAATCGAAATGTGTGCACACATTTGATTTTATTTTAATATATGAATCCGGTTCATATCATATATTCTCATATATTCTGAACTTATTTTATTTTTATTGAAATACAATAATAAAACTTGCGGTATTTTTTTATTTGCATATATAAAGTAAATTTTGATTTGTAATCGCGTCGTTTATGGAATTTTATTTTATTTTATTTGTGTGCTTTTTTTTTAGTTTTGTTTTAATAAATCTTTTAAAGATTCCTAATCTAACTTTTTAGTAATTATATGCAGGTTTTTTTTTAAAGTATTTTCTTAAATATGTTAAAAATTCAATTAAAGCCCATTAAAAATGGATCAAAATTGTTATAATTTTAAATTGATGGTTTTTGATATTGGTTTGTATTTTTATTACGCATTTTTTGGATATATTGCATTTCAATGATTTTTTTTGCTGTCGTTGATGAATATTATAACAAGGAATTGATTTATTTAATGGATCTTTGAATTCAACAGTTTGAATTCTAACCTCTTCGATGGATTAAATCATTCTTGCAATATTTCTTGCAAGGTATATACAATTCTTGCAAGGTATATAATTATTTTTATTATATTTTATAATAATTGTGATTATTCCCTGTGTCTTTTTCACTTTGATATTGAGAATTCATATATAGAGATAGTGTCAATTCACACATTACATAAAAGTCAATAATCGAAAATATCTTGTTTTTTTGGCATTTTATTTATTATATACATTACAATTTATTATTAATTATTAATTATTTTCGTATGCAACAAAATGATTTTGTATTCATTTTTTTCTTTCGTTTACAGGTGCGTGTGATATTTTTTTGTTTGGCAGTATTTTTCATTATAATATTGTGTATATAATAAATATTTATATTTGAAATTAATAACAATGCGTTGTGTGAATGTTATGAATCTGGGATATTATTGCGATTTTTTTACTTTCTTTCCAAAGGTTGTGCTTATATAGATTTTTTAAAAATTCCATCCTTTTATTTTGTTTAACTTTTGATCAATTTTGGTATACAGAAATCAGAATGTGCGTTAGTCGGTATTGTATAAAAGTCACTAAATCTATCTTGAAAATGGAAAAATTAAAAAATCACATTTATATATTTTATACTATTCCGGGTTTTTATTTCAAATTGAAGGTGATATCGTTCTAATTCTTATTAATACCCTATATATGAATTATTAGTTATATTACACGTTATATTTTTGTTGTGTAATATTTTTTTTTTATATACGGCCTTTTATTTATCGAATTAATTGTTATATGGCAGTATTTATATATTATTATAATAAAGTGTTTCTGTGGCTGTGTGTATCGTTTTGGTAATATACATTGTCAAAAATGGTCATGTTTCTCCAATGAGTATATATAGAGAGAGATTCACATTTGATTTATTTATTATAACGAATAAATGATACAATTAAAACCGATATATTGGATATAACAAATGCAAAATACATAAACTCATTTATAGTATATATACATATACCAATATGTAAAAGTTATTCTTATTGAATCCGCATATATACACAATAAGAAATTATATAGGTTGCTTTTTGATATAACCAAAAATATATAATCACTACTAAATGTAATACACCTGATTATATCAATATATTATAAAAAAAACATGTATAATAAATTATTTCTTTTTTTTTAAGCAAATCATTTATATAAATATTTATTTTTTTTTTGTATAACAATAACAAATTCTCATTTAAAAAACAAAAAGAATACATTAAATATCATTTTTATTATATAATATATATTTATTTATATATTATATATATCAATATTTTAACATGCAATCCGTATTTAAAAAAAAAAAATTTTCTCACATATATTTTCGAATGTACTGTAAAAAAGGAATTATTTTCCAAAATTATACCATACATTTTTTAGTAGATTTAATTTATAAGATGACATTGTTTCGAATCTCTCTTTCATTATATATCGGATCGAACACATTTTTTAACAATATAATTTACTCATCTTATGTTTATATAAACTTTTAAAATTTATTTAAAAAAAAAACTCTAAATGTGCATATAAAGAAAAGAACTCCGTTTAACAATAAATAAATATATTGTATACAATACAAGGTGATTTGTGAAATCCAATCGCATATTGAATTTTTTAACAAATTAATTCTTTGGAAAATTAAATTTTATCATACTAGAATAAATATTAATTAAATGTGCTTTAAATTTTTTTAAACTACGATATCAATTTTATTATTTTGTTTCTTGAAACCTATTTAGAGCTCTTCACCTTGTATCAATATATATAAAAAATATTCAATATATATATTCATTTATATATATATGCATTAATGTCCGTAGCCAGTCAATTAAAATAAATGTGAAAATAAGATATCATTTAAATCCGCATCCAATATATGTATGTATATAAAAAATGCATATGTTCTTTTATTCAGCATTTCTTTTGTTGAACAAAAATGAAAAAAAAAACGATGCTTTATAAATAATAAAATACAAAACAATGCGTGTTTAAATTTAATTCTTTTGTGTAATTTTGTAATGTTTTATTTACTATCAAAAAGAAAATATATTTGTTACTTGTTAATATAATTTAAAAAAAAAAAATTTAATTCTTTGAAATTCAATACATTTCTTCTGTGCTTTCTACATATATATAGTATAATACTTGTCGTATGTAAAAGAAATATCTTAATTTATTAAAAGAATTAAAACAAAAAAATTATGCTCATCCAAATGAATAATTATTGTTCGTGTATATTTTTCTTTTCACGCCAGTTATAGTACTAATAATTTTCTGTATTTATCATATATAAATATAGCTATATGTATATACGTGTAAAAATTGATATTCTTTACAAATCTATAAATGTAATGTTCTATTAAATATTTGCATTGTAATAATGTAATATGACACATATTCACCATATTATTATTATAATATTCGCAATTCAATGTTATATAATCCTATTAAGTATACTGTATACATTTATTTATATAAAGTTTCATGTCCATCCATATTTATACATTCGACATACTACAATTCAATATATTATTGTTATATGTATGTATATACACTACAAAAATAACATATAGTTTGTTTTGATGTAATAATAATGAGATGTTTTTATTATTTATTGTTGTTATATATAAAATGAAAGAATGAGGTCAATGATTTTTTTTTTCATTTTATATCTTAAATTATTCTTGTTTATATATTGTGCAAAGTTATTTCTCGCAATTTACGCGGACACAGGTGTGTTTAACAAGAAGAAGAAGAAGTAGAAGAAGAAGAAGAGGATGAGGAACACGATAAAGAATCAAACATAAAAGAATCTTTATTTTTTTGCGATTAATTTTGTGAATTCAAATAATATATTTTATTGAGAGAAACAACATTTATTTTAGTATATATCATCTATACATACATATATAAAGATAAAGATTTTTTTATATACAATACAATAAAATAAATCGAATAAATTTGTCCTATATATAAATTACATAAATATTTTATATATAGTCAAATAGGTATATATCTATATTGTATTATAATTAATTTATTGAATCAATTTAAATATACAAACTAACTAAATATATACGTAAATTTTATATCCGCATATATATGCACTGTATTTTTATATATAATACATACCGATATTTATATACATTAAACAGAAAAATTTATAAATTCCAATAGATTGAGATAGTTGCAATAATATAAAATATAAAATATCATATATATACTATAAATGAAAAGAATATCGTTTTATTGCATATCGTTATATATACAAGGTGAACTAAAATTTTGCTATGACAAGCTAACTACCTCCGATTAACATCAGAAATTAGAATCTTAAATAAAAAATACCACTCGGAATTAGATACCTGAATAATGTAGAAAAATGATGTAGAATATTTTCGATTTAGGGTTCATCACAGAATAACCACCCGCTCTATGGATGGTATATTTAATGGCACTCTGTGTACATATAGATAGTATATATTCACATTCATATATATGATAAACTGCATTTATATAAACTTTATAAACAAAAAAAACAAAAAAGAGATTTTACTCGCATTCATTTACATGCATTTAAAAGCATGTATGTGCAGTTATTAGTATAAAAACAACTATATACATATCTATCTATATATATATATATAGACAATCAGCAATGCGTGCTTTTAAGTCATAAATGAAACAAAACGAAACGAAAAAACAAAACAATTGTAAAATTTTATAAATATGCACTTTATATGTATTACATATATACGTATTAGAGTATATATAAAAGATTTACGATAATGCACGTGTTATGTAATTTTTATATAGGTATAAATACAACATATATAGTTTTATGTTTATATACACAAAAATTCAATTGAAAACAATGAAAATTAGTAATCAAATATGTACCTATTTATATATATGTAAAAACTATACAAGTATTTATTTTATCGATACTCGATATAGGTATATATAAAATATATTATATAAATTAATAGTAAATGTGTATATAAATTGAAATCAATTTATATATTATAAGAATTTCTATTATATATATAATATACAAATGATCATATATTGAATTAAATGATGCATGATTATAATTATGATAATATCAAATTTAAATAATATGAACATTTTCTATTAAGAAATGCGCGTATAATTGTAAATCTTTTTCCTTAATTGACTAAAACATATTTTCTAACAATTATATAATTGAATAATATTTTTACATTTTTGGTTCTGTACAATACCACCGATTATTTAATCTTTACCAATAATTATACCATTTCGAATAGAACATACTCAAAAACACAACTCGATTTTTATACATATTTTATATTTATATATATATATAACATTATGATGTTTATCACAAATTATTACGATAGAATAGACAGAGTTTATTATCAAAACTTTACCATCGCCGTGATATAATAATATTAAAATTTGTATAGATAAACCGAGATCTTCTTTAAGGCTATTGCAGAATAAAATAGGGATTGTTTATATGAAAATGCTTATCGTTGCTCTGAAATAATTCACTTATCCAGGTTATTTTCTAAATGAAACGTCATGCATTTTGTTACCCATTCAGATAATTCATACAATTTAAAATATAACCGATCCTTATACAATTTTTCACTTTATAATATAAATTTCCTAAGAATATGACAATTTCGAAAAAAAAATTGTATATTATAAAGTGAAGATATTTTTAATTAACTTGTAAATTATATTTTTACTAATTATAAATAAAAAAAAACTTGATTTTTTTTGTATCGTATTGTTCAATTTTATCGATCGTCGTCATATATAGATATAAATTATCAACAACGAAATACATTAATTTTTCAAATGCACAATTAATAAAATGCACATATACAAAATACATCATCAATAATCAAAGGTGCGAGTTTTTATTTGTATCAGTATCGCCAAATCAAAATGTGTGCACACATTACATTTTATTTAAAATATATGAACCGGGAATATGAACCTATTGTTTTTTTTTATTGAAATATATTTATCGGTATTTTTGGTATTTTTTTTTTTTCATATAAAGTAAATTTTGATTTGTAAACGCGTCGTTCTTCGTCGAAATTTTATTTTATTTTATTGGTTTTATTTTAATAAATTTATTAAAGTTTCGGAATTTTATATTATGGTAATTACGAAGATGATTTCCGATACTATTAATTTGTTGAAAATCCAGTGAAAATTTCATGAAAATCCATTAAAAATTGAAGTAAAACTAATTTCAATAAAAAAAAAAAGTGATTGAAAAAATTTCTATTGTTTTATTGGTTTTTATTTGTTGTAATTTTAAATTGAATTGTGTGATGATTTTTTGTTGTTGGCTTGTGTTTTTGTGGCACGCATTTATTTTGGTACATTACATTTCAATTTTTTTTTGCTGTCGGTAATGAACTTTAGGAAATAATTAATTTGTTTAATGTAGTTTTTTAATACAATGGTTTTAGGATTTTGGAATCGCTTCGACGGATTAATAAATCCCACTTCAAATAATTGTTTAAGGTATATATAATTATTTTTATTACCTATTATAATAAAGTAAAATTGATAAAATGATCTTTAGGATGGTCACAATTTTAAAATGATATTTTTGTCTTTTCCTCTTCCATATTTTCCTCTTCCATAGAATTCACATATAGAAAATCCTATTTACACCTTACAAATATTCAATGATTCATTTAATATCTTCTCTTTTGCATATTTTCCATCACAATTTTATTTTTTATTATTTTCTTTCGTTGATTTCTTTTGTCTGCCAGCTTATTTTTCAATAAAAACTTCCGATTCAATGTGAGTAGAACCGGCTTTTTTCCATTATATTTTATTCATGAAAAATTTTTTATTCTCAAATTGCTCGTGAATTACATTCTCATTATCGTATTAAAGTGATTATGTTATCTGATTAACTGATTCAATCTTGCAAATTGAATAATGTTTAAAATCATATTAATATATCTTCAAAAGCTTTTGTTTTTCTTTTTAAAATTGATCATTCTTATAGGTTCGAAGACCCTTCATATATTTCTATAATAACTATAATAATAACTTTTCAATTTCTTTATATATATATATATATCAAAAAACTTTTTTTTTTCTCACACAATATGACCTAAAACACAATCTCTTATTTATAGATGTAATATATTATAATTTGATGCAAAATTCATTTGAATATATTTATATATGAATAAAATATTGACTATATATATATATTTAAGATTAAAACATATAATATTTATTTATTAAAATGACAAAATATATCTTTTTAAATACATATACTTTAAAATGTTAAAGATAAAAGAAATAAGAAAATAATAATAAGCGCAAAATATAAATATAACACTATAACATATATATATACATTCAAAATTTATAGCCAATTTAATACAGTATATATAAATACTACACCACACCTATTTTATTATTTTGCAAAATGTTATTCACATTCAATTCATTCATTAATTTCTTTTCATTCAATTCATTATAATGTATATGTATATATTTATATCGAGTTTTTAAGATTTGAATAAAATACGATTAAATAATTTTTATTTTATTTAATTTTTTTTTCCTATATAACACAATTTATTAACATTTTTCTATTTATTTTTTGTGAAAATATACAAATATATTTATATATTATTATTAATTTAAAAACTGCTATATCTCCTCGCTGTATATATGTATACATATATATTTTTTTGTAATAAAATTGAAATATATTCACATGAAATTATAATTAATCTTGGGAAAAAAGGTATAAAGAAAAATGTGCAAAAAAACTAAACAGTTTACACAACTGCATGTTCATTTTTATATATATACCTAACGATATATTTGAATATTAATATAATTATTTTGATAAATATATATTTATCGCAATAAAAATGTTAATATTTTAATTAATAAATCTTTATCTGTGTTGTATATAATAGTGTGTATGCTACAACTTTATATTTATATATAGTTAGTAAATAAATATATTTTGTATATTTAGAGTAATTTTATTTTTTATGTTATTCCAAATAAGTTTTATATCGATTTTATTGATTTAATTAAATATAGTTTGTTTTTATCGATGAGAGAAAGAGGGAAATGATTATTTTAATGATAATAAAATAAAATAATAATAAAATTAAAATACTGATAATTATAATCTTTTTAAAATATCACTATATGTATATAAAAAAAAAGTTTTCTTTAGTAAATAAATTGTATATACAAAATTAACAAGTCACTTCAAGAGTATATTTATATATTAACGCATTTTTGTCTATATGTATAAATATACTATAATATACATTAAGTTATATAGTAAAAGCCTAACCTATAGTTGTGAAATATCTAGTGTAACCGGATTTTGTAAATTAAATCACCTGCAAAATTATCTGCAAAACATCTTTTATTTTTTTTTATATCTCTTTATTTATATCGGGTACAACAATTATATTTATATTGTACATTAATGTGGATGGTATATATAAAAGTGATGATGAACATATAAATATATACCATCTAAATATATTTTAGTATACATACATACCCATCATCATCTTCAACATTATTTTTATTATTATTATTATCATTATTATATCTTTAGCATCACATATCAATATTATTATTATTATTATTATTACTATTATTTATAATCGTATTATTTGTTAATAAATTTTAAAATATATACAGAGTGTGTATATGCGTTTTAAAAAAAATGAAAATTTTATAAAACTCCAATTCAAATAAACAAAAACGACCATATCTAAATTATTTATGAATGATCTTTGTAAATGTTTATAAATATATATAAAATTCTGGCCACTTTCTCATATTGGGAAATTTTAATTTGCTGATGTTATCACCAAATATTGTGACAAACATTTATATGAATATTTTATTAATATAACAGTTAATTTTTTTTAATTATACTCATTTTGTGATTTACAACTTATATAATCCTATAAATTATGTATAACACTGTGTTTATTATTCATATATTCGGCTATAGAAAAACCTATATGTAATTAAATACTTTAACGTTTAAAAATCTACTTTTTTCCGACATATCTCATTGAGAGCTTATTATCTTTATTTTGTATAACATTAAACACTATCATACAAGCGGAGCAATCTGTATCTATTTATTTGATGTAAAAAAAAAATGCTAATAAAATTTATATTATATATATACATATAATAATCTGTGTTTTCATAGATCTAACATTTAACGCAACAACGCACCTCCCACACAAAAAATTCACTTAAACCTGTTCGTTATTTTTTTGTATTTTTAATAAAAATTATTTTAATCTTCAGAACACGCAGACATCAGTAGCGTGTGACATATCACGTGAATTTAATTTAAAGAAAAACATAAAGAAAAATGTATTTTTATTTATGGAACGATGTTACTTTCTTTCTAAAACATTTGAGAAAAAAAAAATTATCATTTTTCTGTGTCATATGACAAATTTTTTTGTTTTTTTTGTATTCTTTTTTTAATTAAACCATAAACCATATAGGTTATAAAACAGGTTAAATACAATTTTTTTGATAATTACTGACAAATGAATTATCGTTTTGCATATTTTTATCTGTGGATTTGTTTCCCGGAAACATTTTCTTTTTTTGTCCAGCCCAATACATACAGAATCCACCGGAAAATACTATTTTTATGGAGAAACCTTTTTTGTTCTGTAGCATTTATGTTTAAGAGGGCGAATTCAAGTCTTTTAAATAAAATAACTTTACTTTTACAATTTTATTATATATTTTTCAACATTCAATGGACTTCATCAAACGTCCCATCCAACTCAATTTACTTCATCAAACTGCTTATAAGTATTTTTATTTTAGCTATATAGAAAATACGATTTGTTTAACCCTTTAAAATATAAACGGTCGCGTGACTTATATAGTTGTTAATTTTAATTATTATACTATTTGAATCTGTCTTTTGTATTCCATATCGATAAATGAATTGTTTATCATAAATAAATATATACGAATACATTTAAATATATATACATATATATATATATACGAAATTGATTTAATTTTAATTCGTATCTTATATACAAAATGATAATGAGAAAATGTAACAATTGATGAATCATGAATATGACATTGATACAAAATTGAAAAAAGATTTATTCATTTATAACAAGAACCATACAGAAATCTGTATATGATTATGGGCAAGACAAATGCATTCCTTATATTCTGCTAAAAAAAAATAATACAAATTCTCTGCGAAAAGAAAGCCTGTTATTCATCAATAAACATTCTTTAACTTTATATGTACAAACTACAAACATATATTTAATAATATTCAAAAAAAATTATGTTATATAAATATATATGGCATATATATTAAAAGAAAGATATAAACATATTGCGAGCTATATATATATATTCGCATAAATATCAATTTATTATAAAACTTCTTTCACTCCATTTCATATATATTGTTGTTTATACATATAGAAAAACATAACATATTATAGAATTTATAAATAAATCATATTACATATGTTTGATTTTTTTTATTTTCATATAAAAAAAAACATTATAAAAGAAGGTAATTCTACCTTTTATGATCGTATATGATTTAAATCTTATTATAAATAAAAAATATGAAATATATATATTGTTAATATTCTACAAATAAAAGTTTATATTGAGATTTGGAATTAATTTCTTCTATATAACAGAAAATGTAATAAATAAAAATTAATAATTTATCATTTGAAATTCAAATGGTATATATATAATTGTTAAAACTAAACTAATATATATTCAATATTTTAATGATGAATAACGCATGAATAATATTTTGCAGTAATAATAATATTTACATTTTACGAATAGTATATGATTTAATTAATTCAATCACATATATGTTGTTTTATCAGTTATAAATACGTTTGATTTATGTTGATGTACCTCTATCTATATAAAGGTCATAACAAACGGTTCTATATATATATTATGTATATATAGCATATATGAATATGATGGGCTCCCGAATTCGATTTGATATGGTTTTGAATATTATAAAAGTTTGATCATTATATAAATATAAGTAATATGCTGTGCGGTTTATGACGAAATTTCAATACCGTTTTTCCTGTCTTTGATAAATCCATTCTATATTATAATTTCAATATTTTATGCTAAAGAATATAATTTATAGTTGGAACATAAAATAATAATACATCCTAATGACAAAAACAGCTTAAAAATGCAATTAATTTCAAACTTTCCAAAGACTGTTACTAAATATTCATTATGTCTTTTGAACAAATGTGTGGTGATCTCCACATTTTCTTTTACAAAACATAAGAATTTTTAATTTATCTAGAGAATTTAACAATTAAGTAAAACTATCAATAAGTATAAATATAGATTGGATTTTCCGGAAAATTGGCTTTAAACAATTTTTTATTTATTTTATATAGTTAATTAATTTTTATTCATTTAGCTTTAAGAACATTTTATTCGTTTTTGTTCATAAGGACATACATTTATTTACCACTAATCCCATTACAAAATGTCCTTCCTCTAGTCATATACACAAAATTTCAAGAAGAATAGTGTTAAATTCCAATTTCAACACAGCGTTACATTTTTGATTAATTTATTTATGATATTTTTATGGTATTTAATTTGAAATGTGATTAATTTATTTCAAAATAATAAATTTTGTTAAATAACATATCAATTAAGAAAGAATACAACATTACATGTATCTTTTTATATTTTAATGTGCTTATTATTAGTATAAAAGTACATTTTAAGAATAAAGTACATCATTTCGAGGCTATATAAGATTTGTATACATCTTATTTATAAAATAATTTCAAGTAAATGCTTTTATATAAAAAATGTCATATTAAGTATTATATGCATAAATTAACCGAACTAAAATAAAATAAAATCAAATGCATATCATAAAACCGGAAAAATATTTGCACATATATAAAGAGAAGATTTTATATAAACAAGAAAAAAAGTCTAATCTACGTTCACTGATATGACTGTTTGTGTATAAATATACACATGTTAACTAAATTAATTCTATATGTATATATAGATATATACAAATGTTTATTAAATCGTTGTCGTTTTTCGATTTATTTATATTATACACATATAAATAAATGTTACTTATCAATCAATTCAATGACCGTATTTATTTATCGAGAATATTAAATTATATTTTAAATGGTATTACATACATATACAAAACATTGGATGTTCATATTTATGGGTGCATCTGTATAATAATAATAATAATAATAATCAACATTAATGAATTTGATGTCAATGGTTATGGTTATATCTTATATATATGTACATGTTCCATGTTTGTATTATGATGAACAAATTTAGAATTAAAACAAAACAATAAACAAAAAAAAATGAAATTGAATTTGTCACTAATGAAATATTTTATAGTTATAACTATCACTGCAGATAAAAAATTTATCATAAAAGTTGTAATAACATATATATAAATAGAATATAATAACTATAATATAATTTTATATTGATTAGTGATGAATGGCGCAGGTAAATCAGTCTGTTTGTATATATATATATCGTTGATCGTATATGGTATGCCCTTATAAGAAATATCTTTATGGAATTCAATTCTTAAATGTGATGTATGATTTTAATATAAATTATTTTTATAAAAATCAATAAAACTTGTATAAATATATAATTTACGTCATTTATGAGAATATAATTTCTTATTTTTTTGTTCGCATGTAATTCATAAAGTAAATCGTATATATATATAATATAATATAGACGACACGTTACATATATCGCCATATGACATTTTTATGCGAATCTGTATCTCCTCTATATACATAGTCTATAATATACACACACGTATAAGAAATATAAATCGTAAATTGTTTATATTGCAGAATGTCAAGATAATATCTTTCATATTTAGATTTATAAAATATTTATTACACTTAGTTTTCATTGTATATAAATAAATAAAAAATCACTATATGATGGTAAGAAAAATATAAACCATAAAATTATATAGTAATGTTATTTTTTTTAATTATTTCATAACGCATCTTCTAACTAATAAATATATAAAAAAGTATTTATATTTTGATGTCTTTTCAATATATGATAACCGCATTTAAATGAATTGTATTAAAATTTAAACTTAAATAATTTAAAAAGATTTATCCAATCTTTTATTATACAAATTTATTGATTTTATTTTAATATACACAAGAAAGATGAATATATATACAGGTTTTTTTTATGTATACAAGATAATAAATTAACGAATAACAATTCAATAAGCATTATTCTGATTATTATTATTATTATTATTAAGTTTCTGATTTTATTATATTTTTTTTCCACCAATTAATTTCCAATTCGGTTTTTATATGTTTATTATACAAATATAAAATACATTTTTATGGTACCAATTGACTTGAAAATTATGTACATGAATGGTCATCATCACACATAAAGCATAGATATTCTTATGCAAAATTTATTAATAAAACAAAATTACTTTTTTTCAATGTTCTTTATATGGTATTAATCATTCTATGTTCGTTTAGTATAGATTAACATTTAGCAATAAACCATTTGGTGTCGATCGATAAAATATTTAATAATTCTTATATTGAAAATCACATTCATAAATTTTTTTAAAAATTCAAATATCCAAATATTTTTTTATTGAATATTTTTTTTAACATCTAAATTAAAACCATTCTAAATAAATAAATAATAATAATAATATTAAAAAAACAGCATCATACCGTTCCGTATCCCTGCAATGAAAAAAAAATAATAAAAATATTTTTTATAAAAATATTAAATGTAAAAGAAGAATCTTAAATTATTTACTATATACATTTAAAGTGCAAAAAATATAAAAAAAAAACAAGTTTATCTCCCCATACAACAGTTTAATGGTACATTTTCCAAAAACAAAAACCACATCTCTCTCTCGTGAAAATTCACATTTAAACACACACAGCAACAGCATCCTTCTTATATATAAATAAATGGACCATTTTCCTACCTTAAAATATTATAGATTCACACCACAGTATAACAAATTTAACGATGAAGTTCAATTCAATATACAAATTCATTTCAAATATACAACAATATACAATGTTATACAAATATAAAATAAACAATTTTTTTTTAGTTTAGCTACTACACAGAACTTACCCATTGTGCGCTTGTATCATAAGATGGTACACAACGAAAGGTCATGATTTGTATATATAAATTTAAATATTATTTTGTGAGCTTTTATTTTTTTAAATATACAAATATAAGGATGTTTAAATGATTTCTTCCTTGGTTTATATCCTTTTTTTTATTTAAATAAATACGCACTCAATAAAATCACATACACACCGCGATTTTATCAGATCACTTTTTTTTTGTGTTCGTTTCGTTGTATATATTTGGTTTATTTTTCTTGATCAATTTATATGAATTAAAAAATGTGCACTTTTCTTTCGTTTTTCGATTTTTTGGATATTGTTTCAAAATTGACTTCTTACCTGTAATATAAAAAATAAAAGAAAATTAATTAGTTAATTAAATATTTGATTGACACGAATTTATTATATATAAATTAATAAAATTTTAAAATGATGTGAGAAGATCTGTATTAATTGTTTTGTATGATCTTTCTAAATATGCAATAAAATTTTTTGGTTCACGTGGAAAATGTATGAGTATTAACCATATTTATCAAATGATTGCGTTTTTCAATATGACTTATGACTTTCAAAAAATTAATAAAGATCTTTTCACATCATTGGACATGATCAAGGATTCCTTGAGATATTTGGAGATGTGTTTAGTTGACTTATTTGATATGTTTATATAATTAAATTAATTAATGTTTCGCTATACAACCAACAATCTGGTTTTAGCGTCCAACAACAGCCTTCTGTTGTTAGAGTTTCTTAATTTGTGTCTTTTACGGTATCGGTAATTAGCCGTACGACCAACCGCAAGCGGAATATACAATTCTGTGTTAAAATTCAGATTCGAAAAATAACCGAAAACACAAAACATATTTTATGCATTCAGTAGGATTCGAACCCACGACCCCAAAATTCTGTTAGAATTTTAGGTTGGCATTTTTAACATTTACACCACAGAGTTATTTTATATTTTTATTTTATATATATTTTTATTTTATATTTTCATAACAAACGAAATAGCAAACAAATATATCTTTTGAATTAAAATCTTTAAAATTTAATCAATTAATTGGGGGTTTTTATATTTTTTGTAATAGAAACACGGTCACATGAATAAACATTTTAATGAACTAAAATGAACATTTTAATGGTACTGATATTACAAGTAATAAAAAATGTAGTATTTAAGAATTGTAATTGATAAAATATCAATCCATTTATATATACCACGCTTAGAACTCATTTTTGGGAAAAACAAATTCCCTCACATATTATTAAATTAACCAATAATATGATGATCATACTATAAATTCATATTTATGTAATGAGATTAGTGTAACAATGAATGTATATAATGAAAAAAATGAATTAGTTTTTGGTTTAATTTATGATTTAGTTTAAAATATTTCGAAATAATTCTTGTAACATATATACGATGGATATATCAGCGAATAATAATATTATATCAAACCACAAAATTAATCATTTCAACACAGTTAAATATCAGATTATAAAGCTATAGGTATAATTATACAAATATAATGATATGTTGTAAAAAGTTTTTTTTTTTTTTACTGAAAATTAATTACATTAAATATAATATTAAAATCTGCGTTCATATATAACATATTATTAAATTATATATATTTCTAAATAATCAAACGAATAATATTTTAGTAACATATTATATTCATAAGATTGTTTTCAAATAAAAAAAATGTAATGATATAATTGATTTCAATATACTGTTAAGAAATGAATTCTATTAAAACCGATTTATGGAATAATTCATAATTGTAAATAGAGTAAATTAGAGCTATACATACAATATTGGCACAATACAGTTGTATAGTATTCCAAATTATGTTAAGAAATTACATCTCGGATCTTCCAATAAGACAATAATCCAAAATATATTTTCATATTACCTTAAACTTATTCCAAATAGATACTGAAACCCAATATAGGGCTGCTTCTATTATTTTATAAAATGTGTAACTACAAATGACTTTATTTTTAAACTTCATTACTGTGAAATTTATGAGGAATGTTTAACTTAATATTTCGGAGATCGGAGATATTGTATTTTTCATTTTTCGCACTGGTAGTTTCTTTTTAATGTATTTAATTTCTGAAATAAATTATTCTCTTTATAAACAATTCCCGCTAAAAGAATTTTCCGGGAAAATATTTGAAAAAAAAGAAGAACAAATTAATATTAAACATTTTATAAATTTTCAAATAAATAATCATATATTTTATTATTTTAATTTAATTTGTTGATGACAATTTTATATATATATTGATTAATACTTTATATCATAATAATTATTATCATTTAATTTTTATGACATGTGCTTACTTATGACACAAATCTCTATACATATAAATCTATACCAAAAGCGATAGTTGTCTATATATATATATATACATCTAAGCAATTATTATAATTTTGTTTTTGTTGTTATAATACATGGCATTTATTGAAATTAAATTTGTTATTATAATTAGAAATAATACAAAAATAATGGTATATGATGGGTATATTATATACATAAAAAATAAAAATCTGTTGTTGCGTGTCATATATAATTTTGTAACCGCAATGGGTTTTTTATTCTTCTTGTATATATATATTTAATATGATATTTGTACGATTATATGATACGATAAATAAAAAATAAATAAAAAAAAAACGGATTATGAAGATGAAAAAAAAAAATGTACACAAAAATCCAATAAAAAAATAAAATTTTTCATTCATTCATATAAAACGATAGTTGTAAAACTTATTCGTTGTCTCGTAAAAAATTCCACATTGATATATATATATATATATATATATATATATTATATATAAAGAAATATAATAATATTCGTTTATTTCATATTTGTAAAAAAAAAAAACAAACGCACAGGTATATTAAATTATTAATTTGTTCGTATAGTCATCATCTGTTTCAGTTTTTAATATACACACACTTTATATATATATGTTAGAATACAGAAAAATATATCTCTAAATAAAATAATATAACAACAATAAAATAAAGAACATAACATTCATTAAAATTCATTTATTTTATATTTTTATTTTTAATAAATTTTTTTTTTTTTAAATGATAATTTTCTTTTTCTGTCTGTGATTTCTTATATATGTTTTTATAAATTTTTTTTTTAACAAGATGTATTTTTCGTATATATATAAATAAATAAATGTTAAAATAATATAACAGATTTGATATTTGTTAATTTTATTTTTTTAATAAGTGTACTGTTTGTATATTCATTTTTGTACATATCGTCGTATTTTTTCATTATTTTTTTTTATTTTTTAAACTAATTTAAAAAATGAGAGAAGGAAAAAAAATCATTATTAGTATTTATATATATATCTATATAGAAAAAAATAAATTAAATATGTATATATAAAAATTTTTCGTATCGTTTTGATATATGCACCGAGTATAGAACACCAGGCAGGTATAAATATTTATTACATTCAAATATACAACATATAAATGAATGTGAATAATTTAACATAAAAGATTATGTGTTATATTTTTTTTTTGCAATATAATTCAATACTCTATATTTGTATATATATTCATATATCCTTTTTATGGTATGGTATATATCCATCTATACCATATGCGATGAAACTCATAAACCATAAACCAATTTTAACTTCGTCGATTGCCATTTAAAATATATTTCTGTATTAAATATGTATATATAACATTTGAAATCGAATATGATTAACAAATTGTGTTTTCCATTTGTTCATACTTCATATACTATATATATCTATATATATCTATAAATATATACGAATCGAAAGAATAAGTTACGATTATTATTGTAAAATAACAATAATAATATAATAACAATAATAATAAGCATTTAAAATTACAAAAATAAAGCGCGTGTATATATCATTAAAAAATAAAAACAGATATATATAATAATAAACCATATATACAACAACTAAAAGGAAAAAAAATATTAACGCGAATGAACGACAGAATATATTATATATTATATATATATTATATATTATATATTATAAGAAACTGCATGCGGAGATGAATGATGAACAGTAAAAATAATAAAAAAAAAAATTAAATGATCTTTTAAATAGACGTCGCGCTCGTATAACTTTTGACCTGACGAAAATAATTATCTTTAGGCTATGTATATTGTGTTTTTATATACACGTACCGAAAATATTTATGGATTTATTTATTTATAATAATATATATATTGCATATATTATTTTAACAATAAATATTATGAATATTCATTATATATACTAAATATATATGAATATATATATATATATATATAAATGATTCATTAAAAATATATAATTTTTATGTGGCAGCTATATATAATATTTTATTCATGGATAGTTAACATTATATATTTTAAATACAATTTTTTTTTTCATAGAGTATCATCTATTCTATATATATGTAGTAATAAAAAGCTCGACAATTATATTGAAATTTTTATTAACAATACTCAATTAACAATTTGCGATGACTATTAATTAATATTGAGATTAAGAATAAGGAATTTAATTTAATAAATATAAATAAACAAAAAAATAATGTGGATATATAGAAATGTTTTAAAGAGTTTGTGTTGCAATTGCAGGTGATACACATTTTTTGTATTTTGTGTGTAAAAATAAAGAATATTTGTAAAAAAAAAATAGCAAATTATGGTTCAAAGAAATATGATACATTTACGATAATGAAACACATAACACATAATTTAGTAATTGGTATATGGAAAAAGATTGCATTTTTAAGGATTATTAAGATTATATTTTTGGTTGAGGAATGGGATTTTGAGGGATAGTAACCCTTAAAAAAATTCTACATAATTCATTTTAGAAAATTGTATATACAGAATTTTATTCAAAAAGCATACGCAGAATTTACTGAATTTTCATAGAATTTGAAGAAGAATTATCGAATAATTTTGTAAAGAGACTCCTGATAATTTTAAACATAATTTCCCCGGAAAATTATATAGAATTTCCTCAGAAAAATATACTATACTAAAAAGTTTCTTAAAGAATTAAAGAATAAATAAAAATAAAGAATTTTCCTTTAGAATATAATAAATAATGTTGTCAAAGAAAGTCAGAAACACTAAATCCAATCGTGGCTTTAAAGATAAATGTTTTTATAGAAGGACATTATATGGTGTGTGTTTATATGAAGGAAAAAGAAAAGATTATAGATAATTTCCAAAAAATGATTAAACCCGAAAAACTTTATTATGATTATTAACATGTTATTTTTATGTCATATCCATCTTGAATATTAATTATAATAATATAATTTTTCATTGATTTTATTTTTAGGGTTTATACACAAATGCAAAATTTATTATTAGTAGTATTCGTATATTAAGACAAATTTGAATATTAATAAACTGATATTGAATTGATAATAAAATTACCAGGTTTTTCTTTTGCAACAATTATTTGAATTTAACATATATAAATAAATAACGTCCTAACTCCTAACTATACACTTAACTTTTGTATGAATTATTAATAAACACAGCAAAAAAGAAAAAAGAATTATAAAAAATGATTTGTCCATATGATAATTATCGTCTACTATATAAACATTTGTTCGTATACTATATACATACATACCATATATGTTAAAAAAAATAAATAAAATAAAATCCAAACAAATTACCATTACACAGAGTTATGTGGCATAGATATAGAAAATACGTATTTAAAAAAAAACTAATAATTATAATTTATATTTATTTATTATAAAACGCCCATCGATTAACAATATTCATACAAAATGTTTTGTACGTACGCATTATTTATATATATATAAACAAAACACTTTTTTTTTCTTTGTTTTTTTTTTTGTTTTCATTTAAGATTAAACAAATATGTAAATAAAACTAAAAATCTTCTGTATAAATGTTATATATACATCTTCTTACATCTCTTTATATTATAGACACATTTATTTATAAATAAATATGTAGGTGATAAAGATAATGTGGAATAGACTATATATAAAGAATAGACTATATAACTTTTTGTTATTTATATAAAAGAAATAACTTTAACTATATATTGTATATGTTGACTTCAAGATAATAATTATACATTTGATTTAATGAATGAATGAACTGGAATGGCGATGATCATTAGAAATATAATTAATTTTTATATATATGTGTATGTAAATATAGAAAATTCGATTTAAATTATAGTGTAATTACGATTAGTTTTGAATAATTTCGATGAATTTATTAAATGAAATGATAATGTATTTCTCTATATATAATTTCAACAAAAATATTCATGAATCTTTGGAAAAAGATTTATTCATTAAGACAAAAAAATATTTCAATTGCAATACAAACAGTTCGCTATTATGATTTGTGGGTATGGATTATTGAAGAGGTATCCTTTTTAGTGATCCAAAGACAATTGACATTTTAACATTTAAAAAGCGTTGGTATTTTATTTTAATTATTAAAATATAACTAGATGACCTCTTTGAACCGAATTTTGTATTCATAATAAATAAATAAAAATATTGAAAAAATATGTTTGTATTGGAATTGCTTTTTTTTCTCTCCATAAATTATTCTTTCCTACAACCTACACTCTACAGAGATGTATATCTTGAAAACAAAATTCCAATAACATAAACTGATTATTTATAAGGAATTAAGGATTCTAAATATCTTATAATAATCCAGACCCTTAACTCATATTGTAAATTTAAACCGCATAATTTAAGAGTTTCTAAATTGATTTCGTATAGAATACACAATAGTTTATTGTAAAATATTATTGGTAATTTTACAATATTTATAAATTAATTTTTATTTCATTTGAAATATTCGCATATCATTACATTTCATTAAAAAAAACCTCAATTATCACAGAATCTGAGCTATAACTTTTGAAATGTGTATTTCTTTTGTTATATCAATATTTTTATCGCAACAATCATTAATAAACTTTGAAAAAAGATATTATATATTATTTTAATAATAAAAAATTCTATCTGCAAACACCATCAATTGCAAAGGAATGCAACTGCATACGCATATTAGTATATATATATATATATATATATATTTATATATTGTTTGTATATATATTTGATTGCGTATATTAACATGTTTCTTTTTTAGTATATAATAACCGCATAGCGCGTACCTCATGCTGATGTTGCATGCTTATAATACAACAATATAAATAATAGCAATCTGAATATATAACTATATGTATATTCAAATAAAGTATATATCCTCACAACACAAAAAATCGAATTTGTACATACATATACAAAATACACCAACAGGTAGTCCTAAACTAATTTTTGTAATGTATACCTGTAAATATATCTCTATATATAAAAGAAGATCCACGTACGTACTAATATTTAATGTGTCTTGTAAGTTATAATTTTCATTTTAATAAAAAATAAAGGCTACTGTTGTACACAAAAATATATATAAACGTGAATGAATCCCCATTATAATTATTACAACATTCTAAAAATTATTCTGTAAATTCTTTTGCTTATATACGTATATTCATATATAAATATAAATATACGTATATTATATCGCTGCAATTCCTTAAAAGAATTGAAAAGAAAATTGCATAAGATGAATGAATACAATGATGATTAGTTGCATCTTCGTATATATACCATTTACATTATTTTTGTTAATTTTGCACGTACGTAAAATGTTTTTTTTTCTGGTATATCCATATATAAAAGATATCTCAAATACAAAGATTGAAACGATCAATTCTTATATTTATATGGTATATATACGCGCACATAATATATAAAATATGTTATCAATTAGATATAAATTAGATATAAATTAAAACATACCAGCGAAAGAATGAATGTATATTTATTTTTTTTTTTATTATATGTGTTGAAGGAAATTGGGTCGAATTTTTTCATTTTGTTTATCGTTTCTTATATATGCATATAATTGCATAGGTATTTCTTCGTTAACAAAATAAAATTAATAATTTGTTTTGTTTTTGTATTGTCTTTTTTAATTTGTTTTGTTTTTTTTTTTGATTAAATTTTTATTTTATTTAACTTTTTTGATTTATTTTGTATTAATTTATGTTGTAAATAAATTTCAAATATAAATTTATTCATTTAATTAATTTGTATTTTAATTTGTATAAATAAGTGCAAATGTTTTTCGTTATTTTTCTTGTTCTATTGTATGCCAAATATTCGTATATAAATTTCTTATTTATAATACTTTTTCATTTGTTTTTTTTTTTTTTTGCAAAATGTAATACGTATATTATTTTAAGAGCTTTCAAGCTCGTCGCACATTGAAAGAAGAAAATGGTTGCCGGTGGAAAATCTTCATATTTAAGTATCTATAAATGAAAACCATATAGAACTCATATACACGCATATATGCGTTTTTCATTTATTTATACGCATATAAAAAGAGACAGGGTGAAATTTAAATTTAAAAAATAAATAAAATAAATAAATTTAAATGGAAAATCAGAAATTATTTTGGTATATATTCAAAACGGCCAAACATACATGTATAATAATATTTATGAAAAACAAAAATATTTGCATAATGTTTTGTATTTTATCTGTAATTATACCATAATTAAATTTAAAGGGAATCCTAAATATAAAATCAAGTTTTTTTTTATATATAAAACCAAAAAAAGCGCACATAAATTTAAACATCACTATATATAAATATACAAACTTTAAAATCTTTATAAGCTGCTTTATATTTATATTGTACATTTATTTTACAAAAGAATTTTATAATTATATATTATTAAAAAAACAACCAAAAAAAGGGAACAAACATCTTTTTTTTTTGTTAAAATATAAAATCAAAAAACTATCATTTAATATGTACACACAAAAAAATTGGTAAGTTTTATATAGAAATTGAAATGATTTTGGTAGAAAAACGAACTAACAAAAAAGGATTGTATAATAAATTTTTTTTTAAATACGTTTTTAATAGATAGATGTGTAGATGTCATTTATCGTATATATTTGTACATAGAAATTGGATTCTTTTCGTAAGCATTAAATACAAAACTCATTTTCCGTATATCATTTTCATGCTGAAAAGAAAATTAAGAAAATTCTTTATCTAATCATTTCTTATATTCATGTGAATATTCGGTCAATATATTTAACTTGAAAGCAAGGAGCTATACTTGAAAGAAAGGAGCTATATTTTGGAAATAATAATGTAATTTAAAATAATGTAATTATATTTATTTAAAATTAATAAAATTTTCATTAAAATTCAAGGTTTTCTAACTTGCCAAATTATTATATTCATATATTTTTAGGAATACTTCAGAAAAAACTCAAGAATTTTTAAGTATAGAAAAATTATACTATTTTTTAATAATCTATTAGGAATTTTTGTTTTTTTATTATGAATTTTGAATGTTGCTCCTTGATTGTCAGATTCGATTTTAACATTTTGATAGCCGCCGGTTTTATTTTTTAATTTCATGCCGTCGGAAAATTTCCTAATCATTTCCGCATAATAAATTTGAGGTAAAATATACATATTTAAATATACATGATTCATTTTAACGAGGAAAAACACATTTATAAAAAATAATTAACCTAAAAAATGGCTAAAAAACCATTTATTTGTGAAAAGTTCGCCATAAACTAAGAAAATTCTGTCTATTTTATTTTTATTATAACAAAAATGCATGAAATCATTACCATTTTATTCGGCAATTCTGTGTAATTTTTTAAAGGAAATTCTATATAATTTCCTAACGGAAATTTAGTTTAATTTACTGGAAGAAATTCTGTATAATTTTCTAAATATAATTTTTTATATTTAGAAATTATAAATTTAATTAATTCTCGAAATTCTATTCTAGTAATACCATTTTTTGCTACCGCGAGAACGCATTGAACATCACTTGGATGCTTTAAATTAATATTGTTTTTTTTAATGTATTTTATTCTACTGTAACATTCTACTTTAACAACAACCCTTAGATATGTGGAAGAGAAACAAAGTATAAAACTGAATTGTTATTTTTGTAATGTGTTTGAGCTTTTACTGTATAAAATAGTAAAAATTCTGCAGATAAAAATCTGTAGAATTTTCTAAAAAATTTCGGTATATTCTGCTAAAGAAAATTCTGTATAATTGTTTAAATGATAACTTATACAACCCATCCCCAAAGGCTTATTACTCACAAAAAAAAAAGATACACTTGAAAAGAAACCGAAAAGTAATTTTTAAGATATCGCTAATACTGATTGATGTCGTGCTTTTGCAAAAATCAATCATATTTTATTATATCTCTATATAATATACACCATTATAGAAATGTTTATAGATATTCAGAAAAAAATCTAATAAGAAAAAAGAAATAAATACAAATTATTTTCGCTTATATTTTTATTTGCGAAATTTATTTAGTATTAGAAATGAGTATATAATTTTATACAATTATTTATAAATAAATTATTGTTTTGTTTTAGTTGGCCTGATGGTAGATTTTATATTTAATTTTCATTTATTTATCTATTGATTAACTCTATATATGCAATATATAAGTATAAGTATATATGAAAAAAACAATTAAATTAAATCATCTAATTGAAATAAATAATAAATCTATACGGTAATTTAAAATTCATTAAGACGGTAGTCCAATGAATGCTTATATACGTAATCTTTTTTCTATCTATATATATAGGTGGTGATGATGAGCATATTAAAAAAATATAGATATGTATAGAAATAGATAACCTAAAGGCAGATTAAATGTTATATACATATATATATATATATCATAATAAGTATACTATTAAATATTATCCAGTATTATTCGTGTTTGCAAATTGTAATTTTAATTATGAGAATTAAATTATTATTATTGTTATTATTATTGTGCGGGATTCAAATGATTTTTTAATCAAATTATAAAAATAAATTTTTTCCTAAACATGCGATTTTTTTTCTGGGTTTATATATTAAAATTGCCATTGCCATTGTATAACAACTACTACATGAAAAATAATAATAATAATAATAATAATATTGTTTAATCCCAAAAAGATTCGTTTTACTTTTAAATTTTATTAATATGCTTGCTGTTGCTTGCCTATGTACTGACTGTATAATGAATTAATGAACATTTGCTATATTGAAATTTCGATTTGATTTTAAGTTAAACAGAATTTTGAATCTTCAATCTTTATATATAGGAATGCAATCATTTTAAAAGGAAAAATTTAGGTGATGGCTGAATGAGCCCTATAAATAAAATATTCAAATTCGGAAAAACTCATTATAAAACTTTTTTATTTTTATATAAATACATGCAATCCTTTTTTTATTACAATAGTTATTATATAACTATATAATGGTATTAATATAGCTAACGATTGCTTATGCATCTGCAGAATATCAGAAATTTTCGGATGACCGGAGTTATATTATATTTAAATTTTACTTGGAATTATTTGATTTTCAATTTTTTTAACTATCATCAAATAAATGTAGAAAAAATTCCATTATACCTATTGTATTTTAAAAAGCATATTCAACATTATTTACATTAAAAAAACACGTCTATTGTATGTTCAAATGTACATGCACAATTGAATCTGTGTTATGTTTGATTAAAAATATAATAAAGTTGTTTTATCAGTATTAGCAGTATTCTTTTTTGTGATGATAAATCAGATTTGGTTTTTTTTATATTTACATATACTCAATACGTGACTATTTGCGATGTGATATTTTATATTTATATGTGTATATATGCGAATTTAATAATATATTTGATAATGAATTCATCATCGCATGGGCATGGGTCTAAAATATGCATATAACTTTTAATTATTTATAGACTCTAGAGAACATAAATGAATGAATGAATATATATAAACAATATTTATAATTTACCCTTTTAAAAAAGAAGAGGGTCAATGTAATAATTAAAAAAAAAAAGTGGCAGCTATTTAAATATCATAATTATATTATTATAAAATACATGTAATAAATTATTGTAATTATATACTATATATGAATGAATATGTGATTCTTTTTTGTTAACATTTACAATTAATTTTTATTTTATTATATATATATTATATATTCATATATTCATATATATATCTTTTTTGATAAGTTTAATATTTTTTTCCAATTAAATTTTAAATGAAATAAAACATTTTTTTATATATACGTAGATTGTTGATATTGAAACATTAAAATTATGATAAATTATTTTTTGAGAAATTTTGCAGAAAATTACCACGTATTTTTTTAAATTAAGTAATTTCTGTTAAAAATAAAAACACCGCGAAAGTCAATTATTTAGTTCTGACTTCTGAAAGCTTAATATCGATGGAGTTTAAGTTTTAGCAACGATTTTCTCATTATCATTCTGTAAGTCATTAAATTAATATTTCAATTAATTTTTATTTAGAATAAATTTTATATATACTTTTATCATGTATCCTTACGGAAACATTTCATTTTTCAAATTTCCTTAAATTGCCTAAAGAATATTTTATATAGACAATCGATAAGGTTTAGATTTGATTCGCAAACAAAAGTTATAGAGATGACAAAGCTCTTGTAAAAACTGATTGTATTTTTCAAATTACAAATATTTATCCAACACCGGCAATTAATATACTATCGCGTGTCTTATATACCATTATAAATTTAATATATATATAATTAATTTATATATATATCAGTATAATATAAAACATACCATAAAATATTTTTGATCCGCATCATTTGGAGATGATCTAGGAAAATAATGCATATCTGATCTGATTTATATTTTTGTATACAATTTTTTATGTATGTTTTGTATTATATATATCCAATGTTTATAAGAATATCAAAAATTGGGTATATATAGTATTATTTCAAATGTTTAACCTGAATTTATATGTAAAAAATATAAGTTAGAAACACTATATACTATAGATATTAAAATGATACAAATAACTTTTTAGTATTTTTTGGCACACCACGCGCACACAACAATACTTTTTATTAAGTTTATTTCGAATGATTTATGATGATTGGGCGTGAATCGCTTATATATTAAGAAATCTTCTAAAATAATATATTTAAATTTCCACTTACAAATTTCTTTTGTACAAATAATAATGATTATTAAAAATGTTTAACCACTACTAAATATGCTATATATATATTATATATGAAAAACATCTGCTTAATTATACTTACACAAGTGTCTGTATATTTACAAATTTTGTTAGATAATTTATTAAAAAACTAAATTAGGCACTTAATTATATTAGATACATCTTATTGTGAACACTATTTTTTTTATTTTTGGTAGTTTCATATCTATAATTATTTACATTTTTTTTAAATTTAGAGATTTATACAAGAAATTAGATACACGAAGGCACTTTTGTGATTGACAATAATTTACAATAACCAAAGAAATTTAAATTTTAATTTTTGATTTTGACTTTTTATAAATCATCATCACTTTAACAAAAAAAAATGTATATGTTGAAATAAAAAAAATTTGGCACGTTTAAAGAATTAACATTTTTAGTTCACTAAATATGAAAAAAACTATATATGCATTCTTTCTTATTTTCGGAAAACCAAATTCACATTATTTTAATCACATATATCCTTTTTTAATCAATTACTATTAAATCACTAATAAAGTACTCATTTAAATAATATTTAATAGAACTATAAATAATATTTTATGATAATATACACAATTAAATAAGAAATAAAAACATAAATCAAAGAAAATAGCTAAAAAAAATAGAAATTTTCCTATTATCGATTAGAACACTTCATTTTATTTTTCCGCACGCACCAATAAAGTCCAAATAAAAATATCATCAACAAAAAAAACTTCGTTTCGTTTGGAAAGTATTCAACAACAACATCCTTTTTTTTATTTTCTATTATCCTGTGTATATACGAAATGTAAATCACAGTTTGTTCAATATATAAAATTTATGTAATAAAATAATAAAAAAAATTGATTTAATAAAAAAAAAAGAAATAAATAAACTAAAAATTAGAAAACTTTAACAAAATATGATATTTTTTTACCGCGTATTGTATATAAAATATTTAAATAAATAATAAATATTCGATTTTGATGAACGATGCGCGCAATCGATTGTTTCTAACTGCGTTTATTTGCTTGTATATGCGATATGATGGGTACAACACACTGGATGATGCAAAAGCTCCAGGGTAAATGATGCCTAAAAACAAATAATTTTATAATATTTATATAGTCACGCCTTAGGTACCACCTCTCATATCCCTACCTTTTTATTTTGTTTTGTTTCGGGGGATCCACTTTCCACTACACAACAATATACATTGTTGTATTCCATCCATATCAGTTTTATTTTGTATTATATATACATCATATATAATGAAAATCTACCAAGTATGAGTACGTAAACGTATATATATATATAACATAAAAATCCCCATAGGTATATAAGAGAATTTATCACAAACCAACAGAGAAAATCATTTTACAGCATCAAATTCATCTGTATATATGGTATATATATTTGCTTATGTGTTTCGTTCTTTTTTTTTTTTTTTATTTATTATATATTATTTTATTCTTCACCAAACCAAAACATAAATAGTACGATAAGTCTGCAAGCATAAAATGTTGTTAACTGAAAGATGCACACATTTAAAATGTTATGATATGAAATGGTTTTTTTTAGAATATTTTTCACTATATATAAGTATAAATAAATACATATGAATTGTGCTCCTTTGATTTTATATATAACCATATATATGTACCGCGTAGTCTATATATTGTATAGTTTTTATATCATTTTTTGTTTATCCTTCATATTTATATATTACCTTATATATTATTATATACATTTATAGAGCAGCTCACAGTAGTAAAAAAATAAATAAAAGGATATTTTCATTTAAAAACTTTTTCATATATAAATATTATTTATTTTATTTTTTATATTTTGCCAATAAATTTATTTATATATATAAAAAAGGATAAAAATCACTTCACTGTACATACATAAAACATATATATGGAAAAAGTAAATAAAACCTTTTTTGTCTACCATTTTATTAAGTACTTACGATATTTCGTTTTCTATTTAATCAATTCATTTTAAAATATCTTTGTGGAAATTTAATGAAAAATTGGAAAATATTTTCCGATTTTCCACTTCTTTTAACGGCTCACATACAAATTCAAGGTATTATTTGAGATGTTTTGTTCCGTTTCAATGTAATCCACTCACTTAAAATATTAGATCTGGAAGTTTGATGAAAATGGCGAAATAGTTTATGTTTCGAGGGATTTTTTATGAAAACATAGTTTTTCTGATCCGCTCTCATGTAAATACCACGTATTAATATAATTTTTTTTTAGTTAATTTTAGTTAAATATACTATTTTGCACTTTTTGCGGCATATAATTATTATATTGTTAAACGTTTTAGATTTTCAATATGAATGAAAATTTATTTCCTTTATATTTTTATATAAAATAATGAAAATAATACAGCTTATTGTTAAACAAATAGATAAGCTATTTGACTGCAAAAATCAAATTCATTTTGATCTGTTTAATATTGATATAATATTAGTTTTAATATTTGAAGAAATTCCCAATAATTCTGTATTTCAGGAGGATGGTAATCCGTTGTTTAAGGGATTTTTCTTTTTAAATCATTCTAAAACACTTTTGAGTTATCCATTTCAATTCTATTTATTTAACTATGTTTTTCCAAATGATTTCAATTATTTATGGGAGGATGTTAACAATCATAGATATTTAATAATTATTCAACATAAAATGTTTATTTATTTAGTCTCTAGATATTTATTAATGTTTTTTAACCATTAATTTGGAATTTGGAAAATATATGTTAATTCTTATGTGACCCTGATCATTATAAAAATAAAAATCAATATAAAAGTTTTGAATTATAACTAAACCGGTAACTAAAACACATTATCAATGTTATTCAATATTTTACATATATAACATAATTTAAGGACTACCAGGTTTGATATATATTCTACTAATCAGTTCAAATATTTCATTATAAGAATTGGAATTCATTGTATATAAATATATTAAAAATTAAAAGATAAATCATTTTCAATAGTTATCTGTACATTTTTGATTATATAAAATAGGTACATTAAAAGTTTTTCTGGATCGTTAATAAATTGAATAATTTATAATTTCATTTATAGTATCTGCATAATCAATGCCCACTGATAAATGTTCATTTAACAATCGTATTTTTGAATTAAATTTTTCCTTATAGAAGATTTTTGTATTTATACAAAACTTACGTATTTTTGAATTAAATTTTTCCTTATACAATAGAAAAATAAAACTCACACACAATCACTCCTACACACTATCGATTCGATATATTAATTGTTTGTTCGACAATGTCGTAGATGTATTTCGGCTTTTGTTCGTACACGAGTCCGATCTATATTCATATTTATAAAGATATGTGTATTGATATATTGATCTGTATAGGCGATTATGGATTTTGTGTATTTTTCCTGCCTATATAAAGCAAAATTTATATTTATAAAAATTAACCGTAATCTACGGTATTTTTTTGAAGCACTCGCACTAAAAATATATTTTTATATCGCGCATATAAATTTAATTTGTGCTTATTTTTCATTTATTCTTGACGTGGATTTTTTTTTTTGTGAATAAAATTAATTTTATTAAAAATGTGTTTAATGTAAAAGAAAAAAAATAAGATAAGTGATTTACTTATTGTTTAACATATTGGAAGATCGCATTTCTTTATCATTTGTTGGATTACAAGATTGGATATTTTTTCCGTGATAAGATGGAATTTGATAATTCGTTGTATTTCTCACAGGTAAATATTTTGAATATAGCATAAAGTTTCGTGTATTTGCATTGCTTTATTGATATGCGATCGAAGAATTCAATGATTCGATGTATGAATTTTTTTTTACCTTTAATTTATTACACACATGAAATTTATAATGTTAGATTAAAAGATTTATTGATTCATTGGTTCTTTCTTGTTTTTTATTTCATTTTAGGTTAGTATGGGTTTTATTTATATATTATAGATTATAAAATTAACGGTTCATTGAAAACTATAAAATAAATGCTATCCATGGAATTGGAAACTGTTAAAATAAATGGTCCACAATACAATACAATATTGGAAAATTTATTAAAAAATAGATGAAAAAATTTTGACTAAACCAAATGTACATATGTTTTTTGGGTAATAATTTGATGGATAATTTGAACAACGAAAAAGAATTAAATGGATCTCATAAAATCATTAGATGTAGTCATTTAGATTATAAGTTAATTATAATTAATATTAAGTTTTATAATATAGTGGATTTTAGAAATTATATAAGCGTTTGTTCGTTGTGGTGGGAAGGGATACTTTTTCTAAATTCTATAACAATTTATAGTATTTATATATAAATTAATTTAAATTATCTATATTATTTTAAACGATTCAATTTCATGTTGTTATATATTATAATTTTACTTTATAAACTTTCATTTTCCAAAATTATCATTTATGGTAGAAATGTTAACAATCACATTTAATAAATGTTCAACATAATCATTGTAATTTTCCATTATATTGGATACCTCTTATGCATTTCTATTTATGTCAATGTATACTTTTATATAATTTATTTAGAATGAGTAAATAATTTAATTTTCTTTAATATTCATTGTGTTAATGCTCAAGATTTAATTTATTATATGTTGTTAAAAGATTTTATTATCGATTTTTGATTGTCAAAAAACCTTTCAATATATATTTTGCCTGTTTTTAATCCCATTTTAATTCTTTTGTTCAACGTTTTACATGAATCACTTTTGAATATTGAGTATATTTCAATATATGAATTCGTGCAATTATTCTTTAATACAAATACTTTACTTTCAAAAAAAAATTATAGAATCATATTATTTATATATTTATACTGGATGGTAATCATGCTAATATCTAAAAGCATACTTTTTAATGGTGCTTTCTATTAGAAATTTCCCAAAACATTTCCTTTATAATAATTTTCAACATATGGAATTATTGAAATCAAACGTATATTTTAGCACATGTATTTTAAAATCATTCTAAATCTTATGCATTTGAATATATTAAATTTAGATACAATTATTAAAATAAACAATAGTGTAAATTCGTCCAATGAACATATTATAATTATTTTAATTTTATAATACATTACTTTTGATGATTTTATTACATACATTTAAACACATGCGATATCAGTTTCTATATGGATGTTGAGATAATTTCAAGATTTGCGAAAAAAAGTATAGACGCGAAAAAACAAAATTAATTTTTTATTTTATTCCCTACAAGGAATGTGTGATATACAATACTATATATTCTGCATTAATCATTTGATTATAATTCATACTTTGAAAACTTAACAAAAACTGAGTGAATAAAATGAAAATAATTATTCGATTCGAAAAAAATTATGTGAGTCATTCATTTCCGATATCTAAAATTGGAAGAAATTTTTCTTGTAACTTTTGTGAATTGAAGTTTTGTATTAAAACATATGACTATAAAAATTAAAGAAATTTAATATATAAAATATACTATATTATTATATATTGTTGTTTTAATTACAAAATAATTTATTTATTGTTATTAAGTTAATTGATTTATTGTATAATTTATTTTCAATATTTATTTTCAAATTTTTTTTTTTCAAATAAACATATTTTTATTTTATCTTAATTATTTTCAGGTAAGTGCCTATTTTTTACTGCCCAAAATAAACGAATTTCATAATAAATTTCAACCAATGTGAGTGCAAACATTTTTTTATTACTTATTTTATTAAAAAGCAATTATATAAAAGAATAAAACAATTTATTTTTGCTAAAGATACTTTTGAAATGATTTGAATTTGAATACTATATAGTAATTATTTTGTTGGATAGTTATTGAATTTAGAATTTATTGGATTTAATTTATTGGATTAAACTATTGAATTTAAATTTTTAAATAATAATAATTTATATTAAAATTTGTTCTTTTCGTAATTGCTTTTTATAAAATACCAACTTGTTTTTTAGAGTTCATGGTAAATCGCGCTCATCATTTTTTATTAATTATTATAAATTTTATTTAAAAAACTGATTAGTATTATTCAATAATGATTTTTTTTTATTGCCACTATAGAGTAATTTATTATTTATTTTTGTTTTAAAATTTAATTGAAATTGCTCTGATATATTAAGAGAAACCATACATATAAAATCGCATTTTATGATCAATTGAAATCAAAACTGTTTTATTAATGAACAATCAAGTAAAATTAAAAATCGAAATTATTATATAGGCATCTATTTTTATATTTACTGTGAACTCGACAATTATCATATTTATTATATTATATATCATTAATTTTTTTTATAAACTATTTGTCATATTTTTCCCTTAATAATCTATCTTACATTTAAAAATAGTAATTGGGTCTAGCCCTCAGTACATTTGATGTTGTCTGAGTCAAGCGCCATAAATGCTTATTGTTATCCTATTCCGATATACTTGGGTCAAGCCCTTTAGTCTCTTAAAATGAACCGACTAAGCGCGAAATACATTTTCCTACCCGACAGAACTCCGATTCTGGAGATATTTGCACCCATTATTTGTTTGTTTTAGTTTTGGCTTGTTAGGGTAGTTATAATTTAGCCCTTTTTTGTTACATATCATATTTTTATATTTGAAAACATTTATATTTTTATAATTTTTTATTTAACTATTTATTATAAGTTTTTCACAAAAATTTAGCAATGCTAAATATACTAATTTTTACTATATCTAACTTATATATTTACTTTGTTTCATATTATTTGTTTAACTTGCCAAAACTTGTGAAAGGTATTAACTTGAAAATTATTATTAAACACAAAATTTGGATTATAAAATCCGGTTAGATCTTCTATCTATGATTAAAATTAAAAAGGGTTAATTGATATTCGAGAATTATATATGCAATGAATATTGTATTAACTTACTTTTTCGACATTTTGATTTAATCCTAATTCTATTCAATTTTATTTTCTGGAAAAGATTAAGTTTCTCGTAAAATGTCCATGATACTTAAACAATTTATTTAACATAAATGTTTTGTTATAAATTTAGATGAATGTCGTGGATATGATTGATAACCCGTCTATTAATTTTTATCAACATATTAAGATTTAATTATTTTTTATAATCAATATTTAATTATTTAATCTATAACATTTCGTCATTTTCAAATCGATCCATTAAAAATGGTATTTTATTGGAAAATTGCCTTGTAATCGGAAAATTTATTTCGCATTCGTGTCTGTTGAATTATGATATCCAATTTTTTGAGTTAAAATAGAAAATATCCACAGATATATAACACAACGGAATTTTTAATGTTTTACCTATATATATAAAATTATATACTGTTTTTTAAAAGTTATATTTAAAAAATATAACAAAAAAAATTTATTGTATAAATAATTAATAGAGCTATAAAATTTGTGTAAAGTGTGTTTATTTTTGCCTATTAACATCTCGCAGACAAATTTTATATATTAAATCGTGCAGGTGATATGTGTCTTGTATATATTTATTTTATAAACAAATTAATAATTGCACCTTTTTGGTATATATACATATATATATATATATGAAGCAACACCACCAATAATAATTTTCTTTTAAAATAAAATTGATTTTTTAAATGATTATTATATATCGTCATATATCGTAATTTATAATAATCCGTAACTTGATATTTATTTTGATATTTTTTTGTATAAATATTAGGCTTGTGTGCGCCTCAAACTATTTTCAAAAAGAAAATTGCTTTTGATATTTTCCGTTTATGTATAAAATTATTTTGCTCTTATACAACAATTTTTCGTGAATCTTATATATGTATAACAATGGACAATACCATAATTCCAATAATATATAAGACATATACCTTATATAGTATTTATAAACATGTATGATGAATGCAATTCCTTTATATATAGATATATTATTAAATTACAATTTCATATACGTATATGTTATATAATTTTTATTATCAAAATTTTGCATGTAAATTGTAATTACTTAAATATTTTGTTAGACATTAACATAAAAGTTTTATCTTTTGTTATTTTTCATGAACTTAAAGTTATTTATATATAATATATATTTATATATAATAAATAATATATTATAGACTTGATCAATCCCGCACTTATATATTAAAGAAGGTAGATATCATTTTTCATATAATTTAATAAAAAAATTCTTTATGAAATTATTAAAAAGAATATAAAAAATAGCTCATGAACGTATGTTTATACCTGATTACACCGACACATATATTTATAAAAATTAAATAATATATTTTTTAAACAAAAAAAAATCTTATATATAACTATATAGAATAAAATGATATATTAAATGTATGGTAAATTTATTCTAAGCGTGTGTTTTTTTTATACATATATAAACGTCGCGTTATATATGGTTTACATTCATTATATGATTGAACGTCGTGTCGTTTTTAAGATGAATATATGAAAATATTTTGTTTGAGAATGGATAAAATAATAGATATGATATATACTTACAAATATATATGTATATGAAAAGACATTATAAACATATATTCAAAGTAAAAAAAAGCTTTAAGGATATATTTTTAAATATATATATATATATATATATATATATAATGTGGTGGTTGCCCATATATACATATATTTACTTGAATGAAAATAATGCAAAAAAACAGAAAAAAACGATATGTCTTTAGGGTGAACGTGAGTATTTAGTTTTTTCTTCATTTTTTTTCGGTTTCTTGTAATAAGTTCTTTTTTATTGTTTTCCTTATTAATAATAAATATATGTGCTTATTTTACTGTACACATTTCTAAATATACATACATATATATTGACAGACAGTGCACACGCACATTCTTACTGAATTTATATATCTATATACTGAATGGATGGATGGATATGAAATTATAAAATTTTTATAAAAATATAAATAATATACCTAATTACTACTTTCAAGTACAATTGCACATGCATTTTTGAATAAATATATATATAAATTCGAAGCAACTATATATTATATCATATGACTATCATTCATTTATACGTCGTATATCGACATAAGCAATCATTTTCCGATTGCTACTTGTAAATATATAAATTATGTATGTTATGAAGATGATGCTGATGAATGGTATTCCAAATAGAATACGAATACTTGGAAAAAAGGATTCACTTTGATATTAGTTTATTCATTTTGATAATAAATAGAAAATGAATTGTTGCCAAAAAAAATACATCTTTATAAACAAAAAGGGAGTTCCGAAATTAATGCAATCCAATAAGTTTTTTGAAAAAAACAAACATAAACACAAGCGGGGATCAGCAACAAGATTAGTATTTTAATTATTATCCTTTATCAAACATATAAGATAACAAAATCCCTATACGACGCATTTACAATAGAAGCATATACTACATAAGAATTTATATCGTATTACATTAAGAAAATATCCCCAAAAAAATATAATTAAATCATAAATAATAATCTGTATATATATAAGGAAAAAACAATTGGGGTAACAAATTGAACATCCCTTTATATGTGTACATCATCTATACTTGTATATAAAATAATACCAATTTTTTTTTACATCGAACGGTCATATCATCATCCCATTTTACCATAACCGTAGTCGTTATAATAAAAAAAATTAATTTTTTTCTTTTAGCAATTATTTGTTTTTAACTTGAACTAAAAAACAAAAAATATCTTTAAAAAATAATTTCTTTTAGAAAATATAACATAGAAAATGTAAATATTATATATATAACAAAACAATAAATAAAAAGGATAAATCTAATTATGGGCTAACGAAAATTGTTTGTTTGTTATCTCTTTATTATATAAATGTATAAATATAGAAAAGAATAAGAATAAGAATAATTCTATGCGAAACCTTTTTTATATACCATATACATAGCTCGTATTTATATACTGACGGGGGAGAATTTTTATTATTTAAGTTACTATCAAAATAAAAATTTAATAATTTCTTTTTCTTATTCTTTATTTATTTATTATTTTTTTTTGTTTAAATATGATATATATTTACTATACTATATAGATAAAGGAAGCAATTTTATAAGCAAATGTATATATATATACTGAATGAATGTTATATAATAAGAAATAATTTAGTTATTCGCGTTTTGTTTTCACGTATACATTTAATATATACATCATTTTATATTACATTGCAAATATAGAAATGTAAAACAGATGAAAAAGAAAGAAAGAAATAACAACATAAATAGATATAAGAAGAAGTAATTCTATTTCTACAAAATAGAAAAAAAATAAAATAATCCTTGTGAGAAAGCACCTTTCAGTTTAATCCATTTTTTTTGCTACATCTTAGATTAACTTAATATTATCAATTATATATGTATAACAATTTAAACATTTTATTATCTCTTTTTATTTATTAGTACTTATATATGCAGGTACATTCATTACAAGCAGAGTGGATTAAAATGTAAAGCAAAAATATTTTAAATGTTTATTCAAATATACATTGATATAGATTTGTTGCGGTTTTCAAATTAAATTAAAAATGCTTCATTTAATTTTACTCTATACAATAAAATATTATTGTTATTTTTTTTATTTTCTTTATAAGCAATTGAAGTTTATCCACAAATTGATAACAAAAATATAAAAAAAGATTACACCATGAATAATTTCATTTCAGTTTTTTTTTATTGAAATCCACTTACTTGTAAATTCCTTATATATATAATATATTGAATTACATAACATATTAATATGTGATGTGAATTTATAAAAGTTATAATTGCTTCTATTTTTATACTTTATAATAAATGCAATATTACTTTTTTGTTATTTATTGTGTCCTTTTAACAATCAAAATGCTTTTTTTTTAAAATAGAATAATGCTCTTTTTTTTTTGTAAATGTTTATTTATTTTTTTGTTGAAAATCTATATTCACTTATATTTATTAAATAGAGTTATCGAAATAATCCCGGCTTTATTGTGTGTGGTAATAAGAAGAAATCGCCCTATGCAAGAGGTTCTTATATATTTGTAATTTATTGTAAAACCAAGTTATTGAAACGAAAATAATGACCCGTGTATAAATTGGTTTATAAAGTGAACAACAATTTTTTTTTTGTATTAGTTGATCAATATTTGTTAGGCATAATATTTGTGCGTTCTGGTACTATAAAACTTTTTGTTATTAACCGATTTTAAGAATTTTTAACAGGTGACTATTAAACATTTTCTTCATATTTGCCAATATTTCCGCTTCGTTTTATTATTTATATATTCTCAATAATCTTTTTGTATGCATTCCATTTGTTAGATTTTTAACTAATTAATTTTTACACATCTTTGTACGTAATTTGCATCCGATTTAAAGAATCAACATGCATATCCTTTTTAAAATAAATTTAAAATAGGTGCAGATATAGTAAAAATTTTCATTGTATATATATCATAAAATGTATAAGGATACAATTCTGATTTTAAATCTGAAACTTATAATTCCTTCCCTTAGGGTTAACATACATATATTTAGTATAATTCATTGACGATCCATCAAAGTTAATGTATTACGACGTACATTTTGAATTTTAGCTATATATAAATCAATATAATTTGTTCAACAATAAGTTTTTTTCCTCTAGAATTCTTTACTATAAAACATCTATACAGAATGGCATAAATAAAAAATTAAGTATTTTCAATATGTTTGTATATAAGAATATATATAACATAATTCATATTGTACGTATATTATAAAAAAACAATGCGTTTTCAGAAATAATACAAATGTCATTTCATTAAATTATTATTACTATTATAATTACAGGCAATAATATTTTATTTTTTATTGAAGCATCACCGGAAATTAACACAATTAACAATATTTTATCTATATATTTTCATGTAATTTATTATAAAAATTTACAGACGCATACAATATCTTTATAGACGTTTTGCGACAAACGAAAAAAAAAATAAAAAAATAAAAATTAAATAAATTATATAATTCTTAATGATCTTAAAAATACAATATGTATGTATATTAATTTAATATACACCAGAGAAATTGGTCTTCTAAGACAAGTAATATTACATGTTTATATAAACAGGTCAGATCCTATAACCATTATATGTTGACCAGTTTCATTTATTATATAATTGAAACGTTTTCTTAATTATTTTTTTATATCAATTTATTAGTTGGTTTAGTTTAATGATTTTTTTTTAAAACCTATATCTATTTCTCAAGAAGATGCATTGCTCAACCAAAAAACTCTTCTACTTCTCAAGAAGATCCATTCCTCAACCTAAAGTAGCACAATAGTTTAAAATTTTTCAAGAAATTCTGTACTTTGTTAGGAGGAAAATTTTTCTAATTTTCTGAAGAAATATTTTTAATATCGGGATGAAAGTTTTTTAAAATTTCGTGAGGAAATTCTGTATGATTTTCTAAACGAAATTCTTTACAATTTTAGCAAAAAACAAGTCGTTCTAAAAAACGATTTATTATAAAGTTTTTGAGGAAATTCTGTACAATTTTCTTAATGAAATTCTGAATAATTTTGTAATGTAAATTCTGTATAACATTCAGTATAATTTTCTAAAGTAAAATCAGTATAATTCCTGAGAATTTTTCTATGTATCCCCTGAAGGTCTATTCCTTAATTGAAAGCATACTTAAACGAAACCACAAATAAGTAATCTTTAATATACCTCTGCCGATTTTTAGTAGCGACTAAAATGTAATTCCACCTGGTTTCTGTACCATTGCAACCTTTGTTAAGGCCTGCCATTGTATATAAATATTATATTAAAAAAAATGTGCACAATATGCATTTTTACCATTAATATATATTTGATGAAGTATATGTGCTTATAATAAAACATTATCTCCAATAAAATATGCGTAAGCATATACCTTATATCTGCTTACGAATACAATACGGTATATGCATATCCATAAGTAAAAGAATTGTGTACTGTAAAGAACAACCCCTTTAGCATTATCATAATATAATGTAGATAAAATTTATGTTATAACAATATAACAAAACGAACCATAAATTTACTGGTATATATACATATCGTATAGTATACATCGTAATCTATAATTTTTTTCTTCTTACTTTTTAACTCGAATATATATAGTTTAGTTTATGCATTCATCGTATATGTTACATTTTAGTTTTGCATATATACTCGTAAATATTAGGTTATTTTTAACAATAATTTATCAATATATACTTTATTATTTAAAGATTTTTTTTTATTCATGTATCAAAAGTTTTAAATTTTGTATTACATAAACTTTTTTCCGAATCCAAAAAAAAAATGCATATGTTGTATATTTTTTATCCATCAAACACAATTTTATGTAAATTCATATAAGTTTATTCATAGATATAGATGATGCATATGTTTAAAGTGTCTATCAATATGATGTGATCTTTTAAATATACATATATAGATTAATATATATGTTAAAATGCTTGTATAAAATATAAATATATATAATATATGCATATCTTTAAACAACCATGAAAAATGATTTAAAAATAAATTTTATCCGCGCATAAAATAAGAGATTAAAAATGAAATTTTAAATATGATTATAACAATAAGAAAAATGTATATGAAAACCCTATATTTAATATCATATATATCATGTATATATAAAAATATTTGTATGTCGATATATTAGTAAAAAATTTACCTACCCATTATTTTGAATTTTATATCATATATATAGATAAATTTGTATATATAACTTCATATATTTATCTGTATAGCGAATATATTATAATATGTAGCACAGTACGTATATGCATTTGTACATATTAAATATATAAGTACTACATATACCAAAAAAAAAAAATATCAAAGAGTAAAAGGAAAATTAAATTGTAATTTAGTTATTTCGGTGCGTTTGACAATTTTTGAAAAAACAATTTGTTTTTTTATTCATGCGTGTATAACAAAAACATAACATTGAATCATCGCATCGTTATCGAATCGTATATATAACATATATAAAGAAACATCTATAAACCTATATATAGAAAATTGTAGTAAATTTTCTAAAAATACTTGTAATATTTAAATTATATTTTCGTATTATTTGAAAGGGTAAAAAATAAATCGATTTTAATATACTAAAACATTATATAAAATTATATAAATTATAATCGATCAATTTTTATCAATTTATATGAAATGTTAGGACATTTATATATAAAACGGTTTCCAGCTCACCCTAATATACCTTTAAATATTTTAATATATGGTTGATTATTTTTATTAAACAAATTATTGCGATACACTTTAAATATTCATACAGATAATTTAAGAATACATTTTTTGTCGGAATTGCAATCTTTAATTTTAGAGTTTTCATGAACTTCAAGTTTTCCAAATATCCCAAAAATATATTATAATTTAAATAATTTTCATTATCAATCAATCAATTAAATATCAATTCGAATTTTTACATTTTACATATTTACTAAATGAATATGTAAATGATGCATGTGTTAAAAATTCCACTTTTTAGATATTTTTCATTTAATCAAGTGGTTTGTTTGCTTATAAAAAGAAAAAACGCTTAATTTTATTTATGGAATTTTTAGATTTTAAATCGATCAATCGAAACAATATTTATTTGCCTCAACACTATATAATTCAGAATTTTCTCTATATTTTCTAAATTTGCTACAACTCTATTCATATTATATATCTATATTAATGTATATAAATATACAAAACAAATGAATTTAGATTATCAAAATGATTTAATTTAAAATAAAAGACTTTACACTCAACTGGGGTTTAAGTTATTTAGAAAATGTTCTTTCAAATAACTTTAAACTGTTTCTACTCTACATATTCTTTTAATTTTAAATTCAATTTAACTTTTTGTCAAATTTTTATCTATTCCATATATATAATTATTTCTTCATTTTAACAATACACTATAGAAAGATTTCATCCGTTCCGTATTCTAAAAATACATGATTATACAAAATGGTATAGATTGTTTTTTTTCTGATGGTTTTCACTATTTATGTGAACGATGGCGCATCAAAATCGTTCTCCAAATAATTTAAAAAACCATCTATTCAATATGGAAAATGGAATATTCAACTTTCTATAACAGTTCATAAATCATTATAGATAATATTTCTAAATTTCTCAATTAAATTGAATAAAATATAGTCTTTTTTTTGTATTTTGTTTTGTAAAATATTGTTATTCCTCAGTCTTATATGCATTTAATATTCAATAACATTTGAATTATTAAATATCATAAAAAAAGTAATGCCGTAAGAATAATGTTAACATTCCCATTAAAAAATAATAATAATAAATTTTTCGCTATACAACCAACAATCGGGTTTTAGCGTCCAACAACAGCCTTCTGTTGTTAGTTTCTTAATTTGTGTTTATTACGGTGTCGGTAATTATCCGTACGACCAACCGCAAGCGGAAAATACAACTCTGTGTTAAAATTCAGATTCGAAAAATAACCGAAAACACAAAACATATTTTATGCATTCAGTAGGATTCGAACCCACGACCCCAAAATTTCGTTAGAATTTTAGGTTGGCATTTTTAACATTTACACCACACAGAGTTATAATTCCCATTACATTCTTTTCGAATTTTAATATTTAAAAAAAAATTTATTTTCATTTTAATAGTAAATAAAATTAAAAAAACATGTTTCAGAATTCGCTTCAGCATTTGAACGTATGAGTTACATTACGTATTCATTTTTAGTAAAATTTCTTTCACATTGAATAAGTAAAAGAAAGAAATAAGTAAAATTTTTTTCGTTAGGATTTTCTTTAGATTTTCGATTTCAATTAATTTTGCCTAATTAAATACAAAAAGATTTCAAATAAAAAATTCATTTCTCTAAGATATCATAATCATTTGCACCAAATTCCTACAGAAAATTCATTCTATCGTTGAAACTTACATAAGGTAAAAAGAAAAAATATATTAGGAAAACCACACAATTTTTTTATTTGGTTTTTTCTTGTTATATTTTTTCCTTTTAATCTTATGTAAGTTTCAACGATAGAAATTTACAGTTATAATTGGGTGTAGAGCGGGTATACCCCCCACTGTATACCCGAGAATATATATACACCAACCATACGGGCAAAAACGCCCGCACCGTCAATGTATATATAAACTTTGGGGAAGGTTCATCGTCGAATGATAGGCATTCTGGGACCAGCATAGGAGGTCTTTGTGGCACCAGTGCGCACACAGAAATGGAAATCAAACGACCATGACCCTCCCTAATTAAAAGCAAATCTCACATGTAATTTTTTTTACATGTGAGATTTTGTTTGAAAATCGGCGGCTTCGCTACCAACTCGACCATACTTGCATCTTAAAATTTGAACACTTAAATTTTGTTCACATATAATTCTATATATTGAATAAATAATTTGTATGAAAAATTAATTAAATATTTTATCATATACTAAAGTTTTGATAAAATTTCATGAACTTCTTTATAGTAAATATAATTCGTAAAAAAAAAAATATAATTACTCTATTGTGTGAATCGTTCGGGATATGAACCAAAATTTTCCAGACATTTCATGTGTATAATGTAAGGATTTTATTCACCGAGAAAACTGCTTGATTTTTACATGGATATTTTTCTAAATGATCGTACAGTATTGTAAGAATACAGTTATGTAAAATATTCAATTTTAATTAAAAAATTTTCATTTAGAAAGAAGCATAAAAACATGAAAAGAAAATCGTCGTTTTTTTTTATTAAACGAACACATACACACTATATAAAAAAAATACTTAATACAAATTAAAAAAAATATTTTGTTTACATATTACTTAATGTGTTTTTATATAAATTTTTGTTTGTCTATTATAAATGTTTTGCGAAAATTAGTTTGTTTATCATTATATAGATACAAATATTAAAAACGTTTATATTTGAAAAAAAAAACTTCATCTGACATATCAATTTAATAAATATATAACTTTGAATACAGTTTTACGTAACATAACATACCTATATATATTATAGTGAGAATAGTATAACCTATATAGATGTAGATATATACAAAAATATTTTCATTTGTCAATATAGTATATAACTTGAAGATCAAAGGAAAATTTTATTTATATGTTTGAATTTTCACATTCAATTCGTACATACATTTATAGTTATAAATTTCTATAAGTTATCTTGACCAACAAATTGGTAAAGGATCATTGAAATAGATTGCGGTATCTACAATGTTTTATGTAACTTATGAAAGAGCAGGTATTAAAATGGTGCATTTACGCTTTTACAGTTTAGTTCTATTATTGACGACGGTTACTGTATATATATGCGGTGCTCACCACGAACTCATTAAACAACCTATATGTTAGTAATATAATATTTAAAAAATTTATTTTTCTATATTCAAAAATAACTTTATACACATCAAATGGTAGAAAAAAACTGGCTATATTCTTATAACTATATTCATTTTAGCTGAACTTATTTTAGCAATGCTTGCATATGCACATATGCAGATATATATGGTATATCTAATATATCATTAAAGAGAATTTTAGATGCAAAAAAATAAATATATTCTTTGACCTAAATTAAAAATGAAATACATATTCTATATATGTATATAAAAAGAAGATTTTCTTTGAAGTTTTTCATTTATAATATAAACTTTTTTCTCTCTATATTGTTCGTAATATACAAAATTAAAATACATTTATGAAAAACAAAAAGAAACGCATTATTTTGATAGGCTGATAGAGTATCTATATATTCTATAGGATTTAGGATGTCATACAATTTTTTATAAAGTCCTTTATAAAGACATCAAATTTTTTTTTGTTTATATGAAATGAATTTTCTATTATTAATAAAACGTAAAACATAAATGAATGTGATTATTATAAAGTTATTAAAATATGAAAATATTCTCAACGCAGTATAATTTTTTTGTTTTGGAAACAATCAAACGTGATTTATCAGAAAATTTAATAACCACAAAAAACTATTTATCAGTTAGTATATGTATTTTCAACATATCACGATATTTGCAACCGTGCGTATATATAAAACAAAATGTGTACTATTAATATAATTAATATTCATTATATATTCTGTATTATATATACTCATCATAAAATATATATAAATATAACATTTTATTTTTTGTAGATTATTAAAAATTCTCAGTTCTACTGTTAAGTTCTTTTATTTATTTTTTTGAATATATTTTTCATATCATATACATATAAGGTATTTTTCATTGCGTATATATACTTATAAAATGTATAACTCGTATATATGTTTGTTATATATATATATGCGGACATATTAATATTATCTTTATTTCATTTAATTTTTCCTTTCAAGTCTATTATATTGCAAATACAATTTTTTTTGTACATAATATGTTTGAAAAAAAAACCATATATATATATTTACATATAAAAAATTATTTCTTTCAATTTAATCGTGAAACAAAAATAAGTAAAATACAAAACCCTATATGTAAACGCATATGTCGTTATTTATGTTATTAATAAATAATGTTTCTGTTTCTGTATTTTCAAAAAAATTATGGCAACTTTAACAAATAATGCATTCAACATTATGTACGTATACGATTTTCATCCGCACAAGTATATAAATATGAAAATGTATTTGGTTATGTATATACTATGTACTAAATATCCTGATAACCGGAGGGTGTTCTTTTTATCACGAACTTTTATTTCAGATCCAATCATAATTTCTTTGCAATATATAAAAAATACAATAAGTTTTATAAATAAAAATAAAATACAATATTATATAAAAAAATAAAAAAATAAATAAACATTATAAGTATGTATCCATTCATATATACACATCCATATATATATATATTATTTATCATATCCATATATATATAAGGAATATATGAAACATAATGCAATTTTTGTTTTATATATACAAATTTATATATATGTTATAAATAGTATTTCTTTTATCTTATTTATTTTATTTTATATATATATGTATATAAAAAAAATTTAATTCGTTACCTCTTCTAAAACTTTATTATTATTATAACTTCTGTATATCTATATATAGAGTTTTGAGTTGTTATACAATTTATTTATTTTTTTATATATGTATATATTTATGTCATGACTTTATATACATATATAAGCATATATAAATAATTTTTTAATATACTTATATATCATATATACCTGCCTGTATCTATATATAGATATGTATATCTGAATACAAAATTATAAACAACTAACCGAGAATAAACCAATCAATATTTGTTAAATGTGTACATATATCGCGGTATATATTTTATTCATTATATATAAAACATATAATAATAATAATAATAATGAATATACCTTTTTTTTGTATTTATATATAAATATATGAGATTTTTAAAGCACAAAAGAATACAAAAAAAAATGTATTTATAAAATATTTATTATTTTAATAATAACAGAAAAAGTACTTTATAAAAGCATAAGCAACCTGCACGTTCCAATTAAACTTATCGATTGTAATTGAAGTGGATGTGCTTGTATTTGCATGTTATATTGAATAGTGATCGTGGTGGTGATTTTCATTATTATATGCATTCTTTGCTGGGTGAAATAATTGCATATAAATACAGCAAAGGGAATTAAGAAAAAATAACAATGAATTAAAAATGCTGTTTTTTTAAATAATATATATATATACATGAATTGAATCACAATTCATTTGTAATGATGATGAAAATAATATTAATAATAAAGAACTTCAAATATTGCATTTTTCTATATATGTTAACAATTTTTCTAAAAAAATTTTCTTTTTTTGCATTTCCATTTTTCTATTATAGTTTAAATACTTAAATTTTCGTATAAATGGCTAATTCATTTATTTAAGAATAAACGCATGCTTCAATAATACTTCAATTGATTTAAAATCTTAAAATTAAGAAATATTCGATTTTGTATATTTATTGACAAAATACTGTAACTTAAACATTATGGATATTATAGTTATATTTAAATTTTTTTGATGTAGTTGATAAAAAAACACTGAAGTTCTGAAAACGCTTTGTGGCTTGATTTCTACGAAGCTTTTTATGTTCTTGTGCTATTTTCTATTCGAAATTTGTTGCCCAAAGAATTGCATATTTTTAGAGTGGGGTTGGTCGCACCGTTGCTATTTACAATATATGAAATTAATAATTAAAAACCTTTCATTATCTTTGTTTTTCCAAATTTTTTTAATTTTTTTTTAAATCACATATTTTTACATGTCTTTTTATTTCTCAAACAGTAAAACTTATAATACCATTTTTATAATAAGTGTATATTTAATATACCAATTCAATGATTATTCTAACAAATAAAATCTCAAAATATTATCAAAAATATATTAGTTAATTGATTGAGTTAAATCTAATTTTTTTCCGTTTTGCTTAATGGTAATGGAGTATTTTCAATCCGTGTAATTTTAAAAAATTTCCGAATGAAAGAAGTATAAAATATTGATATTTATTATACCAAAACTTTTGACCGCACCGAACATCACTTATATAATAGCCAATGAAAATCTACCATTAACATTTTTAACATTAGAATTGACCTACTTCTAATTCTGTAATAGGTCCAGATATTATATCCACATATACAACAATATAAAATACCTTATTTATATATATATATATATATATATATATATATATATATTTTTATAACGATTATAATAAAAAGCGATGACAATAATATCAAAATCATTATGAATGACATTCCATTGTAATATTATTATACAAAAGATTAAACTTGTTTTTCTTTTTCATATACCTATATATGTGTTTACATGTAACAAAATGGCGATTGGTTGATATTATTATTGTTATTATTACTTCTTTATATCATCATATATATAAACTTTAATATTGTAATTTTTGCTACTCACTCTCCTCACATCACATTGTATATTATAATACAATATAGGAATCCTTATTCATACATATACGGATATCTTTTTTTATTGTATATATATAATATTTTATATATATACACACAAGCATTCCTTATATATTTATTATCAATTGTTTTGTACTTTTATAACTTGCATTTTTTTTTCTTCATTTTCTTATATTTTATTTACTTCTTATATATATATATTATATTCATTCAATGAGAGGGAATGGTGGATAATATATATATTTCAAACAATAGCAATATGGTGTATATTAAAAAAAAAATGTTATTTTTTTCTGTATTATGCTGATCTTTAAATTGCAGCTTCTTTTTTAAGAAAATAAAAATAAAATAAAATGATTTTATTATATGTACCTCCTGATGTACACATATTCATATATATAAATATAATTCAAGTTCTTTTTTTTTTTGTGTTTAATATAAAATATTTAAAAAATATATTCATAAAATAAAATCTTTCGATTGTTTTGTTGCAAACATACTATATACAATATACATGTACATAAAGAATGTTAGTTATTCTTCACTTTTTCATTGTATTAATAAAATGTAAAAAAATATAAACACATGCACAGTTGCAATTATTATATTTATATACGAAATGTCTATAAGAAAAGCGATACTTTAAATAATTCTATATTATATACCTTTATATATAATATACAATCATTAAAATGTACATATCTAAATATAGAGAGGTTTTTTTTTTATATATATGCACATATGCAATTACGATATACAATTTGATGAAATGAAATAATATAGTCTTTAAAAGGAATTTCGTGGTCGCTGGTGGCTGCAATTCAATTGAATTGAATCGTTTTTAAATATTTATAAACTTGTATATATCGGATAATATTTATATATGTCAGAGGTGTACATATATGTATATATTGATGTAGTATATATACTATATAATTTTGCATATTTATACAATGCAATTATATATATACATACATATGTAAAAAAATATGGAACGTAAAGAATGTTTATTATAAATATTAAATTTTTATGCAGAAATTGCACTGTATATGTATGTATATCGGTGCACTTATAGGTGCACGATTTCAACGTATTTTTTTTATTGCATATAAGTATTTAGATTCTTTTATTGTATATTTATGTATATATGATTTGTGTTTATTGCAAATTTTTGTTTATATGCGTATTTTAAATGATTAAAAAAACTTAAACATGTATATATATATTTATTGATTTCGCGTGTTTACACAATATTAATTATAGAAATGACATGATATTCCTTAAAATGCAGATAAAAAAAATGAATTTTTTTTTGTTTGCATTCAATTCAAGACGATTTAACAATTCTCTATAGATTCTTATTGTATTATTATATATTACAATTTAAATATAATATTCAATGTTGTTTTGAATTGCATTGAAATTAAATTCATGTGTTTTGAAAATTATGATAATATACAATTTTTTTTTTAAATAGATTTAATGAATGATTTATATTTTAAGTCTATCGGCAATAAAAACAAAAATGTTTGGATTATCATATTTATATAGCTCCTATAAATATATATTGTGTTTAGGTTTTCTTGATTTGTCACTATAATCCATATTTTTTAAAAATCAAATTATCAATTCAATAATGTGAAACTTTCATGTTGAGGTACAATTTGGTTTAGTGTTTTAAAATCGAATGTTTGAGAATTTTTATAATTTGTGGAATTCTTAGAGAAACTAGTATATTTGGTTTTAGATATTCTGAATCGAACAATTAAATCCTTATAATATACAAAATCGAATGAGCTAATCCGTAATGTTTATGTTACCATTTACAGAATAATATCGTAGAATTTACATTGAAATTGTACTTTGAAAATATAAATAAATATACATGCAATTTTGTGATTGTTCGTTAAAGGTCACCTTAAACATATTGGCAATATTACAAGACAAAATTCTGTCTTACAAAATCTGTGTTACAAAATAGTTCTATAACCCAATTTTAACATAAATCATTTGGGATTTTTTCCTATATGTATCTGCAAAACACCTCATAATAAAATGAATTCACCTCAAATACTTTAAAATTATATAATACACAACTCGCAAACCGATATGAAAAATCCCTATATACCCCAGACCTCTATCGTTTCTAAATATATATATGAATCGTCGCCGCATTTCAAGAATAGACACAATAAACTAAAAAATTTACACCCATAAAGGAAAATAAAAAGTATTTGTATATATAATAATATATCAACACTGATTATATAGGATTTATCATCAACCAAATATCGCATATATATATATATATATATATATAATTTATATAACATTTTGAAATGATTATAGTTTATCTATGAAATATTTTAAAATAATTAAAATGTATAATTAAAACGAAATGAAATATCCATAAAGAATATAATTTGCTTGATCAAATGAATTGAATTTCATATATATATATATATATATATATATATATATTTATGAATCTCTATATATCTATTAATCATCATATATATTCCATCTTAAAAAAAATTAAAGATTTCTCAAATACGGATAAAAAATTATTCTTTTTCTTCATCTTTCTCTATATATATATTATATAATACTATATATACATTATACATTTAGATAGATAAACAAAATTGTATATATATTTATCAATAAAGCGTTGTATAGTATATAATTTTTTACAAATTTGTATAACACAATCCAACAACATATATCCATTTCTATATATGTTTTACACGAAATTTTTACAATATAAATAAATTAGTGTCTTCTTTTTTTTAGTATATACCATAAAAAAATAAAACAATATATATATATATACATATATATATATATAGTAATATTAGAGTTATTGTGTGTGATCCTTTATAATTTTGATGATCTAAATTTCTTTGATATTTTTATATAAGAGTATATATCTATAACATATATAGTTATATGATATACAAAAATTCTTATAACTACTCATGTTAAAAATTATATAAATATGTTATATAAAACATTAATAAATAAAAAAGAAGAATACAAAAAGAATTAAGTTCATGGAATATGAGAAATATAAATATATAAATAATTATACAGATACAACTCTTTTTATTTTTTGTTTTTTTTTTTAAATTTTTGATAATAAATATATATTATACCTATAGTGTATATATTTCAAATGTTTGTAAACGAAAAAAAACAAAAATAACAAAATTTTGAATCAAACATCCACCCGCACACGATTTTTTTTGCATATATATATATAACGAGCGGTCTATAATCTGCTAAAATACAATATTTTTTATTTTTCATTAAAATGATATGGTTTTGGTTTGAGTATACAGCAAAAAAAAAAAAAAAGTTATATGATTGTGCAATAAGATTTAAAAAATGCAACCAAAAGTTTTTTTTTTATATATAAAAATAATTTAGAATTTTATATAAAAGTTTTAAAAGGTGAAATAATTGATGAGTTTGTATACTTTTTGTTTTGTTAAATTAAAACAAAAAAACCTCTTTTCAAATATTCAATATGAGTTTATATATCATAAAATGAAATGAACAACATAAAAAAAAAATCCATATATAATCTGTCATTAAATTGTAGTATTGCGTGCGGCGCCTATATATCTTTTATGGATTTTGAAATGATTTAATAAAAATTAAATTATAGAATATAAAAGAAAAAATCTTTGATTCTATTCTAATATATATATAAGAGTGTATATAGGAATAATAAGTTCCATCCAATATCATGTATATAAATCGACAATTAATGAATATGTGCATAGCATATATATGATCGATTAAATGTTCTCTATATATACGGTTTTATATGTTTTTATTTTAAAATAAAATTCGTCTTTCACATTTTTATTTTTATAATTGTATCATTATAAGTTGTTCTGTAAATCTGTCCTGACTTGAAAATCAAAGTTGAATGAGTTTACTTAATTTTTATACTGCACAGACATATTCTGGTAATAGAATTTGCTTTATTTAAAATGATATTTTATTTGTATCTTGGATGTGAAAAACCGTTTATTTTGTTGAGTTATAAATATTTGTAAATAAATTTATTATATTATATTGTTTAAAAGCTAATAGATTTAATTGCAATATTATCTTGCGTGTTTTATCGAAAAAAATAAAAAAAATTATTCGAAGAAATGTTAACAAACTCATATAAAGATTTTCGTATATATATAAACTTTAATTGTAATCGTTGACCTTTTTATATATAAATAAAATAATTCGAAAAAGTTCTATATTTTCATTCTTTTTTTTTTATTTTTTACAGAAAGAAAATGAACAATTTTTTTTATTATCTATATATTATATGAAATTTTGTGACTTTCTAGTATGTATAGTTGATAAATAACCCAAATAAAAAATTCGAGTTAAATACCGAAGACATGTCCAATTTTTTCTTTTCTATTTTCCATAATCTGAATGGAATGACAAACACTTATTACACTTATAGGTACACTTATTTCCCATACTGTTTGTCGTATGCCTAATTATGCACACCCTAAAATACAAATATAATTATTAAACCAATAACATAGAAGGTTGTTGTCGTTAACACAGATACTATAACACAGATATTGTAATTGTTTTCTTTGTAAAGTACCTATATTTTTGGTATATATCACATTATTTACAGATTTTAAGACTGCACAGGTGTTTTTTTTAAATTTGTAAACATTTTCATAAAGTACATTAAAAATTAATCTTTGAATTGTAACTTTTTTTTTGTAATATCCGTTGATTTTTTAATATTCGTATTTCATTTAAATAAAGATTTTGTATTAAAACTCTTAAATAAATTTTAATTTTAAATTCAAACAGATATTTTTTTTTAATATCTTATATCAACATTTTTATTTATTTCATATATAATATCCTTTTTATTTTATACCTATATACATATATTTACATTTTTGTGTATATATATGCACATAAAAGGTAATTTTAAATGCATATTCAATATAATAAATTTATTTTCATTGAGTTTGAATTTTATAATACAAATAATATAGCAATAATAATGATAATAATAATCAGAAAATAACCATATAAAATTAAAAAACAAAAATGAACCGAACCAGATTTCATTCATATATCTATATTTTTTCATTTGTATTTTGTATAAACACTATATACGCATTTATATATATTTATATATTAATAAAATGAATGTAATTTTATTATTTATAGCTTTTCGAAAAGTTCAATCTGTTAAATAAAAAATATATTATTGCATATTTTCATCTGTTTCTTTTAATTTATATATGATTCTTTTTTTTTTATTAAGTCAATGGTTTTTGCAGATATGTAAATATAAATAAAATATATGATATTGTTGGCGTGTAAAAATTGTATTTAGAATAATATAAAGTTAATAAATATGATGTATTTCGATTGCCTCATAAGGTATAATAATTTTTGGTATGCAAAACTAGTTAATAATATAATATGTGTGATGGTATGTAATAATGGATAAAGTTATAAAATAAAAAAAACACTGAAACGTTTTATATTATATTGTATAGCATTCTTTCATATATAATAAATGTTCTTGTATGTAATGAATATACAGAAATTTATAATTGCAATTTCTGTATAGGTATATATATATTTCAAATGTTTTTTAGAAAAGGAATTTTTAATCTATTATTACCGGGTTAACGTTTTTTGTGCTATAGCTAAACAAACTTTTTTTGACAAAATTGATATCGCATCCGAACTTAATTTTATTTGATCAATTTTGAACTATGAGGAAATAAAAAATAAAAAATGTATTGTTATTTAATAATGCTTGACATTTATATGTATTTTATTTTATTTAATCTGCTGAATAAATGAAGATGAATAAGTAGTAAAAATTAAACATTAAAACTTATTTATGTTAGTAAATATATAAAGAATGCATATTCATAAATACAATCACGTGATTAATGTATTGAAACATTATTTTCCTTTAAAACATCGGTATAAATAAATTATATATATTAATATAGTTTTCCATTTGATTTTGAACGTGAAAATAATTAATTTATGACGAATATTAAATGAATACTTTCAATACAACCTCAATCACTTTCTCTTTCTGAGCGATTTTTCTCGTCAGCAGATAAAATATAAATAATAAAATAAAATATATATAAAATCATTCACATTCCATTTCTAAACAAAATTATTTTAACTAGAATATTTTATTTTCTATTAATAGAAATCATTCCAAAAACTGTACCAAAAACAAACACCATAAAATTGTGCGAAAAAAAAAACAGAATTTCTAATTGAAAGCGAATTCATTCAATATAAAAATAAAAAAAAATATGAATTTCACGCACTATCAAGTTGTTAATTCACATGACTTTAAATTATTTATATTTATATACCAACAAATAAATAATATGATTTATTATATTGTGATGTGATCCTTTTTTATTGCTGACGCTGAATATGCAAATGAATATAAATATACAAATTTTCATGGAAAATTATGTTTGGATTCGCAGATATTATGTTCAAATTTACAAAATCTTAGGTGAATTCATATATATATATATATATATATATAGTAGTTACCGCGACGGTGTTTCCCATTGCGTACTCAGCGTGTATAATTTCAATATATATATACCTTTACAAAGCAACAATACATTTTAATAATAAAGATATATAAACAAAACATTATAGAAAAAGTAAGAATTTTGTCAATGGGGGTCGGCACGCGTGCATTTATAAAAATTAAAACATCACATGGTTATATTATAATATTGAAAAAGAAAAACAAAATAAATAATAAGAAATCATTGGTATTTTAGTTCTCAGATTCTTCTTTTTTTTTTTGGTTTGGTCTCCTGCCGCCTTTGGCAATTTACTTTTAAATTAGTATAAAGTTTATTCCTGTATTTATATACCTTTATATATGATCAATTATTATTATTATTATTATATTGTCTGATGTAATTTAATGTCTTATTATTGTTTGTTTGACATACGGGATCATAATATGAATATATATATATAAATAATCACATTCATTGAAAAACATGAGAAATAAAACATTGTTTAAGGTGTTTTATTCAAGTTATGACATCAAATAATAAAATAGTCTTTATTATTATATGAGATGGTATATATATAAAATAAAAAGAAATCATTTAATTTTTGTTTTTAAATGATGATTAAATTAAATTGTTGTTTTGATATCTTTATGTTTTAATTTCAATTTTAAATTTATTAATTTTTATTTCATATACTTTACATATGATGATTTTGAAAATTTTGCGACGGTTGTTTGAGTGCATATATGATAACAAATCAATGATTGATTTTAGTGTTTTAAAAATCGATTTGTGTCAGAATTTTGTTATTTGTAGAACACCATATAGAATCACAATATTTATGATGAAATTTACTTAAATATTCAAATGAAATATGAAAATTTATTATATATACTATGCGATTATGTACATTATGTCGTTTATAACCGATCAAATGATTTCAAAATCCGCATAAAAATGTTATATGAATATTTCTTGATTAACGAAATTATATTTTCGCATTATAAATAAAATAAAATCATTAAATTATTGTGAAAATTTCCATTACATAAAAATAAAAATAACTTTTTAACTCTTTTACATACACCATCCTTTTTTTTTAATTTAATTATCTAATACATTTTTTTATTATTTATTTACGGTTAAATAATGCCTTAATTCTATTAGATAAGAACCTTTAATTTTGCACCACACCAAAACATTTACATAATTATAATAATAATATAAACAAAAATTGCTGTAATAAAAAAGTGTATAATTTTGCTAAATTAAATAAATTATACATTCATTTTAATATTCATCACCACGGTAAGCAAGATGTAATAATTTTAATTAAATTAATTTATTTTTTTTTATTTTAATACGTAAAACAAAAATCGCCATTGGCACTTCAACAATCAACGGTACAATTAAATAAGGAATATAAACATTTAATATACACAAACAAATACCGCGTCAGATCTATTATATTTACATATATCATTTCTTATATAAATCTATATTGATATCAGCGGCGCCGCGTAGCCGAAAATTATGGTTGTCAAAATTTTTGAAAAGAACAATAATTCGTTAAACTAAAATAATTTATGTGTTTTTAATTTTTTCAAAAAGTCAACTAAATTTCTTTTGGAATTTCAATTTAGAAATGCGCAACTGGATTCAATTCACAAATAAATTATTATTTTTAATTTGCACTAAATATCATTAAAGTGCAATATGAAATCTCCAAGTTGTTGTTCTTTTACACACAGTTTTACTAATTTCTCATACTTTACCTCATTTGTTTTTGTATTGTATCTACATTACAGCATGTGCGATATATGAAAATGTTAGTTTACCATATGTATGGAAGGTTGCTAAAAAAAAATATTGACAACATTCTTCTAAACACACCATATAAATAAATCAAAAGCCCATATATTTTAAGCTTAACTACAATTTTAATTAGAACAAATTTAACCATTGAGTTGTTACAACAAAGCTTTCACAACTTAAATTCAAATACATATGCATATCGTTGAATTTGTATATAATAGCATAATAGGATAATATAGGTAAATAAGACAATATGAATGGAATGGAAGTTGTTAGTATTTTATTGTAACAACCTACTGATTAAGTGTGTTGGTGTTCTAAATGAAATTGTAGTTAATTTTAAAATATATGGCCTTTTTGATTTTTTATATGATGTGTTTAGAAGAATGTTGTCAACATTTATTTTTAACAAAACTATTTAAAATCAATTCTATATCGAATAGTACGTGAAGTTAAAAAAACTTTTCGCAAATTTTCAGGACACATTTTTTTTTTAAATATAGAATTTTTATATGATTTTTTCGCAAAAATCAAGTTGTCATATGACAACTAGGACATTACCAGGATACGCCACTAATTGATATAATTATATGTACCTATATATAGATATATCAATTAATCAAATGTATTTATACCTAATCTCTTATATATATACATTAAAATTAAAAAAATATTTATATTAACTCATATATTTTAATGTGAAAAACAAACAAACTACCACACAAAAAAAATGTATCCTAGGGTTTGAAAACAAAATACATTTTATTTATTATATATATATGGTATATATCTTTAAAAAATATAACATAAACTAATTTAAAAAAGACACATTTCAAAAATCTAGGTTTAAGAATAAAATTTAATTTATGTATATATAATTTTATATATATACAAATAAAAGATATATATTTAAGTTTTGAGGCACAGAAATATTCATAAAATTCATAAAAGAAGTTGTATATGCTTTAGGCTAATTCCTACCGAAAAATAAACCACCATGCTTAAACCACTCTAATCATATCTATCTATCTATATATGTATATTTTGGTATGGTTTGATATTCATATACTATATACTTGTTGTTAGTTAAATATATAACATTAAATAGTCATTCTTATAGAGTTGTATTTATTTATTTCTTTTTTTTACAAAAATTCAGGTGTAAATATTTATTTTATTTCACAAAAAAAAAATCTATCCACAAATATTTTACTAAAGGCATTAAATTGCCTTCAGTAAAATATTATATGAATGAATTATTATTTTTATTATAATTTTTCATATATTTAAATATCTATAATTGTATATAGTAAAAAAAATCATTTTTTTTTCTCTTTCTGCGTTAATGATTTATTAGTTTTTTTTAAATAAATACTATTTATTAAATTTAATTGATACTCATTTTGTCGCTTAATTCATTGTATTTTTTGTTAATTATTTATTTTGCTTTTTTATTTGTGAGTTATTGATGATAATTGGTGTGATTAATTATAGAGGATATGTAATTTATGTTAGACGTAAAATTGATAGATTAAAGAATAGTATCTAATATAGTTTTAACATAAACTTATCTGAACGAATCTATTGATCGGAATTTGTAATTCATATCAAAGAAAATATTACTTAACATTTTTTTTTGTAAAGTTTAGAGACCAAAAGGATAATAATATTTTTTTTAGAATTCTATATGATTTTATAATACAATTCATGATATTTTATACATTAATTCTTTATGAATATACTTAAGGGAATGTTATTATTATAATTCTCTAAAGGAAATTCTTTACCTCCTTTTACTAAAGAAAATTGCCTAAACGCGACTAAAGAACGAGATTCTTCCCCATTTATTATAAGGAAAGTAATAACAATTCCAATGGGAATTTTTCTATGAATGTTAAATTAAAAAAAAATTTTTATGATCTATGGGAAATATGTACCATGATTTTTGTAATTTACTAACAGAGATTTCTTATCGCAAATGAAGAAATTATTTTGTAAAAGCTGTGCAATTTGATTTTAAAAATTCGTACGATTTCTTAAAGCCAAATTAAAGCATATAATCGAAAGTTTTCACATTCACTTAAAGGCTTGCATCATTTTCAACAGAATCCATTCAGTCTATTTCCGATATATAGAATTTTAATTACAAAAGAATCTGTACATTCTATAGTTTAAAGAATACAAAAACGAAATAGTAATATGGAAATATAAAATTGTATCATACATAACATATGTCGAATATAATAATTCGTCTATAATCTTTTTTCAATATTATTCAGATCAAAATCAAATTTATAGACATGCAAGCAATAAATCATCAACAAAAAAATTGTTATAATTATATCCTTAAAATAGTTTCATAAATATGATATGATTGTGACTGGCAATTTTTCACGTATATATGTGCATTGGCAAATAAATTCATTTTATAGATTTGCATCAATCTATCGGCTATCCGTATATCGATCCTCATAAAATATTTACTTAAAAATTAGCTACAAAAGAAATGATTTAGGATATATGTATAAAAGAAACATAAAACAAAATATTATATATTTGAAAGATTTATTACATCAAATTTTTATATTTACCTGAAGAATTTCAATCAAATTGATGTATATAAAGGATCAAAATCAGAAATTAATTCGAGATCAATACCGCATATATCAAGATATACAGAAGAATTTTGCAATCAAAATTTATTTCTTTTTCTTACAATATAATTACAATCATAAATAACATTGTTAGTCAAAAAAAAAATATATCATATATTTTTTATATTATATTATAATTATTATTATTATTAATATGTTGTTGTTTTTTATTTCTTTATATATGTTATAAATTATATTTATATACACTAATATAATATATATAACGTACGTGTATTTAAACAACATATATCACATAAATTCGCTTATTTCGATAAATTGTGTATTTATCGGCAGGGTATTTTATATATATATATAAAATATATATATATATATATATATATATATATATATATATATATATATATATATATATATATTGTACATTATTCAATGTTTTATTTATGCACAAAATTGCAACAATGATCGTTTTATGAAATGAATTAAAAACTTGATCAATTTGATAACAATTTCAAGTCTCTTATTTTTCTTTTGACAGACTAATGATACCAATAAATATTGTTTTTTTTTCAAACTTTACGATATACACTTATTTGAATATATGACGAATTTGTATATTATATTAAAATATTTCCTTTTATTATAAGTTCATTGCAGCCGTGTTAATATATAACTATCGATTATATAAGAGATTGATTATTGCGTAAATGCATATAAACACGATAAGAATGAAGTCAAAATTTAGAATTTACTCTATTCATTCGAAAAGACTTCAATAAAGAATATTTGTTTTTCATTCCATCTAAAACATTTTCGCCATAAACTTGCTACAACATTCGATGACAACATACGGTGTTAGCTAAACTACATCTATTATAAAATGTGTATCTTCGATTTGTTCACTTAATATTGAAAATATCTATGTCATGTCAGTCTTGATATTAAAATAACTCATATAAATATAATTAAATTTATTTATTGTAGATACTATACCATATAAGTATAAAACCATATAAATGGTATTCGTTACACCTTTAATATACCATTTTACCTTTATATATTGATGTATTATTTTATCTTCAATTCAATATATAGATAAAAATTAATTAGACTTCTTTTTGTAATCCACAACAACAAGATACACGTGCGCTTAACATATACATTTAAACTATATATGAGTTATTCATCTAAATAAGATGTATCAATTTCGTTTATTTATGAATATTGTATATATAAAAAATATATAATTTTTCAAGTATTTTAATATTTATTTATATATAATTTTAACAATATGGATATACTGTATTTAATTTCATTTATATGGGATAAAAAAAGGACAATATGTATATTATATAAATAACATAAAAAAATAATATTTGGCACGTGCCATAATTCATAAAAAATAGAATTTATCCATTATACATTTGCCTGTCAAAAAGCATATAAACAAAAAAAATATCATTATTATTATTTTTATTAATAACAAAACATCTTTCATAATATAGTTTACTTTTTAATAAAATTTTTCATATCACAATACGTTAACGCCGTACAAATATATGTTATAAACAACAGCATTGTGCATCTAAAATATATAAGATATATGAAAATACTAAAAAAAACTAATATATGAAATGTATATATTGTTACAGTATATATAATAAAAAAAGTTATAAAAGAATATATTTTAATGCAACAAAGTGTATATATGAAGCAGGTTAGAGGAAATCGAATTGAAATTACTTAACATGAATATACATTTATTATTTTCATATTTACATATCCGTACGTACGTAATATAGTAAAGTGTATGTTTGTTTATTAAAATTTATAATGAACAAACGAACGACGTATACTCCTATATATAATATAAATATCCTTTTTCCATCATGTATTTACATATATATATAAATAACTCATAAACATTCTACATATATCTTTTATAATATATATATGTGCAAATTTTACATTCGTGAAGTATGTGATAAGCTAATTATTTCAGCTAACTGGTAATTGAAGAACACTTATATAATATTTATGTACTGCACGTTGTTTGCATTAGGAAAATTGGAAACACACGTATATATAAATGTATTTATTTTTATGTGAAAGGGATTATATATATATAGATAGAGTGTTGATGTATGTATAATATATATATGAAGATAATATTTTTTAGAGGTTTTATTGTATTATAAATATGATTATAGGTTTATTAAATCGCATATATATAATTATAATTAAATTGTTAAAAAAAATAATATTTTAAATAACTAAAAAAAACATCGAAAACCATATATTATAAAACCAAAATCATTTTATTACATATATACCGCGAGTATTGTATATTTTGTTTATATATTATTAACTTTTAATTTTATGAATTAATGTTAACCAAGTGTGTAAATAATACGAATATTTCTTTTGAAAAATATCATAATTTACGTTGTGTTTAAGTATAATTGAATCTTAAGTTATTTAATTTGTTTTTATATTAAATATTGGCTATTCCTTTTTTAGAAATTTTTAATCTGAATAATTTCAATTTTTTTTCTTAATAGGTTTCCTTATTGTATATTTGGAAATTTACATACTTTCATAATGTCTCAATTTTCATTCTCTTCCTTATTCTAATGCGAGATCCGCGTAAGAGAATACATATTAAATGATTCATTTTATTCAACATAAGGTTTCTATACTATTCGGAGCCTACCAAATAATGAACAGCAATTTTGTTATAAATCTTAACATAAAAATCGATGTGCTCGATGATCGACGTATGTTCAATATTCCATATAATTAGATATCATAATACATTCAAAGATCAATTTAATAATGTTCACAAAAAGGATTCTAAATGCCTCAATTATATATATTATAAAACAAATATAATAGATTACAAAACATTTTAAATTTCACTATAATTCAATTTGTTTACCTTTGTAAATATATATACACATATAAAATGTCGTTATATGCGTAATATATAAATAATAATATAAGATTATATTTTTATTGATTTCTTTTTTGTATATATACCACTATCATGATCCGCTTATATAATAACTTAATATTTAAATTTAGATAGATTGATAGATATATAGATAACAAAAATAATCATATTTATATATTATATATATTATTATGCATATGCCATATATATATCTTATCGCTAACACAATTAAGAATATTATGATGTTATCTATTTAATATCTATTTTTAATAAATAAGTCTCCAAGGTATAATATCATATAGTGAATAATATAATGAATATTTCGCTGCCGTTATAGCGATACCATATATAGATACAATGTACTTTAGGCTATATATATATATATTGTAACATATTGTTAAGTATATAATTATGTCTAACATTTTGTTCAGTTTAATTTGTCTTTTGTATATTATATATAAAACTTATTTCATATATGCAAATTCAATGAGGCCTTATAATTGTGATTATCGATAAATTTACACTATTTTCCTATATATGTTATATATTCACGCCATATGTATTTCCTATTAACGAAGGTAATTACCGCAGCAAAAGATTGGCAAAATCACAATAAAATATCTTTACAAATAATTATATTCATATGTGTTTTGTATTTAAAAACGATTTTCCTACACACATACATTTTCTTTTTATTTATATGATATTATATATGAAGTATAAATAAATATTACAATATATATTTTGTTTGTTTTTTGCGTGTGATTATTAATTTTGACTTTAATTTGTCTTCATCTATTATTTTTTTTTGCATATACATATATATACTTCAATATAAACATGAGATTTTAATTTAGTCCTTAGTCACGTGTCACTGTGTGGTTATAGTTTTATATTATTTTTCTTTTTGCTGGTTTTTTTTTGGTTGAAAAACACACTCCTAACAAATATTTATATAGCTGATGTGGTTTATATAAACGACACCATCAGTGGTATATTGTATATCTTTTATCTCCATATATTATGAAAACATATATACAATACACGATCACATAAAATATTCACATAGCATATTATATAGAGTAAATTAAATTGAACTGGAAATGAGATGATGACAAATATTGAGGGTTGTTTTTTTTCTATTATACTATTATTATTATTATTATTACGATATCTATATCTATATATTAAATTTAAAGATTTTATTTGGTCTATTTGATTCGGTAAATAAGTGAAATATTCAGAATATTATGTATAGGAAAAGTATACTTGTAAAAAGGAAACCCCAATGTCTATGTAGTAATTTTTTTTCTTATTCATTTTCATATGTGCAAAAATAAAACCAAAAACTAATTTGTTCGCGGTGTCAATATCAACAATAAAAATAATATGTTTGAATTAAAAAGAAAAAACCGTATATAATGTATAAATAGTCATTTCAGCTATGTGAACTGTTAACAAAACTAAATCAATTGAAAAAATTTCAAAGAAATTTCATAATATACAAAAATACAATTATATATGTTTGAAAATTGTCAACAACTGAATTCTTTATCATTCTGTAATATGTAGTGTGGGTGGTTTTTTATTGTGTTCTGTGTGGTAAAGTTCACTTTAAAATGAAAATTGTGATATTCAATATATATATATATATAATGCAATGTACTAAACTATATACTATATAAAGTATATGTTCTGTTTATTTCTTCAATCCATCACATATACACGATATATAATTTGTATGCAGTTTTCAAATATATATGTGTATGATATAAAATACAAGGGTGAATTGTTTATTTTTCATTTATTAGAAAACCTGTCGGACAAATGAACCAAATAATTTATCAAACATCTCTACATGAATATAACTATTGTATATAAATTATATATATATAATATATAATGAATGTATGTATGCTGGATTACGAGAGAAAACCAAAATAAAATAAATAAGATTTTAAGGATTTTTTTTTGTCCGCATTGTATAAATCGTTTCTACCGATTGTATTTTACATGTAATAAAGACAATACAAAGTACTATATATATATAATATTAGTTGTAATAATGACATGTTTACATTTAAAGTATAAGAATAATTAATAATGAATATTTAATTCTATATATACTCTGCTTTATCCGTATGTGTATACGGTCTATATTAGAAAAGAATTTGTAACAATTGATAATGAAGTTTATTGATATATGAACATTTTTATTATATTTATTAGAAGAACCCCCTTTTTTATAAATAAATACAACGAAACCCACATAACAATTTATGTGTATTTATTTATAATAAAATAATGTATGAAAATTTTATTATATAAGTATAAGTAAATATAAAAGGAAATGAAGTGCAGTCCAGACATATTTTTGCTAGATTTTCCTTTCCTTTGTTGTATACGAGTTATATTCTGCTTATATATACTATATAAAAAATAAAAATATACTCAGCTCACACTCGTAATATTCTTATATCCTTATTCGATTTATACCTTTTAGTTATATAAAATAGTCTACATTAAATCATGATATAAAAGACGTAAAGCTAAAGTGAAAATTGTGTTTTTGTATATTATGTATGTGGAAATGAGTATATGATATAAGGATATTTGATTTGATTTTTTTGTTGAAAAGGTATATAAACAATTTATATAAATTGAATTGACAATTTTTTTTTACTCAACATATTTATTTTTATTTTTTAAAGTGTTTGGGCAAGTTATAATTTTCTATGAATTTGATATAAACATGTATTTGAATACCCATTATATATAATCAATCGTTTTCATGCTCCATATGATAATTAATCGTATGTTTGGAATACTAATCCCAATTATAATTTGTGATAATATCCAAATTATAGAATTTTTATCGTATAATTTTTAAAACAAATAATAATACTATAATTTTTCATATTGTTTAACCGTTTGTGCGGTGACGAAATTGCCATACGTCGTGCAATCAAATGAAATACTATATATTTATGTGTTTTCTGTTATAAACATTATGGAAGAATCAGCTTGAGTTATTTTAATTGTACAATTATAAAAATGTATGATGTAAAAAAATATTAATATATTAAATATGTACCATATATAGGTGACACGCGTTTGTTTTAATAATTTTAATAATTATATATATATACATATAAGAGTATAGAAAATGTTTAAATAATTGGTTTTTCCGCACAGGAAATGTACATATACAAAAAAAACTCAAATGATTTGAATTTATATCGAATAATGAATCAGTAATAATTATAACACTTTGTAAATATTTGTTTTATTTTTCATCTTAGACACATTTTTTGGAAAAATAATTTAAAAGTCAATTCAATTCTCTGATTAGAATACTTTTAATTCATTGAATAATATTAACCAATATTACTCAGGTGAGCAAATCTAACTATATACAATGAGATAAAGGGATACATGCATGTACATGAATTATAATGACTAAAATACTGATAGCAATTTCATTCATAGACAACAGATTTATCTAATTTTGCTTAAAATGGAAAATTTACATATGAAACTTAATTCACATCGCTCAATTGTTTTTTTAGGTAATCAAGAGATACATTTAAAAAACCAACCAAATATAAAAAGTGTTACTACACCCATCTTCTTCAAACCACTATAAACCGCAAATTTATATAAAGCTCTTGATGATGATACATAATATATATAACTTGAATGAATAATTTTTAATCATGTACTTACAATTTATATTTATTTTTGTGGCTCTTTCCTATCTTATCAATTCAACTTATGTTTATCCGACAAAAACAATTTTAATAAAAGTTAATTAATAAAAATTTAATAAATTATATGTAATCAATCGTAAAATTTCCATATAAACATAATTTCAAATTCCAAACAAAACCTAAAAAATTTGGCACAAAAACTATATAAATAAATAAAATAATTTATTAGAGTATATATCTACAGATGGATGATATACAAAAAATTAATTTTATCAATATATAATGAATATATTACGTTGTTTTTGTTTTATTATACATTTACCTATATATATATATAAATATATTACAAATTTTAAAAATCACAAAGCACACAATACACAACCAAAAAAAACAAAATAAAAACAATTGCAAACTTTCGCGCTTGAAGTTTAAAAACGACTGCAACGATTTTCAACCCTTTGGCCATTAGATACCCGGGGGTGTATACTATATATACTATATATATTTTATAGCTTCTGTTACTATATAAAATATCATTGCATTTTCATATATGTGAAAGTGAATGTATATTTATTTACAGTAAATATTATTTATATACGTATCACATCATATACAGATTTTCAATATGTGAAATATTATTCCATATAATATATTATTTCATACATACCAATGTATAAACATATATTTCGAAAAAAAAAACCAAATTAAAGCACATTTGAATATATTGCAACCCCTGAAACGATTTTTGCACCACCCTATTTGACAAACCCTCAATACAACCCCACTAGCAATATACAAATATATAAATATAAAAATAGGGAGATATGACATCAACGATATAGCACAGATATATAGAATCAGCAATATCAGCAGAATAATATATATATTTATAGCAGGAAAAGCAGAAGCACGAGTTTATTTAGTATATATATATATGTATTTATGTATATATAAAAAAGCATCATCTAAACATCTCCTTGCCGATAGCAATAACAAGATCCTTTTTATATTACACAGATACAATATCTAACATTAGTATATAAATGAATATATTTATATATATAATGTAAATGTATTTATATTCCAAATATATATATATATATTATATATGTATGAAATTATTTTCATTCAATGTGTCTTTTAATGGAAGTACATATATATACTATATATAAACGTGTACATATTTACAAAAGGGAATGCCTTGTGTATACGCCTTTAGTGATTTTGCGAAAATAAAATAAATGCATAACATATTTCTATATGTATGTGCTTCCATTTCTTACACATATGATGCTGGAATTATTAGACCATTATACACAAATAAGATCTATATCACATATTCACATATACAGAAATGTATAATATAACAATTATATTATTATTATGTATATTTCTAGAGATTTCCTAGTATCACGTATCCAAATTTTGTTAAAACGTTACTATTTAAAATTTAAATTGATTATCAATAAATTTTTTTCGTTCATTCAAAAGTATACAGTATGGAAATCACTGCCTAAGGTATAGAAATACTCTTCTATATATAGCTTTTTATATTAAAATTATATTAAATATAATATAATAATAAAATTTAAATATTAATTGTATACGAAATATTATTGTGAAATTATTGTGTGTGCTATTAAATCAAAAACATTTTAAGTACCATTATAATAAAATACAAAATAACCTTGTTTTATATTCATCATAACTCATCATAATTCCAGCCAAACTCTCTCAGTTTCTGCCGAATCATCAAAGATGTGTGTGGTCTGGCGTTGTCATGATGGAACACAACACCTATTCGATTGATTAATTCTGGACGTTTTTTTTTAATCTCGTGCTTCAATCTTGTTAATTGTTGACAATAGAGATCGGAATCAATGGTTTGACCGGGTGCTAGTAATTCATAATGAACGATTCCTTTCCAATCCCACCAAACAGACAGCATTACCTTTCTTGGTGTTAATCCAGGTTTTGCTACTGTTTTAGGAGCTTCACCCTTCTTGGACCACGATCTTTTTCGTACATTATTATCGTATGTGATCCATTTTTCATCACCTGTAATCATTCGCTTTAAAAATGACTCGATTTCGTTCCTTTTAAACAGCGTTTCGCAAATGGAAATTCGGTTCATTAAATTGTTTTGTGTTAATTCATGTGGTACCCAAACATCGAGCTTTTTCTTGTATCCAGCCTTTGTCAAATGGTTTAAAACTGTTTGGTGATGGATGTTTAGTTCTTTAGCGATATCATGACTGCTTACGTGTCGATTTTCTTCAATTTTTGATATGATTTCATCGACTTTTTCAGTGATTGGTCGACCAGAACGAGGTGCATATTTGACATCTAAATTACCGGAACGAAATCGAGCAAACCATCTATAGGCTGTTAATTTTGATAAAGTTCCTTCACCGTAAACTGCACAAATTTGTTCATGTGCCTGCGTTGCATTTTAACCTTTTTCATAATAAAATTGTAAAATGTATCGAATTTTTTCACTAATTTCGCTCATCTTTAATGCACTACAACTTTTAAATGACTAAACAAATTTAATTTTTTTTTTATCTACGAAATGTCATCTTTCGAACATATGTTAGTGTTACCTGATAAGAATAGTACTAATTGAAATATTCAATTATAATGGCATCTATTTATAAAAATTAACAATACTTTTTCGACAACCTAATATTTGAAATCATCATATGTAAAGAAATTATTATTATTTTGAATTTATATACCATATCCAGAAAATACCACAGTTTTAACTATATTACGTTTATAACTATATTACCTTTATATAACATATATTTATAATTTTGATAATTTGAATTATTCTAAATTTATATTTATGCAATATTTGTGTGTACATTTATTGATTTTTAATGTGTTAATGTGGGAAAATCGGGAATCTCATTTATATATATAACGAAAATTTAGATTTCATTATAAATTATTTATTTGTTAGATATGGATGAATGGTTTGTGTTTTTGTGGTTAAATATATATCATCTATGTAATATATATACACAACCTTAAGGGAAATATAGAAAATAGTGTATCTATTTACAAATTCTATTGGTAGTTTTGATTTTTTTTTACTCTTGATTATATGCAAATTACAGAAATCTGGAAATTTTACCATAGGGAAATATATAAATGTTAAATATTTCTGTAAAATCTTCATATATATAAATTGTTATTTTCATATATAATAAAACTCTTTTTATATGATCATGACAATCATAATAACTAATAAATAATAATAATCAATAATATATTTTATTTATTAAATCTATGCTATTATTATATATATATGTTGTATTCAGACGGTTTTATTAATAATTTTTTTTTGTTTTATTTGGAAAAATTTATGTACATATTTATTTAAAAAAAAATCACCCTGTTTTTTCGTTGTGTATATTTTTCACATGCACAATGAATTGTATATATTTTTGAGTATATCCTTACAGCTTATTTTATATGCGAATAGTATATATATATATAGAAGAATATGCTGTATATATATGTAAACAAAAATAGCCTGGAGGCGGGATTTGCTAGGGGTCGTAAAATTTAAGGGACGGTTAGGGAAATAACATATATATTTGCATTATACATATATTTATATTTATATATATATATATATTAAATACATAAAAATGAACCTATGTATATATACAAAATAAAATTACACTGTGCGGATTGCAATGAGCAATGTTTACATTATATGGATATATGATTATATAGATGATATAGATATAGTACAAAATATTTATGTATATATATATATATATATATATATTATTTAGTTGTTAAATGCATACCTATATATAGTATATATATATATAAATATATTGTGATTTTTTCGTAACATAGAAAATGTATTAAATGTTATATCGATATATGTAGCTATATATTGATGCTGGGGAAAATGATGGTGGTAGCGCGTTGCCTAAAGCTGCGCGTAAAATTTTTCTATATGTGTGCTTGCTGCTTATATTGTTAAATATATATATATATAGATATTTATTATTTTTATTAAACATTATATAAATGTACCTATATCTATATGTGTTTTATATAGAAATGGAAATTTATATATATACACATATTTGTACATTTCATTTAAAAATATGTGAATTGTTTATATATGAATTGCATATATATGTTGTTTGTATTTATCTAAACAGTTAATGACAGTAAATTTTAGGTAATCCATTTAATAATTGTCTAAAAAACAAACCTCATATGAACAAACGATTTCTCACCAAACGATAAAAATTAATTTGACAATTTTGCTTATTTAACAGAACCATTTAACTAAAAAAAATGAGTTTCCAGTTGTTCTTCCAATAATTGAAATATTTTTTGCCGAAAAATTTTCACTTTTAACGGGTTCGATTCTTAACATTAAATAAACATTAAACGCTATTAATGGACTTGACTCATTTAAATAAATTAAAAATATAGTGTGCATGAAAAACACGATGTATTAAAATGACCAAAAATTGATGTTCCGGAATTAAATTTTTAAAAGTACTATATAGAATCACAAAGGCATTTGTATACTACCATACTACTTATTTGATTTCCCTATAAATAAGGAAAAAAATATTTTCCAATTATATAAACGTTTTGAATATACCTATACGGTTCGCTATATGTTTACGATTTTTATATACGTTAATGAAATCCTGCCGTAAATTGATTAATATATATAATTTTTAAAAATCTATTTTACCAAATAGAATCATTGGAAAGTGTAGAAATATTATTGTTATATATGGACATATTAATTCAGGTATACATTGAATACATTATGTGTTGTACCAGTTGTACCTACATACTATAGTAAATATATATGGTAAATGGTTATATTTATAATCAAATCAATATTATTTACATGTGCGGTTTTAATTTTTCATTTATATGTGGTATATATGCTCTCTTTTTTTCTATTGTCATATTGTTGCTTTTTTTGTGTATTAAAAAATTTTTTTTTTTGTTCATACAACAAAAATATAAATAATGATCCTTTTTTTTCTATTATTTTTCACAATTGTTAAATAACATGATGATGAGGATCTATATGAGATTTGTATAAACAACTTTTTTATAGTATTTATAACTAAATAATTTATATATATACTCAATATATATATGTATATTGAGCGTTTTAGTTATTGAATATATATAGACATATGCATTTTTCTGTTTCGGTATACTCAAATCTTTAACAGTTGTGAATTGTAATTGTTTACGGATGTTATCGTTAAAAAATTGCTATTTAGTATAAATACCTTTTGCATGTAAATAAATAAGCAATATTTGAAATGAAAGAAACAATTCTCATCAAATATATATATATCATAATATTTTGCTGATGTATATACAAACACATTTAAAAAGAAATCCTTATACAGGAAGTAAATATTTAGAAATAAAATTAAATTGTTATTTCATTTACAAAAAGGATCCTTTTTTGTTGCAAATAAATACTTATATATTGAATTTTTATATAATAAAATGTATGTATAGCATATGAAAAATATATTGCTGTATAGAATTAATTTGTTAGTTAAATATTGTTAATTTTATTGAATTAATTAATATATTAAATATATATAAAAGTCTTATTTTAAATTTTTTAAAACAAACCAAATAAAAAAACTTTAAGAAATAGAGGTAATTATTATGATAACATTTTGAAAAGAAATTACAATATCAATCGCAACAACAACCCAAAAAAATGAATAATATATAATTGATTTTTGCATTACCAAACACATCTGCTATATGGTCGATATATGATAATTGGTTCCCATCAAATATGATTCCATTTTGAGTTTATAAAAAAAACCCTCATTTTACGCAATTTTTATATTATATCGCAGCCAACAAATAAAAAAGTAAATGTACAAACAAATGAATAAAAAAAAAATCTTACATGTTCTTACAAAAACAAAAAAATAAAATAAGATTTATTTTCTACCAAATTTAAAATAAAAACAACTAAAAAGGAAAATAAATTTCAAATATACCATTGTGATATGCGTATTATATTATATGCTTTTATCCTTAAACAAAAAAAAATCAGATATACTTATATGTTTTTGCAATATGTTTTCTGTTTAAAGAACTTTCAAGCAAAAAATAAAATCTACTAAATTTTGTAACAGGATCAAAAGGAAATGGTGTGTTTTTTTGTGCTTCATCTTCTTCTTATATGGTTTATATTTTGTTTTTTTTATATATTTATCTAAGTATATATAAATGCAAAAAAATCCTTTAGGCAATTTTCGATCAGCGTTCATATGCTTATTGCTTTATACTATATAAATATACATATATAGATTATATGAGATATGTATTTTAAACATTGAATTTTTATATATTATATATATATATATATATATAGATATATCCGTATTCTGTATATAGGTACAATGTAGATTATTTTAAATGCATGATTTTCTTTTATATATGAAAATAAATATATTGGTGGTTATTCCCTTGAATTTTTTTATTTATACAATTGAATTGAATAAATTTGTGTATTATATATTGAATAAGATTTTGTATATATATTTACATATATATAAATTTACCAAAGATATAAATAGGAAAAACTAAATATTATTATAAAATTTTGATTTTGAATTAATTTTATTTAACTTAAATATATGTGTGGGTGTATGAACGTTGAATTCCACTTCGTTTTTTATATTAAAGTATTTCATCATCATTATGTAATGATGAAAAAAAAAATCTCTATATATGGTATATTGAATTGACAAAATTGTGCAATGAATTTTAGAATATTTAATAATATATGTATAAACAAATGTTCTAATTATTATAGTAAAATAATATACCATATCGCATGTATAAAATTATATATTATTATTTAACACTTGCCTCATTACAAATTCAAAATAATAAATTATTCACGCAATGATTATATATATCATTCATATATATATGTAATATTTATACGAACAGATGAGTGTTGTTATGCTTTGTAATTTTTTTATGGTATTTTTATACATCTATATGTATATTTTTTCTGAAATATTTGTTTGCACTTGAAGAGGTGTATTTATTATTAAAAAAAATCCTATCGCGTATATGTACAATTTGGTTTAAAAATGTTATTTAATGAAGGGGATTGCAAATGTTAAAAAATATACGTATAGAGAAACTCTTAAAAAATCTATATATATAAACTCCATAATAATATATAACATTTAGTTTATATTTACATGTAATTTATATTTCATTTGGTTTTTGGTGTTTTACTTACATTTTGTTTTTTTAATAATTGATTATATATACTCGTATTTGGTATATGATATTGATCACCACATTTTGATGGTGTATACATATAATAAAATGTATTATTTATGATGAAGATGATGATGATGATAGGGTGTTTTTTTTATTATGATAATTTGCGTAAAGTAATACTGTATATATAATTTTTCAATTTATTTTAAATTATAACTATTTCCGGTAATAAATACTGTATTTTTTAATATACAATATTTCCATTTAAATTATATATATATGAAATTTGAATTTTTCCCCTTGCTTGAAAACCACAAATATTATTTTAATGAAAATCAAACATTGCATGTGGGTAATTTATTCAAATTATATGATTATGAATTTTGAGTAAAATATTGCAATATAGGTATATTATACGCGTGAAATATATATATATAACTTTAATAATTTCGTTAAGATATTATTTGAAAATCATCTAAAATAAGATGGTTGTTAGCATTCAGAAAATTATATATAATTCTAGAATTTGTTCGTCACAAATCATTCAGAGTACATTCAATTTCTCTTGTTTTATTATGTATATTCAATTCAGTACATTCAGAGAATTTAAACAACAAGACATTTAAAATCGCGTATTAATTTTTTGAATAATTTCTTCATAAATATTATTGAAAATATTATAAGAAAATTACAAATAATAAAAACAACAAACGAGGGATGTTATATTTGATTATCTCAACATAACAATTTCGTGAAATATGTATTTATTTAAATATAAAGTTATTTTCATTTATTCAACTCAAAGTTTTGATTAGGATAACAAATTTAATAATAAAAAAAAAATTAAAGGTGATAATAAATGTGTTTTTATTTCATATCAAAACGATAAGTATTTTTGTTCTCTATTCTTGAAAAATAAAACAAAAGGAAAATGTATTTTTATTTACTGTATAGACCATTTTTTGTTTTGGTTTACTTGCGAAAGAAAATTTACATAAACATTCATAAATAATATTTCTATATATAGCAATAGACAAAAGACAATACCCTTATTGTATTATCAATATTTCATTCATGTCACTTTCCGGATACAATTTGGATTAATTTTATATATTTAATATAAATAATAATAATTTTTTTTTGTATTTATTAGTTCATGTTGTGTTTTTTATTTCTCAGATAAATTATTCAAATGAATAATAAATTATGATAAGATAACATAATATATATAATATAGATTGATAATGCAATATAGATAGAATAATGTCTTCGGGATTATGATTTATTTATATTTAAATTGGAATGTTAATAAAAATTATCCCATATTAAATTATATTATGTTAAAAAATGTTTAAATCAAAATTTCAAGCAAAGATTTTTTTTTGCTGTTAACACATTTTCTTGTGTATTTAATTTAATGCTTTTTAAATCCCTATATTCTTTAAATTTTAAAAGTTGTGTAATGCACGTTTTAAGAAAAATCTAAATACATGCGAATGTTTTATGAAAATTAAATTTATCTGACCGTTGCTTTAAAAGCAGCGTCAATAAAATAATTGGATAATTGAGATTTCACTTCAGTTTGTATACTCATACGAAAATCTCTTGCCAAAGAAAGTTCAATACGGTTTTTTTACGATTGTGACGGATTAAAAATTATCTTTAACAAAAAAGAAATTTCTTAAATGAAAATTAAACTATCTATATAGAACTAAAGAAACCGACATATATGCTGAAACCAAAAAATAAGCTTAAATTGGAAAATGTTTTATGTATTTCAATTATAGATATTTAATTTAAATGATATATAAATAGAGAGGTATATAATAAATAATACTTATAAATATACAATAGACATATGGAAATTTATATATTATTTATAGAATTTCACCCCATATATTAACAATTTCAATGGATGTTTAATAGACTGTATAAGTGTATATATATAGAATATGTGTGTTTATTTTATATTGAACGCGTTGTTTGTCATTTGTATGAACTATATATCTATATTATTCAATTTAATCAATCTTGTTTTCAATTGCGGGCTTTTTTTTTGTAAACAATATTCGAGATAGAGCCACTTAGTATTATGATGTTTATATAAAATTCTAATCGGTCTATTGTTAAACCATAGATTATATATACATATTCAAATATATAAATTTACAAACAACAAATTTAACCCCTCAACACGAAATCATTTATCTTTATACATACCCAGATAGTCTCTGTATGATATTTAGAATATATAAAATTATACATATGGGATATACCAATTGACATTCAAATCTGTCATCGTCTGTGTGTATTATTATTAGTATTATATATTTACTATATAAGTAAAGTAACAATATAATGATTAAATGTAAAAGTAAATAATTTTCCTCCTCATATATATGCATATATTAAATTTGTAACATTTTATATTAAAATCCTTGTTTACATTTAGTTTTATATTTAGCCTATTCCGCCTGTATGAATATTGAAATGCAATGTTCATGTATATAAATAGATATATGGATTAAATTTGGCTATGTATAAAATCATTTATATTATACATGTTTTTATAATAATAAGTATATATGAAAATTAAAAGTAAATAAATGTATATTAGCGTTTAATATTAATTTATGAATATCCTTAATGAATATTTGTATAGAAAATGTGTTCCTACCGAGTAAAATTATCGAATTTTCAAATCGTTAACTGAGGTGCGGCTTAAACGCACTTTTTCATAAAATTAATCTAATTTATTTACACAATAACAAGAATTCAATATTTTTCTTAATAATTGTAATCATTTATATTTCAATTATTTTGATTTGTTTATATATTAGTTTCAAAAAAAATAAATTCACATAATTATTATTATTTCAATATAAACAAAAACAATAAACTAATGTAAAAATTTCACACGAAATTCTAACGAAAAATTCTAAAAGAACAAATAAACAATTTCATTTAAAACACCACAGAACTTATTTTGTACGCTTATTTAGTATTATCTTTTTTTTTAAATAAAATTAATAACATATTTTCAAGCATAAATGAGCGAAAAATGTTTCCCATTATGCATGCATATTCTAAAAAAAAAGCAAAATACCAGAACTAACGATGCAGATCACATATAAAAACTATATTAATTTTTTTTACATTCAATTCTCGCCCTATTGCATGTATTTATGTAAATTAGATTTCTGTTTTTATAAATACTTTTCTAAAATATTAAATCAAAACTATACCAATATAAATATTTTGCAACAAAAAGACAAATATAAAAAAATCATATTTACAAAATTATTTATAAATTTTAATTTGTATTAGATGAGTTCTTTTTTGTATATGGTATGGTTCTGTAAAATTATCAACATGCACACATAAACTCATATATATGCAATATATAAACTGACCAAAAAAAAGCACATATTTTAATAATATGATTTATTTTCCAATCTGTATATATGCAATATGATTAAATAATTTGAATGTACACAATAATTATGTTAATTTTGATAATTTGGAACAAAGCAAAAGAAACAATATATATAATGTTAAATATGAGTGAGGGTGGTGGTGGTTGTGCTATAGTGGCGGGCGGCATACATTAAATTTTCATATATTGTCTGTGAAATTCTTTTCATTAATTTTAAAAAATTACAAAATAAATACTATAATATTAAAAAAATTTATTTATTATATGTATAACATATATGAAAAAAAAAATTAAATTTATTTATATATATCTATACAAAGAAGATGAAGAAAAAAAACAAATTCAATTCGTGATACCATTTCTCACGACGCTAATTTTAGGCACGCAACCAAAATTACATACACGAATTTGATATTTTTTTATTTATCAGAAAAAAAACTATGGATTATATTTGCAGAAAATTATATTTTATAAATATACACATAATAAAAAAAACAAATTTTCAAATTCATATAATGATCAAATAAATGAATATAGTTTTACAAAAAATTGGTGATTAAAAAAAATTGCTATGTATATTATGGAATTTTCTGTTTTAATCTATTTTTTTTATAATCTAAATTGTATTAAGTAATATACGTATATTTGCTTTGGTACGCTTCAATTTGTATATGCAGAATACATTCATAATTTGGTAATTTGATGAATTTATTGGGTATATAAAAATTTTTTTTATGTATGAAAAAAATGATTATATATTATTTTACAATTACTTATTGTGTAATAAATTTAATTTACCATTTATTAATATTTGTAATATAACATATTAGAGTAGATTAGTATATTTGGTAATTTATGTATTATGTAAATTATATCAGTTTTGCAAATTAATTGATATTTTATTACGTATAATTTATTATTTAATTCTATAAATTAAAAACGTTGAAAGATAATATTTATTATACATATAGAATTTTCTTTAGAAAACTAAATTCCGAATATTATGCCGAATTTCCTTTAAAAATTATTTTCGTTTGAAAATCATATGCATATTTTGTTTTACAAAAATTTACAGAATTTCCAATAGAACAATACACAGAATTAAAAATTATACTTAATTGAATTTACAAAAATCATACAGAATTTAATTTAGAAACATTATTTTAGCAGTCCTTTAGAAAATAATACAAAAGTTCCTTACAGTAAATTGTACAGAATTCCTTTCAATATTTTATATACAGATAACTTCCTTTAATACCCCATACAGAATTTCCACTAGAAGATCAAACATTTTTAACATTAAATAATTATGCATATTTTCCATTCCTGAATTTCTGAATAAACGTTTTTGTTTTTTTCGGATGACTTTACATAGTTTTTTTAGGTTTATTTTTTGTTAAAAAATATGCATTCGGATTAGAGATTCATCGTTAAATACTCCATATATACACCTGGGATTGCCGTGAAGTATAAATGATTATAAAAGTTAACTGGGGTGCAATAAGATAAAATAAAAAAGCGGTCGCTCCAATAGTAAATCTATAATAATGAATTCCTAAAAACTTTACCGCACACATTCAAATAATTAAATCTATAAAATAAATTAAGAATATACATTCATAACAAATAAACTTCACATGATAAGAATAATAAGAGTATTTGAAATCTTTAATTATTAGCCATATTTCGGTTAATGCCGAAAAAATTATGTATATATATATACAATTATAATGTATATGAACATTAATTTATGAACTTGCGATATTGTAATGAAAAAAAAAACTTAAGTCCAAAATACAGTATAAGTACATTTAAAGAAAAAACATGAAAAAGGAAAAACCATATACCTCTAATGCATAAATACCGCATATATGTATATTAATATGTATATTAATTTGAAATACATTTTGTTTATGAATATATATATAATAATGGTCGCGATATAAAAAATATATGTATATGTATATATAAAAGGATATATCAAATAAAAAGAAGTGTATATTTGCGTATAGCAAAAAACCACCATACAAAAAAAAAAAGATAACAAAAATTTGAATAATATTCTGTATGTGTAGAATATTTTATAAAAATGATGAAGTTATGGTAAACTGAAATGCAAAAAAAATAGCTTCAAGGCAATATAATGTATTTATTTATTATTTTTTTTTGTTTTTTGCTCTGCGAGATGATTTTAAAAGTTACTGTCTGATGATCTACATGTCCACCACCTTATTGTATATGTATCTATACTATATACATGTGTAAAAATTCATTAAACGAGTATATGAAGTAAAATAAATATATGTACAAAATAAAAAATCGAAATGAATTTCCTTCATGTGCTTTATTATTATGATTATTATTATTATTATTATTATTTACAACGTCATCCATTACTTTTATTTCAACAGTTGTATTATTATAAATAATATTCTTATATACTTTTATGAATACTTTTTATTTTTTACATATTATAAAACTTTACATTTCGATTAATTTTCCTTTTTGCATATTCCATTTTTGTTGTTCCTTTTTTAATACATATATACTTTTTTTTCTTACTGATATTAGATAGGTTATTTATAATATTTTTAATATTTTATCGTACATTATAAAACCTATTTGAATCTATATAAATATATGAAATATATAAACTTTTGCTTATATTTTGTGTTTGAATATAAGACGAGTTGGTATAATAAAAATAAATAAATTTTTCGCTATACAACCAACAATCTGGTTTTAGCGTCCAACAACAGCCTTCTGTTATTAGTTACTTAATTTGTGGCTTTTACGGTGTCGGTAATTAGCGGTACGACCAACCGCAAGCGGAATATACAACTCTGTGTTAAAATTCAGATTCGAAAAATAACCGAAAACACAAAACATATTTTATGGATTCAGTAGGATTCGAACCCACGACCCCAAAATTTCGTTAGAATTTTTAGGTTGGCATTTTTAACATTTACACCACAGAGTTGTATTACAGAGACGAGTTGGTATAGTTAATTTAAAAATTGTTTTTATTTTTGATTATAAATTAGATACACATAATATATTATATTTTGTAAAATGTAATTTTTTCTTTAAATACGCTCCTACGCACTTGCAGAAATTAATTTTGTATATATATACCATATACATTTATATACAAGAGATTGATTTACATATTTGAAATTAAAATTATTAATTGTATATTTTCATGAGATTTCCTGTAACAAAAAAAAATTTGTTTTATACACAATCTAATAAAAGTCATATTTTAAAATGTGTATATTAACGGAATTGTGGTACATTCTGTGATGTAGTTGAAAAAAATGCCACCCTAAAATTCTAACAAATTTTTGGGTTCGTGGGTTCGGATCCTATATTGAAGACAAAGAATGTGTTGTGTGTATTTCGGTTATTTCCGGATCTGAATTTTCATACAAAGTTGCATATTTTCCTATGCGGTTGATCGTATGGCATCGCAAAAGCACCAAATTACGAAACCAATAACATAAGGCTATTATCGAACGCCAAAACCGATTGTCGGTTGTAAAACGATAATTTTTTTTGTTTATATAAACGCAATATAATAAAAGTGAAATTGAACATTTTCAAAATATTCATTACTTTTTTTTTCATTTCCATTTCAATTTCATTCAACATATACATACAGTAGATATAATTCTTTTTATGAATGATGTTTATAAATATGATATATACCTACACAAACACATATCACATATAGATTATAAATAAATCGAATTTTATTTTAATAAATTTTATATATATTGTATATCTTTCTTTTTGTAATCACATACACTTTATATTTGTTGTTGAACAAAATACCCATTGGGGATGTATTTTTTTTAGCCATTTGCATGCTCTTTGATTATATATTAATTGTACAAAAAGTATATTGTATTGCGATGATCTTCACCCCTAAGGTATATTTACGAAAAACATATTATGTATATATATAGTTTTTCCGTTGTGTAATTATTGTTATTCAACGAATATTATATTTGATTATATATATGTATATATGTATAGGCGATATGTATAGTATATATGTATAGGCGATAAGATTCACCATTTATGTGTACATATTCATTCATTCATTCAAAATGTACATGTACATTTTAAAACATTTAATACATATATATAATTTCAAATATGACTATTTGTTTCTGTTTTATATGCATGCATATATTCGTTTAATATGTCATTTGCATATTTCATTTATGTTTTTCTGTGATTTCTTAATATCGCTATATATAGATATAGAGAATTTATATGCTCACCACGCACCGCTCCAAATACATATCATTTTTTGAAGCCCCTTTTCTTTCCTGCATATCCATGCATATATCTATATAAATAATATTGTCAATTTGTAAATGCTTTAAATAATAGGAGTATGTTAATATACCTATCTATTTGTATAAATATCTATAATTTCAATATGCAGTTTGAACTAAAAGTTTTTGAAATGTATGGTTTATATCAATGATTTAGTGGCCGACAGCAAGCGAATTTCTTTTGTATTAGTTTAAAATAATTAGTTGTTTATCACGATATCAGTAATTAATCGGACCAATTCGAAAATGATAGAAAAACAGAAATCTTCATTACATGAATATTCGAAAATTTGATTTCAAAATTTTAATTGGGCCGCTTTATCTTAACTACAACACAGAGGATTCGTAAGTTTCACATACGAATTTATCCAATTCTCAATATTTTTCCAATTTGAATTGGAAAATTTTTTTCATTATATTTGTGGAGCATTCTCTATCATGATTTCCCAATACTATATAAGAACAAAAAAAAATCTTAAAATATATTATACTTAAAAATCTATTGTCGCATAACTAGTAATATTCTGTATTTTTTTGAAAATCGTATCACTATATTTTTAAACTCAAAAATGCCAATAACATTTCAAACTCCCTTTAAACGACTTTTTATACCAAAACACTATACATTTCCTTCAACAATAAAATATTATTATCATCGCATGTATATAATCATATAATGAACCCTTAATTGAGGGTGTAATAGCGAATTAAATAGTTGGTTAAGTCGGTTTTTTGATATTTGAAAATTTAATGCCAATTTCATGTTTAAACTATATATGTTATATATGGATATAGTTATTGTGAAATGAAAAAAAAACGCAATAAAAAAAGGGGGTGATTTTACATTTAAAATATAAATATATCAATATAACAATAACATGAAATTTACTTTATATATATTTTGATAAAATAGCTGGATGATATATTAATTTAAACTAAACATATATAGTTTTAAAGTTTTAAAGGGTGAAATGTTTATGTAAACATTTTTTTTTTTTCCAAAAAACTTATAACAAAAAAATATGATTAATTTTACTGTATGTATACGGATTTATGTTTGAAAAATTCTTTACTTTTATGTTTTTAAACCTTATAAACATGATTATGAAAATTTTAATTTATATATGTACAGATGTTGAAATTGTTATTTAAAATAAATATATTTATATATATATATATATAGTAATTACTTTAATTTTCAATTTCGTTTCCAATTGAAATAATTTTGTAAATTGTTATAATCTTAAATGATGATCATTTTTAGTTATATATTTATTTTGATGTTCATGCATCAACAACAAAAGAAAATAAAACACTATCTATATTAATCAAATAAATTGATATGGTTTTTTTTTCATGTTATAATCTCGATTGATTGTTATTATATATATACGCACAGTTTAATAACTTTAGTACCTTTTTCCAAATGAATTCATTTCTTTCATACATATACAAAATTGTATATATAAATTAACTAGAATAGATAAAGGTATAAACAACTCTTTTTATGAAATTATAAATAAAAATCGATGCACTAAAGAAATAATAAAAAAATCAACCTTGTTTTGTCGAATTTTGTTTTCTATATATTATATTTGGAATTATTAGTATAGAATTATTATTTCTATATATATATAAAACTTAATTAAACAAATTGAATCTATATGTAATTCTATTATATGTGAATATTGACTTAGGACAAATATATTAAAATTTTAAAGCATTTTGTTTTTATATTTACATTTTTTATGAATAAAACACGGTCCACAAAGTAAAGGATTCAATTCATTTTTTCTCTTCAATTTTATCTTTAGAAATATGATCCTATAACGGAAGGATAAAGGAAAGCAAAAGACTTATCGCAATATAAAATAATACAATAAAAACGTATATAAAAAGAAACTGTATAAGATTAAGTCAATCAATAAATATGGAAAAAATATTATATGTAAACTTATATTTGTAAACACCATAAAAAAACGTATATGTATTTTGGAGGAAAAAAAGAGTTTATATTAACAATGTTTGAATATAAGAAAATAAAAATGATATGCTTTGTTGTTATACTTATACTTACATCAATATATACACATAGAGTTCACTTCATTTTTGCGGTGTTCTTTAAATGTTTCCAATAAACACGCATTCCAATATAATATTTTATATTTATAAAATGAATTTTTATATATTGTATATAAATATTATGTTAAAAAATTGTCTTAAGATTAGCGCGTGCTTTAATCGTGATGGTTCAGGTCAAGTGATGTGACCCTTATTGATTATATATTGTATATTGAAGAAGAATAAGGCACGCTCTTTTATTTATGCATATATTAAAATGAATTACATATACTTTTACGAAAACAACAATTTTTTTGTTCTTAATAATAATAATAATTATATAGGATTGTAAGAAAAAATTTATACAATATGTGCAGGATGTCGCCTTTTGTAATATATATATAAATATTCAAATATTTTGGTTTTTGATAGATGTTTTATTAATTATTTTATAAAAAATTATTAAAGGAATTTTGGATTTTTCGGGTACACACGGATATAGTATTTCGATATATCTTTCATCAGAAACAATATTTAGAATGCATGACTACAATGAATGTGTATACGCGGACATCGGACATTATATTGTATAGTAATAATGTATAAATAAAGGTATTATTTATAAATACTGATGTGAGGTCATCTTCTCGTGTATATATTCATATATAAATATTATAAATATAAAGCTTATAGATATTTTTTGAATTGTTCTGTGCTTTTTATATATGTACCTGTCTAAATATATAAATATATTGATGATTACTATATATAATAATTATATAGACAATTTATACCATCATCATATTATTTATATATATGTATGTACCATAAAATGAAATTATTCCTATTTTATACACATAAAAACTTTATCTTTTTCTTTTATACATGACTCTGTGTTGGTTTTGATAAAATACCCAACTTAAAATTATACAACGTTTTTTAGGTTCATGCGTTCGAATCCTATACTGAAGACATGAATAATTATTTCGGTAATTTTTCTAAATCTAATATTCATTACATATTACATATTTTCTGATTCTATTTTCTGATAAAAACATTTGAAAGCAACAATAGAAGTATGTTGCCGGACACTAAAACCGATCGTCGGTTCTCTAATTTTTTTTTATATTATGATCACAAAACAACGATCATATTATATTTGCATAAGATCGCATGTATTAAATCAATATATATATATATATATATAAATTTCTGCATACATAAATAAATTTTGCGTTTAAAATAAAAATAACTTTTTGTTTTATCCTATGTAATTTCCTTTGAACTCAAGCATTCCAATATTATTTTTTTTTTATAATAAATATTTATGTTAATATTTCAATTTAAAGTGATTTTTTCATTGTGAGTGTATTTTTTACTATATAAGAACTGTATAGAATTTTAAACATCTGTAAATCACTATAATTTCCTATATATAATTTCCGCAATGTGTTTTTATACCAATTACCTTATCTTCATTGTGTTAAAATTTAAAAATTATAATAATTGGACTTTTCTTTTTAACAATTTTGATAATGTTTCCATGGTGAAAAACTGAAAAGTGTGAAAAATCAGTTGTATACTAGTTTATTATATGAACTACAATGTTCACCAAAATTTTAGCAAACAACATTTTAAGCAGTTCTATAGATGCAGCCGATGTAATATTATATATATTTAATAAATAATATTTACTCTTCAATAACAATATCATATATACATGCCGACTATGCAAATATACAAATTAGATCATATCGATAATAAAATTTACCCTATAAATTGCGGTCCTCTATACATATAATATATATATAGAAATTATGGAAATTTATATTTATGAATATAATCTCTTTATCATAAATAAATATATATGCATTTATAAATGAATATTTTGAGTGTGAAATTGTCTTATATGCAAATACGGATAATATCATTTAAATAAAGGCTATTTTAAATAAATTATCTGAATATAATATCAGATAAGAAATGTATATATATAGTTCAAATTATTTATATAAACCCGATATAGACAAATATTTAGAAATATGATAGTATATAGATAGACCGCATATATCAATTATTTTAATAATAAACTTTCTATATAGAATATCATACTTCAATTATAATTGCTTGGCTAAATTGAAATGAAATTGACTCACAGTATTATTATGTTATAGAATATATAAAATGCATCAAACATAATCCATTGATCATACAAAAGAAAAAATATTAACACTATTCATATTCTAATCCAATTACGTAAAATATATTAGTATACCTCACATATATTCCATAATCCATATATATATATATATATATATAATCTAATCCCAATCTATAAATATTCGTATATTATTTGCTGTATATTTATTATATACAAACTTTTATTTTTTCCACATATATTTCATTTATTTACATATTTTATTAAATAAATATATATTGCAAATGTTTGAGGTATATATATATGATTATTTATATAAAACTGCAATAAAACGTATATCGCAATTACCATATATGATATATTATTATATATATAGAAATTATATGATTATATTTAATTATATTATTATATTTTTTTGAATGCTCATATAAGTTTTCCTGCACGAAATATAAATTATTTAATTAAAAATTGTGTTTATCTATTTATATATATAGGGTATATATTTAATACACATATATGTCATTATCTTGAAAGTATATATAATCTATTTTCAACATGGATTTTGTAATAAAATGAATAATTTTAGTTGTTTGAATTTGCATTAGACTGGATAAATGGTTAAATGTCTATATTTATTTCTATATATATAAACTTATCTTCAATGTCGATATATTTGTTTAAAATCTACTATAGTCAAACTATTATATAGTCTTTATATCATGACAACACATATTGATCATTATCGCAAATATTATTAATCATTTACATATACGGGATACGTGCAATTTTTCTTTTATGTCTTTAAATATAGATTTATCATTTGTTGGTAAATATACAAATATATTTATTTTATTTGACCTATAGTTTTCGTTTTAACTTTAACTCGAATTTTATTTGTCGATGCATGTACTTAGAGCATATACAAGAAATATACTATATTTAAAAATTAAAAGAATAAACTTAAGTATATTATGTAGAATTTATATACATGGAAAAGTTAGTACATTCCGAAATGAAAAAATTCCAGCTCCTTTACACAGCTACATTACCGCAGCTGTAATATTTTGGGAAATAATTTCCAAGTTATTTCTGATACGTTTGTAGTAGTATCAGTTTATTCAATTATTTGCTTTTCGGAATTTATACTTTATTTACATATGTATGATGTATGTATATTTACATATGGATAGGATACAGAGGGATAGAATTTCTAACATGTTTTGCGTGAATTTTTATTTCATATGATTCATATAAACTTATCTGTTGAAACTTCTTAATAGTGTTAAAATATGAGTAGAAATTATAAATATCTACATCTTTAATAGCAATAGATAGGACAACGTTCGTCCAAACCGTAAATAAGAAAAATTCATTTATTTAAAACTATTTCCAAACAAATACAAAATACCCAAATAAATTTATTGAGAATAATTTGTTTTTTATATAAAAAATACGAGGCAAATTATGTTCAGGTATTGCAAAATTTTGTTAAACAATGAATAGAATATAAATAAACAACAAAAGACTCCGATCAACAAACAAGATAAATATAATATCAGATCAGTACAGTACACACATAAAATATAAATAATATTTATGTATATCACACATAGCAGATTTAAAACTATTTTGTTAAAATATTCAACAATAATATAATGTTTTGCACAACATCAGAAAAAAAAAAACAAAATATGTTGCATATTTGAAATATTGTTAAAATATTAAATATTATAAGAAAATACCGCAGCATAAAGCAAACCATTTCATATAAGAACATACACAAGAACACGCTTCGAGATCATGCCGCTTATACCTGTAACCTGTAATTAAACAATTAAAGTAACTCCCCATTTAACCTAAAGCAAAACTGACTGATTGTGAGTATATGTATGGAAAATATATTTACCACGCCTAGCTGTATAGCTCATGATAATATATGTAATATATGTAGATCGAAACAGTTTCGTATTGTATGTTGCATTTAATGTATATACATATATGAATCTTTATGTTTACATTTTTTTTATATCATAAAATAAAAGTATGTAAGATATTTTTTTTCAAAAATAAAACACAAAAAAATAAAATAAATATTATTACATGGAAATATGTATTGTACATGTTTAAATTATAGACTTATCATTTATATTAAACAAAAAAAATATAGACTTTTTTTTCTTAATGTTCATATATACGCATAAATAGTAATTATATAATATTTTTACTGAATGAATGTATTACTTTGTCTATACTTTTTTTTAAGAGGGATTATCCTTTTTTATAATATTCACGTATTTTATAAATTAAAACAATATATGTATTTATTTTTTTGGTTTTCGAATATGTATATAGGGATATATTTATTAATTGTTCGTATACCCGACGTAGTTTATCAACAGAAAAAAAAATATATGATATATTTTTTTAAGGAGGTTACGTTTAAGTCAAAACCAAAAACAAAAAAAAAATGAAAAAGATCTGTTAAATATAAGAAAAATTAACATAAATTTGAGACAAATTAAAGTTTAAAGGTATATATATGACTCGCCGTACATAAATGTATAATTAAAAATCATTAATTACATATTGTTTTTTTTTCTAAATCGTGATAACAGAATGCTGTATATAGCATATACACTATATACAGTCTTGATTATTTAGCAACAATAAAAGTTTATTTTAATTAATGCCAAGTATATATAATAAATTTGTTTACGTTAATATTATCCTTAAAACAAATTCAACCAAAATTTTATTTCTTAAAATTAATTGATCATAATTGATTAATGCAAAAAGAAAATATAAAAACAAAACAAAAAACAGGCAATAAAATTGTATATGATGATAATTTTATTGCATATATATATTTAAGCCAATATAAAAGTTGTCTGCATTTTTATTATTCAGATATATAAAGTATATGGTATATGGAACCTTATTTATAGGAATATACACAAAAGAAGGATATGGTACATTAATTTGTATATATATATACATTTTTTTATATATGCGATCATTTACTATACAAAATACTGATCATGTCATCTTTTATATACATATATTTATATACATACATGGATTATGCAAAAAATATGTATGTTATCTATACAGAATTTTACCTAAAATAAAAAGAATTGCATATTTCATTTGTAATTTGGAACTTTAAATTGTAAAATTTTCATCGTATGTTTGATATAGAAAAATTTTGCATTTATAATAAAATTCCTATGGTCAATGTAATTAGAATATATTCTTTAATTTAAAATATAAATACATCCTTGTGCTATAATCAATTATCATAGATAAATCTATTTGTATTTTTCCTCCGAATCCGAATCGGAAATCGATTTATGTTGACTAGTGTAAAGCACATTATGATATTTTATAGAACGCGAAAATATTTTTGAGAACAACAGAAAATTTATTTCGAAAATCCCTTAAAGAAAAAATGTATTCACATATCCTTTAAAAATTAAATCAAATCAATGCACCTTCTCCTATATACCAATTCCAATTAATATGTTCAAAAAATATATCATCAGTTTAGATTTATACAGGATAAATGATTATTTAATTTATTTCAAACAAATTATTGGTCTATAGTTTATTTCCTTTTTTAATTGCGTCTTACCGCGTTATTCTGATGAAGATTATGCTTTATAAGACTATTCTTTTATAGGGTATTCCCAATAATAGTTCCAATAATTGTCTGGTGAGAATTATTTTTGATATTAGTAAAAAAAACAAGAAATAATAAAGCAAAGAGAATAAAACTAATATTATTATCATAAATGTAAGTTAATTAGTAAATTCTGGTAAGGAAATTATTAATATATATTCAATATAAGACCAAACTTTTATGTTATAATGTTATCAAGATCATGGAAATCATACTGCTACAAATTATATATACATATCATTGAATTCTATAATTTGTTCTTAATTGTTTTTTTATATTTTTTTACATTAAAATAATTTAACTTTATTTCTTAATAATGAATGATTGGATGTAACATTTCATAAAATTTAAAGTAATATTTTTATAAAATCTCCATTCTAATACAAAAAGAACTCGATATGACTATTTGATATTTATCAAGTCCTCTCATAACAAAAAAATCATCATACAACAGTAGTTTGTATTAGTGGTATAAGTTAGTAGTAACTATATAGTTATGTATATATACAATACACATTCAGATATAATAATTCATATATATGTATATAAAATATGTATATTCAATATGTGCAGGTAAAAATGCATCAATTACTTATTCAAAATATAACACTTCGTTCAATAATGTGTGTGACTAATTAATTAAAACACATTTTTTTGCCAAAATTCGTTTTTATTCATCAAGATAGTCCCCTTTTAGGGAGATACAATCATTCCAACGCTTTTCCAATCTTTCGATACCGCCTTTGTAAAACGATTTTTCTTTGCCTTCAAAATAGGCGTTAGTTTCGGCGATTACTTCATCATTTGAGCCAAATCTCTTACCACGGAGCATCCATTTGAGGTCTGCGAAGAGCCAGTAGTCGCTGGGGGCTAAATCTGGAGAATACGGTGGATGGGGAAGCAATTCAAAGCCCAATTCGTTCAATTTTGCCATCGTTTTCATTGATTTGTGACACGGTGCATTGTCTTGGTGGAACAACACTTTTTTCTTCGCCATATGAGGCCGTTTCTTTGCGATTTCGACTTTCAAACGCTCCAATAACGCTATATAATAGTCGCTGTTGATGGTCTGCCCCTTCTGGAGATAGTCGATGAATATTATTCCATGCGCATCCCAAAATACAGACGCCATAACCTTGCCAGCCAACTGCTGCGTCTTTGGTCGCTTTGGGCGGCTTTCGCCGGCTGCATGCCACTCAGCAGACTGCCGATTTGACTCTGGAGTGAAATGGTGGATCCATGTTTCATCCATTGTGATGTACCGTCGCAAAAACTCCGACTTATTGCGCGTAAACATGTCCAAACAGCTCTTTGAATCATCGGTTCGTTGTTGTTTTTGCTCCGGTGTGAGCAAACGCGGCACCCATTTGGAACACACCTTTTTCATACCCAAATGTTCGTGTATTATGGTTTGTACACTGCCTGCTGATATCTCCAGAATGTCAGCAATCTCCCTCACTTTCACTTTACGGTTGGACATAATGATTTTCAGTGTTTTTTCAACGTTTTCCGGAATAACAGCGTCATTTGGCCTTCCAGTAGATGGAATGTCATCGGTGTCTGTACGACCACGTTTGAATTCGGCATACCAATAACAAATGCTTCTTTTTGATGGAGCAGAGTCCGAGTAATGTTTTTCAAGCCATTCCTGGCATTGAACAGTATTTTTTTTCATTAAAAAACAATGATAAATCAGCACACGGAATTGCTTTGAATTCATTTTTTTTTAAAACACAAAAATAGCGTCACTTATAGCACTGTAACTTGTAAACAAATGATCTGATTAACATATGATGTTGACAGTAAGCCTAAAAAGGTTGCCAAATGCGAAAAAAAATATTGATTTAGTTCTAGGGACGCCATCTATGTGTCAGTCACACACATTATTGAACGAAGTGTTATATGCTATAATTCAATATACGTCTATATATGAGATTATACCAGAGGATATATATAGCCGCAGTATATATACCTATATATAAAATATTTGATAAATATACAAGTACTTTACTGTGCATTATATAGGCGCGGTAAATACGATATTACTTCTGGGCGTATAATATAATAAGTCGGCCTCTATAAACTGCATTCAATTTATTATATATATATATATATGTCCTTAAAACATATCGTATATTTTTCCAATAATATACATTTTATTTAAAAGATTTTATGTGCAATTATTTATTGAATTATTGTAAATTTTATTATATTATATACTGAATATTACTTTTAAATTGCATATATATATAATAGAGAATTTATATACTTGAATTTTCCATAACCATTTGGGAAAAAAAGCAATAAAATAAATATATATATTATATGATAATCTTTTAATCTTTAAATATGCAGATATATTAAAAAAAAATATGCACTTAAAAAGTAATATTTGTATAATAAATATATATTATTTATTTACCGACAATAATATAATTATATTATTATATTATATAAACTTTTTTTTATTTTATTTTAATATTTCTCAGTTTGTTCAGTCTTTTTTTTAAAAAAATATATATTCTGTTATGCACAAAACATGCACAATTATATTTCTATTGGCGTATAAATATAGTAAAAAAAATTGAAAAAATTTAAAAGATATATGTTACAGAGATAAGAATAAATAAAAATGTGTAAAAAATCAAATGATTCATAAATGTTAGAAATGAAATTTGTATTCTTATTTAAAAAATAAATATAAATACAGAATTTATATAGTAATCATTTATTTATAATATATAAATATGTATATTTATATATAGAGCCCCGATTAAGTATTAATCAGTTAAATTTTTAATGTACAAATGGATCTCTATATATATTAAATAATATTTTTTTTCCTTTGGAAAATTTAAAAGAAAATTTATGTATAATTTATGGAAAAAAAAATAAATGAAATAAAATATATAGTATATAAGACATGCAAAGATGAAGTAGAAAAAGTTTGCTATATTTTTTTTTGTTTTTTATATTATATTAATGAAATTCGTGAATAACTAAAGGGCATTTTATTGTATAACATAAATATACAAAAATATATATATATATAGAGAACTCAATACTTTTTAACATACGCAAATATATAAAAAATATAAAATAAGTCTATTACAAATGATTGTATTTTCTTTTTTTTTATCGATATTTTTAATAATATCTTATACTCAAAATTAATTAAATTAAATATAATGTATTAATAGGTCAATATATAGTAATTTATATTTTACTTCTATATATAAAAACCAAATTTTTACATTTACCTAATTTGTTATTAACAAATATCTTTAAATTACTATATTGTGAAATTAATCTTTTCTATTTAAAACGTAAGCCAAAAAATATTAACGCAAAATGTTAAAATATTGATAATTTTGTGCAATTTAGTTGTAAAATAACCTATTCAATAATTGTGATAAAATTTTGAGGTAATGGGATTGAATTCTATATTGGAAGTAGGGAAACATTTTTTTCTGTTTTTCTATTATTTTCCGATCTAAATATTTTTCCCATGAAATCGTAAAAAACCCAATAAATTATGAAAACAAAAGCGAAGACTGTTGTAATGGGACGTTAAAACCAATCTTTACTGTACTAATTTTATTTTTTTTAATGAAATAATATTTAGGATTCTACCAGAAATAGAGAAATAATTGATTAAAAAATATTATGCATGTTTTTGTACTCGTTATTTAATTAAAAAAAATACTATAAAATAATTAATTTGAAAATATGGATAATAATCAAATCTGAACAATGTTAATTGCTTAACGCATCTATCTGGCACTCTATTCAAACCAAAATAAAAAAATATTTATAGATTAACAATTGTATCTCATAAAAACTTCAATCACACATAGTTCATAATATGGTATATCCGATTGGTATATTAACAAATTAAGTATATATGCCAATTAAATTGATTATATTACCATCATACATCTACATATATGAATAAATTTCATATCTCTATATATAAATAATTAAGGTTAGCAGTTATGGTGGTGGTTATATGCATATCCCAAAATCACATTACTATACCTGTAAAATGTATCAAATATAATTTTATTTATACACTGATCTAACTCAATATTTTCCCAAAAATCATTCATCACAATAAATAATATTTATATATAAAATTCTTATATACAATATAAAAATATACCTTGTGTAAATATACCAAATAAAATCAATATTATATACCAACCGAATCTATATACAATATACATATATCAATTTTCATAATTTTGTTTTTATATATAAATTTGAAAATTTTCTCGTTGTACATAAGGTAACATTTTAAATGACGCATACCAATTTATAAGGATATTTTAATACATACAAAGGATAAAATGCATATAAATATACTGTTAAGGATATACAAGATATACCATCTATGGTATATAATGAAAAACATTCACGGTTCGATATGTGTATAAAAATTTAAAAGCTTTCGTTAAATGCAATAATCCAGTTTTTCAGTATTTCCCTCTTATTCGTAGTAGTTTCATTTAATCTGGTTTTCAGTTTTGCTCTTAAAATACAGATATCAAACAATATTTAGTCGGTGTAACATTAACGAAAGAAGCAAATAAAATTGGTTACAAACAAAATGTATGTTACATTCACAAGAGTAAAAGATGCTGTATATATAATAATCTCTCATCTATATGTATTATAATATATATTGATTCAGAATAAAAGTAAATGATGATGCTTTTGCTTTGTGATAAATCACAAATTCTATATTCCATAACACAAAAAAATATAAACAAATACTAAATCAAAAGACCATTTATTGTTTGATTTTAATTTAATTGTCTTTAATAATGAGGAAAACTAAGGAATTTGGATGAAAACTCTTAAAAATTAAGATAATTTTCTATAAATCATGTAACAATGTATTTCAATGCAGATTCTCCTGGTAAGAAAAAAATAATTTAGTTGAATATTTGATGATTATAATAAAGTAAAATATTATCTTCTTTTTTCTTTATTTTTTATATGTATATAGTTATTGTTTTTGGATCTCGTTGAAATTACACAGTATTATTTCAAATAGGAGATATTCGCGTGATTTCTAAACTAAATGTTATTTCATATAACAATATAGATATTAATATCATATGAATAGGAATACATTTGAGTTTGATGCGGTTTTAGGGTGAATTTTTGTTTTAACAGTGGTAGAGAATCGGAAAACATAACAATTTACATGCACAAATTGTTTTCCAATGAATCTTTTTACTTAAATTTACTTTAGATTATATGATCCATATAATATTGTTTTATCTATATATAATCAATATATATTTGTAAGAATAAAACAACCTAAAAATTTTCCTTCCTTGCTTTTGCCTTCCTTGAGAACTTATGATTTAATTATTTTCTTATTTGTAAATCATATAATTGATATTTCAAAAGATTTTTTTTTAATTCTAAAACTTAAACAAAAAAACTATTTATGTTTAAATTTTTTATTTGAAATACGAAAGATTTATGATTTCTTTAATCGGTTATTCTTTATACAGCAGAATAACGCGTCCTTAATTTAGTAGATTATTATTTGTATAAAAGTAAATTCGTATTCTAATTTTCCAAATGAATGTTCAAGAGATCACACATAGAAATTAATTTAGTTAAATTTCCCTTATAAAATATATTAAAAATCAAGAATAATTCTCAATTGTGATTAAGGACGTTCAAGGAAATTACATTCAATATTTTCCAAAAATAATTTATAAAAAAAAAAATAAAAAAAAACTCTTACAAAATACATTCCAATGTGTTGTGAAAATAACTAAAATATCTTACTTTTCCCTATAGCTATTTTGTCCATTTATTTTAATATATATATTATAAATATGTAAATACTACAAATTAAACATGTTTTTTTTTTAATTTTGTAGATTTAATAAAAATATGAATACATCAAATTTTCACTATATAAAATAATAAAATATAATATGCAAAGTACTCGCGATGTCTGTATATATGCACATAAATCTATTTATCATATGAGATTTTCATATATAAAATAAGTAATTATATTATCAATATTTTTAATCTATTTACAATATACGTATGTTAAAATACCTAATTTATCTTAAAATTATTATTTTTTTTTGCATTTATCTATTTATGATAAAAAAACACTATTTTATAAATTAAATACATAGTACTTGTACATATGAACTATAAAATTAAATCTACTATAAAGGTATCTATCTATATAAATAATAGATTTCATTTTAATAAAATTTATATAAGCGTACTTATAAAAATGTAATGGAGTATACTAGAGATTTTGTTTAATATAAGCAACCAGTGTTTGAAAATTTTTGTACAATAAATGGGTAATCGTTTTTTACCTCATTTTTATAAATTTATGCGGTAAAATATACTTGTATTTATATTTGTATATAGTGTACATTTCTTATACAAATATGCATCCAATCAATATGTACAACATATAAGCAGAAGTAAAATTTTGCTTAAGATAGATGTGCAGTCATATATATAATAATTGGTTTATACATTACATATTTATTCCTATCTATAAGAATATGTATACAGAATACAAATTATTGATATCACCTGTCATTGTCACAATATTCTAGAATGTATATAAATAATAAATAAATATATAAATGAATATGAATATATGGATGAATTTATATATATATATATATATAAATGTATAACAATTTCCGATAAGAAAGCAATAAAAACGGTATGTGTCTAATCGTTATGTATATAATTTTATACACCTTTAATACTGCTTTTTTAATAACATTCTACGCCTTTAATATATATAGTAATTAAAGAGATATTCAAAAAATCAAAATTGTTATCGTATATGAACATTTTTTAATAACACAGAAATTTTATCATGAACATGATAATATTAAATTTAATACCTAAATTATAATTTAATATAAAATTATCTAATTGGAAGAGTTTTGCTGCCTGTAAACTCATGGTTATTGAATCTAAATAACGTAATTTTCTATAACACAATATTTATTAAGAACATTTTATTTGTAATTTTTTTTCTATTTTATATGGGATACATAAATTTGCTACTATATAATCGGATATAGAAAATCCTACAAGTTAAAAAATGTGTTATCTATATATAATATATACCTTCTGGAGTGCTAACTATCTATATCATATCTATATATATGTGTGTATAATTGCATATTGAATGGGGTTTGTTTTTATTTTATAAAATGTGCATTGTTTAAATGTAACAATAACTAAGAGATCAAATGTAACAATAACTGGATGCGCTTTTTGTATTTGTATATTTCAATTCCAAAAATATTTAATCAATTCTTTTTTGTATTGGTTTTATCCATTTCATAAAATGTTTCGTTAGAATTTTTTGTAAAATGTCCTTTACAATTACACATTTATTTTTTTATAAAGTACATCAATTCATTTCACTATAAATTCTTCAATTGTTTTTCCGAAAATATATAGTATATATCATATAGATATATTATATTTCTAATAAATATTTTGTTAAAAATTAGATTTTTCCGGAATCGAGATTATATACATGTAACTGTAACAAAAATGGAGAAAATTTTGAACTATTCACAAAAAAATTTTAAATTGTTTGCAAGTACATAAATTCAACGATAAATTTACGTTGAATTATAACGTAATGGAGAAAAAAAAATCACATATTTATTTGTTAATTAGAATTATCATTAAATATTACAACGAGTTCATCTCTATTACATCACTTCAATGTATTTCATATGGATTTTCCAAAAATTTTCAATTTTAAATAAATTTATAATGCTTTTTTTTTGAAAATTCGGCAACAATATATATACGATAAATAAATAAAATAAAATGTCATATTTCCAAACGATTTAACGAATTATTGATGTATTTTAATGTACTTTAAGGATAAAATTAATTTATTTAGGATTTCAAAAGAAAATCATAATTAAAAATCCAATTATTCGTTAAAAACCGTACAGATGATAAATTGATCTTTTCTTGAAAAATTTACTAAATGCCCTACTGCTTGGGTAAATTAAGTTAATCAAAAATGTTTAAATGTTTCAAATTCCTTAATCATTGCTATCAGACAATTCTATTTACCCATATCACTACTGCCAATGAAGTAAATATACGCAATTCTTTCCAATCTGAGAAAATTACAACAACTTATCATTATGTATATACGATATATATAAGTATATATGTTACAGGTATATGGTGTACTATTTTTTATTATCTGATATTCATATATATATTCATATACTTGTTGAAATATGTATAGATATTATATATATATATATATAACATGATAATAAAGATGATGATGATAATAAAATGAAAGAATATAAGTGTTGACTTTTACAAACATTAATTATTTTAAATATTTATTAAGCGAAATATTTTACCTTGTTAATCATCAATGTACTGCTTTAAATGTTAAATATATATAGAGTACTACAGGTATATTTATATATTCTATATATGGATTTATTTATAAATATAGGTAAAAAACAGTATAAATAAGTTCATAAAGGTCGTCTCTTATACATCATGTTACATATATACAAATATATATATATATATATATACCCATTATATATACTTCACACTATTTATTATATTCTTTATTGTATAAATTATTTTCATTATATTTCATTACAGTCAAATAGTATTATACAGGATGATCTATCTCTATTAAGATCATCATCGTATATATATATATATATATACATATAAATATATTTGAATATATAGAAGTATATATATTCATTATAAATATTTGTGTTATATATATAATTATACATACATACATATATAGAAGATTTAATCATTTAATATATCTGTAGGTATTTCTATATAGAATCCGAGAAGAAATTAATCTTATCTAAAATTACATTATACATTTTATAAATGTATATAAATACAACACTATATATTTTATTATGATTATTGTTGTTAATGTTACAGATATTTTCTTATTATTATTATTACTATTACGAAGATATCAACAAATTTATATATATATAGTATAGTATCTCTTTATATAGATTGAAAATAATTAATTATTTATTCATAAATAAATTAATAAATAAATAAATACATATAGATTTATATAATGGATATATTTTACATATAAACTATATATATAATAAATATAAGAAAAAAGTTCAATTACATTAAAAATTATCATAATATTGTGATTATCCTCAATATATAAATGGATATGTATATATAATGAAATGTTATCAATATGAATAATATTTATATTATATAAATAATTACTTTATTTCATAAATATAATTTGTCATTTTATTTTTTATATATACAAGTTATATACTGAAGATACCTTCGCGTTTCATATACAGATATGTTGTTTTATTTATTCATATTTATTCCAGTAAATATAAATAAAACTAGATATATATACCATTTATAATACTACATACTATATATCATATTTATTCGTTTTCTAAAAAGGTGGAAAAACAATGATATATCGATGGAAAAATTTTACAGACCGAGCGTATCTTTAGTAATTTAGTAATATATGTCACTTCATATATAAACTATACTTTAAAGGTTTTTCAATTTTAAAATATAAAAAGAAAAAGCGGTGTAAAAATCAAACTTATAATGTAATGCATATCGAATAATTGCAATTTTTTATTCAGTAAAATTTTCAAAAAGTTATAAAAATGTCATATGAAAATTCCCATTTCCTTTGAATACTATAATGAAATAAATTTTATAATCAAATAAAATCATATACAAACGACATAAATATATTTTTCTATTGGTAATAAAAATCATTGTTTTAAGGGACGCGGAATCCGAATAAATTGAGTTTCCCGGACAATTTTGTTCAAGAAACAACACTATAACTAATTCATTTTCGATCAGATCTATCAGAATATCTTATCGTTGGGATCTTATCATTATTTATTGATCCATCATTGAATATATATATTTTTGAATGATATATTTATAAAATTTTGAATAATATATATATAATAATGTATAATATATCTACAATATTGAATAATATGAATAATATAATAATATATATACAATTTTGAATTATATATATATAAATAAAATAAAATTTTCATCTCTAATCTCTAATAAATTATGTTAAACTAAATGTTAATTGTTATATATTGTATTACATATAAATATCTATATAATTCTTTAATACTAAAAAAGAATTCTTCTATATTAATATCATAAATCAATATGCATAAAAATATTAATGATGATGAATGTTTTATATGTTATCTGGAATACAAAGGCTTATATATGTATAATAAGATCTATTTTATGTAATATACCAGAAAATACATCTATTCTTATATATATAAAAGTATATCTATAAATATATAATAAATATTTATATATATATTTTATTATATAAACTAAAATATGGAAATGAATGATGATGATCAATAATTAAAAGAAAAATTACAACTAATTTTAACAAGGAAAAAAATGAAAAAATTAAAAAAACAAACAGACAAAATAATGTTTATATTTGTAATAAAATATTGTATACAAAATATACCGCCACAAAGATCACATGTAACTATAATAAATATTAAATTTTGTAATAAATAAACACTTAACATCATTTTGTTTGCCATATCTATAGATATATAGTATTTCTTCTATTTTACGCATATTATATATCGTCTATATGTACCACCACACCACATAGTATAAACGTTCCTTCTCATATATTCATCCACTATATTTGTTATAATATATATCATGACAGATACAAACAGTTCATCTATCTAAAATATATATGCATAATTCAAATACACGTGGTCAATAATAAATTTACCACATTATCTGTGTTTGTATATACATGCATATATAATATATAGATCGCCCTAGGTTTTTTGTATAACAAAATGTGCATATATATTTAAAAAACAAAAAATTACAGAGAAAGAAAAATTAATAAATATAAAATTTACAATAAAATGTAATACATGAATATATGGTTCATAGAAAACATCATAATGCTATATACATATACAAGACATAAATGTGAAGACATACAGTCATATTCATATATATATGTTTTGATAAACCTATATATTTATTTGTTACAAGAGATGCTATTATAATATATATATATATATATATATATATATATATATAAAATAACATATACATTTCATATGTAAATAAACAAATATATCCACTTACATAAAATAGTTCTTCATATAATAAAAAAGTATAATACAAGCAATTTTTTTTTATTTATAACATCCATATATACATTGTGTCCGTATATATGTATATATGAGATCTCTTCAATACATTATATATGCATTTATTTAAGAGGTTATGCATTATTTTTGTTTTGTTTTATTAATATATGCATAAAATTGTACAAGTACAAACCTCTTATATTTATTTATAGATACAGTTTCAATAAATATACAATACATGTATGATATTTTTTGCATAAGGTTTTTCAGTTAATTTTAATGGATAATTTTAATGGTATACAAGAATACAAAAATTATATAGATTAATAATATAGGTAATTGTATTACATTTATAATCAGATCCTAACCATTCTGGTGCCCTTCGATACATTATAGTTTACTTTTATATATTATTAATCGTTAAATGTTCATAGTCGTATTTTTACATCATATATTTGAGACTATATAGTGCATTAGCAAAGAGGTATTTAGTAACTACTTAAAATACCGCATTTATTGTGACATTTCTTATCATTTATTGATTAAATTCAATATTATTATCTAAAACAAATTCAGTATACTTTTCTTGAGGTCAATGCAGTATAATTTTCTACAGGAATTTAATATAATTTTACGAAGAAATTTTGTTTGATTTTCTAAATCAAACTTTGTAAAATTTCACGGTATTTTTGTACGCCATTGAAAACTTCGTTAAACCACTATATTCACTATTTTAATTTGCATATGAATTTCGACTTATTAATCTTTTGGCACATTGAGAGGTGCCAGTTTGAGCTTATCAGGTATTATTATTTGATTTGTTGACCAAATTTATTGTCTAAAATTAAATTTCAATGTTTCGTGATCCCGTAAAATTATCATTTTGACAAATATTCCAAACAATTGCAAATTATTTTATCAACTGCATAGAAAGGTAAATAAAAATATTCCTTTAAAACTATTCGAAAACCTTTAATGCAGTTGAATGTATATACAAAAGAAAAAAAATTAATTATGGATGAGAGAAAAATCAAACGATCATTTACAAAAACATTATAGTATTTTCTATAAAAATAAAAAAATAATGCATTTTATAATGTGAACAAATATAATATTCATGTAACTTATTATTATTATTTTATGTACATAAATTTTTATATGATGGTATGTTTTAATCTATACTCATTGTGCTGTATCAAATATGTATGTATATTATATATATATTTAATAAAAGTATCACATTCACACTGATCCATATATGTAATTTATACCAATTTTATCTATCCATCTATATATAAATAAAATTGACATAATATTTATAGTACAATAATAAAACAATTTATTTTATTACTTTTACTCTCTTCAATGCATGTTATTATATTGATTGCCTTTATTGGCTGTATATATTTCTATATTCAATGAAAAACATAAATAATGTTAATGTAAAAAAAACATGAACATCAAAATAAATATTCAGATAGGTCAAGTTGTTTTTTTTTTATATTGTAATAATATAAAAGACAATAAAAAATACATATATCAATTGTGAGTATCAAATGTTATTCGTATATATATTTTACAACAATATAAATATATATAATTATATATATATATATATATATATATATAGATTTATTTTATATATAAATGCGAGCATATATAGGCATAGGCAGAGATAATCTATTGAATAATTTGTAATTAACATTTGAATAAGGGTAAGTTCATTTATTGACCTATACAAAATGTTAAAAATTTGAATATTATATAATATTGTATTTATATTATATAAAATTTTACATATACATAAATAATGAATGTAGAAAATTGAAATTGTAAACTTTGTTATTATTAAATTTTATGTTGATTTTTTGTGTGTAAAATTGTTTTTAATATTCAAAAATTAAATTTTTAAATATTTAATTGTGTATAATCATATCACTGCATCATCTTACCTTAACAATGAACCATAAAATAAGTATGATATTCATAATGCAGTTAAAATATATAATAATAGATATTTTTTATGGTTTTGCTGTAAAATATTTTTTTATATTATCAATTTATAAAAAGAAAGTTATTACCATCAACTTAAAATATTTATATATATATATACAGGGTACCGAAAAAATGATACGGTACGTATCAACAGAGCGCGATGGTGACTATACAATGTAGATCGTTCCTATAAATGAATTGAATTTTACTATTTCTGTCGAATTATTAGGTCGATGCATTTTTAAATAAATTGATTTAAACTGAGACAACTTGAACAAAATTAAATTTTGTGTTTATGCTTATTGAATTTTAAATTGATCAACGGTATATTAAAAACATTTCTATTGCTATAAATAAAAACATTTATATTTCGTAATTGATCGAAATAGAATGCTTAATGCTTCACAATATTGTCTAAGCATATTTAATTATATAACTAAGAATATATCAATTTTTTCTGGTAATACTATCTCAAATTAACTGATTTCAAAACACATTAAAATTAGAGTCCTATACAACTCAAAAAATTTATTGTTTAAAAAAACCTCATTGAGTAATTACTATAGTTATTATTCAATATTCAGCATCATATACAATCATCAGCGAATGCAATAATTGTTAGACCATCATGTATATGTATACTAATTCAATTATTTTTTTTTTACTAATAGATATAATTTTCTTCACTACATTCAAATATATAGGTATAATATGATATGTAATTTTTATGATAGATATGTTGTGTAACTTTTAATTATGATGGGTAATTGATTTCAATATAATTTCTATTATTATTACACAATAAAATACTCTATACCTCGTTATTGTTATATTTGCTGATTGTGTACAAAGAAAAAATTCTCCATAAATAGTCTAATTGATAAAATTCGAAAGTAATTCGTATAATACATAATTACAATGGATTTATAATTTAATTGACATATATCGTCCGTAATATTAAAAATAATGATAATAATAATAAAAAAAACATAAAGAAATATTGAAGATAAAAAAGAAAATCATAAAATATATTACTTTAAAATTGAAAATTTAACAATAATATAATTTCTTTGTATGGGATAGGATAGTTGAGAGAACTAAACTATATAGCTCTATTAAACATTATTAGTTTTATATATTATTTGTTATTCATTTATTTGCGCTTATATAGAAAATTGATATGAATTGATATGTTGTTGATAGGTATATAAATATTTGTAGAACTTGTGTGGTATAAATTAACAATTTTCTATGTTTATTTTTTTTGTATGAAATTAATGGATGATGATTTGTATATGATGGCCGGTTATGTTATACTTTCTTAGAAAATCTTTTATAAAATTCAATCAAAATATATTATATTATATACATGAAAAATTAGTATGATAAAATTTTTAAATTGCGAAAATTAATTGAATGTCTGTATCCATAAATGTAGAAGTATATATATTCATATAACAAATAATTTCAAAATCGATAAGGTTCTTTACCTTATTTATATACCTATATAGTATATATATGGGCAAAAAGGTTATATATATAATATATGGTTAATGATTTTATTTATATATAATATATATTATATTCCTTCGATATTCGTTTATGTATATATATAATATGATTTAGATTGATTAGCACATGACATTTAAATAAATACATATATTATATAGTATATACATTATAGTCTACATTGTGAATACAGAAGATAATTCAATCATAGTTAAATGAACGCAGATATGTCAATATATTTGAATCTATTCATATATTATATATAGAAAAATCTATCTATCGTTCTATAGATATATATATAATATGACAATGGAAATTAATATAGAAATGACTTGGGTAATTATTATTTTGTTGATTTTAATTATATTTTTCTATACCTTTGAGTTTTATCATGAACAATAAGAACAAAAATAAACCAATATTTCAACGTGTGATTTATTACTCAATTGCACAACGGTAAATAATCCTGGGTTAGTTTCAAACCAAAAACCAAATGGCATGCTCTCAGCATTTAATTATATATCAATTTGAAAAATAATTTCCCTTTATGATATATAACCTTTTTCCATTGATAAACAAATATTTTATTTTAAATTAAAAAATCCGACTGCATTGTATTTATATAAAATAACCATAAATATATTATTCAGATATAACAATTCTTAATAGAATTTAAAAAAAAATATCATAATACATGTCATCCGGGTTTTAACCATTTATCTACATAGTCATGTTATATACACATTAAAAAATTCAATAGTGGTTGCGAAATAAAGACATATTATAGAACTTATATATATAGAATTATATGTAAAAATATAATTTTTCTTAAAGGTCGTATCACCTAAAGAAAAATATTATAAATAGGCGTTTATTCACAGCGTGCATTTGACAATTTCAAAAATAATAATCAAGATATTCATGATGGAATAATAATAATAATAAAAGAAATTTAATGTGTGGGTGCTTAAAATATTAGAATATTTAAAAGAATAATAATAAAACAGAATCATCATATATTTGGAATATCGATAATTATATATATGTAAATGTATTTATATAGTATATACTGCATATATATCAAAGTAAATTTCATTCTCAACGACATTACAATGGCCAATAATATTCAAATAATTGTATATGTACTTACTATAGGTATATATACATATATGTTATAATTTTTTATTGTCTATTTATTATTGCAATATGTTTTCTAATGATAATATTAGTATATATACTATATAACTATCCTAATAGAATAAGTAATAACATAAAAGGTGATATTTACTTTATTTACATATTAAACTGCAATGTCATTCACATAAACAGCTACAACTAACTACAATATATATACAGCAACCACCTACAATTTATAAAGTTATTGCGATATTATTATTTTTATTGTTATTTTATGTTGTTTTTTTTTTGTTGATGCATGGTATTTATTCATATGGATGTAAAGTAAAATAAATAAATTATTGTGGATGTTTTATAGAATATATTTTGTATGGATTGTTTTAAATATATCTGAGACTATATGTAAATGATATCATTTTCTATATAAGTATTGTGATTATTATAACATATATGGAATTAACAATTTCAGATATAATATGATTTTAATTTGAAACACTTTTCAACATAATTGGAATTATATTACCCAATTGAAATTATATATTAACAAAAAGTGAATATTTATTTATAAATGTCTCAAAATTTCTCATTTTCGCATGTTAGAATTATTAAATATTTTTAAGAATATTCAAATATCCCTAAATATAAATTCCAATATTGGAAGTGGAAATCTATCAGAATAATTTAATTTTAACAGAATGAATAAAATTTCAAATATGAAGATTAAATTCACGCAAGCAACACTCGATTACGCAAAATAAAGACGAAGTAACAATTTTTACTTGGTAGATGAATTTTTAATTTTAAAATGCAATGTTTTTGCAACTTTGCAACTTCTTATCATATATATCTTTTAATAATCTTCAAAATGTATTTCTTATATATGGTTGGTATAGAAATTTAATATTTTTGCAGTCATTTATTATAACCAAATAGTTACTACATACACTTTCGAATGTCTATACAAAAATGTATAACCAATATGTATAAAGTCGACTATAAATTCCAAATATGTATTATAATAAATTGAAGGAGTAAATTTGCCTATATATTATGAGTATATTTATAATAGATAAGGTTGTTGTATATATATACATATATAAGTTACAAACTATAAATCTTATCACCTGGTACAATCAAGAAAAACATGGCATAAACATTTTGTTAATATTTATTTTATAATTACAAGATTTATTTTACAAAATTTCAATATACATACCTATATAAATAAATTATTAAATTTAACATTTTTATATAGATTATTTTACACTATATATTATATATTTGAAGTGTTACAATATATTTTATTATTAATTTATATTCAATTTTTTTTTTTATTTTATGAGGCAAATTTATTTCATTAATATTACAATTACAAACAAAAAGCAACTACAAAAAATATTTTTTTATAAGAAAAGGTAATTAAATTATAAAAAAAATACTAAATAAATATTATTATCTCTTTATACCTAATACATATGCTATTGCTATATAGCTAAAGCTATCACATATATAGTAGTATACAAATAAATAAATGAACGTTTTCATTTTCATGTTATATTTTAATTGATTTAATAATATTTATTTATTACATATTTAAAAAAAAATTATTTTTTTTGCTTGTATTACATATAAAGAAAATATGTTGAAATAAGTAAATTATATATTTATGTTTTCAATATATGATTTATCTGATTTTAATATTAATCGCGTCCGTATATTTATAAGAGTATATACACCATTGAAATGTATATAATAAATCGACGCTTAATAATATTTTTTAGTATTTATCTGTATATGCATATATAAAATATAAAGTGTATTTATACATGTATAAAAATTTGTAATATATAATATTTCTATTGCACCTTTAGTTTATCTAAAATTTTGATTGAAATTAAAGCTCTTTCTATAGATATAACATATATATAAACTACGAGTATTTTAAGTATATTTATATTTAAATGTTTATTGTGCAATCCTATAATATCATGTGTCTATATATTAAATTGGTTTGTATATGTTATTTCTTATTCAATGAAATAAATATGTTTGTATATTTATATTAATTATATTCATAATGAGTTGTTTTATTATACTACACTACATAATTTAGATAATTATCTTTATCAAAAAAGAAAATAAAATGCATGCGATTTGAAAAATGAATATTTTTTTAACAAAACTAAAATAAAACTAACTCGTACTCTTCATACTTGATTATTTTGTTCATTAATATTACAAATATGTTAACGAATTTACTAATTTTGTCATATCAAAATGCTTAAAATTAATACAGCATATATTTATTTATTATCAATATTTTGATATCATCATCTCTGCGGTATACTCAGGGTCTTGATTGATTGATCCTCGCAGTTTTTATGTGTAGAAATAAGAACTGTAAATAAAATGGAAAAATATTTAAATAAATTTTTTTTAATAAATGTTTAAATAAATAAAAAATGAAATTGTGTAAATAAAATGCACCTAGGCCAAAACTTGAAATAGAATATAAATAAATGAAAAATATTTTCATTCCCATTATTAGATGGAAAATTGTCTGAATTTTTCGAAAAATGTAATAAAATCGATAGATATGATAAGAAAATGTGTGGTCAACTTGTGTTTAACTATTTTACGTTGTTTTAAAAAAATAATAAAAATCATCCAAATCCGCATCTATAAATATACATACCTATGATTTATTGTAATTTAAAAATTGTGATAATATTAATATTTTAAAGGTATTTTATACCCCATTTGTATTGAATTCAATTTTGGTGTTTGAAAATAAATTGGACACGGCACTTTGCTCTATAATCCGGTATTCTGAATAAACACACTTCTTCATTTATATACAAAAAATGTTAGTGTTTGTTATGAAAAATGTTAGTGTTCATAATCCCATTTAAGTATTGTCCAGAATAAAATAGGTATATTATTTTTGTAAATTTATATTTTATTTTATCATTTTATATTTTTCATGTTATATTTTTCCATATTTTTTGTATGAAAATTCATTGCTTTTATTACACATTCGGAAAATTCAAACCATTTGAAATAAAACAGATTCTTATCATTGTAATAAAACAGAAGCATTTCCTGATGTCATAGAAATTACCTGTGACAATGACAATTTCATAAAATTTATTATAATGACAAGATATTTTTAATTAGCCTGTAATTTTTATATTTATTAATTAAATAAATAACATGATTTTTTTTTTATGTATAGTATATATATATGAGTTCATCGATCGCTGCCATGGTCGGCAACACATAAAATTTAACACCAGCCAAATACATCAATTTTTGAATACACCGTCGAATATATTAATAACAATAACATAAAGTTGATAGTCGTCAATCAATTTGTGTATCTCATAAACAATAACCAAATGTGCGAGTATGTATGTTACAATAGCCAAACAAAACAAATATAATTTTTATTCCATATACATTCAATTTCTATGTGAAACGGGAATATGAACTTTTTTTTTTTTTTGTTGAAATTTATAAAAGATAAAATTTGCGGTATTTTTTTTTCTTCATATAAAGTAAATTTTAATTTGTGATTGCGACGTTTATCGATATTTATTTTAATTTTTGGTTTTTTTTTTTTTTTTTTAGTATTTTTTCAATAAATTATTTATTAAATTTTTCATATTTTCTTTTATGGTGATTATGAAAATTTTGTTTTAATGGTTTTTCTTTATTTAAAAATGTAGTGAAAATTCAGTGAAGATTTCATGAAAAATTGAAAAGTTTATTTCAATCAAATAAAATGATTTCAATTATTTTATTGCGGTATTACTTCAACGATTTTTTTGTTGTTCATTTATTTGTTGTAAATTAAAATAAATCGTTTGTGTGGTATTGTGTTTTATTACGTATTGTTTACTATATTGCATTACAAGTTGCATTGCATTGTTGCTGCTGGTGAAAAATAAAAAGAAATTGATTTATTAATTGGAGTTTGGAATTCAACATTTTGGATTATCGTCGCTTCGAGGGATTAAATGCTTCTTCAAATTGACCTTTAAGGTATATAATGATTTTTTACATCTATTATAATAAATTAAAATGCTTAGAATGATCTTGGGGATGCTCGTAATTGCATATAACTCCCTGGATCTTTTTGCTTCACCATGAATTCATATCTAGAAAATCTTTTCTATTCGCATCTTCCAAATATTCAGACATCGATGATATCTTCTTTTGGCGTTTTGCTTATATTTATTTTAATTAATTATGTATATTTTTCATAATGATTTTATATTAATTATTTCATTTATTTCTCCATTTATTTCCAGGTTTGTGTGATTTTTGTCTGCCACCTTTATGAATTATAAAATTCCGACTTAATGTGAGTAGAAATTTTTTATTGTATTTTGTTTAAAGGTTGTAATTAAATTGGTTAAATTAAATTGATCGTCGCGCTTAAATTTTCTGTTGCAATGAATTCATTTTAATATATTCACTTAAGTAAAAACTAAAAATAATTATTTTATTTTGTTTTTGCTAATTAAAAGTATAAATATTATTTTATTTTATTGAAATTTATTATTTGAATTGAATCGCTTATTTATTTTTTATTGGAAATTTATGTCAGCAAAGACCAGTCACCAATAGGTATTTTATATGTATAAATATGTATTTTATATATGGTTTTGATTTATTTTTTAAAGAAATTCTTCAACAGATCCTCGGGAAATTTTCAATTGCGGAGGTTTTCTTTTTTATTTACAAAATTTTCACTCCTTGTTAACTAATAATTAAATTTAAATTCGGATTCGGTGGCAATGCACTGGCTTTTAAAATTTAAACAAAATAACAAAAACTTTAACAAAGGTCGTATCGTATTAGATAATATATTTTCTGTAATAGAATTTTATTCAACTTCTATATTTATGGTTTTTCTTTTGATTATAAATTTCCAAATTTAATAAATAAATCAATCGAATCTAAATCATTATTTTTAGTATTATTAAACATTTAAATATAAAACGAAGACATGAATAAAAATTGGACCTTTGTCCAATTTTGGAAAAATTGGAATTGGAATTTAATTATTTAATTTACCTTTTAAGAAATACAAATGAATGTTTTTTTAAGAGTTCACGATAGATCATCATAGAAATCATTTAGTTTGTTGTAGATTTTGTCACGTTTTTGTGATTATTTTGACTAATATTTTTTCGGTTATAAAAATTAAATCAATTAAATCAATTAATTTTTTTTTGTAAATCATCCAATATTTTAAAATTAATACCAACAATTATTTGAATTAATTAAATAAACCCATTGATTTTTGTTTTTATTGTGTTTTGCATGGATAAAAGATATCTATTGTGAACTCGACCGTAGTTTTTGGATTACTAAACCAATATTCTATAGAATTTTTTATTAATGAAATAAAGTTTATACAAAAAGTCATTTGTCCTATTTTCCTAATATAAAATACCTAAAACAACGTTATTGACCTGCGGTTTGTTCTCTAATCAATGAAGAAACTACACATGTCAAAAACTTTATCCTATAATTATAAAAAAAAGAATTCCAATTTGGGTCTAGCCCTCAGCTCATTTCATTCATAGAGTGTCGAGTAAAGCGCCAAGTATTTGCTCCTATCCAAAGCCCTCTAGTCCCGTAAAACGGACCGACTACGCGCCAAGTATTTGCTCCTATCCAAAAACATATAGCGGGGTAAATGGAAATCTGAGAAACCCCTTAAGAATTCAACGTTTTTTTAAATTAATTGTCGGGCTTGTATAGGGTAATATTTAAGTTTCTACAAATATTGATTTTCAGGTAATGGAAAACGGTGGGTAAGGGGTTTCCAAATAGTCTAGACTTGAGTAACCTGTAATCGAGTTAGATAGATTTTATTGTTTATTTTAATATGTATTGTATTGTATAAATTTAATAATATTTTAATTTGCATGTTTATATATATTTTTAATCATTTATCAATTACATTTCAATCAAGTTTTAAACATTTCACTCTACATATCTATGTTAAATTTATATTAATCCTTCAATAATATAAAGAAAATATATTATTGTTGAGGATCAATTATCATTTTGGAATATTATTTTTTATAATTGATATTACACAATCAATTGTTTTATGAAGTTTTGTTATACAAAATATTTTAAAATAAAATTATTCAGTATTTTGAAGATTAATTAGGATCTGTATTTTTTCGGAAAATGTCCATGAAAGATATAATATTTATTTGAATCATTTTGAACTGATCTTGTTAGAATTTCAAAATATATAATAAAATCGAAGTTTCCGTATAAAAAGCATGTAAAAATCCAATCTACATTTTAATATATTGAATTTATAATCTCAATTTATCTAGGGATAAATTGATTCATATACCGCATTGCTTATATTCAATAAAATTATATTAATTGTAATCCATTATTAGTTATTTTGTTACGGTAATTCAAATAAACTCGTTCTCTTTGCTTGATTATTTTTTATATTAATGTTACATAGATCTACTAAACGAATTTGTTAATTTTGTCACACCAAAAGTTTTTATTATAAAAATGAAATATAAACATCATCTCCACGGTAAAATCAGTCAATTGATACTCCTCGCGATTTCTATATGTGTAGATAAAATAACTGCAATTAAAATGAAAAAAATTATTATTAATTTTTAATAATTGGAAATAAATGTTTAAATAAATATAATTATAATTTTTATTTATTTCAAAAATTGATTAATAAAAATAATTTTGTTGTGCTATGCGATTCTTTGGGATTTTCAAGGGCATTACGTATAACATTAAAATAAATGAATATAATTAAATAATTATAAAAATAAAAACGTAAATGACACAGAAAAATCCCAACTGAGCGCAAACTCTTATTTTGTATAGTTATTCTAAAATTAAAATATTAAAATAAAACTTCATTTAATATTGTATCAAATATTTACCCAAAAAAGTTTATTATATAAAAGCCAATAACAACAGGAAACAAATTTTATTTTATATAAAATATTAAAATATATATTTAACAAAAAATGTTCAAATATTGCATTGATAAAAAGTTATTTATTAAAGTTAAAATAAAAAATACAATTCTATAATCGAATATGTTCGAATTTTATTTTATTTCATATACTTATCGACTTATTTTTCTTAATGCTATATAAAATATATTTCAGTTTTTCTTTTATTCTTTATCTAAATATATTTAATCGTTTCGATTTCCTTCAACTTACCACATTGTTCCTATATATTATTATTGTATATGCAATTATATACGAGCTTATATATAATAAAAATTATCTATATAAAAAATGTTTTATTTTGGTTTAGAAAAGAAAGAAATTATTTTTATATGTGCATATTCTACGATTCTACCACAAATACTATATTTAGAAACCAAATGGTAATCTTCAACAATTGGTCAATTTATATATATATATATATATATATATATATATATATATATATATATTATATATAATATAATCTATACATACAATTCATATATTCATATATTATATCTATAATGAGAGCTAAAGGGTGTCACAATTATCTGTACCACATTGAAATTCATTTAAGATTTTTCTGAACAATATCTCAAATATTTTCTTTATCGGGAATTATTTTAGTGCGATGAAATTCACTTCTCTTTTATTTGAATTTTTATTAATCTGTTTTACGGCAATCTTTTCTTTCATTAAATGTCAATAATCGGAATTCAATTCATTTTTAAAATAAGACCTATCAGAGCATAATCGATCGCAATAATTAATAATATATTTCATTATAAATTGTTTGTATATGCCGAACCTGTTTAAAAAATGTATATATTAAGAAAGAAAGAAATCGAAACACTTCACACAGTTTTCTTAATATTTTCCAAAAGCTGAACGGTCATCCTAGAATACTATCATTATCTATTCTTATTTTTTCCTATATATACATAAATATAAGTAAAACATTAAATTGAGCTTTTACTTTATATATATATTTTTAGAATATAATATTCTTATAAAATGAAAATATATATGAGTTTGGTCAGTTTGGTTTTGTACACTATCGTATATATAAGATTTAATTTTTTTTTTCACTTCTTTTAGTTTATCTATTTATTTATTTTTTATTCTATAAAGAAAATGAAATAAAATATTGCAATTGCGATATTATATTATACATTTATTGCACTCTATATGGTCATAATAAAATTTCTAAAAAAGGAAAATATCTATAAATAGCTTTAATTTGCAATTACATCGAAATAGCTGTTGCAAAATAAGAATTGGAGATACACATCAATAAAAAATATATATTTCAGAACTTTTGTAATAAATATTTTATTATAATGTTTTCGGGAGGGTTACTATAAAACATCGATTATTTGTATTTAATCTTCGTGATTTCAAATCGTTGATTCTAATTCTACAAGATTAATATCGTAATGTAACGAGCGTAAGGAAATGGATTAATTTTTAGTTGTCAAATTATGCTTGACTTAAACGTCTCTACTATATATAAACAATTAAATTATATTTTAGGTTTGAGGACAGTCTCCGATAAGTTTTCTATTATATTAATATTTAAAAAATACCGTTTTTGTTGTAAAATATTTCTTTATATGTCCAAAATAGTTTCCTTCCAACTCAAATGTTTTTCAATGTTTCGTCTGTATAATCAAATTTATTTCAACACCTATCAATTGATTTGATTGCTTTATTGTTATAGTATTATAGTATATTTTCTGATGGATTCAAATTGCATGGATAGTTATGAATGGATAAAAGGATTTTTGTAGTTATTACTGACCTTCCATTTCATTTTAGTCATATAATCTTAATGAACTGCATATAATGATTTATTCATACTCTATTCCTATGTGATATCAGGCCATGATAAACCCTTAAGAAAAAGATATAATTGCAATACAAAATTGAAATTCTTCATTTTATCAAAAACAGAACATTTAACTAATTAACTTATCCAATTGATAATTAACTATTTGGACAAAAATGAGATTGAAAATGGCTAAATGTGAAATAGCTTGTTGTTTCTATTGAAAATCTAAAAATGTTGTAACAGGAAAATTTACTGTCTATGTATTCCCAATAATATATAAATGGTATATATGGTATAATTATATATAGTCGCATTACTCTATTTATGTTGATATATGGAATATATGTGCAATAATAATGAAAAATAAAAATGTAATTTACCTGCATTATTGTATTTATATACCATATCATGTATTACGAACTAAATAAAAAAAATCTCTGTATATAATCATATAAGTCTTCAGAAAACAGTATATATACAAAAAAAATGTATTATCCATACACATGAGAGCTTAAATTTAATCTTATTTATTTAACGATTATATAGAATCAATAATGTACACATTTATCAGTTTCATTTTGATTGAATTCATTTTTAAATTAAAAATGTATAGCGAGTAAACGTAAAAAAAAATTGATTATAATAACTTGAAAATCCCGGTATTTTCGAATGCTAAATAAATTAAATAAAAATATAAAATAATCTCTAAATGTTGATATAAAAAAATATAGACGACAGTTAAAAAAGGATATTTTTGCAATATTTATGCGGATTAAACCAGTGCATTTAAAAGATAAAATTCTGTAAATTATTTGAATGATCAATGCTCAAAATTTAAAAAAAAATTTGGATGTTTTATTAGTTTTTTTAATTTTAATTCATACACAAACTTTTTGTATAGAAAAAAGCATAATAAAACGATAGTGATGAGTATTTTTTCCATTAAGTTGGGACTTAGTAGGCCAGTAGCAATCATACTCAACTTCTGATCCACAAAATCCCAACCCAATAAAAATTGTTTTATTTATAAACATTTGTTTTATATAATGTGCGTATATCTATATATAAAATAATTTATGGATGGTACAATTATCCGCTTTTACTATTTATTAAAAAATAAAAATTAATTTATATACTTACTCATATGAACACCTCATAACATATTTTATTATGTGTTATATATAGAATAGACGATATACACTATCACATAGATTGTCATCATAAAAAATGTAATATAAATTGCATTCCCATCATAAAATAAATTTTATATATTGTATATATCTATATACAAAAAGCGTTCTCCTGGCATAACATATGTTTTTAAAAATAAATTCATCATATCATTTATATTTGTATAAAGTCTTCAACGAAACATCATATGTTATTTGTTATCTTGTATAAATAATCTCATTATAAGATTTTAAAAGATAAATAATTATATTGCGTTGATAAATGATGTATGTTTAGAAATGGCATTCGTCTGCGTCTTTCTCTATATATATATATACCATATACAAACTATATATGAACAAAAAAGGTAAAATGAATGATAAAATTTAATGAATAATATTTACAGTAAAGAATTTTTTTTAACTTATAATATTTTAATTAAAACAAAAAAAAAACGAGCATATTCAATAAAAAAAATCGATACGCACAAATATATTATATAAATCTTAAATCTATTTTAAAGCCGATCTATATCTTAATATAAATCTTACATATGATTATTTATGTAATTTTTTTATTTCTGCATAAAAAATTACCTACAATATAAGATTTTAATGCAAAAAAAAATAAGAAGACTAAAAAAACTTGTAATGAATTTCGTAAAAAAATAAATAAAAATATATTTATGATGTTTTAATACATTATCTTATATATATTCGCAGACTTCTATTGAGTAAGTCAACAATCATGTCATGTTTCTGTTTTTTTTTTATATTTAATATGGACTTAAAACTTACTAATTAAGAATTAATTCAATTTTATTTATATTGTATATTTGTAAAGGCTATATAAAAGTGAATTTTCATATATAAAAATATTGACAAGTAAATCAATATTTAATTTATATCACATGGTTGTTATGTGCTTTTAGCGATGTTGGAAAATATGTTTATGTATAATATAATTCGTGTGAATGATATTTTTATTATTATTATGAAATTCCGATTTGTATTTATACGCGTATATTTATATAGTGAGTGAATGTGTGCAAGCTGCTATTGTTGTAAATTAATTATTGATGATAAAGTTGTTGTCTTGAAATAATCTTCACACAAAAAAAAAACATGATTTATCCGCATGCAATATATTATATATATACATTTTTGTATATATATAAAAGATTTATGATTTTCAAATCGCTCATATGTCGTAGTTTGTTAAAGTGATGTATTTTGTAAAATATTCATATAAAGACATTTATTTGAAATATAAGGAATATTTTCTCTTTGTATATATAAATACAATAAAATAATTGACGAATCGAGTGCAAATAAATTAAACCGGCGATTATTTTATATTAATTGGCTTTTAGTTTTTAGTTGTTTTAAGTTTAGCTTTTCTAAATGTGGACTTTTTAATTGAATTAATTTAATTTGTATTTATCTATATATAGTTTATTTAAGTTTGTTACATTTTTTTTCATCTGGAATTTATTTTCTTCTACACATTCTTCTATATATATATATATATATATATATATATATATAAGGAAAAAAAATTCTTTTAATATGTATACATCAATTCTGTTAAAAGAAAATATTCTTTTCATGTGTACCTATTGATTTATTATATAAATAGATATACCTATTTTATATTTCGATTTGTGTATCTATGATAATTGTTGTTTTTTTTTATGAATCAAATACGTTTGTTTGTGAATATGTTGTTTGATCACACTGTTTGATCCTACGTAATACAAAGCATAACCTTATCACCATGAATATATTCATGGAAAAATTCGCTTGACTGTGCCCGGTTTCACCACTACGGATGTTTCCTCTTAAGATTCTCATAATAAATTAATTTGTCATTTACAATATAGTAACTATTCGATGCAAAAAACATTTATTTTATATTATTTTTGATATCCTGGATACGGTACAACCATCTTCAATATCAATAACGTTCTTTGAATTGGCTATACCATCTTCAGGAGCGGATTTTTTTAAATGTAAACAAAATATAAATGCTTTCCACAATTGGCGTTTATTTACAATGGCACAATACTTTTTAGTTTTCAGCTAATAAAAAATTCCGGTTGTTAATATTTTAACCAACTATTTATGGGTTATTAAACGATTTGTGGGTTATTAAAAGAATTTTCGCGTTATGCTGATTCACCTATAATACACGCATACAGTTGAATTATAAATTAAATATAACCATCCTCCGTAAATAGTCATTAATTTTTATTTTAAATATATTTTAATCTATATCTCAATTTTATATAAATATATATAAATTAAATTTATTATATAATTTTAATTAATATTTTTTTTTTTTTGCTTATAAAATTTGTTATCGCTTATAATTTATTCTAATTTATTTATTTATGTAAATGAAACGGCGACATTTTAATATATCTATTTGAAATTATATTTGAAAACAAATGTTCAAATTAGGTAATGTATAATTTCATTTCATTATAAGGAAAATAAGTCCCCCTAAACAAATATTCAATTTCAGTTAAAATATTGTGAAAAATCATGCGATTTTTGCACGATTAACTAATTGTTTTTATGTTTTATCTTTCATATTATATTATATACATACATGTAATTGCCGTGTCGGCGGTTCTTATGTTGTATGGTGCAATTTATAGTTGTTATTATAGTTGAATATGTTAAAAAAAAATTATTTTTTTTGCTGTAATTAATTGTATAATAAGTATTACATTACTTTAATGTCACAATTAAAATTAAATTATCTATATATTAAAATGAAATAAAATATATATATATCGATGCAAAAAAAAAATAAATAAAACTTATTTAAACAAACTAATTTATATATTACTCGCATAGATTGGAAATTCAATATATAAGTAATAAATATAACATATGTAAATTACACCAAATATAAATATATAATATATTATAATATAAAATTGCATTATTTTATAAATTATAAAATCAATTTAATAAAATAGGTATAAATATAAATTACAATTTGTCAGAAAATTAATTTAATATATGAGTGTGTATTATAAATTATTATTATATTTTATATTGATATCAATTTCATATAAAATATATATAGTTATAGTACAATATATATAGATAAAAAACTATATGTGTAAATATATTTCAGAGAATCACGTATATTATTTACATTCAGCATGTGGAGGTATACTTTTGATTATTATTTTTAATTTTTCATTTTTTTTACACATTATCAATATATTTATATATATTATATTATATGTATATATAGTGTGGACATTAACCAATTACATTTTATGACATTTTAAAATTTAATTATATCGATTTTTTGCATGTATGAACGATATTATAAATTTTGATATACATAAATAATTTAATTTTCTTTATATTATGTTATAAATTTAATAAAAAAATTAAAAAAAAAGAAGTGTAATTATAAAATATACTGAAATTTATTCAAATATAATATATGTTATGTTAAAGTATAGAAAATAATAGATTCGACTAGACAAATTTGTATAGAAAATATATTTCATATAATAAATTTAAAAATGTAGTTTATATACATGAATAATGCGAATGTGAGAAAATTAAATTAATATTACATCAAAATTCATTGATTCTTTCATGCATATAAATGACATGAAAAATGTAATTATCCCTTTAATAAATGATTTAAATAATGAGCCAGAAATTTTGTTGGATAAATCAAAATCAAAAAGAATTTATTTGCATGTATTTCGATCATATGCAATATCACTATGAGGACATAAAGGAATTGTTATAGACATATTGTGGATTCTCTTTTGTTGTAGAACAAAATATTAATTAAATATAAAATGAATGTGATGTTTCAAATTTATGTTGTAAAATTAAATTGAATGTGGAATGTAATGACCAATGTCATTTTTGAGATTTCGGGAAAAAGGACAAGAAAATTAAGAATTTTTAAATGACCGCAACTCAGTTATTAAATCATAACTTAATTAGGTCACAAGAACATCTTTGATCAATATTGTACAACACAGTCGAGAACGATTCCAAATGTCAAATCATTTAAAGAAATTAACACAGCACAGATTTCATTTCAAAACGATTTTAACTTTAGATGAGTCAATGATATCGAAATGATGACAATAGATGTGTTATTGAACCTAAAGTCAATATACATATGTACAATATATAAAAGGTTTTTGTGAAAAAAAAATAATACTATGCAATAGATTTGATATTTCTTTACCTTTGCTTATATTTTTCGAAGTCGGTTTTATATTTTTTTCATTTGTGAATAAATTCTTATTGTCTAATGTTGAGTTATATTAGAAACATTTTCCTTGTATATCCCAAGCTATAAATTGATCTTAATCTTAATATTTATTATTACAATTTACTAAATAATAAATAAATACATATAAATTAAAATGTTTAATGTGAATATTATACTCATATTCGTAATAGAAATTTATTAATTTATTAATATACAGGGTGTCCCAGTACAGGGTGCCAACCCGAAACAGGCAGGTTCTACACCTCATTTCCATTCAAAAAATGTATGGCGACCCCATGTCTATCTGCCTTGGTTTTCGAGCTAGCCCGAAAAAAAGACTCAAAAAACCTTGTCTTGAGATATGACGAAAATAATATTGAAATATGACGAAAATAATGCAAATTTTTCAAAAATTTAAAACACATTATTATTTTCATTATACACAAACATTATTTTCGTCATATTTCAATATTATTTTCGTCATATCTCTAAAACGAGTTGACATATGTTAAAAGTTTGTACATCAAATTAAAGCTAAAACATCAAAGAAGTTTTTCTAAAAACCGACAGCTGATAAACATAAAAGTTCTATAGTTCTCGGCTTGCAAAATAACAAAAATATTTGAGGCCGTTGAAATTTCTTGTGTTTGACCAGCTATAGCATGAAAACGGGTTGTCGCCGATGTTTGTGTTATTAGAAACAGGTATAGATAGTTAAAATACCTTTCCAACAAGGTTATAATTATTGGATTCCGATCAGTGGTTGCTGAGATATGGTAAATAACATCTACATACTACCATGAACTTCAACGAAATCGTTTTTTCGGGCTAGCTCGAAAACCAAGCGAGATAGACATGGGGTGGCCTTACATTTTTTGATTGGAAATGAGGTGTAAAACCTGCCTGGACACCCTGAACATTTAATGGGAATATATGGTTGTGATTGGTGAATGAATATAGAAAATATAAAAACTTTAATGTCCTTAGGCAAAATGCGTTGCATCAAAAATACATGAAATAAAATATTATTATTGATATGTATAGCTTTTAGCTAATTTATTTTATATATACCTCTATATAAAGACAAATCATGCATTTATATAACGCATTCCAATTCACCTTTGGAAACTTGAATATAATACAATATAATTAAATGATTTTGAACCATCTGTAAAAACAGAAAAAGAGAAAGTAATTATATTTTATTTCTTTCCAAATTAATTAATTAGTTTTTTATATTATTACAATTTATATACTCTATATAATTATAATAATATTTGAATATGTGGGTGGGTGTAACAAACTGATCAACATGAAATGCTTTCTTAACGAATTAATTATTTATCCATAAAATGAAGATATCCCAACTATTGATTAAGATTAGGATTGTGCTGACCTGTTTGTTAGCGAACATATAGAACTTATCTTAACTTATATTAAATCAGCATTTTTCCTGTATGGTTTGGATATTTTCGGTACATTTTACTTAATTAGTTCAATTTTTACGGAGAGACGAGAGAGGAGAATATATTATTTTTAAAATAAAAACCAAACTCAAACCGATACCGTAATTTCGTAAGCAATTTTCTTTAAAAGGTAAATTTTTCATAATTTTTTTTTAATAATAGAAATTCTTTAAATTAGATATATTTATAGAAAAAAAATGTCCATAAAACATTCCGTTATATAACAAAACACAATATCGCGCTCCTTAAATTGTATATATATATATATATATATATATATTTAAATATTATATATATATATACTATATTTATATATATATAAATTGACATGTAATTTATAAGCTATTTTTAATAAAATAATTTTTTACATTTAATACCATATTTAATGTTTTTATATACTTTATACTTTTACACATGTACATACATAATATATAAATAATTTATATATTTAATTCAACTTATATATATTTTGTAAATATAATATAAATGTTTTGAATTACTCATGATTAAATTTTTATTGAATTTCACGCAGTGAACATTTATTTATTAAAAAAAAAAAAAGATCATTCATTCATTATTGCATTCATTCACAATTACAACAAATTAAATTACATATATTATAAAATTGTTTACATTCATATAATTATTTTTAGATGAAATTTAATACATTTATAGAAAAACACTTTACCATCTATATACCTATTTAATAATAATATATAAACATTTTTATTTGTCTTCCAATGTAAATATAATTTTTTAAATTTGCATATATAATAATAATAAGAATAATAATATACATATTATTATGTATTTTATGTAAATGAAATTTATGAATATATAAAGGTAAAAATACATGCATTTTTTATTTATTGTCTTGTTAGCAATTTGTTTTGTATACATGTATGCATATATAAAGCAATATTATTATACACTTTTTGTATATACCAAAGTATATATATACCATAAATAGAAACTTTATGGAAAATATAAATAATATATATGCTCTCTGTGGTTCATGTGACAAACAGGAAATATTAAATAGAACATAGATTTATTTATTTAAATATAAATACATATATTTTTTATGTCTAATTTTTTATGGGTAAACATTTTTATTTGCGAAATCATTCCATAAATGAAAATATTTAATAAAAAAAATTATCTGTAATTTTTTTTTAAATATATAATTTTACTAATAGATTGAAGATAAGATATTATGTTATTTTTACTATATCAATTGGTAAATTTTGTTATATTCGATTTAGAATTCACATTTTTTTTTCTATCATTTGGTAAATTTGTTTGTGTTTGTGAAAATCACTTTAAAATATATTATTATATATAGTTTTGATTTTAAAAAGTAAAATATTCATATAATAAATTTTGTTTACGGAAAATATAAAAATTTTATTTTTCCGATTTCTGATCGTATATACTATATATATAATTTATTTTATCATTTTGTGTGCATATATGAGAATAACTTTATTTTTTAAAAGCGTATATATATATGTATAGTATAAGAATGTGTATACATTAGTAGAAGAAAATTTAATAAAGTTAAAATAACAAAAAAAAAAGCAAGTGTATTCTTCAAATAATATATATTATTTATATATGAAATTTTGTTATTTTTGGTAAAATTATCATAATATCAAGATTTTTCCTTTTTATTAGTATATTTTAATATAATATAAATTTTGTTATTGAAATATTTTGTTATTATAAATGCTATATATAAAGTTTATATACGACTGTAATTTATAAAAAAAAAACTACGACGATTTATGGACGAAAAACAAACAATATCACAATATAAAAATTGATTTATGTATAAATGGAAAAATAAAATTTGTTTATTAAAAATGTGCTTTATACCGTCAGTCATTTAATGCGGCTTCATTATACATCCATATATGAAAACTCTTCGAATTTAACGTTTTTGTATTTTTGTATAAAAAATATTTAGAAGTGTTGATTATTTCTATCCTATAATATGAATTGTTAAAATCATAAAATTGTTTGCAAAGCCATTAGAAATTTAAAGTAAATCGAATCGAAAAATATTTGTATTCAACATAGTCTAGATAAAACTTTAGCTTATAATTCAAATATAAATTCATTTATCATACGTGAAACGAAACAAAATACGATAATTTTTAATCACAATGCATAGAATTTATTGTTCAAGTATCTTGGACAGTAAATTTTATCATTTTACCACAATTAGATGTTTTTTGTTTATAAATGTACGATTATATTTTTTTATCAAACTAATCGACAACTACAACAATTATTATTGTTTCCTATTATTCCCTATTTGTTATACAAACTCACTAGGCACAACGAACTATTAAACCACTTATGAAGTTTTACTCTTGAAATAATCACATTTCTTCTGAACAGAAACACTGAGATTTAATGAAGATCAATATTTAAATTGTAATTAAAGTTATTGCAGCAAAGTAATATTGCTATTTTACTACATTAATAAAAAAGTATGATTTTAAATTATCTTCAAAAGTAAATTCAAATTTAACTCATAAAAACCATCTACGCACGTCGTAAATAAAACAAAGGTGCGCTTTTCTACCGACTATTGGTATTAGCTTTGGACAACAGAATTGCGTTGCAAAAAAGAGAGTCGTTAAATTATTCATTTGATAAAATTTCCCTCTTTTACCTGAATTTTTATTATTAAATCCTATACCATAAAGCCAGGCTATTATCAATAGGATATAGAGTTGTTGTAAAAAAAGTAAAACAAATGTGCATATAACAATGAAAAATTATTCAATTACTCAATAATCTATACAATGAACTGCATATAATATAATAGTTATTAAAACATTATATTTGTGGAAATTTTCATCAAAAATTACTATTGAATGAATTTTTTTTTACATATATTCACATTAAACATCATGTTTTTTTATATACATTTAAAATACATTATGCATGTATATTTAATTTATATGATAATTCATTAAACAAGGCAAATAACAGCAGGAGTCAATAACACTCGTTTTCTTTTTCTATTTTTTTTACATTGCATTTTCACATAAACGTATACAATCTGCGTAAATGTATATTAAACATATATGAATATATGCTGTATATATGCATAGATTATTATATAGTACATTTATTTATTTATTCATTCATTCAATATAGGATCTCAACGTGAAATTGTTAAATTTTTAAAAATTATTTATTTTTTTTAAATCATATGTCATATAATTTACTTTTTTTTCTCTATATATATATACGGTATTTATGTATATACATACACAATGTGAAATTTATAAAGTCTAGCTTATTCATATATAAATATAACCAATAATATAACCACTATAGGTATACAATATTGTATATATATTTAATATGGATATATTCATATTATACTCCCATCGAAGTCAACCACAGAACTAACAAATAAACCCATATCACATACAATTTATTATTATTTGTATATATATATGTATGCTTGATTCTATATAATACATGTGTTATGTACTGTATATTGAATATGTGAAAAAATTGTATAAGGTACATATGGATACATATCGTATCGCATGACAATAGCTAAATGTATGTTGACGATGAACCTATACATATGTATGTATATACAAATTCAGATAGATGGATATATGTGCTAGGAAATTCAATTCGAAACTCAATTGCAATTTGAATTCTAAAAGTTTATTTACAATTTATATATATATAATACTATATGGATATAATATACGAATCGTAACAATAAAAAAAACCTAATATACCATCACATACAGATCTTTTTCTATGGTAACATACAGATCTTTTTCTATGGAGATCTTTTTCTATTTCTTCTAACATACAGATCTTTTTCTATGGAGGTAACATACAGATCTTTTTCTTCAACCCACACTTATTACATTACTTGCACATATTGCAATTGATAGTTTTTTTTTTTTGCATTCTGTTTTGTATTTGAACTATATGTGATTTACCGGGTGATACATATATCCATATATATATATAGAGAGAAATATGGATATAATCTATTATATAACTATACATTTATATATATATATATATATGCGGAATGCATTGCATTGAATTCATGTATGTTCTTTGAATAAACGTTCTGTGAATACTCACCTATAAATGAATGTGCGGGGATATTTATAAAAATAAATTTGTTGTTTTACGATTTATTTTATTATTCTTATCTTATATATTTTTACATATTTTAATGTTCATATGAAATACGCAATAAATACAGTATATATATATAATATAATCTACAATAAAGTTTTCATATATACTAAATTTATTGAAATGTATATATATATAATATAACTTCTATATTAATTCAATTTCAAGTATATTATCATCTGCATATACTCACTTTATAATAAAAAAATATACGCGGTGAAAATACTCGAAAAATGTTAATGCAAAATGATATTAGAATTGATAACATACATAAAACATATTTTATTATTTGTGAGTTCTTTTCGGTATCCATTTGCATTTGTTCTCTATTATTATTATTATTTTTTTATTATATTATCGCATATAATACTTATTTAAACATTTCAATATACATATATATATATATATATAATAAATAGAGTAGCTTTAAAACAATTTTTTAAAAGATATCTTATATTTGCATATATATAATGCATCAGCGGCAAATGCACAATATATCTATTTATTCAATTAAAATAAAATTATATACTATAGAAAGTAATTGATTGAAAATATTTCTTTTTTTTTTATTAATTTTAATCTGTATTTTTATTATATTATAAAAATATTGTATATCGCTCTCAGGATAAATAATAAAAATTGAACCACTTTAACAATGAGGAATTATATGTTCTGTTATATATTAGATATACATCATATATATAATATATATAAATTTTGATAGCATTTATATATATTTATAGAATATTAAAAATACGAAAAGAATGTGTATTCAAAAGTCAAAATATATATTTAAAATAAACAAAGAATTATTTATTTAATGCCAAATAAAAAAAAATAAGCGATGCGATGACTTTGGTTTTGACCAATATACATACGATAATATTATTATATGCGGTATTTGAAAAAAAATTATCAATTTATAAAATATGTATATTATATATATATAGTTAGAAGAAAAATAGCAAAACAAAAAGAAATATTGAAGCGACACACGCCTACAACACCATATATATAGTATAAATAATATGGTTTTGTATTTTTACATTTTTTTTTCAATTCGTTACCTTCAGAATCAAATGCGGTTCAAAAGAGGGTTGCAATGCGGAATATATCCATAGATTAGAAAAGGATTTGTAAGGATGACTTGCAGATTTGTTTAGTTTGTTTTGTTTTACTTTGAAAAACTATCTTTAGTATGTAGAATTCTTTTGGAAAATTTTCACACAGCATTTCCTTTACGAAAATTAATCAAAATTTTTTTATAGAATATTATATAAATAATTTTGTTTTATAAATGGCACTTACATTAAAATAACCCCCGAATTACACAAGTCTTTATATAATTAAATTTCTTTATGTAGAAATTACTATAATATTTGAAAAACAAAAGCAAACTAGAATGGTCACAGAACCGACCCTGTGTAGAAAATGTAGAAAGTATTACATGTAAAATAAAATATATAGTTTTCATGAATTTACATTATTCATATAGTTAAAATAAATTTATTTACAATTTTTTTTTTGTTGAAATGCGATCTACCATAAATAATTGTAATAGGACATAAAAACTAAAGAAAGAATTTTATTTTATTGAAATTTAAATTATTTATTTTAAAATATATAACTAATCAATTTTCCACAAATGTTATATCGTTTTTAATTTTATTATATATTATGTTAGATAACGTTCCAGTAAAGATATGTAATATGCTTTTTTTTTAAATATACATCAGAATAAAAGTAAATTGTTACAAAAAATCATAAAATAAATGTATTTCATCCAAATATATATTGTCAGTTTATTCGCAATGATGGGTAGAGAAATGAAATTGTATAAATATAAAAAGGGCAGTTGTATTTTCCTTTTTATATTTAAACAATTTTTACATTTATGTGTAAAGTATTGTAATTTCCTTTTTTTTTTACTTAATTTGTACCGAAAAAATCTCACATTTTATACTATATTATATATTATCGATATTATCATATATTTTAGATAAATAAATGTGATGTCCTTTGTATATTTTATATGATTTTATTTATAGCAATGAATAAATCTCATAATAATAAAGGTATATCTTTATGCTACCAGAATATTTTGAATTGAATATTTAATAATATTTTGAACATTTATGTTTTATATAAAAGTATATACGCAAATATTTTAAAACATTTTGAAAATTTCATTACGCATAATACTCAGTACTCACATAATATTTTATTTGTATTTTTTTTTTTTTTTAGATAAAACTTAAATTTACTAAAATAAAAGACCGAAAACATAAAACAAACAACTGTTTAGAAATTTCTATATATATATATATAATGTAATATTTTTTTATTTGCATTTATTATTTGTTTGTGCAAATTTAATATCATTTGTTTACACAAAAATCCTGAAAAAATATAAATGAATACACACACACACTGAATGAATGGGATTAGTTTATATATGGATGGTCAATTGGTCATACCAAAAGATCTTTATCTGTTAAAAAAAGGAAAAGGATAGAAAACCAATTATAAAAATACTTTTAGTAATGTTGTAGCTGTAAATCTTTAATAGCCATCAGTTGGGACTATATATTTGGAAAGAAAAATTATCATTCTAATTTTAAACATGTTGTATCGATTTGATATTCTCAAACTTTTCCTGATGACAATCGGTAAGGCATTGTTCGATTTGAAGAGCCCGGTTAAGATTTATAGCAATTAAATATTTCACATTGAAAATTGCCGAGATATAATATTTTGTTATCTTATGTTTAAAGTATTAACGTACATTTTAAGAAAAGGAATAAAAATATGGGGAATTTTTTTCAAAATACTATAGTATCCCATTTTTAAAACAAATAATAATATTTCTATATCATTCCAATTATCTCACTGTTTTTTTTTCCATATATATAAATAAAATTTAATATTTATGAAACTTTATTGGTCGTAGACCATAATCATACAAGTACAATATAACTACTAATTTATTCATATTAATCATAATATAAGTGACCAATTGTATTATTATAATTTGTATATATAAATATATTTCTTTTTAATTACATCCATATAAATTTTTAAATAAAAAAAATTCTACATAATAACTGAATTTATACGCGCAGTTATAAAGGTATATATATAATATATCATTTATATTATTTGCCTCATTAAAGATGTTAAATGATGTACACAATATTTATATGTGCATTATATATATATATATAATATTGTATGTGATTAATCTTGATAAATTTTTCACTTTATGTGTCTTCATATATATAATTAATTAACAAATGTCTATAAAAATCCATAAAAATATACAACAAACACATATATGAAGATTAAAAATAATTGATTTCATTATTATTATTAGTATATATAGTATATGTATATAATAAGTATATTTAAGTTGAATGAAAAAGGAATTTTTATATTATACACATTTTTTTTTGTGTTTACCATACATTTACTGCATATACGCATAATGATAATAATAATAATAATAATAATATAACCAAATGACTAAATACCATATTTATAAATTGTTGCTGATTATGTATTCATTGCACGTGCCATAAAAAAAAGTACATTTTAAAACGTATATATTATATATAAATACATATCAATATAAATAATGATGATTAAACTCTTTATATAGAACTCCTTCTGTTTAAATGTATATATATATTTTTGTACTTAATCGTTAATAGCTTATATAAATTGTAATTGTATATTATATACCGATGAATGTAATAAAAATAAGTTATCATCACATATATATAAATGTATTTAAAGATGAAAAGTAAATAAATCATAAAAGATGAAATTTTAATAACGAATAATAATAATAAAAATAAAATAAATATATTCAGTTATATCAATATTATATATATTATATTGATGAAGTTATTATATTTATGAAACCATTTATTAAAACAACATTCCATATATATATAATAATAATAATAATAATTATTATTATACTCGTATATATCAGAAAATCTTATGTGTTCTGTTTATATTATCTTTTTTTTTTCCTATAATATAGATTTTGTTTTGTTTGTTATTTTTGAGTAAAGTATATTAAAGAAGAATTACACACCCACACTGCAAACATGAATTAAATAATATTAAATATATATTACTGATGGATATCCATATCGCATATATATGTATATATACAATTATACAATCTTTACATACACCCGGTAGTTTTTTTATTTATAAAAAAATGTATTTTTGTTTATCATCGATCACTTTTATATGTATATATAGAAATAATATCAATCGTTTATTGAATATAAATAAAATATTATAATTGTATATCTTTGATATACCAAAATGGTGATAATTTATTTATATATATTATATAGAAATGCTCTTATAAACGTTCAAGACTTTTTTTTTTCTTATAATATTTTATATACCTTTAAAGATAAATATCACTTATATTATTATTGTTATTATTATAAAAAAAATATACATATTATAAAAATCGCAGATCCAATAAGGATATTTCAATTCTATATAAAAATATATTCAATTATAAGATCACTCTCTATATATGAATTTGTATAAATATACTATGTATATATATACAGATTTACAAAATCACTGTTGAAAAATTTAATTTATTCACATTATATACTTATATAAATTGTATATATACATATATTGTTAATAACTATATACATTTTATTTAATATATTATAATCAGATGTATTTGTGATCAAGCAAATCAATGCAAAGTAAAAAATAAATGAATAAATATCGTTTATCGTTTACAAAATATATACATTTTTTTTTCAGTCATTATAAAGAACTATTTTTGTTCCATAACACATCATCATTATGTATAATCTATATTGTATATAAAGCGCGTTTATACAATATAGTCATAGATGACAACTTTATACCAATTTAAGATATATTTATATTGGGTCTATATATAGAGAAAATAATTCTGATTTTCTTCTTTTATTTATCTTATATTTAAGATAATCAAAAAATATCCGATCAACTGTAACTATAAATCTTTATTCATCCATTCGGTTATTTATGAAACTAAACATTCTAATTCATCCAAATGCGGCTCGTCTTTAATTGTAGCTATAGACAACCACTTTAACACATTCATGAATACCATTCAATTACTATTGTTTTTGACCAATTTCACTGTCATCATAATAATTTTCACCTAACATTTTCCACTTCATATTTATTTTATTTACAAAACTTAATGCAAAATCGTTCCGGTCAATATACATTTCTTTCATATTAATAACCGCGGATAAGTAAAAAAACTGATAAATGTTGTCGATACACAGCGGTAACTATATATAATAAATAATTTGACTGATTGAATAGAAATTTTGATTGAATGAATGTCATCGAAAGGTATGTGCTAACATTAGAAACTACTCCGGTAGATCAGGAGTTTTCAAATGAATTGATCGGGCATTTATTGATCATCATATATATATTTAAAAAAAAAAAAAAGCATGAAGGATATAATATAAATATGAAATACAGTAAATAAATATATAAAGTATTCTTCTACAAAAATATCCATCCATTTATTGAAAAGTATTTATTATATTGTATATACATATATAGTAGATAGTAGTAATAATAGAAATGTCCATAAAAAAATGTATCATTACTCTATATTTTGTATATATAGTATAATTTTGCTGCATATATTTTTTCCAACTCTTGTGCTGTTTTTTTTTCTTTTTGCATAGTACTTTAGAAGAATATGCAATTTTTATGCTAAATGGCTTTCAATATAAATATTTATTTAAAAAAAATAAATATATTTTAATAACATAAAGATTTTTTTTTAAATATAAATATAAGCTTTGTTTAAATGGTATTTGTTTTTTTTTGTTTTAAATTTATTTCATCTAAATAGTTATGTATATAATGTTATATTTAATATATTTATTCGATGTTTTTGTAAATTGAATGAACTTTAAAACAAAGTTAAATTTTAACAAATATTTCCATTGAAATTTAATATTTATATAACTGATTGTTGAAATGAGCATGTATGTTTGTTTCGCTGGTCGTCATAATATGTTACACTTTGTTTAATAATTCTGGACTATGTTGATTATGATAAAATTATCTTGTGAAATTAAAACTCCATTCGATTGAAAAATAAATTTAATTTTGAAGAAATAAACACACACAAAAGATCCATGTGGAAGCATAAAAGTGTCCATGATATTCTTTAAGTGGGCTATTTTTATAATAAATCATTGAATATATTACATATAGTTAACGCAGTATATGCCGTAAAAGTCCATCGAAATATATAAAGTCTTTGAATGTTATGTAATTTTTGCACAATAATTGGTTTACCCTACTTTCTGAATAATCCAATTTTTTAAAGAATTTTCACTTTGAATATACCCATCCTTGTATACATTAATAGATTTATCAATCCCAATATACATTTCATTTAAATCCTTATAAAATATTACAAGTTGCACAAAATACAATGAAAGAAAAACATATAATACATTAATTGTTGAACGATATATATATTATAGAAAATTTCGTGTTTTAAAACTTATATATGTATAGTTTTAAAGAAGATTCATTTTGCTTTTGGATATATGATATGTATTAAAAAACATTTCTCTATCATATACTTTAGAAATGTATTCACAACATTCAAATATATAGAAACTGTGCACGTCTAAACTAAAATCAAACCTCATTTGCATATATAGATTTATTTACAGTACATTAAACGTACACTCGAAATAAAAACGTTCAATTTTTTGTCGAGATTTGGAAATTGCTTTTAATGACAAAAAATTATATTTATATGGTAAAGAGTTTTACCAGAATTATCAGGTGAATTTTCAAGAATAATCAATTGTAAATTTTCTATATCAATCGTCAATGTTTTTTGCAAATTTTGATTGCATAATATTTCAATGATTATATGTTCGCTGAATTTATTTAACTGTTGATTCAATCAGGTCACATATTGAATTGAGCTTTAAAACAATAAGGAATACATTCATAAATAAATCATAAAAAATTGAATCAAATCCAACATTTGATATTTCGAGTGTATAGAAGGAGCGATATTATCGCACATTCTACAATTATGCATGTGTTTTTTTTTAAATTTATTCTTAATACATGCGAGTATAAAATATATAAATCATCTTCTAAATAAATTTAGAACTTTATTTTTTTTTATTATACATTTTTTTGAATAAGATTTATTGCATAAAGTACAAGAAGTATAAGAAGAAGAAAACGAAGATGTATTATTATTCTCTGTTTTTTTTTATTTGTATTATAAATTTCCTATTATTCAATCGCATTCATGTAATGATAAAATGCAGTCAAAAACTTTATATTTGATAACAACACATGCTCGTATATATTTTACATGTATATATGTTGATATATGGGAATGTACAAAAAGTATATCCTGAATTTAGTGTATAGAAAGTAGAAAAGAAAAGTTTTTTTTGTGAAAGAAATATAGAAAAACACACTTTGCAATGTTCACAAGAAAATCTCTATATTTTTCAGTTTCTCTTGTCTAATCGTTTAAAGTAATTTGTCTTGATTTAATGCTGCGAATATTATATGTATATATAATATGGATTATACTCGATTGTATATATAGAAAATGTTTCAATTCTATTGTCAAATTGAAAAGAAAAATAAACCAATTTATTTACTTTTTTTTTTGCATTAAAGATAAAACAATTTTTCCTGACAGAATAAGTTGATAAAAGTATAAATAATTATGCTATTTAAAAAAGATAATATAAAATAAATAATATATATACGATAGGATTACAAAAATAAAAATAACTTACAATTAGTTATTTCTATCGTATGCACATTTATATGTATTTGATTTAATTGTGATATATGAAAAGTAATTTCAAAAATCTAATAAATTTTTTTCAATTTATTTAACAACAGTTCAACTAATAAAATGAAAAATCCATATTGACTTTCCTCCAAAAAAAAACCTTCATAATAATTTTGGAAATAATATGGAAATAATAAAAAAATAATGCATAAATGCATTTTTCAAAATATTAAAAATACAATAAATGAAAATTCTGCAATTTTTTTAAATATTATATATACTGTATAAGCTTTTATATTATAATATGTTTTCATTTTTTCTTTTATTTTTTTTTTGTTTGATACCAAAAGTGTTGTTACAGAAAAGTTTTCAGACAGACAATAACAAAAAATAAAGGAAATATTTTTTTAAAAAAAATATTCTTGTTATTTGACTATCGGAAAAAAATATATGATATATAAAAAACTAAAAAACATGTTGGATATTTTAAAAAATTTTCTTTTTATTTTTACCATATATGATAAGATGCCCTAACGCCGCTCAACACCAATAACAACAAAAATATGTATACCATCAAAACTACGCGATGATTGCACTATAGGTGGTTATTATTATTCGTATATACATTTGGCTAAGAAAAAAAATAAATAAAAGTTTTATTAAACTTTGTGTTGTTAAAAAGATGATGTTTTTTTTTTCATTTCATAATAAAATACTATATAGAAAATATGGTAAAAGCAAACTTTTACAAACACTGCTCTATACCTATATGGTGATAATGATGATGGTCAACATATTGTATATTGGGTGTGAAAAGTATTTTATATGAAAAGAAAATTGCATTACTATGCATTTTTTTATTTTGTTGTAAATAAAAATACATTTCTTAACAATATTTTTGAAAGAAATGTTTTTTTTTCTTAAAAAAATGTTGTCAGTTATAAATAAAAATAACTATTTCTTTTCTTTGTTATATTCATTGAAATTGTATAATAATCCATTCATACACATTTTTAGATGCTTTTTAAAATTTGAATTGTACGATTATAATTTAAAAGTTTACCAATTTAATCTATACCTTGAACTGATTTTAATAATATTTATTATTCTTTATGTTACTTATTGTATTTGAAGGGGTATAAATTAAGGACAAAATTACTTGAATAGGAAAGTATGATTTCTGATTTTATAAACTTCTGAAATGTATTTATTTATACAAATTTATATTTGAAAAACACTATCTCTGTTTATCAAATTTTGAAACAATTTATTTATGTTAAATAAACATATTATTTAAATACAAGAATAGTTTTATTGAAATTTTGAACATTTTGAATAATACAAATACAAAAAAATTATGACAAAATAACTATAAATAAAATATAGTTTTTCCGTTTAATGATAACAAATATACAAATTATTACCAAATTCTATTCATCTATTCTTGAAACTGCGAATGTATAAGTTTTCCAATAAAATGTAAAATGTATTGAAGTTTTCCAATTTTATTTCGAAATGTAAAATAGTGCAAGAATGTATAATTACATTAATTGTCATGTTAATATATTAAATATTTTGCAGGTATTTTAACTAATTTTATTATGTATGATATAGATACAATAATATTACAAATATGCAAATATTTTCAAATTTCGAAAAACAAAACTTTTCCTATATAATATAGTTTAATGTATATAGGTTATATCAATTTCTGTGTATACATGAAATACATGTACATGTACTCGTATATAGTGAAACAATTAGTTTATAAATTTTTCGTATGGTGTGCATAATTTGGAACATTTTCTATTTATTTTGATATGCTGTATGTGTATGGGAAATGTATATATAAATGTATGTATCTATAAACTTTATATCGTCTCTGAAAAATGTATCTCCATAATTTCGAATAGCGATAGTTTCAAAGTTTTCTAAATATATAAATACATAAATTTTGTTTGTTGGATTTATTTTGAAACATTTAATGAACGTTAAATACTTATAATAATAATATTCTATATAAATAATAATAATAATATACATAAAGAATTGAAAGAATCACAACTCAATATAGAAATTTTAATAATAGAATATCTTTTCAAAATAAAAGTTTTTTTTTTTAATATATTTTATGAACAGTGTGTCTGTGAAAAGTTTACAAAGAAAATCATAAATTTTACAATTCTTAATTCTTTCAAATCCAACAATGAAAAACTTTTGTTACGTTAACCCGGAACCGTTCTACTTGGGATTGTGATTTTTAATCCGCCAAATTAATCTCAAAATAACAGAGGGGTTTTGTCGTGTTAAAACTCAATCCAGCTCACTTTCAATCCAATATACTCGTGTCATTTTAAAACGATATTAAATGACAAAAAAAAATGTTTTCGAAGCGTCAAAACGTTACATTTATTCAAAATTCATTTAAAGATGCCCAGATAACCAGAAAGGAAATACCATGAAAGGTATAATGAGTTTTAGAATTTATATTTGCTATAGATATTCGACCCCCTGTACATTAATGTATTAAAAAAACAACATTTTCTTTATAATAAACTTATCTATTATATTATATATTAAATACATTCCATATGCATATGCATTTTTTATACTATACTATACCTATATTTTGTGTTATTATATGCCAATATACAATAATATATGGTATATATTATTATTATTATTATATTATTATAAGATTATTTATTGTTGTTAATAGCATTAAAAACTTTATTTACATCCAGACATAATTAAAAGTTTACCAGAATGTCGCATAAACATTCCTTAACTTCTCATATCCTAATAGGAAAAATGCTAAGTTTTCACACAAAATTAATAATCTAAGTACATATTACAATGATGTTTATTGAATATTTTGTTCAATTATAAATGGATTAAAAGCAATTGCTTAACAATTATAACAAACTAATAAAATATAGAATAAATATGGATTTGTATTTGTATATCTCCAAATGTCCAGATATAAACATTGGAAATCAAAACTATTTTTCTCTAATGTAAAAAATGTTATCGTTAGAAAATCTTTGTTTTTATTAGAACGATTACATTTTTACAATGACCACTTCGTATAATAAGATATAGGTATATAAATAATTAATTCATTGATGTATATTTACGATATATAAATATATCCTTATTTATACACATTATATATATATAATGATACAGATATATACAATTGATTAGATACAATGTTAAATGTTAATATTTATATATTTGATATGTGTATATAAATTTATGTATCGATATACAATATATAGATTTATAGACAAAACAATAGACTTGATTTTTTTTACCATGTCTCTCTCTTAAGCTATAAGTGTCTTTAGAATACATTACACTATAGATAATGTCTGTATTTATTAATGTTTATTATTATTATATTATTATTATTTTTATTATATACAAATATTATTGTATACGGATGGATACAATAATATGAAAATATATAGTGGCAATCGAATAAGAAGAAAAAAACAATCTTGAGATTTATTATTTTTTCACTTAAGTATAATAACCTGGTGGTGGTGGTTGTTGGTTGTTGTTTGTGCATATTATATGGAACTTTGATTTTAAAATTTATATATATTACAAAATTATAATACTTATTATATTATAATGTTATATATCTTTATAGCTGTTCATTTTATTTTGTTATCTAAATAATATATTAAGTTGTGTGGTGTGTATATATTATATTATATTAAAGACAAAGATATAATTTTAATAACCACACCAACAACATTATTATTATTATTACTGCTATATTATTATATGTTATTCTGTTTTATTATATCTTTATGAAAAAAAAAAATTGAAATTGAAACAACAGGCCGCATATGACGGTCTACAAAAAGCGCATAGCACATATATATGTATAATAGCATATTTTTTCTATACAAACAATAGTTGAAAAAGCGACATAAAACATTGTTTAAACGAGTGAGTTTGCACGTTACCTGTCATTAAAAGTGCAAGCACATTATGGAATTTATTTATAGACTCGCTTTATTATTATTATTATTATTGTTATTATTTCAACTTTTTTTGTCTTTCTTTTTTATATTTCCATATATTGTATATAAATAAATAAATAATGTATATTATAGAAGAGATTTTTTACACATATACTTTGTATTTTGTATATTATCTTAATAAATGTGTATTGTCTACATAGATATTCATTCATTTATATATATAAATATAAAATTAATATACATAAAAAAATAAATGATACACACTTTATAGTCATAAAAATACCATTTTATTTTGTATAAAAACCACTGCGGGTGCATATTTGAATCTATTCAATATTTAAAATAAAAAATAATATAAATATTCATTGTATAGTTGATATAATATATAAAATAATATTGTGTATAATTTAAAATTCTATTATTAAATATTTAATAATTAAAGATTTTTTGTTTGTTTTTGGGAAAAAAATAAATGAAATAATAATAAATAGAAGAAATGCATAAAGAAAATAAATATTAAGTTTAATCTTCCACTGACTGATATGTATTTTGTGTATTTCCAACAGTCTATTTGCAATTAGACATGATCCTTTATTATTTAATGAGATCTTTATCCTCTATATAATTATACAGCTCCCCAAGAATAAACTTAAACCCGCAAGGGTCTAATTAAGGGGGCAAGGGTAAAAGAAATTCTGTATAATTCGCTAAATAATATTTTGTATAATATACTCACAAAATAATTCACAATTTGTTTAGAAAATTGTATATATGATTTTCTAAAAAAAGCTTGTATAATTTTTAAAATGGAAATTTTGTATAATTTTCCGAGGAAATCCTGTATAATTTATGTAAGGGACATTTATATTATGTTTTGAAATAACTTCTAATTAATTTTGCAAGGAAATTCTCTATAATATTCTGAGGATAGCTATCTATCGTCTATTCTTAACCAACAAGTTAAAAAAATCGTAAAATATCTTTAAAATACTATAGCAAATTTGTTAATATATAATAAGCTACCTATAACACAGTAACAATATTAAATATGCAAGTATATGTGAAAAACCCGATATATAAACTAAAGGAAAACTTTTGATGAAAATAGAGATAAAATGTATATATATATATATTTTATCTGTTATATAAAAAGAAAAAGTTTAAAAATGTATTTGAGATAAACAGAAAATTTCTTCTTTTTCTTCTTCTTCATTTCTTCATCAAAGTTTTTACTTTTAGTTGATGTATGTTTTTTTTTTGGTTGAATATTTTCAATGAAAATTAGAATTGATATGAAATTTAGTTTTTATTGCAAATATATTTTTTATGCGATAAAGGTCAAGAAATTTACAAACAAAAAATGAAGAAGAAGTTCGATTGTTTATCAAGAATATATGTATAAAAGTTGAATGAAGTGAATGAATATAGTTTTATTAGTAAAAAATATACTTGTATTAAATTATAATATATATAGAAAGATCGACAAAAAAATAAAATGAAACTAATTGTAAATGTAAATCTATACTATTTTATTTTTTTTTATTATTGCATAATATATAAAAATACACCAATGAATGTGTATATTATTTAATATATACTTCTATATATGTAATGATTATTATTTATTTATCTATACAATGTTGTGTATCAATTGTTTTTTCGTTTCGTTACTTTTGTATTAATCCATTATGAGCATAAATGTATATATTGTGGATATATATTACTATATTGCATACGGTATTGGTATTTTTCTTTTTTTCGTTTTGAATTTATGTAAAAGAAAAATGTTTAACATGCTCGTGGCAATGTATATAATTACAATGTTTTGTGCAATTCATTTATTTAAAATATATATATATATGAGCTAAATCATTGCCATTATCAACATATTAGATTCATGTGTATATAAATAAAATTTAAATACATATTTTTTTACAATGTATGAAATTTAGACCACACGAACTTAAACTTTAAATGTTGTTATATTGCATGTATTTGTATGTCACATATTCAAAAAATAATAAGTTATCAGCAAGTGTGATTTTAGAAAATGTATTAAGTGAAAATGTTTAATAGATTTTGATCAAAGATATAATTATATAATTAACCATTTTATATTTTTTTATAAAGAGTTATATATTTTTTTCTACAGATCTGATTAACAGTTTTACGTTTATAGTAATATTAGGGGAACACGAAGAAAATTTTGAAGATTATAATTTGCTTTTTTTTAATTTAATCAACCAAATTGATTTCAGGTTGATTAGAAATTGATACGTGAAAAACTATATCGATAACTGGTTTATATATAAATAATTATATAGGCAATAACATTTTAATAAATTATTGTTTTTTATGATATATCAAAAAATGTTATCTTTCAAAACACACCAGAACATTTCGATTTATATTTTAAATATAAATTTATAAATTCGCACCTCTCTTGAATATAGAACATTTATATAAATATGCAATTGGTAATTCTTATAGAATATATATAATTTAATAATAACTCATAATAAAAATTAATTGTTGTCACAAATAACAACTATTTATAACATTTATTCCCATTTTATATGCTCGTTCTATATACGTATATATTGAGTAGCATATATATGCATTACTAAAAAAAATGGTGTAAAATAAAGGTTGTTATGCAGGAATATGTGTATTATAATATTAATGAATTTAATTTATAATTTCTTAAGGTTATAATTTTTTTTTAAAGAAATGGCGCCTCAAAATGTATAATTATAGATTATTTTATATATATATAAATATATTACAGGTATATAATATATATGATATATCGATGAATATAATTATAACCTATGTAAAAATGTGCAAAAGAATCAGAATTATAATTATAATAATAAAATAATTATACTGCCTGCCGTTTACAAAACTACAAAAATACAAAACTACATGTTTGTATATATATATTATTATAATTTATTTATGTTACACACGACAAATACAAATGAATGAATTTCAATTTTAACAATTTATACGACGACACAATTTAAATAAATGTATTTCATTTGTATATATTTAGCATTTATCTGTAATTTGTAAAACACAACAGATAAAATACCTACTGGTTTTTTTTTTATTTGGTGTGTTTATCCGTTGCATACACAAATCGTAACATATTATATATGTATGTATAAATGAAATGAATGTACGCATATATTATAATTATTATTATAAATCAGAAAATATTATATTACATATTTGCTATAGCGATGAAGGTAATGATTATTCACATATTTAAAGAAAAAATATCACAGTGATACAAATCATATAGCGTTTTTTTTCTGTTCATTATTTACTGATTTTACTTTTAATCATATTAAATATAGTGTATTATTAATCAATTCAAAAATTTTCTATTTAATAATATTTAATTTTTATAAAATTTTTAATCTTGTATAATGCATGCAAAATAAATGCAAAACATGAATTAATTAATTTTATTATTAAATTATGCGGTTAATTAACACATACATTTATTTATTTATTTCCCTATTATCCTCGGCGTCGTCACATTTAGCATATTTATAAATGTTTTATAACTTCTATATATTAATAGAAATCAGAAATATATAAGAAATATTTTTAGAATTGTATATATTAATTTTATAGAATTATAAGAAAAAATTGTATATGTTATACATTATATTTTACTCTGTATAGATATAATTCATTGTTTTGTTATTATTATAGTGATTAATTGGGCAATATTTTAATGTTTTAACGACCATTGTGAAATCTTTTACCATCTTTTACTGATATAAATAAATATTTATATTTACGTCTAAACTATAAACCAACTTAACCACAGGCTAATTAGACTTTAAATATATAATAAATATATATGTATACAATATAACAAACCTTTTTACGATTAAGTATATATATATAAGTTTTTATACCATTGTATACAAGTATTTATACCATTGAATACACGCAATATAAAATATTTTACCATTAAGTTTTTTTTTATATAAACAATTTTCAATGGTGATAATATATAAATAAATATATACATATATATATATAGTAATAAATAACTGTTGGTTGCAGTTGTAGTTGAAGTCCTTTGATAGATGTTAACTATTTTATCCATATTGTGATGTGATGCATATATGGAAAAGAATTTCTTAAACAGCATACTTTTATGTATAATCAGTGTAATGAAATTCATATATATGTTCTGTACTATAACTACTAGTAGATTTTCCATATTTATACAATTTTTTTAATCCTTTTATACATATATGTATATCTTATTGTTGAAAAGAAGTTCAGTTTTGCTGCCATAAATATTTATATATTGTACTGATTTTACTAAGTAAATTATTTCATTTTATTTTGCACTATTTTTTTTTTCATTTAATCAATTTATCTGTAAATAAATTAAAGAACACAATATTATATTTATTAGTAAAATTTTTTAAATTATTTAACATTTTTAATATAATGGAATAAATAATATACTAATTGTAAGATACTTTAAACTGCGACAGTAAGTAAAAGTAAATGATATAATTCGATTATTTTTGTTTTATGAAGAAAATGTATATTGAAAATTAATAAATTTTCTTCACATTTAGTTTTTTTTATTTGTCATTTTGCTTTATGTCTGATGTTTTTCATATTAATATTATGCGTTCACTCACACAAAAAAAAAATAAACGATTCAATTGGTTTCTTTATGTCTAATCATTTATATTTTATAGCTCTATAATATTAACTTTATTTTATATGATATTATATATTTTTATGGTATTCGGTATTATATGTTTTTATAGCCACATCATATATCATCACGATCTCATTCATATCATAATTCCGTGTATATATATAGAAATAAAGTATATAATCAATCGTTTTGTCATATTGCATATAAAAAATAAGATTACATGCTTTTTTTTATATATGCAATACGCGAAAATAAACAATTTTATGTGTGTATAATAAAAATAATGTTTTGTTGTGTTTAGATGCAATTTTTATCAAAGATTTTCAAATATATAATAAATAAAGTAGGAAGGGGTTTTATAGGGACTATTCATCCATTTTATTGTTCTTGTCAAAATTAAAATCTTAATTTATATAATTTGTGAACGAGTTAAGTTCCAATATTTTCCCCTTTTCCATTCACCTCAATCGATCATTTAAAATTCTATGGGAAATATCAATATTTTGCTTTTAAATTTGTTAAGAAAACACTTAATTTTATTGACTATATACGACAATCAAATTTCACTCACACCTGTGAATAAAAATGTTAAACAATTAATACCGCAACCACACACCGCATATAAGTTAATTAATAAATTAGACACAAATGCGCTGAAGGTTTTCATATTAAAACATCTATAGGTTATCGGTACCATTCAAATTTGTATTTTTTCTGTTCGATATATATTCTTATATAAAGCATGAATCAATCAATGAGAAAGCATTTTCTGTTTTATATTTATAGGCAAATATAGATAATTAATTAAAAGCTTAATAATGAAATAAAACATAATTAAGTTTATGTTTTTTTTTTAAATTTTTGAGTATATGAATAACAACAAATGTTTGATTATATTAATTAATTACGGTGCCACCCTAAAATTTCAGAAAAAAAATTAAAACAGAGAAAAAAAATCCATATATATTCTTGAGGTGAAAATAGATTTAGAGACCTACATCAAAGATTTTTTTTAGTTATATACCCATAAATATTTTAATAATATTTGTATATTTTTTTTTTTTTGCTTAAACTAAAATACAATTTTGATATTAATAAAAATTGAAAATTATATTTTCTAATTAATTTATTATCGCATGTTGTTTTTATTATATATTATTGTATATATATAATATTAGCATTTATAATTGTGTATAATTTGTTTATACACTCTGCACGATACTTTTATTCAAAGATGTTTATATAGAAAAAAAAATAATGAAAGAGATTATAATAATTGTTCATTTTGGTGATATAAAAATATTATAAGTATATAAAGTATGTATTTCAACTGTATACAAATATTTATATAATAATTTTTTATAATTAATGATTAATGATATTATATTCGATTTTATGGTTGTAAAGAAAAATATAAAAATGTAATTATAAAACGTTCTTAGGCCAACGTACGCACCGATAACTGAAATTATATAAATGTGGTCAGGGACAGGTAGAGCAGGGTGACATTTATAAAATTATGAACCGAATTTTATATATAAAAGTAAAATTTTTAATAATCTTTTCTGTCAGAAAGAAATAAGAAAGAAGCGATAAAATGGTATGAGCTTCGTCCATAATTTTACATATAAATTCTATAACTAGACATTTTTATCGCATTCCGCCTTGCATATAATTCATATATATATATATATAAATTGAAATATTTTAAATTCAATTAAATATGGTGTGAGCCTAAATTACCTTTCGTTTGGTGGTATAATCATTAAATTCGGTTAACTGGTTAGGAAGTTGCAATAATTTTAATACATGCATATTTTCATAAATTTATCATGCAAAAATATGTTTTATTTAAAATTGGAAAATCTCGGAAAATTCATATGAAAACCATTAAAATGATGTAAGAAGACCTTTATTAATTATTTATTATCTTTTTAAATATGTAATAAAATATTTGGGTACTCTTGGAAAATGTCTGAGTATTAACCATTTTTATCAAAAGATTCAAATGCTTTATTAAAAAAAAATAATTTTATAACGTGATTTAATTATCTTCTAACATTTATTTTGTTGACCATTAAACTCTATTTACACAATATACAAAAAAATATATAGTTAATTAAATAATTAAATTCATTATTAAAACTTTTATAATAAAGTCATAATAATATTTGTATATGTTATGTATGTATATAGTTTCTTATTTCTTGTTGTTAATTATTTCAATTAACTAATGTTAAAACATAAATAAATCTTTATCAATGTTGAAAATAAAAAAGAAACCAAAATAAAAATCATTCAATAACATATAAGCAACTACGTAAGAAGGTGACTTTATAACAAAAAAAAATTTTAATTAATATAGTTTCTCTTTGTAAATCCAATCCATATATTGAATTAAAAAAAATGGATTAATCTATATATATATATACAAGTAATAACATCATTATGTATATTATTATAAAATTATTTAGGAATACCAATTAGAAAATGCCGCAGCCGCCACCACAATCATTTCTGCTATACAGATTTATATAAATCGAAACAGATAGGTATATTTTATGGTAAAAGAATTTATGTAATGGTCTGTAAAGCTTTTTTATTATTCTTTTATATTTAATATATATAAAGTTATCCATATATGCTCATAAATAACTACAACAAGAAATTTTCTTTATTAATATATTTATTTGTATTTTTTTTATTTTTCACGATATATACGCCATTATATACACATATAAATACAAAATATATACAGAAATGTCATATATTGAGGTGTTTTACAAAATATTAGAAATTTCTCTAAAATAATGGTATAAAATAAAACATCGAGTATTTATTAATAACCGTAATACAACATATATACAACCCATAATTTTTTTATATTATTTTTTGCGTTCTATTATTTTTTTTTGAATGGTATCACGTCGCAAATGTTAGACCAATGTAAACATAAATATAATTTAAAAAAAAAACAAATAACACATCAATACATTATTATTATTTTTATTATTACTTTTTATTTCTATAATTTCTTATCATTTTTATATTTTAATATTGACAAATAGAAAGATACCTTGTGCAATTTATTAGATGTTTTTGTCTAGGGAATCAGATATAAGGAAAGTCTAATCAGATATAAATTTTGTAATGGGGTAAGATTTGAAAATTCCTTACGTTAAATTGGAAATATTTTTCAATGTTATCAAGTATAGCATACATGTTTATATTAAAAATTAATTACTGCATTCAAACATTAAATGATCAACACTTGGTATACGTGTTTTAAGAATTTCAATTTTTTTTTTTCAAATAAATTTATTTTATTTTTGTTAGATTGGAAAGATCAATTTAATTCAGTCTGTAGAAATGTTTTTGTTGTTTTTGTTGAATAAGAAAGTATATATGCTAAATGTACATTAAAAGAGGTTTTTTTTTATTGAGTTATGATGAATTGGTTGAAGCTCTTAAAAAAAAATTCATTATATAAACATTAAATATTATGGAATTCGTTTTGACTTGTTTCGTTGGAACCCGTTAATGGGTGAAGAATCCTAATTTTTTAATACAACGAAGAACATCACTTTAAGCGATAACAAACAAATCCTTATACGGATTTGAAGGGAAAAATATAATCGAAAAACATTTATAGCATCTGTTTTCACCAACAGTTATATGAACATCAAGTCTATTCTCCTATGTATGGAAAGTAGATCAATTTTTTGTACAATAATAAACTCCATTCATCTTAAGCATGGTTTTTCTTATTTCTCTAAAATAATGGTAATAGAAAATAATGGTGTTCAATTCCGTCAATAATTGGAGGATACAATATCGAATTAAATTATTATAAATATTCAGAAAAATGAGCAGAATGCATTTTTTGACATCAATTAATGAATTTAATAAATTATAAAAAGGAATTACAGCGAAAACTCTAGTTCCATTATATATTTTTTTTACCAAACATTCTCAAGTGTGAATCTTCTTTCATTTCATTGTCATGTATATATATTGTATACACATATTTTTTTTTTAAATTTGCTATATATAGATATCATTACCTACAACATATTTTTTTTTCACAATTTCTATAACTTTAATAATTTATAAATACATTAAAGATGTACATTTTTTAATATATATTTATTTATTTATTTATATATACACGTATCGCTTATCTGTAAATATATATAGAATAAAAATAAAACCTATAGATCTCTATACAAACATTATATGCATAATTTTTTATCATACATGCGATTTTCTTTTATGCTTGCAAACAAAAAAAAATTGAAATGAAATAAAATAAATATTACTGTTGTGTCGGCTTTTCTTTCTTATAAACTGTAGATTCAAGAAGGTGTCTCCGTAAAATATGATTGTTGATAATATTATTATTCCATACAGAGAAATCAATTTTGACGTGAGAAAACCGGTCATCAAGAAAAATAACACAAATTGTAATATATATAGATATATACATTTTTTTTAAAAATATGTTTTTTGTTTTTATAACTATATAAATATAAATGCACAATGTGTTAAACTGAATATGTATATATATTATTTATAAGTATAATAATACCTTGAATGAACGATTAAATTATAGATGGGAAAAGAATATAAAACAAAAATACAATTTTCTTGATAAAAAAAAATGTATAGAAAAATATAATATGATCTACAATAATAATCATAAAAATAATAATAATAATAATAATCAGATAATAATCAGTATACAATAGAGATAATAGAATGAATTTATATTTATATATGTATATTATACTTCTTTTATTACGGTTTGTATATTGGTTTGTGTTACGATCTCTTGGGAATATCGATTAGATATATATGTAGTTTATTTTATTTTATTCCACTATTATCTTATATAGATATATGAACGTATGTTGAGTTATAATAAACGCCTTCAATATACATATATACGACCAACTATACGGAAATAACATATTTATATTTGCGATTATATATATATGATATAAAACTATGCTTTATCAATTTATATAATATATTGAAAATATTGAATCTTGTATGATATAAAGATTGCACATTTAAGTGAATCTACGACTATATTAAATTAAAAAAATAAAAAATTGCATACAAAATATTTGCACATAACACAACAGCTTTTTTTTTTATTCTTTCCATTGTATTATTATGTTATATAGTTCGATATATGTCATTGTATATAGAGTAAGAAATATTTATAAATATATTTACATTTTATCAGTAGTAATACATGCCGCGCTATCATCATAATACACATATAAATAAATATAATGTATAGATACGCGTATTTTGCTCTTATTTAGATATATATGTTCTTATTACTTTGCAATGGTGCTGCTTTATATGTATGAATTACAGTATGTGATATTATACATATCTTTTTTTTCAATATATATATATATATATATAGACACATTTAATTTACCCAATTTTTATCACGGTTGTATAATTATACAATACAATTCAAGTAATGTATATGTACTTAATTTTATACATTATTGAAAAGCACATTACATTTGAATTCGCATTTATAGGTAAAATAATTTCTGTTTTTTTATTTTGTTACTGCGTATATATAACATTTATTATTGATATTAAATGCAATACTGGATGTGTTTGTATAACATTTGTCATTATTAAATAGTCATGTATCGTATAAAGTGTCTAATTCAATTTCTAAAAACTCCTTACTATACAATCCTTTTTAAAATGGAACCAATCTAAGTAATTTAATTATATTGAGTATATAAAGATTAAATGTTTTTTAGTTTTTAAATTCTGTAAATAATATGATGAAATACTTTTTTATATATAATGTATCATTTATCATGGAGCCTATATCTACTTTTTCTAGCCCTGTGCTTTATCAAGCCCGTGGTCTATATTCCATGTTGGCAAATATATTTGCTATTATAACCTTATTTCATTGTCAATGATTTCCGGTACAATTTCCTTAGATTGTTCATCCATCGGGTTCTTATGTAATTCCTTTTATTGTATTTTTATATGTACCAAAGTAGATAGATTAGTTCAGGAGATTTACATTAAATATTTTAAATTAAATTAGAATTAAATTAAAATATTCATTTCACAACATATCTTTAATCTATTATGTCAACTGTTAAAAATTACGCTTACGAATCACACATATTTTGATCACTTTTATTCATAAATGCGAATCTATGTAAAACATTGGTACAAACAAAAATCCCCAAAAAATTCTAGTGTTCCAGTACTTTATTAGAAAACAATTATGACATTATTTTTAAATAATAAGATCATTATAATCAATTTTCAAAAGTATATAAAAAATAATATATAATAATATATTAATAAAAAAAAGTCTTTATTTAATCCTTTATGTTCACTGATTATTTATCGATTAAATATTCATATGATAAATATTTAATTTTTATTTTCATTAAAAAAAAAAATTATGGATACACCTTTCAAAAAGATTCAATTTAATAAATTTAGAAAAAGGAATAAAACACTACGTTTAATTTATGCAATGTGTGATTCGCATATTTATTAAAATTTAATATATAAAGATATATCCAAAGAAAAATATCATTATATATATCAACTAATCAATATATTTTAATTAAATGCTTTCATTTTTAATCTATAATTATAAATTAAACTTTAATTATAATCTAACAAATAAATTTGTTTTATATATATTCATTGGTGTTTTGTATAGATATATTATATAAAATTAAAACATTTCTATTTTATATGTATATATCAAAATAATAATAACCTGTCATTAAATGAATTTTATATAAATGTTTTTGTCCATACCATACAATAAAAAAAATTCTATATATAATGGATTCTACATAGATAACTTGTATATAATAACATAATAGATATATCGATGTCGATGATGATATATGAATATAGCAGAACATTTAAATTTATCGTGTATGCATACCAACAATATATACCAAAGAAAAGCATTATATTACATATATATAGTTTAAATGGTGTAATTTCAATGTATTAATTTATTTATTATTTATAAATATATATACGTTTGTATATCGTTTATCGTGTATGATATCCTAATAAAAGGCAGTCATAAGTTGAGAAATACTTTATGTATATGCATAAACTGTATATAATAATATAAAATATCTATATATATAATTATATGTATACAATTACGAATGACATCTGTCAATAATAATAATATTACTTGCATATTTTATTATTATTATTATTATTATTGTTTGTAATTTATTAAATGACTCTATTAAAAAATCAATATTTCTTCTATATTATTTTAGTTGCATATTTTTTTGTATTCCGTTTACTTGTTTGCTTCATATTATAGACGATTTATAACTGATGAACTTTATATAAAATCGAAAAAGAAAAATTCTATATCTTAATGCACCTTTCTTTAGAAGCATATTTATAACTGTCCTCCAATATATATATATATATATATATTTATTTATATTACATGCATATATAATTTAAACTTGTCATATATATATTATTTAACATATTTATGTACATATAGACAATTTATAATTTATTACATTTATTGCATATTATTATTATTATGTTATATCCATTATTTTTCATTGTAATATGAAACATTATTGTTTTCTATATTTATATATATCTATGAGTTGCATATATAAATTATATGTATTACCTATTCTATACAGATTAATGAAGAATATATACATATATATATATAACAATGATATTGCTGTCGATATATCACTATTCAAATACACTTTTAAAAGTGCAATATTATATGCACATATATATAACCTGCATGAACTGCATTCTTTTGTTGCAATATAAATGGATTAAATTTGATAAGTTGATATATAAATTGGGTTTATCTGTATATATATATATATAAAGACAATTGCGATAATAATCTTAATCTTTTATTTTAATAAATAATTGAATCTGTCTATAAATATATTATCATTCATATATATATATATATATATATATATATATATTCTTATGTATTTAAGTTTTTATATTGGTAATTCATTTATTATATATATTATGTATATAGAGTATGGTCAGGTCCGATTCTAGCCATTCTGACTGATGTGCCGTTTAATTTCATATTATTGTTCCCTATAGGATACGTGCATTTTCATAATCATTGTCATACGAATTATTTTTATTTGAAGTAGCCTGGCGATGAAATTTTACGTGGTTTTACATGCCTGGATATTTCCTAGACAAAAAACAAAAATAATCGCTGTGATTCTTTAAATACCATTTTGCCGATCGATGTTGTTTAAACTTAACTGTCGCCCTTGCAACTTTCTTTTTTAGGAACTTACAATTGTAAGTTTATAGTTAAAAATAAAGTCGTTATACAAAAAAAAAAATTGAAGTTAATATACAAAAAAAACATACCAGCTTTTATTTATATACTTAATATTCATCATATATCGCGTTGTATATCTCATCCGATGTCATCTCATCTTTTTTTTTGTTATGTTTTTATGCAATCTATAACTTCCAAACGCAATTTATATATATACATTATGAGTATATATAAAACATGCATTCTTCAATCATATGTATGCATAACCATCCATCCATATACATTCATTCATTTATGTGTAATATACATATTCGAATTGATCACGATTTGTTCAATCGTTTGGCATATCACAAACTTTATATATACTATACCATAATATATATATATTTATATAGTTAATTTTAAAATAAATCAATATATATATTATTGTATATACACATCTCTATAAACAGATACGATAAACATACGTTTACGTGTTGGGTGCGACAAAAAACGCGTGAATAAATCGTCAAAGCACACAACAAATCTTTTGTATATATACGAAATCATATATAATTATATGTGTTGAGATGAATGAATGTTTTTGATGTACAACACAACAAAAAAAATTGATCTTATTATTGGTATATATATATATGTTTTATTGATATAAATCCTTATTATATATTAAACAAAAAGAATACATAAATGAATGTGTATATCACCATAATAAATTCAAACTATAAAAACATATATATATATATAGATTATTTATATTGCTATTGGTAATTTATGATCTTATTACTTAGCGACATAAATTTCAACAAGCACTTCAAGACAAGAAAGAACAAAAAAAAATTAAATTGAATAATAACGAAACAAATGAAAAGTTCATGAAAATCAATGCGTATTGTTTAATACATTTTGTATTTAGATACCATACATATAAAACACAGTTGATTTTCACGTAATTTTTTATACTCGTAAATTTAACCACGATTATTATTGCAGCTCATCATCAATATTTAATATAAATCCAATTGTATATACTTTTATGTTTAGATAATATATGTGCTTTATTTAGTTTTTACTTCTTTAAATTATATACGTACATATGTGTGTATATATAACTTTATTTAATAATTTTTAATAAAGCATCTTCATATAGGTATGTAATGTAGATAAATATTCGAATATGGTACATATATTATATATAAATGCGTATAAGAAAAATTGTATCTTCTTTGTTTTTATATTAATAAGTTTTTCTATATAATATAGATTACACCACATATTTTTTTTTACATATATGAATGTATAAAATTCTTTTTATATACGCTCAGGTAAATTTTATACAACATTTAGTTACATATATATGACTATAGACAAATGTATAAATTAAATGCCATCATTATTTTTATTATTATTATTATTTTATATATGTGTATATATATTATTTATCGTGTTTTTATTATGTTTATCAATTTGAAAACAGAAAAAAATTATCTGACACAGTAGGGTGCTACTATTGGTGCGGCTGCTGTTATATATATATATATATATATATATATATAGATATATATCGTATATTTATTACTTCTTGTTTATATGTTGCTAAAATGGTAATAGTAGCGATCCCAGTTCGGTAGTACTTGTTATTTGTGGTATTAATATACCAAACGTATATATATATTTTGCTTTATATATATATAATATATATTTTATTTATATTTAATTAATCGTGAATTCTTTTTTTTTTTATTATTACTACTTGCATTTATTTTTCTATATGGAAATTGTATTTTTTTTTTTTTGGTTTTTGTTAAGCGAAATAATTTGGTTTCTTAATATATATAACCGGAGTTGTCTGACAATGAGGTTTTTTTTATCTATATATAAATATATGGAGTTTTGTGTGGGGTTCGTTCAATTTTATCGTGCGTTGTTGTTCTTTCTATAGATATTTTTATATTAGACAATTATACCGACAATATACAATATTTGAATATATACAACTGCTGTCTGAAAATTGTATTGTGTGTATATATATATACAGATATCGATACACATTAGAGAAATTCAATTATTTATTTATGTATTATATATTGTAGATATATATATATTTTTTACAAAAAAAAACCTTTGTAATATGCGGTTTACAATTAATTAACTTTTAATTTAAATAATTACAATTTGTATTTTTTATTTTTATTAATTTATATATATTGTGTGTGTTTGTTTATAAATAATATATAATATACAGTGTATATAAATAAAAAGTAATTTAAAGAGTGCAACATGATATATGTATAAAAAGTTTAATCTAACCTTAATGCATTGCATTTGTTACATATATTCATTCGGTATATATATCTATCGTACACTATACAGATAAGCATAATATTAATTGATTGTAATTATTTATATACTTTTTACTGACTATATAATTGCCCTATATAGCTTTTATTGTATTAGAAAAAATTACAGAATGTTTACTGTATTTTTTCACTTAATCACTTAATTTATATCTTATTTATACCCAATTGGTTTTTTTTGCATAGCTCGTTTTCCATTGATGTATCTCATCACTTATATTTTATATAAGAAATTTTACCACATAATAAGTTTAGAGTGCGATTTCTTGAAAATTAATTTGATTAATGATTTTAATGATTAATGGAAATAATAAAGTTTCATTTTGAAAAATATTTCATGATCAAATAAATTAAATTTTTAAATTTGTATCTGGTTATCTCGTTTTTATTCTAATATTCGACTATATATTTTTCATTTAAAATAATATCAGATTATATAAAAAATGAAAAAAAGAAGGTTTTTCAATATATGAATAAAATAATAATAAAAATAATTATAATATAAAAATAATAATACCATAATTTTATTTCTCAATGTATTTTAGATTAAATTCATTGAATACAATTTATATATAAATTCCGAAATAAATAAATTCCTTCTAAACACGATAATATTGCAATAAATTATGATTTATTTAATAATAAAAAAAAAGAAAGAAAAATTACGTATATGCAAATTCATATACAACTAATAAATATTCAAATATTTTAATATCTATTTTTATTATCACATTAATTGTTATAATATGTAAAAAAAATAATATTAATAATATATGTATTATAGACATGAAATTAAAAATAAATTTCATTTAGTTCCAGTATATATATTTGCTACTTTGCCTTTTTATATATCAGCGTATATATAGAAAGTTTATTCGAATATGTGATTTAAAGAATAATAACTTTTAATATCCTCACTGTATATATATATGTATATATATATATATAATAATATAATATTAATATGCATATGAATATTTTTAAGTATATAGATATACATAAAATAGTTTATGTAAATCATAAAAGGCATATATTTTTAAATATATATATACAGAAGATAGAAATAAATTTTATGTTAAGCTTTAAAACAAGATTAAAACCTTTAGGCAAGTATCATATCCCTTGAGCTTTACTCTTATTCTATATATGTATATATGCAGCATACATTGAAGTACATAATAATATGTAAATTTATCATATTTATGTATATTTGCCTAATAAAATATTATACCTATATACTTATATGTATATGCCTAGATGTATATACCATATATTCAAAGTTGAATATATTTAGATTTGTATATTGATATTCATAAACATTATGTAGATGAAATGTTAGATGTTTATAGGTATCACGCATTATTACGGATAATCTTAATCACCTTAAGGTAAACATACATATATAGATATATTGCTGGCACACATATGTGTACTTTAAAACATATATTATTTACCTATACCAAACATACATTTACTTCAATTTATGATAATAAGTTATAATGCTTGTTTTGTTATTTATGTTATTTAAAATAACATTCAAATTACATACATAAATCTTTTTTACCTATATTCAAACACACACACACGCACACAAACAATACGATCATATATAAATTATATAATAACAGTTTGATTACATTTTTTGAGTACTGATTATAATGCGCTCCTTGCGAATATTATACCTTTGGTTTTTTATTGTTTTATAAATTTACAAGAAGTTGATTATTTTAATCATATGATTATAAATTATATTATATATACTATATTGGAAATTGTAATAAATTATATTTGCTTTGCGGGGTTAAAAACGATACATGTATAGTTAGTTATAAGGGAAATTTTGAATAATTAATTTTAATTTTTTTTTTTTCAATTTTCTATATATACAAAACATATTATTTATGTGTGTAAATAATAAAATAATAAATTATAAATGATAATATAACATCTTTATCATCGATAATCAATATTTTCAATATTTAAATGTATTGTATATGAATGGATTATGAACGGATATATGAACAGATAAAAATATGCAAACAAAAATCATTTGTTTTATACCAAATATTTAGTTGGTTATTATTATATGTAAAGCTTACAAAAAAATATAATAAGCATAACTTTTTTTTTGGTTTTCTTATTTTTATTGGATTTTATTTGGTTTTATACATCAAATAAAAATTACATATATAGTATTTATTTATATGCATCAATGCTATATGTATCTATGATCGTCATCTATATATATATATAATATATATATATATATATATATATATATATATATATATATAATAAGTATATAGAATTTCCTGCAATAAAATAAAATGTTTGTAAAGATTTATGATGACCTTAACAATAATAAACATAAATCTTTGAACACGATGTATTTTTATCATATATACACACTAACAGTCACATAAAACTCATCAAAAAATATGTTTTGTTTTGACTATGTTTAATGCATTTAAAATGATCTCGAAAACATATTGAATAGGAGGTTCCTTGAACGAATTAGGTGAGAATTTCGAATTTTTTAAGAAATTCATGATTTTTATAGTTTATTATGTTAGAAATTTTACCAAATCAATTTCTTAATGGTTTTACTTGAAAGGTTGTACCCCAAACATTTTGAAAATTGTACCAGAAATTTGTTATATAATATATAGATGAATTGTGCTAAATATTGGGATGGGATTTCCTGGGACGGACTTGATTAGAATTGAAAATGTTCCAAGATTTTCATTCGTGTACATTTATTTTTAAAACTTTTCTGTAAGAAGATGCTTCGCTTTATACAATTTATTATATAAAACATGATTTCGTTAAAATATCCTGTTAAAAGAAAATATTAAATTAGCATCCTTCACTGTTCACTACTACACGTAATTTATCTTAACTTTTATTTAGACAAATGTGTTCGTTTTTTTTTGTTCTTTATATTATAGTATCTAATTAGAAAGATTCCATAGACTGTCGTTCACAAATAGCAATCTTTTAAAGATAAGATTTTTAATTTTATACAATGCTATAACAATGTCTGTATTCCAGACTGATAAACAGTTGGACATTTTTATGTCGCGTTTTATGTTACTGCCAGTGTATATAAAGTCAATGTATATAAAATAGTTGACATGTAATGATACTCAATAAAATCGCTATATATCATTACAAAAAGTAAATGTAACTTTTGTAATTTAGACTTTTCTTTGGATAAGAATTCGATAGGCAATTTAATGTATCTTTATTTTATTTCTATATACAATAATTCTATAGTTTATATATTCGAATAGAATAAAATAAACAAATCATTCCATATTGAATATATGTGTGGTGGATTTTTCTTATTGAATAATTTGACAATATACACTAATTTACTGCTCAATTAATATAATCATTAAATCATTTGTCAGAAATAAAAAGCTTTCAATGTATATATTATATATTTAATTAAGTAATTACATGGATTTTATGCGAATGTAATTTGATAACAATATAAATCTCTTCAATATAAATCTTTTAAATCTGAATCGTATATTAGAACATTTGAGTACATTTATTTTCATATACACTATATTCATATAATTTCCCATATGTATACACATTATACAAATTGTCAACACCAATATTGATATATAAAATCTTTACATTTTTATTTAAAAACGTAAAACTACTACTATAATAAAAATTTTTTTTTTATTGATTTATATTCTATCAAACTGAAAGCAAAAATAAAGTTGTAGAAGAAGTTTAATGATGCATAAATATCTCATATTATTCTATACATATAGTAATATTTTTAATATACTGAATCTGAATCTGATACATTATATTTGTGTACGGAAATCGTATTCATATCTTTTTACCATATACATCAAACTTTGCTATATATTTTACCATATCATTTTTATATTACCATACATGCAATTACTGTGAATATATGAAAAGAATTTTTTATTGTGGTTAAAAGAAGCAATAAAGCAATATATAAATAAATATAAGTCACTACATATCTAATGCGTTAGAGAAAAAATAAAACACTTATTTTTTGTTATTTTCACGTAGTTTTCAATGCTATACACATTTTTCGCTCCTTTTATTCTATTTTATAAAAGTTGAATAATTTAATGAAAATAAATTTTAATATTACAATATAGATGAAGAAGATATTAAAACAAAATGTATGTATATAGCTTTTAAAAGAATTTTAAATTGAATATTAACCCAAATAAATTCTTAGATTTTATGGTTTTATACTTTGTATCATTGTAGTGATTTAATTTAATATTTGATCATATTTAACTCATTATACAACGTCAAATGAGTATTGCAAAACCTCTAAATATCTTGAAAGTGAAACCATGTACTTGTTTAGAAATAATGTATACTTTACCATAAGTCCATCTTACATTTATATTTTTACATGAATCTTCTGAACCAAATATATTAAATTTTATAATTTATTTAATTATATGCATGTTCAATTCAATTTTCTTGTATTGTAATTTAAATAGAAAGGAATGCGTGTTTAATAGAAATCCAGAATTATAGATACATGATTTTCAATATAATAATAATAGTTTATCGATATCGAATCGATTTAATGGTGAAAACAATTTATCTGAGTATAATCTATATAATAAAGGAGATAAATTATCCATCAGGCAAATGTAATTATTAAATTTTTTCATCAAATGAATCTTTCGATTATAATCAATCAAAAGTATGAATTTCTCTAAATAATACCAAATTTATTTACATAGAAATATTAGACCATCATAATTGATTTTGAATTTTAAATAATTCACTAATTAAATCATATCCCTGATACAAAGAAATCTTAATATTTTTATAACTTTTAATTAATAAAATCATTTTAAACATCCTCCCATCAGTGATTGTAATCACCAGTTAATCGGTTTCCAAGAAAGGAATTTATTTTGAATCAATTTGAGTGAATATAAAATAGATTGTATTACATATACGAAATATCGTTAGTCAACCAATGATACATTCAAAATATTCATCGTATTATAGAAATTGAAGTTCATTTTTTTAAATTATCCAATAATTTAATATTATGTGCATACAATATTAAAAAAAAATATGCTCACAGAATGTGTTGAAGACGTGATAATTTTTAGTATATTCAAACATCATAATCTTATAAATAGTTATTTTATAAAAATAGTGAGTTTTAAATAACACAAAATATATTTTACAGATGCTTTTGCTTTTATATATTTTACAATCGTTTTCTTTCCAATGATTTTCTTAATGCTTTGTTTGATAAGATCAATCAATATATTTATACATACATCCTGATAACATATTATTAAATTAAATCATTATTGTAAATTTAATTTCAATTTGTAGATAATCAAAATTCTTGAAATATTCAAATACATTTTCTTTTTATATAATATATAATACATAATACATATTACAATATTTGTAGGTATTTTTTTTTTATTTGAGATACAACACAGATACTTTACTTTTTAAATCGGTAGATTATATGTTGTGTTGAGATTGTGGTTTACATTTTATTAAGAAAATTTTTTAATAATCTCATCATAGTAATTTATTTTATAATAAAATAACTGAATTCGTATAAATTTATTATAAAATCATGTATTAACCAAAGACAATGCAATGAAATTTTTTTAAATTTTTGATTAAATATATAACATTGCATTTTTCATGTAATATAATATATAAAGTTTTTATTTTTATGGATACAGCGAGTATATCGATAATATACAATAGATTTTATTTTGACCAGAAGGTACAAATTCTTTATATTTATAATATAAATATAAAAATATTTTGTATTGCAAACATTTTTTAATGGTTGGTTTTCATATCTTTTTATTTTTTGTATTAAAAATATGAAATTCCATTTACAAAATTCTGTATGCATATTTTTAAGCCTTGAATTGGTTATATTTTTGTGTGCAAATATGCAAAAGAAATGTATGTGTATTTTCGATTGTTTTGTATTTCAAAAACATTATAATCTCTAAATTATTTTGTACAATTTTAATTTTAATAAATAGAATTTAAGGTTATACTATATACAATTTTATATTCTATATTTTCCGAAACAAAAATCTCTATTTTTTATTTCTGTATACTCGTAAAAGCATATTCGTAAAAATTAATTTTAATATTTTCATCTTATTATAATAAATATTTTATTTATATAAATTATTTATTTCTTTTTTTTTTTAAATACATATTCTCATTAATTTAATTAAAAATCCTTACAAATATTATACACTTTACAACACACATATAGTCGTATAAAATAAAAAACAAAAATATATTTATAATATGAATGAATGAATGGAATATAAATTAAACTATACAAAAAATGTTATGAATTCAGTTAAATAAAAAATAAATAAAAATAAAACAATTGTATGAAAAGCATATCGTATACATAAAGAAATAAAATAAAATAAAATAAATAATTAAATATTTTACCTAAAGATATTTTATTTATATAATATGAGATATTTTGTATATTAACAGCGCTTCTTTAACAAAATTATAATAATATAATAAAATAAATGAATAGAAAAATATACCACACATTTCCATATTAAATTATATATATATATATTTATAAATATCTGTCTGTATACATTTGATATCATTTAAAGGTGGTAAATCTATAAGACATCACATAAAAATAGTCTATATTTTATTTTTTCCGTATGTATGAAACACGCAAACATTTTAAATTATATTTATTTGTATACAATAATAAATTTACTTGTATATAGATTATTCGTTAAAATATAGCATTATTTATTTATATAAATGCACATATAACCACTGTGTTGTTCAAAAACTTTTTATATTCCTGAATATGAGATTTATAAATAAACGTTTATGTTTATAATATATACTATGTACGATTGTATAGTATATATATGATATGTAGATGCAATTTAAAATATATTCATTATTTGTTTTTTTTAAAATGCATATATAAAATAATTCGTTTCCATCCAGAGATGTATATGATTTTTTATTAATGTTATTTTATCATCATGCTATATTATATATTTTATACCTATATAGGTATGATTTTTAAATGAAAGCGTGTAAAAATAAATGGTAAATGACGACCAGTGATTTTATAAACACGAAAAAGCGCGTTTTTTTTTGTATTTATTTGTACTATTTATTTTTTTTATAAACCTTTAATATGTACATGAATAAAAATTTCTATATGGTATATATCTTTTTATTTCAGTTGCAGAATTGAATTCATTTGATTTGTATAATTTAGTATATGTATATATTTAAGCATGCGAGAATTAACTTATTAGTTTAGTTTTGGAATTTATTTCCACGTTTCATGAGTTTTTATAATTGAAAATGTGTAGTTCGCTCCACTTTCCTTTCTTAAAAATTACTAGACATTCATTTATTTAGAATTTTTAACATGTTCCTATGTTCCTTTTTGAGTTTGTTAAGTTTAATGATGTAAGATGGGATAGGTCAGACCAACTCTTTTTGTTAACTTCTTTTTTATGAACATTTTTCCAATTTTCAAGCTCTATACTTGAAATTCCCGATGTAGAAAATTCCATTCAATTAATTTTTTTTCTGTTACCATATTCCCTCAAGCAGTTTCCTTACAAATTTAAGGAATGCTTATAAAAATATCTCATTGTATTTTATATCGATTCTTTGTGTTATAGTAAACTTTAATGGATAATAAAAAATTAAAAATGTGTATCACAGACATTTTCCGGATCCCATCTTTCAGCACAAATACACAAATTCATTGGGAATTAGTTAAAATCTAATAGGAAAGTGCTTCTGCTTGGTAATTGTTTACCGATCTGAGTTTTTTTTATAGTTGTTACACTAATGAACAAAGAAATGGTAATTAACAACACTTCAAATTCAAAGATTTTTGATAAAATTGTTTTGTTATTCAGAGGTGTTATTTCTTTCTTTTTCTTTTTTTTTATTATTATGTATTGTATATAAGATGATATGTGCTGTATAATAGCATATTTGTACGTTTATTACACGATGAGAATGTATATTGTGTATATATTTGTTTCAAGTTTATTTTATTCTGTACGAATGTATATAGATAGTTATACAATGAGAAATACAATTAATGTATATTTGTTTACATTACCATATGTATGTTATGTAGTTATATTTTATATATAATATACATGATATACTATTTTATGATGCTGTTGATGATGTGTTTAACTGATATGTGTCGAGTTTGATATGTATCGCATATATGTAAATACTTTTATTTATACATATTATTACATTATTACAAAGAATGAATTTTATACAAGTATAATAAAATGTATATATGATTGTAAACACGTTTGATATATACATTTAATTATGAATTCATATATATATATAATTATATATATATATCTTGAGGTATAAATAGAGTTTAATCAATATATGTATAAAGTTTAACTTTATGTTTTTCTCTGTTTGTATATTATTTATTATATTATATACATTTCATGTTAAATTTGAGTATATAAATTTTATAAATTATGCACTTAATATAATACACTAAATAGTTGTAAGTAAGTAGAATCGATTTTTATTTATTCTCAAAGTCATTTGTATAAATCATATCTCAATTCAAAATAATAACATTGGAAACTTAGAATCCAATCGGATTAAATCTTGGGATTTTCCACAACATTTTCTTTTGTGTATAGGCTTTTGTATTGGTATACATTTTTTTCATTTGGACCGCATTTCATTATACCTACCCCTAGCTGTATATTGATCTGTAAATGTTGACTTTAAATCATGTATATATTATGATTTGTTTATGGTTATAGTGAATAAATCTTCAAAATAAAAACCCAAACTCATTAATATCTTATTTGATTTATTTTAATTAAAAATATATATACAATACAATCCTTTTTTGAAGAATATTTGTTTATAAGGTTTTGTATAATAAATAAATAAATGATTACATATACATATAATTTATTTATAAAAATTAATTAATTATTTTGTTAATATATAGACATTAGGCACACACAAATCATAATAATTTATGTAGTTGCAAGTATTTTAATTTTTTGTTGTTTTCTTTTTTAAAACTAATTATTCCGTTTTATTTGTGCTTTAATTTTATCTATCATGCACCATAATTATAAACAATAAGCAATATATGTGCAATATAACAACGTTGTTATAACAAAATTATTTTTATAATATTCATATTTGATTTAAATTACATGATTAAAAATATTGTATAAATTAAAAGTTTATCTAAAATCCATTTACATTTATTTATTATTGTATATAAAATTCATTCATAATATTTAACTCACGAACTTTTTATACTAATAATAATAATAATTAAAATAATAAACTATAGGTAAAAATATATGCGAATATATGATATACATAAATAAAAACAAAACACAAAAAAAAACATTGTATGTGTACTTTTTTATAGTTATGATGATGAGATCTATTTATTTTATATTATATTTATATCTTCGATATGCATATAATATACTATAAAAGTACTATTCTGTAACATAGTAAATAATGTTTATTATTATTATTATTAATATATCTGTATATGAAATAAATATTTTAATTAAAAAAAATTAAGTGCACATAAATGTTTTGTAATTTTCAATTCACTTTATAACATAACGATACCATATATTTCTATATATATCATTAAATATACCTGAATTTACTTACATTTAACCATTAAAAATGATATTACTCGATTTATCTTTTAAATTGTAAACTATGTATATATATATCTATAAAATAAAAATTTATTTATATGTATATATAATGAGTCGTCTCGTGTATATAATTAGTTATATAATTGTATGAATGTAATGAAAATAAATATTTTATAAACATTTAAATTAACTATAGTATATTAAAGAAAACATTGTTTTAATATGCGATGATATTTTAAATTTAGATATTGAAATTTTTGTATACCCTTTTCATATTCATTTGAATATAAGTATGTACATAAATGATGTTGTTTCAAGGTAGTTGAAGATTTTAATATAGTATACATTACATACGTATATATATTATATATATTAATGAAGATTTACCACTTGGTCGTTTTATAGCTCTTTTATGAATATAAGCACGCTATTTTAACTATTTATCCAGATGTATTAAAACCACTTTTAATTTTAATTTTTAAATAAATTATTTTAACTTTTTTCTTTTTATTGATTTTGAGTGTATACAAAAAGATATAAATATTTAATTGATTCAAAAAACAAAAACTCTAAATGAATCAGTATTAATATTTTACTTTAGTTTCAGTATCAATGAATTTGTATCAATATATATAGATATTTTAATTTTTTTTAATGATGCATAAATCCCATTTTGCTTATTGTATATTAAAAATGTTTTACATATACACTTATTCATCCACTTGTGGATTGCATAAATAAAAAAATGAATTCTACAACTGACGATTTGAGCATTCAATACCAGATTTCTTCTATTCTTGGTTTCATAATTTGTTAATTTAGGTTACGGTGTCGGTTATGGTTCGTAAAACCAACGGTATGTATTTTGTATCATTTGTATTTTGTATGTTGTATTTTGTTTTGTGATATTCAAATTCAAAAATAACAGATAACAGAAAAACTATTTCTTTTCTTCCATATATATATTATATAGGATTTAAGTTCTCATGACCTAAAAAATTAGTAGTCTAAAAATTGAATTAAATCACTTAATATAAATTAAGATTCAAATTTAAAACAGATAAGCAAATAAATTGATAAAATAATCACTCGCTGTATCTGTCAATTAAAAGATTAACAAAATATTTGCATTCTTGAATATGGAATAAATCACATAACTTAAAAAAAACTAAATATAGTTCCAGCAGTATACAAATTTCAATTACAATAAATGCATATTGTGCAAATTTCGAGAACTAATCTAAACTTGTTACACATTTACATATACGTATATAAAAAAAACTATAGATAGAATTGTAAATTTTTCATAAAAAATAAACAGAACTATATATCTATTTGATTTTGTATCGAAACAAATTCAAAAGAAAAATACAAAAAATTTGATAAATAACAAAAAATAAAAAAAATTAGAGAATAAAATACCAAACGAAATAAATAAAATTATATATTCAATTTGGATTTGGAATGTTTAAAAATTGTTTTCTCAAATGCATTTAAAATGCAATGTGAAATGTTACAAATCAATGCACAACAATCTATTTTATTATTTTATATGTATATATGTATGTATAAATATTTATAGAACTAATAGATATAATAGATTTATACTATATGTATATTTTAGTGTAACATCATATGTTAATAATATATATTCAATATAAAAAATGTAGTACACAGTTTATGACCAAAAAGAATTAAATATATACCGGAATGCTATATTTCAATTTTTTTGGAATGCCTAATTTATTATTTAATTACTGTATCACTAAAATGTTTACAAAATATTGGATAAGATTGTTCAAAAATTTACGAAAAAGAACACACTTTTTCGTAAGACAAGTTTGTGAAAATGGGAAAACACTTTAAATTCTGTATAACTTTAATATTAGTTTGCATTTCTCTAAAACAAAAATCAATGAAAATTTTTCATATATAAACAAAAAATAATTTTAAATACTAAATATAAGAATATAGTGAGTCGAGGTGGTTGTGTTGGTTTTTTTATTTGCAATAATGTTTTACCTCTGTATGAAATTATGTTTGGATAATAATATCAAGCGTTTAAATCAATATATATATAGTATTTGTATTTTAGCATATTACCCTTCATCCATGGCGATGGCATACATATATTCTAATGAATATTTTTATATATATCTATACAAATTCCCATATCATTTTTTTTCTTTTTACATAAATCCATTCTATACATCGCATATATTCTACATAAAACATATAGAATATTCATTTATAGTATACATATATGTATGTGCATATTCTATAGATAGAGACTAACTGATGCAAAAACAAACAAATATTGTATAGTATAGTTTAATATGATTGTTTTATATATGTTGATTTTCTCTATAAATATTTACATATACGTCCATCTAACTCTACGTAGAATTTGTATACACAGCTATTGGTATACATACATTAAGGATTTACATCAGTTCTTATTTTATACACATATTATTATTTTGCTACCGTATATACACTTTTTTTTGTATCTTTTCTATTAAGTTTTATATATATAGATAGGTATATAGTAAATAAATTTATAGAAATTTATACCCTTTTAAGTGAATATCTAAAAGTATTTATATATATTATCCATAAACACAATCGTGTGCTAATGAATATAATAATTCTTTATATTTTAATGCAAATAAAAGTCACAGCTAATATATAAATGATATGCATTTAATGAATTGTTTGAATCGATATCGAATATAGTACATATATGATTAATTTGAATATATAGACAGTAATTCGCTAATCAATAATTTTCAATCACTTTATTTTATTTAATATATTTTATAACGAAAGATTTTAGTTAGATTTAAATAGATGCCATTTTTTATGGATGCTTTTAACACAAAAATATAGTTTATTCTATTATTATTCTATATGTGTAGAGAGATAGAGACATTAAATTCATTTTATTTACGAAAGTAATAAAATTTTCGGTATAAAAATTGTATATTATTATTGAAATTTAATAAAGTTAAGTGAAGAAACCTATGAGAAACACAATAAACCGAAACTAAATATACAGTGAACCCCAAGGGAATAAGTCACGTTTTAGATCCCAACAATAACGAATTGTGGAATAAGTGAATAAATAAGTATTAATAAATGGATAAATGGAATAAACTAAAATAAATATTCTTACTGAATAAAACTTGATTATAAAAGTAAAAAATATTCCCACACGTAAGTTCCTTTAATCTTTACTTTATATTTTATGTTTTACAATATTAAAAAAATATCAAATTTAAAAATCTGTGCTTTGGATATTAGAGGTTTATCACAAAAAACAATGTTTTTAGTTAAATGCATAATTAAAAACAATTTTTTTTCCATCAAATGTAAATACAAAAACTATATTTTATAATCATAATCTCTAAACTATATATAATATATAATTTTACTTTAATTACTATAGTATATAATATATAATTTATAAAATTATGATATTGTGCAATATATCTAAATTAAATTTATAAAAATTAAATAATTGTGCTACAATATACAGGGTGCTTTAATATGTATCAGTAGGAGACATGATCTTATTCATTTTGGCGTCTGGCTTAATTTTATATTATAATACGGTCGTACATTTTCATAGGAATTTCTATTTGTCTATTTGAGCTTGAGATTTATCCCGAAATTTTGTATAATGTTCTATAGGGAAATTCTGTATAGTTTTCGAACTAAATTATTTACAATTATATTTGAAAATTATATAAGGTTTTTATAAGAATTCTAAAGTAAATTCCATATTCCCTACATTAATTTTATATAATTTTCGGTGGAAAGCCAGTGGAACTGGAATACCATTCTAGTTTACCATACACATGATAGACAATAAAAACTCTCAACACCATCAATTCAACATTTATCTGATTAAAACCACTTACCCCATATTTAAATCTTTGTTTTCTTCAATTTAAAAACTTTCTAATTTATTCAATTTCCCTTATCTTTAAATCTATGCATAATTTTCTTATTATAATGTATCAAACGGTCTATTCAAAATCGCAATCTATGAAATATATACTTCATTCACATCAAGAATAACCAACAGTGGTATAGAATAATTTCGACTTAAAATTCAGTGTATGCTCGTTTTTTTTTATTTATAATGCCCTGTACAATAAACTATTCGAATTATAATTTTATTGATTTGATATAAATATTTAAATTATTTGTTACCAAATTTTCATTCGGTATGGCATGTACAATTTTTCTAACTATAATTGTTGTTAAATTCTATCTATTTGTATATGTAAAAAATTATATAAATTTCCGTGTATAAATACAATAAAATTTAATGAATGCTGCATATATATTGTAAATATTATGAATATAAATGCATATACATATAACTCTATATATATTTAAAACATGTTGATTTTCCAGCTGGTTAACTTAAATTAATTAGTACCATATATAAAATGTATTATATACCATGCATATATATTTATATATGTAATATATTGTTTATATATTTTTGAATGAATTATCAATGTGTGTGCTGTGTGGCATATAATTATAATATAAATATATAATAGTGCAAAATTTTTGGTAAAATATACAATTTAAACTATATAAAATATATACAGCTAAATTTAAATATAATATATCATACACTACACACACACAAACACAGTATAATTATTATGTGAATATAAAATATGATGGAAATTTGCTGATATTAATCTCATTTTATAAAATAAACATATAAATGAGATAATTAATTTCTAATAAATATTTGCGTGTATACGCTCAGTGGTTATATTTGCATAAAATATATGTGACTCTGTGGTGTATATTTGTTAAAGCGCCCAACCCAAAAATACTAGCAAATGTTTGAGGTCAACGGAATTATAGAATCCATACCGCGAAGATATGAACTATTATATTTCCATTATTGTTGTTATTTTCGAATCTCGAATTTCACGCAGTTTTATTTATTTTCCGAATGTGTTAGGCAAATTACCGATACCTTGAAAAATGAACAACAAATTATAAAACCATAATGAAAAATATTGCTGAAAACCAATCGTCAGTTGTAAGGGTCCTTTAATTATGTATTTTTTAAATCGTTCATATATATGGGATATCATTTCAATTAATCAATTTTTTTCTCTTTTTTTTTGTATTTTCAATTTTGATTTAGATATACATATTTAATCTAATAAATATGTGAATTGTATTCGATAATAGGATGTGTATTTATAATCATCAAAAGCTTTTAATAAACAAAATCGATATATTTATATACAAAATGCATATATATTGTTATTGTATATATAAATATATGCTGATATGCATATATAAATTGTTCAAATTACTTTACAATTGAAAAATCAGATAAGCGACATTAACATTTTCAATTTGAATTGTATGCAATTGGAATATAGAGAATAAAAAAATAAATAAAATAAATTGCAAAATACTTTATCGGTATATCAATACATACATTTTAAACGTATGTATAATATAAATAAAATAATATATCTATAATTTAAATAATTGAGATAAATATTTTTTTCCTCAATCAAACAAAATATGTGATATATATAATATATATAAAATACTTCAATGCATTTATACAAATGACATTATACACAGTATTGTGTAAATTAACGCGACCATGGCACCATTAAAAATTATGAAAAACTGAAAATAAACCCAATATATCAACAAAACTTGGCTCTTTGTGTCACACATTCAAAGACCTTTACAAATATTTTGCTGACAATTCTATTTTTATAACCTTGGATTGACCGGACAAAAATTTATATCAAGACAACCCATATCGCGAATTTCAATAATTTAACATTACGAAAGCTGGATATACTAAAGGGAACAATCGGGATCTCCATCAATATAATATGGTATGATCTGAAGGTCATGCGGATATAATTCGTTACCGTTTAGTAGAATTAATGCATGACTTAATACAGAAAAAAGGTCAACAATTTATTAAAAATGGAATTTTTTAAAATAAATTATAAAAAGTAAATGAATTATTTTACACAATACTGTATATAAAAAAAAACGAAAAAAAATAAAACAGAAATAGAAAAAGAGTTGAAGCAATTTTTTTTTATTTTTGTTGCCCCATTGAAACTTGTCGTTTTCAACAAATAACGAGCAATTTCTTTTTATCATACATTTAAAAAAAATCTACTATATAGCTATACATTTATAAAACATATATAATATATATATTATACAATTTATACACTTTTTCTTATGTATTCAGTATTCATAAAATATATATATTCTTTTATACATACAGTTAATGTGAATCCCATTGAAAATGTCATTCACAAACGCTTATATCGCGATAAGAGGAGAAAAAGAATTATTGAACTTTTTCAATCGATTATAAATAATTTTCCTATTTTATTTTATTTTTTTTTATTTGGTTTGCCAATATAAATTTCTGAATAATCATAATATATATTTCGTATATATGATAAATGAAAATGCTTATAATTTCCCATCAATCATAATAATACCAACTTATTTTTATATATATATGTATCATTGTGTGATACTTATTAGTTTTTCTTACTTATTTATATATACATACATATGTATATGAAATTACGAATAAGTGTTTGTATATTTGAGTTTTTGTATACTTTACTTCTTATATAATAATATCTCTTATAAATTATATATAGACATTTTTTTGTTTCAAAAGTTTTTATAATAACAGACGGATTTCACTTTATATATTAAATACTTGAATTATTTTTTTTGCTGATTAATAATTCAAATATATTTCATTCATTCATTCATAGATTCATACAGTTATATAGATTTATAAAACAAGAAAAGTATATATAGAAGAGTTTTCCGTATTAAAAATGTGTTTGATGCTGCTGCACACAGTTTGATATTAAAATAATATAATTAATTGTTTTTTTACTTCTATTATATACTAATAGAAATAAATATGCCTGTACATAAATATAAAAAAATGTAATCAACAATATGTGGTGGTATTGTTAAGAATAATATTTTATATATTATTATTAAGCACATTTTATGTATAGCTTTCAAATTTAAAATGTGATATATTATTTATTTGTATCATTATTTAATTTATTCCATTATATACTATTTAAATTTCGTTTCTGTATAAGATTTTTTTGTTGGTTTGTTCTGCAATAGAATTGTGTGCTATTTTATTTCATTCGTATTTACACGTCATTTACATAACATTTACATTTATTAAAATTAAATTTAAAACATATAAATGGTATAATTTTTATTTTTTTTTCATTATTACATTTGATTGTTCTGACATTAATCTATACATCTACTTATGCGTATAACAACTAATCAATCAATCAAATATTTTGTGTTTTAAGAATAAAAATGTTTTCAAAATGAAATGATTTAGTTTGAATTTTTTTTTTATTTATATTTTCTTGTTATACTTTTACTCAATTTGGCTTAATTATCCATTAATGGTTTTACTGAATTATTATAAAATGTATTATGAATGGTTATTTAAAATGTCTTACAATGAAATTCTTTTTTGTTTTTTCCACTTGTAAGAATTGTAAGAATTATAATTTTTCTGTAAACTAATTGATCCCGAAGAATTATCCGTTTACTAAAATAAAAATATTAATGAACGCAAACGGAAATGAATTATAAATAAGTTGATGGCGGCCAGATTGCGACTATCTTTTGGATTTCTTTTACCTATCAATTTAGATTTCAAATACATGATGCCACAGATACAACTGATTCTGAACAAAATATATTACATTATCCAAATTTGTACAACTCAAATATTAAATTTCAACATGTTTGAAAAACATTTCGAATATTTCGGTGTATCGACACACCTAACTAACTATTTTTATAATAATATAGTTTGTATGTGAGTGTAAAGACTATTGCAAGTTTCACATTAAAAAAAATTGATTTATTACATTGTTAACAAAATAGAAAAATTGCCTACATCATTGTTTTTAAATTAGTAAATACATAAAAATGCAATTTAAAAGCAATTAAAAATGTTTGTTCTCCATTGATTTTGTAAATCGTAAATCGTTAACAATTCCAATTATTCTTAATTTCATACCTATACCTGTGATATTCATATATATATATATTTATTCGTATAATAAATCACAATAAATTGTCGCTTTTGAAATGCATAAAAACCTATTCTAGAAATGCTAAATTCACTTTAAAATGACAAAATTATTTACTTGCAATAAATAAATAATTTGAATAGAAATTTATAGTTATCAAAAAGTGCACAGGTTAAAAAACAACATCTACTTTGATAAATATATCTTTTTTTAACATTTATATGTACCATATCTTACGTGGGTGATATATATCTATTTAGTATGTAATTGTATATGAAATGGTATTGAAAGTACATAAATAATTGTTTTAAAACAAATTGAAAACATATTGAAGTGTAAATAATAATGTGTGGGTGGATGAATTTTACTTTGGGCTTTTTTTTAGAATTTAAACATATATATATGTATGGTATGGTATGTATATTTAATTTAAGAAATTTTATGTATCTGCTCGGCAGTTATTTTAACATTTAAAATAAATTACATGAATATAATGAAATGTAATAATAATAATAAAAGAAAAAGCAAAAAGGGCAATTGGACATTTTTTATTAGATGTTAACATTTTGTTTCATGATATACAATTTGATTTACTATATAATGCTTAAAAATTTAATTTTATACCCATATAACAATAACAAAAAATAATTAAACATCAATTGGATATACTTGATTTTTGTATGACTATCGATCATATATGTAATATGATATCGTATTATAAATAATGAAATGATTTTAAAGAATTTTAATCAATACTTTTCATTTAACTTTATATCGTATATATTTAAAATATTATTATTATTAATATATGATATTTAGGTGGATGTATTATAACACCTGTACAGTGTACGTGTATATACAATATATGGTTTTTATAATTACATATCTACTTTTTAACATGTAAATAAATAATTTTGTATTAATATTATAAAAATATGCATATTCGCACAATAATCACAACCATATATTAGGTTATCGAAAAAGTATTGATAATTTTTATAAATAGATGTCATTATAATTGAATATTTCAAGTAGTACTAATCTGATCAGGTTACACTAACATATGTTCGAAAGATGACATTTCGTAGATAAAAAAAAAAAAAATTAAATTTGTTTAGTCATTTAAAAGTTGTAGTGCATTGAAGATGAGCGAAATTAGTGAAAAAATTCGATACATTTTACAATTTTATTATGAAAAAGGTGAAAATGCAACGCAGGCACATGAACAAATTTGTGCAGTTTACGGTGAAGGAACTTTATCAAAATTAACAGCCTATAGATGGTTTGCTCGATTTCGTTCCGGTAATTTTGATGTCAAAGATGCACCTCGTTCTGGTCGACCAATCACTGAAAAAGTCGATGAAATCATATCAAAAATTGAAGAAAATCGACACGTAAGCAGTCATGATATCGCTAAAGAACTAAACATCCATCACCAAACAGTTTTAAACCATTTGACAAAGGCTGGATACAAGAAAAAGCTCGATGTTTGGGTACCACATGAATTAACACAAAACAATTTAATGAACCGAATTTCCATTTGCGAAACGCTGTTTAAAAGGAACGAAATCGAGTCATTTTTAAAGCGAATGATTACAGGTGATGAAAAATGGATCACATACGATAATAATGTACGAAAAAGATCGTGGTCCAAGAAGGGTGAAGCTCCTAAAACAGTAGCAAAACCTGGATTAACACCAAGAAAGGTAATGCTGTCTGTTTGGTGGGATTGGAAAGGAATCGTTCATTATGAATTACTAGCACCCGGTCAAACCATTGATTCCGATCTCTATTGTCAACAATTAACAAGATTGAAGCACGAGATTAAAAAAAAACGTCCAGAATTAATCAATCGAAAGGGTGTTGTGTTCCATCATGACAACGCCAGACCACACACATCTTTGATGACTCGGCAGAAACTGAGAGAGTTTGGCTGGGAAGTTTTAATGCATCCAACATATAGCCCGGACCTTGTACCTTCAGATTATCATTTGTTCCGGTCTCTGCAGAACTCCCTTAATGGTTTAAAATTAAATTCTGCAGAGGACTGCAAAATGCACTTGGATCAGTTTTTTGCCCAGAAAACATAGAAGTTCTACAGTGATGGGATAATGTCTTTACCAGAAAAATGGCAAAGGGTCATCGATCAAAACGGCGCATATTTGGTTTAATAAAGTTCATTTGAAATATATAAGAAAATCGTTTGAGTTTTGTAAAAAAAATTATCAATACTTTTTAGACAACCTAATATATAAAGTCAACTGAAATTATATTATAAATATTTCAAAATAAATAATACTCTGTATTGCATTCAATATATAATTTAATATCATAAGTATATAATATATACATATATACTAACTGTCCGCACGATTGACTCTATGTATAATTTCTGATATATGACACTACATACAATATATACATAATATGTAATTAAATAATTGAAGAGTGAAATAACCAATCTTTTACATATATATACATAAAACAAGGTAACATGTAAATTATAATTACCTCTTTAAACCATTGCATTATGTATAGAGTAATAGAATAGCATACAATAATATAATAGAGGTTTATGATATGACAGGTATTTTATTTCTTATTTATATACACTACACAGATTATTATTTCTATATTACAATATGTAGTAGTTTCTTAATAATTTTTTTTTTGTTAAAATTCACATATAGATTATATTTTTTTTTATTTATAGCTAGTAAATTATTTATGTTCTTTCTTTCACATATAAACTAATATTTTTTCTTGTGTTGTGGTTGTCCACACAAGGAAATTATTATATTATAAATGGTATACAATCAATTAACAACGGAAGTAATTTCAATTTTTCAATTAATTATATATTATAATTTTTATTTTATGCAATTTTAAATAGGTAAATTCATAATTTTTATTCATCTTAATATGTTTATTTAATATACATATACTTTACGCGACATTATATGTGTATATTTATAAATATATATTATCGGAAATTGATATTTATATACGTTTTTTTTAATCACGGGAGGTATATTTAAATTTATTTTTCATTTTTCATTCAGTTTTACGATTAATAATTATAGACAATAAATATATTTATATAATCAGCTATAGCCAACCAACTTTTTATTATAAAAAAAATCATTTAAAATCAACATAACAAAAAGAAGTAAATTTAGAGCCCTCATTCTATAGATGATCATATAGGATTAACTAAAAATTATGAATGTCGGTCTATCGATTTGTTAATTTTGTTTTATGTTTCCCGTAAATTCGCTAATTCGGTAGAATTCAAAATTATAAAGTTATTTTAAGGTAACGAAACTTAATAAAATACAATGTACTCGATAAATAATGATTTATACAAACAAAAAAAATTCTTTATTATTAAATGGAAAATTTTTATAAACAGCGTGGTTTATAATGCATGTAATCTGCCTTCTATAATTCTTCTTTAATGTATGATAATTAATTTCTATAATGAAAAATAATTGTAGAAACCAAATAGATTTCCGAAAAACAAAGTTTGGATTTACAACGTTTTACAGCTACGGTTTTGTTTTATAAAGGAGTTATCTCACATATTATTCAGTAACATAATATTTGAGATTTGTTATTTTCCGTGTGAGTCGTTGAACCTTTTAGTTGCAATAATTAAATATTTTCAAAATACCAGAAGTGATCTGAGAACAATTAAAAAAAACTCCAAGTTGGATTTAGTCTACATTTACTAACATCAACTAATGTTATTTGAATTTCAAAAATTTCATAAAAATACCATGATTTATATTGCATACACTTTCGTTAGAAATTTTTTTCGTAATCCCATTTAACCTGCTTTTGATCTTTCAGTCATCTGAAGAAAAGACAAAACACTTTACTTATACGTAAGCATTTAATTCGATACTGGACACTTAAATTTATCATATATATATATATATGACATATATTTAATAAATTCTGTTTATAATTACTTGAAATTACAAAAATTAATAAAGACATTTCAATTATACTTATATATGGCAGTCAATTATTTTTATTGTTGACGCATTAAAAATCAATTAAACTATGAAATTAAATTGCTATAAATTTATTTTACATGCATACCTGTTTACATGTAAATCTATATTGATGATTCATATATATATATATATATATATATGATTTTTAATATTATTTATTATCATTTGTTTGTCAGCAAACAGATATACAAGAGGATATATATATAGTTAATTTCAACGTATTCTATATAATTATTATTTATTATATGGTAACCTTTAAAGAAAATATTTATTAATTAATTTAATATAAAAAAAAATGTATATTTCAATTATTTAATTAAATGATAAGAATGTTATAAATCTTGTTCTGTAAAACTGTTACATATTTTTACAATATCTGTCTGTACAGCACTATATATATTATACATATATTGAATTATAAAAGAAAAAAAATTAAAAAAAAAACTATATATAATGAAATATTATTGCCTATACCTCGTCTAATCTATATACATACAAACATATGGAAATTGTTTGTATAAAAATAAATATTATTGTAGAAATTTAATGAGACAGATCATAAATATTCATATTAATAAATTCAACACCATCATTGAATATATATATATATATAGGTATATTTTTATATACAAACATAAATTTACAGACAAACCACAAGAACATACCATAACTTTAACTACTTTTTGCACTTATCTTTATGTTATTATATGGATATTTTCTTATATTATATACATATCACTTAACTACTTATTTTTTTGCTTTTACAATAGTTTTTATATATGAAATAATACAAATATAAATAAATAATGATGTGGTAAATTTAATGATACAAAATCTTATGTATGTATATAAAATTACAAAAATTTATATTATCTATAAATCTAATTTTGCAAAAAGTAACTTAATCAATAATTGCGAGTTCTTTACTTACATTGAATTTCTTTATACTATATATTAAAAAATAAACACATATAAATCAATAAATTTTGAATAAATCAATATTTCCAATGTGTGGAAAAAATTTTATTATTACTATTATTAATATTATACATTTCCATATGGTAATAAATAATCTATTATATGTAATATGGTTATATATAAAAAAAGTGATAGGTTTTTTTATGTACCAATAAATAATAATATTTTTTCTTCTACATGCATTAGAAAAATATTATCGGATATACTATTTAAACATAACATAAAAAAAACGAAAGGGTTTAAAATAATTAAAAAAAAAACTTTCAAACAAGGTTATATAAAAGATGATATTTTTTACCTCGTAATTTCGTAATTTATTTATATAGTGTTAATAAAATATAACTTAACAATATTTTATGTTTTTTTCCTATAAATTTGCTACTGTACCAATAATATTTGTATGTGTTTGTTTATTATTTATAAATTAAACATGGATAAAGTCGAGGTATAAACCTATGTATACATTGATTTGATAAATGCATCCCAACCAACAAATTTAATCCAACCAAAAAATAAAGAATTCCTCTAAATAGAGTTGACATTGGTAAAATTTACTTATTTTTGTTTAAAATTATCCATAAAGTAAACGTAAAAATGTAAATGTTATGTAATGGCATAATTCAATTAATTACTCAATTATAGTTTACTAAATAGAATGGTATTCTTAACAAGTCGAAATTAAAGCGAAATATTGATGGTACAGTTTAACTAAATATGTCTCACAACTATATGGTTGGAGGTGTCCGAATTGTAAAATTAAAAAAAAATATTGATAACATTTTGTTTGTTAACATTTTGGAGAAGTTGAATAGTAATAATATTATGGGATAAAGTGCAATGAGTAAACGTATTGCTATCTTTAATTTGAATGAAAATAACATGAATTATAAAAATGTTATTATTTACTCATTAAATAATTGATTTTATCAAACTTTTTCAAATTATTATTTATTATCACATGAGTTTAAAACATTCCTTGATTAATTACCTATTTTTTCAATAAGTACAATTATCTTAAAAGATGGATTAAAAAAAATACCATTCCCCATTTTATAGTCATCCAAATAAAGTTTTTAAGACTTTATCTATTTTGACCATAACAACACGATATACCTTATAAAACAATATGTTTAGATTGAATAATAGATGACCTGTATAGGTTAACAAATATCTTATTGTTTATATTATAAAAATTATTGGTAATAATACTATGAACATTTGAATTCGAGAATAAAATAAGAATCAATTGTTATCTATTTAAAAAGAAACAACTGAATTTAACAATTTTTACAAAGCTTAAATTAAGTTTTAAAAAGTGTCACTTGGTCAAAACAAACGAATATTAATTATGTAATTGTTATCAATATAAGTAATATTAAAACCGAATGTAATACAGATAATCTAGGCAATAAATATCTAGTAATTTGTTGATTGGGATATTCGTTTTGCAATGAACATATTTCGATGTACCCGCGATGAAAAGAATATAAAAAAACAAGTTATATGTATATAGGTTTAATAATATTATATAATGAATATCACATAGCAATTAAACGTTTATATATACTATATAATTACAATGACTAAAATAAATGATTGTGAATATCATATATAATTTATCTATAATAAAAATGTATGTTTATATAAAAGAATAAATTTAATATATTAAATTTTAAAAAATGCAATAATTGGAAATTGTACATCTTTATCTTTGTGTAGCCATCGTAATTAATTAATTATATTACATGTATATATATATTTATAAATAAATATTGCAATTTTTTCTATTTTCATATATAAATATACAAATGTAAATACACGTACAAGATATAGCAATATAGTTTAATGTATAATTCATTGCATATCATAACAAAAAAAAATACATTATATATTTTTTGCCATTAAAAGTTAAATAATTTATTTATATGTTCGAGTTCATGTTCATAAATGTTATTTATTTATTTTTTAAATTAATCCGATTTCATTATCAAGATATGTTATTGAAATTCTATATGATATATATTGTGAACATACTAATCGGAACGATTTGTCAAATTCAATTCTGTATATAATGTAAAAAATAATCATATATAAGTTTATCCAGCGACGCCGAGTCATACAGACAAAAAAGACATTGTCTACCCATTATTCAAAGGAAATCTTAGATAAAGGATATATCTTTGCAAATTCTATGAACAAATATTGAATACAAAAATGTATAGAATATGCCTAGATAGTAGCAATAGTAGATAGAATATATAAAAAATAAAAATTAAAAAGTGTTTATATTTGTTTTTGTTATAAACGAATTTATTATCCATTCAACTGTATTCAACGATTCAACACATATTGAACCATAACCATATATATATGAATTTCTCATATGAATATTTCGCATATTACTCAAAATAAGACAAATTTTAAAATGTCTTTTTATAGAGCAATTTTCCAATCGTATTTCTATTTCTATGCATGTATTCATCAACCGATAGATGATATTTTACGTATTAATTTATCTATACTTTCTCAAAAAAAGACAAATTTTGAAATGTCTTTTTATAAAGTGTATATATTTCTCTTGCTATATGCATGTAGTCATTAACCGAATACACATATAGAACGAATTTCTTATATATTGATATATGCTATCAATACTATATAGCTAAAATACTCATAAAAAGACAAATTTTGAAATGTCTTTTCATAGAGCAATTTTTCCAATATAGATTTCTATTGCTATATTCATGCATTCGTCAACCGATACACATATAGAACGAATTTCTTATATATTAATATACAGTTAAAAGAATTCAAAATACTCCAAAAAAGACAAATTTTGAATTGTCTTTTATGTAATAATTTTAGGTAATGATGATGATAAGCAGGCATGTATGTTGTTTAAACTGGTTTCTCTAATGCTTTGATTTTGATATATATATGCATATATGTTATATTTTAATATTTACATTGTTTGTACAATACAAGCAAATATAATATATAATAAAGAATCATATAGAATGACGGTTGTTGATATATCAAAAATATAAAAAAAAATAACATATTTATATTTATATATACCTCGGTATAATATTTATGTTTTTTGTATTTACTTATAATTTTCTTTTCGTTAGAATTTAAATTTTAGTTGAATACGATTTTTCGGCATTTGATGTTGTGTTGTTTATGATTTGGTTTATTTAATATTATTTAATTTTTGTATATTTAAAGATAACGAATTAGCTATTCCACACTGACAACGATTTTTCTTTCCTGATTTCATATTTATTTTTGTATATGGTTAAAATAAAAATTGGCTATTGAACACTGAATACGATTTTTCTTCCCCGATTTGATATTTTATTGTAATTATTAAATAATTATAATATTATTTAAATTATTTCAATAAAATTATTTGTATATGAGTTTTAAGACAAAGGTTGGCTATTGAACACTGACTACGAAAAAAATTTCGAAAAATTGTCAATTACCGCACAAATGTTTTATAAATGGATTATTTCCCTGATTAAAGCTTTTTTTAAGGTAATGTTTTTATTAAAATTTTGTTGAAGATGATTTTAGCAAACATAATTTTTGACTTAACGTTTTGATTCGAACGTGTTCGTTACTGTTCATAAGTATATGAATAACCAAAATTTCAACATCACAGAACGTAAACATAAACGGACTTTATTTATTTTGGATTTTTTAAATTGTCTATCCATCAGACATTTCCATTCCTCGCTGCTGAGTTTATCTAACTCCACTATAATCACAAGAGTTATTCGGCAAATTTAAAATCATTATATATTTGGTTTATCTTTTTTATTTCATATATTGAGAAACATCACATTACGAATACTGAACAACTAAAATACATTTTGCGTAAAAGAAAATTGAAAATTAATTTATAATATTATATACAATATGCATATATAAATATTAAGTTAAGTTAAAATGTATGTAACAATAATTACCTCTCATTTATATTCATACACATTTGTTTATGCAGCTAATTCATTATTTTCAAATATATAATTATTTAAAATTTATATATCATCATGTTCATATAAAAAAATTTTAATAAACCATCTCTACGATATATAAAATATATTAAGAATTCAAACAATAAAACTATATAGTATTAGGATTTTATATATAAAACATCATAAACATTCTTTTACGAAAATAGTTTTTTCTAACTAACCGTATTATTCTGAAATATATATACCAATTACTTGTATATCACATTATCTGTAGCGGTATTTATTATAATAATCTATATATAATAAGAAAAATTATTTCTTTAAATCTGCATTTATCTATATATAAGTATAACAACAATAATTTAAAAATAATTTTTATTAATAAAGTTATAAATTTATATTTTGAATGAATTTTTAATTTGAATATCAAATTAACCATACATTTATCCATTCATCATATCTCATATACACGTATATATGATCGCAATTTAATATACTAATAAAATAATCGTGTAATATAATACATATATGAATATAGAAATTTAAATGTACTTAACACGTACAGAAGTAAATACAAAATTTAGAATGAAAAAAAATAAAATGAAAAATATAATTACATGTATATGATAAGTAGTGAATAAATCCACTTGTATAACAGAAGAATTTGTATACCTATTTAAATTAAACAAAAAAAGAAATATTACCTATTAATTATTTATATAAATCTTCACTATATACATAACATTATTATTATTATTATATAAAGCATAGACTATAGAGCAAAGTACATATTTTAATATATATGTATGTAATAAATTTAGAAATTTTATTACAAATTCACGTGTAAATGTATCATATTTCTACTGTTCTATATACGTATATAAGAATTAATGTAGTTAGAGAAAAAATTTGTTGAAAATTATACAGTATTGACCAAATGAAAATTGTGCTTATTTAGGTAGTGTGCACCATAAAACAAACAATCGAACAGCAATTGTGATATATAAAATTCGAATTGTATTGTATATATCCGGAAAACCAATTCATAAAAATAGAAAAAGATCGAAAAGCAAATTTCCAAGGACAAACTCTCACGAATTAATTTATATCAAATTAATGAATTTTTATTAAATAGTAATTTCAGTTGGTTAATTGATTTGCATAATTCATATTAAAATTCCATGGAATTCATGTAATGGTTAAAATTTTTCTAATATATCTAAATAAATTTAAGTATATATTAATTTTTTTTAAATTTTTACCAGCATTTGAAATGAGTATATATTCCATTTAAAACTATTTAAAAAAATTATTTTCTTTATACATATCTATTAAAATGCATATAATATAACATAAATAAATGTGTGTGTACTGTCGTACTGTACATAGAATAACTTTATATATATAGTACAGCTAAAACATTTAATAATAATGATAATCTATAGATCAATAATCGATCTATATGCACTATACATATGGATATAGATATTATTTATATATATATGAATATATGAATTTATATAAGTTATAAGTTAGTATATATACCTTATATTGCTTATATATAAAGCGTAGATCATATAGTCATTAATTTTCAATACATTTCAATCGATTTATCTATACATTATATTTATACGTATACATATAATAATAAATATTTAACAAGCATCTCTAAATACCTCACTTGTGGTTATACCGCGCACCGTTTTATTTTATAGAATGTATATTTATAATACACGCATATACTCACACATTTCACATATTTTAAACGTTTGGTTATGTTATATATAACAATTTATAGATATACATTATATACCACACAATATAAATCTTCTATTTTGTACCTATATATAGTTTTAATTGAAAACTAAAATAAAACAAAAAAAAAATAATTGTGAATATTATCTATATATCTCTATATATTATATTGAATTTTTTTCGCTATATGTACTGTTGAAAAAAAAAATTGATTACATATAAAAAATTGTTTTTTTTAATAAATGAATAATATGAGCTATCTTATAGTATAATAATAAATATATAATAATAATAAAAACGATCCACAGTGATCTTATATATTTATATATTTATATATACATTATGTATTTGATCGTTCATAAGTGATATGTTATACGTTATACATATAGATATATAATGTGATACATATATATATATTATTTATATAATACGGATGGATGAATGATTGTATACATATGGAACAGGTATTGTGGGCATCAAAAATAATACCAAGTCATTATAAATCTGTATGTTATTATTATCATATATATAGGGAGATACATAATTTAAATGGTTTATTATCGAAATTAGAGAATTCCTTAACTATTAAAATTAATAAATAAAAAAAAATTGTATCTACATAGGATAATTAAAATATATTTTATTGGAATTTGTTATCTTTCCTTCTGATATTTTTTTTTTGTAAAGAAATCGAAGAACTATTGGATACACATTTCGATATTTTAAAATAAAAATGTATTAATTCGGAGAGGTATATATGTTTGTTTTTGCATCACACTGTAATCTAAATATACTCGATTAAAAATATAACAAATTTAAAAAAGAATATATACATATATAGATATAATGAAATACAAATTTATGCGTGTATTTTATATGTATATATAATACAAGTGTTACGTAATCAAAACATGTTTATTTATTTTTTTTTTTATTTAGGATTCTCTGTATAATTTCGTATACTCTATATCGCAGTGGTTATATATAAAGTGAATTGATGAATGGTCGATGATCTCGTTAAAATTTTTTATTTATATCTTGTGTATAACATGCATGAATACCTTTTTGTTTTATAAATAGTTTGTTAAAATATGTATATATTCGTTTGTTTTGTTTTTTTTTTTGGTTAGTGGAATTCAAGGATGTGTTGTATAAATATAGCTTATCGCGCTTATAGTATAAATATTCGTTTATTTGCCTATATATATTTTACTTGTATTGTTCAGTCCATTCATCCGGATATGATTGAATTATATATATCCTTACAAATTTTTGTATATAAATATAAATATAAAATTATGTATATATTAAATTGATAATTGTAATAATTATTATTAAATCATATTTAGTCTATTTATGTCGCACATATCCTATTGGTAATATAGAATTTAGTAAAATTGTATTTGATTTTAAACATATGCTATATGTATGACAATTATATAATGTTTTGTGAACTTATTATATTGATTTAAAATTAATTTTACGTTATGAAATCACGTTCAATTTGAGTAATTTACATTTACAATTACTTTTAGTTTATATTCGCTCTATACATTATGTATATACTGTGAATATTTATAATATGCATAATTGTATGTAAATTAACCACATTTTTATGAAGCACGCACAAACACATGTTTGGCTTATGAAATTTAAAAACTCTTTCAAAATTATATAACAATGGGCTTTAATATAGTGTATTGTATATATTTGGTATGTGTATTTATACATATGCAGAAAATACATATAATAATAAATGAATGTGCATATATCTACGTACCCTAAAGATACGATTAATTGACAAGTGACAACAACATTATCAGTAATTGCATTAATATATATACTAATCGTATTCGACATGCGACATTTGATGTGGACAAATCAATATTTCAATGAGGGCCTCCTATGTTGTACTATTTATATACTATATTTATGTATATAATATATTTTATATACATATTTGTGGTTTTGATTTGTATCGACAAAACAATAACAAATCCTATATACATATAACATCAACATCAACGACGACAATGTGATGTGGTGATTTATACATTGTTTTATAATAATCATAATAATAATAATAATAATAATAATGTAAAGCAGTGAGAGTTGTTTTGTATATTATAAATATGTATATATATACATATAAGAATTTGTTACATATAATTTCTGTACACATAATAATTTAACATATAATATATATATATAACTAGATTGAAAGATATATACATAAATTTATATATTCACATCTTATTGATTTGTTGATCTATATCTACATATTTTTTTGAAATACATAACATATATATATAATGACGCTGCAACCTGTTTTATTAATGATGAACATTTTTGTTTGTATACATACTATAGATATAGTTACATAATTTAAATAAATTGATTTTTTATATTCATATACGATATAAAAGAATTATTTCATGTGAAGAAATATTTAGTAACATTTTGTTTAGAATGGTGTTTCGATTATACGTATTCAAATGCGTATTCCATAAAATATCAATTGTAAAAGATTCGACTAATGTCATATAAATATAATTTCAATATATTATGTGGTTTTGTGAATACTTAATTATTAAGAAAGCACAATATATTTTAATTAATGAACTTAATAATTATAACATAAGTGTCACTTGATGTATACAAATCAATAAAATAATATTAAATCGGTATTATTGTAATTTTTTGTAAAATATGTATTTAATATATTTTAATCTGTTTATGACTTTTATATATTATTTTTTGTTTCGATCAATTCTCAAAAAGGTTCTCTTGCACTCAACTTTCTATTGAATACATAAAACAATAAATGTGTTATTTTATCTAAGGTAAGGTATACTATATTGATCGATTAATATTATGATTTTGGAATTGCTGCATTGCTTAATATGCCCACAATTTTTTGAGAAAAACATGAAACTCATTCTTATATGGGTCGCTAATTATACATTACATTGTATTTTATTTTACATACAAATATTCGATTTCGATTTCACATTGATCAACAAACTCCTGGTTAGAAGAAGATGATGATATTAAAATAACAAATAAATATTTTACCAAACATGCAAAAAATATCCTTATTGATAATAATATTAAAAGAAATTTACAAAGAACAAGAGATATATTGATTAAACTATTTTACATCAAAAGAGTTACAAAAAAAAATGATTTGGTTGAAATATAAAATGTTTTAAATATATCCATAATATTGGCATAATATTAAAGGTAAAAAAGAACTAATGTTTGTTTAACATATCCTTTGATTAAGAGAAAAATAAGATATAAAGAAAAAAATTAATAGATTTCCGGTCATTGGAAATAAAACAGAATAAATATTCTATTACCTTTTAGATATAATAAAATAATTTTAATATATATATATATAATTATGTGCTGATTATCATATATATAATATAAAAACATTTCTTTTTATTACTAATAAAATCTTTATATATCTATTGGATTAACATACGAATGTAATTGTAATAAAATGTATAATTTTTTTTTGTTTTACTATCATCTTATACAATCGGTTATCGTTGTTTATTATTATATACATTTAAATGGTAATATAACTTTGCGTTTATATGTATATATGCAAATGTAAATTTTAATAATAAAAATTCTATATTTGGTGTTTTTATACATAATAAATATTATTATTATTATGCAATTATTAATAGAAAAATTAAATTAATATTATTCATATCTTATATGAAAAATAAGCTATAATGGAAAATCATATAAATGAATAAATATATACAAAAAGAAAAATTTGATATTCATATAGAAATACATATTTATATATTGTACTTTATAATACAAACTTTTCGTAATACGAAAATAAAAAAGAAAAATTCGCATCGTATAATGGTAAATCTTTTAATCTGGTCACGTTTGTGTAAACACACGTGTTTTATGTTTCTGTTTGCGTTTGTATATATATATATATATATATATATATAGTTAATATTAAAATGTGTATTAAGCTTTGGTGCTGTGCTACCATATGACTTTGTATATAAATGCACTTATTTTAATAACATAACTACTTTAATTTTTTTTTTTCCTTTTTATTTTTTGCGATTTGTTTTATTTTAATATAAAACATTTTATTGCTTCATATAAAACTTTATATCTAAATATATATATAAATGTTCTTTTCACATTGCATGTATTATACATATATTAAAATACAGATACTTATATCTGGAAATGCAAATAATAATGAAAAATAAATAAATATTTACAATATAATACGATATTACATGCTATATTATTACATCTTAACCCATGTCGATTATCGCGAAGTATTACTATATTTACTTCTTTTTAATATTATACAGAAGTTTAAAATATATAATATATATTTATAATATAAACGATTGTAATAAACAGTCAATATAAAAAAATTTTAAAAATACGAATAATTTATATATTATTCACTGACAATTTATGTATAGCGAAATCGATTATTTTATTATTCTATATATATGTTTTAAAAATAACCCCTTTTTTATTTTATTTTTAAAGTTTATTATTCAATAATGTTTATGATTTAACTGATGATATTTATTTCCAATATATATATATATATATATATATGTTATATATATATGTATATATATATATGAAAATATTTTAGGTATAGTAGCAATGATAAAATGATTTATAATGTGCCATCTCTTAAATCTCCCATATTTATTTATATACATACGGTTATGGATATATACACATATATATTTATATATACGACTAAATATATGATTAGGTTTATTACAATATTTTACTTATTTGCGATATACACTGTATAATACTATTATATTATATTGGTTGTACGTGAATATAATCTTATTTTTATACCTATATATATATCTAATGCTTCGCACGCGAATAATGTTATGTGAATATAATGAATCATAAAAGTTTATACTATTGTATCCATTAATGTGTTTTATGGTGGCATTTGTATGTGCAACATTTCTTTTTTATATACGATATACCTATGAATCCATCCATATATGAATGTTTGTATATAACGATATAACATATTGTCCAGTATGTTGAAGAAAACAATACTAATGTATATGCACACGCAAAAAATAAAAAAAGATAGAATGCTTTTGTTTATGATATATTTTAGTATATATTGTTATTATACATTTTTGCTTATCTGAATAATATACAGTAGTATATTTATAATAATTTATGTTCTATTTTTCAATTTACAAATATGGTCAAACATGAATGAATTATTATATTGTTAAATATTATTATAAAGAATTTCAATATGCATTTTCATTTCATATCTATACGTTTACATAAAACAATATAAATAATGCAGTTTATTATATTCAAAAAATTAAATAAAAAAGGTATAGGAAATCATTTGAGTAAAAAAAAAATAGCATACGTTTATTTATTATTGTTTAACAAATATTTTAACAAATAATATTTTAATAATATTTATTTATGTTTATTAGATAAAAAATGAAGAAAAATAATGTGATTCAAAAGAACAATATATGTAGTTTTTATTTATATGTACACAGAGTTGTTTATGAAATGAATATAACATTAAAGATTTACATATTTTATATAGATTTATGTTGTTATAGATAAATTATATATATTGAATTATTTTGAATACAGTTGTTTCATAGAATATAATATATTTTTAATTGTGTATTATTTTTTATTTATTTGGTTTGGTTTTCGTTTCATTTGATATGTTTGAATAAGTTTTCATATAGGTGATCCAAAATTACATCAAATTATTCATCGTATAAGTGCATAAAAAAAAAAGTTAATTATACAAAAAATTATGCAATTTCTTATATGGCTTTCTATCGCGTGTTTTTTTTATAAATAATTTACACCATTCATTTTAAGAATTCTTCTAATATATAATATAATATACCATAATAAAGATTAAAAGACATACCTATTTTTTCTATTATTTATAATAAATGTTATATATATAAATGTTATAACATATTATATATAGGTGACAATCAATTTTCCTCTATGCACATACATTCGTATATTTCTGTATATGTGCAATGTTATTCCTCACGAGAATTTATATAAAATTTACTTTGTATATATTCATTATATAAATGTGATACATCTTTTAATATACATAATATTTTATTTTAATATAAAAGGTATATATATATTTTAATATACACATGATTATTTCAAAAGTGAATTTATTATTATGGTTAAATGCAATTATATTCATATATAATTGTATAAAAAAATATATACAGTGTTTCGGTAACGAATATAAACCTGATGGCTATAAGGAAAATTTGTTTAGGTATAATTAGTACAAATCAAAATTTAAATCATTGTGACGATAAACTATAACAATGTTAAAAATATATTCTTATATTAAATATTTTAATTCTAATTTATTTATCGTATATCCGTATATAGGAAAATGTCCGATAATTTTAATATATTACAAATTAATTTCCCTCGCAATTTCATTTAGACCCTGTTTAAAGGAAAAATATCAAGTACACAAAATGTCTATATGTGTATATATATATATATGTAATAAATTTTTGCAATATCATAATACATATATATGTATAAAATAATATATACAAAAATCCAGTTTCTTCTTATATTTAATGATAAATTAACACCATTTATACCATATATATAAATGTATTATTTAGAAGAAAAAAAAGTAAAATAAAATATATCAAAATGTATAATGAAGTATAACACTTTTATTATATATCCATTGCATTAAATTTAATAGGTATATAATAGAATTATATACATTTTGATATACCATAAAAGGTGCATATCAAAACATGTATGCATATAAATTAATAATTGTTATAAAATGGTAAAATGTGTCTTTAAATTAGTCAAATTGAAATGTACATGTATATTGTGTAAAAATATATACATATACAATACATATAAATTGTGACAATGACTAATTTACGTTATCATTATTTTATATCATTATCGCAAATGCATATGTGTATATGTATAATAGTAAGAATACGAATTTTTATATATATTATATATTTTAATATTTAGATGATTTATTAAGATAACATTGATTTAGTTATTCCTTTTAAGATTTTTCGTATATATCGAGTTTACTACCGTATGTCTATACACAATTCTTATTACAAATCAATATTATATTCTTTATAACCATAGATATAGAATACATTCATAGATGTATATATTTAGATGTTTTCTATATCTATGGTTATATATATATATATATGATGGGTGTATTTACTATGTACTCTGTTCTTTTGTATATATTGCATTGATGTATATTTATATTGTAAGGAATGATATTCGTATTGTATAGTATATATTTTGCGTAAAACCGGAAATTATTATTAATATGTCATATATAGATAGTTTCTATACAGTGTATATCTATAATGAATAGATTCTTATTTTACCATACAATTTGCAACATACATATATAGATATTTATTTATGTTTAAAATAGATTTACGTATAGAATTCTATATACACTTGATTGAATGCCATCCTATATATCTGTAGAAATATCTATATTCAGTTATAAAATACACTTTATCAATATGCACATATTCATATATATAAACACAGTGTTTCATAAATTGGATAGGTTATGCTAATTGGGACCGTGGCTTGCTTAATTTCGCAAAATAATTGTGATATGATATAGATACCAGAAAATATCTTGTAGCAGAACTATTCTGATTATAAAAGTGTTTTTATTTTTCGTTTCACAGTAAGTAAAGGTATAAATGATTCAATTAGGTTTACTTTAGATTGTGATATTTTTAATGATAATTCAATTTAAATCACGACATATGATTGAGGAAGGTATATACACCGCCTTTAAAAATCTTTAAACCATTTTTTTTATTTTACCATTAATTTTTATTCGGGTTATTTTATTTACTAAATTCAACAAATTTTTATCAAAACTGCAAAGAAATACGAGGAAAATGTATATTTTTGGTTAATAAAATACTTGCAGCAAAGCCCTGTATTATATTATTGTATATAATATGTAGTAAATCCTTGTTGATAAATGAGTGAATATGCATATATGTATATAGTAATGGTTACGTTATATAATATAAATTAAATGCAAAAATATAATGATATGTATATAGATTCTTCTTCATATATCTATATAATGTTAATTATATAAGTTTATACAATGTAAATAATGTGAATGAATTCAATTACAGTGCTTTAATACTGTTTTCAATATATCTATTTTATATAATATAGATACAAACAAAATTACATCATCTTCTCAATTCATTTGAATATAGAAAACCAATGAAAATGTACATTGAGTTTATATCAAATAGAAAAATGTTATTGTAAATAATATATTTATATAAAATAGAAAAATGTTATTGTAAATAATATTTATATATATACACCATTATTATATATACTATATTTATTCATTTATTTCATGACATATTTACAAGCTGCGATGTCTATATAATTGAATTGTATGATATAATACAAGAAGTATTTTTATAAAAATTTACATTTTTATAAAACAAATTGTTTCCCTGTTCCATTTCAAAAAAAAGTTTTAAATCGGAAAAGTAATTTCAAATTTATTTGTCTAAAATTTCAAATTTATTATACCTTAATAGTTTATACACTTTAGTGATTAATAATCTAAATATATAGTTACTGTATTACGTTGAAAACTTTTCATTATACGAATTACGAACTATATACAAATATATAATTTATATATAATTGGTATTCAAATAAATGTAAACCAATTTGCTAATTTATCGATTAACTACAATAAATTAAATGTTTTATTCATTTGCATTTAAATAAATAAATATCAATTTCATTTATATACATGTAATCAATCAAATGCTACAATGTATCATATTTATATTTTTAAAATGTAAATGATATTATCTTTGCAATATATATATTTATAATAATATGTAGGTAGTTTTCATTTTATGTATTATATATATTACCGCATATAAAATATAAAAAATAAATAATTATCTGCTATTAATTATGCAAAAAAAAGGCAAAAGAATCTAGCAATTTTTCATAATACATTGTATATAGTTAGTTTTATTTTCTATCTAAATGAATGCACCGCCTTTTCAAAGAGATAAACATATTAGTTTTAATGCAAGTTTTTTAAACTGACGATAAATATTATTTTTATTAAATCCTTTATGTAGTGCAAATATCTAAGTGATAAATTGCCCAGGTTCATCTTATATATTGTTAAATTATGGCCAATAATAAATTAAAACATTTTAACCTAATTTTTTTGACCTAACAAAACACTTATAAAAAATTTTAATTGTCAACAAAATAAAACGCACTTTACTAATTCATACATACTATTCAAATTTATTATTTGAATAGAAAATAATTATACCTGTTTATTGGTTAAAAAATCATGAATGTTTACCATCACCATTTCTATAATATGTATAACAAATAACAAATATTTAAAATGACCATCTCTTTTTTTAAATAATATTTATATACCTTTAGCTTCTGTAAGATATTAATATTAACTTTCTCTTCTTATAAAGTATTCACAACGTTTTGTTTGGTTTGGTATATAATATTGGTGTATAAAAACTGAAAATCATAAGCAAATGAATTAATCTATACATATATATACGCATAAATACGAATCGGAACATATATAGGCGGAGTTTGAAATCATTGATAATAATGTTACTTATTATAATAATTAAATGTAAATATTTTTTTATTTTTATTTAAAGACAATCAAAAAATTATGAATCGATTAAACTTACCACTCAATACTATAAAAATACACGACCAAATAATCATCATAACGATATGAAACCGAATCACAATTAAAAAATAAACTAAAATCTTTAAGGATGTAAACATTTTTCTAAAGTAATTGATCTAATTTACATTAAAAGCAAAATAATTTGATGAAAAAAAAATGACTAGACATTTATTTAAATGCGATTAATAGATTTTTTCTTCAATAATATTAATATTAATAAATGTTAATGAATATTTACGTGGGCGATTTTACTTGTTATACATAAATTATTATTATTAATTCATGGTATTAGAAGATAGAAGTAATATATATAAAGATTACCAAAGAATTCAAATATTAATCAATTTTAAAATCGATCTTAAAAAAATATGAATCTCATGATTTCATTATGAATGTATGTATATATTTTTTGTTGTTTTTACTATACTGAGTGTTTAATATAATTATTTAAAATTGTTCTATATACAGTAGAAGCTTTACAAAACGAAGAAATCCATCAATGAATTATAAAAGATAATATTAATAAAGTATGAACAAACACCGATGCTTTAAAAAAAATTATATAAGATTTCTTAATGCAAAGATGATTCTTATAGATTCGGGTTTGTCTGTATATTATATATAAATTATTTAAAAAAAAACATCTTTTTGTTTGAATGCATGAAATTGATACCACCAAATTATAAAAATTAAATGGATTTTTAATTTAAAAATGTGTGCGAGCACCTACTTTAAATTTTTATTGCGTGTATGTACTTAACTATATACAATTCTAATACCTATAAAATAATTAATGTAATGAATATTTTTTTTTTCTATCCAACTATTAAAGGCAATTTATTCTAATATGTATATATATGATATTTATTTATTTATTTTTTATGTTTGTGTGTGTCAAGCAATCAAGCGTTGCGATTTGCTCTCGTTATATGCGTAAAATAAAAATTGAAAAAGAAATATCATTACAATTATTTTTTTTTATATTCAAAATTCATTAAATGATTAATATTTTTTTTTCTTTATAAACCAATTTTGATTGCATTATTTTATATATTATATAGCGATCTATTACAAACTCTGTTTGGTGTTTAATCAAGTTTAAATTATGAAGAAGTATGTATAATTATTTAAGAAGTGTATAAATAAATATTTATAAAATTTTTTCATGAAATGTGTTGGTTCTAACTTCCGTTACTCTAAATTTATCATCTATATGGACATATATGATATACATTTAACAATAATTAATGTGTATATATATATTTATTGTGTGTATGCAATCTAGTTAATATAATTGAATGAATATTAAAAAATTTTTTATACATAGTTTAAAGATATTTAATAGTATTATACATATATTGGACCACCTGCTGGGAAATTTATCAAATAAAGTTGATGATTTGTTAAATGTAATTTTATTAAATTATTATGTTGCTTGATTACAATTGCTAATAAATAAATGATATTACAGTAATAAACGGACGTTGATATACATAAAACGCATTGAAATAGAAAATATTACTTTATAAAAATAAAGTTAATTAAAGTTTCTGAGTTATTTTATAAATTTTAATAAAAAAAATACGGATTATAGAAAAATATAATATTTATTTTTAAATTTTAATTGGCACTTGCGGTCTCTTATCTAATCATCATTATATTGATGTGTGCACTTTTTATATCGGTTCAAATTCATTAACATTCGTTTAATCTTTAAATAATTCTAATATTTCTAAATTCGCAAAAAATTATTTCAAATAAATATTCAAAAATTCTAAACTTAAAACAGTAAGAGGATATAAAAATAAAAAAAAATAAGAGGATATAGAGAACTTTAAATATATGATAGTTCTAAAACCCTCAGGTTGGTAAAAATATCATAGATAATCAAATGAACATTGTAGGATAATATATATTTTTATTATCGATTTTAAAAATTCAAGTTTTTTTCATATATTTTTCGTTATTTTATATGGCAATTTGATGAAAGATTTAAGCGACGAACCCAAAATTTCAAATAAAATTTTATTTCGATTTATTTATAATTTAATTACTTTGGAAATGATGAGACAATAATTAATTTTTTATTTATCAGTTAAAATGATAAATGAAGCAAATTTAATCAATATAATATATTTAAAAATCATATGTTATGCGATGAATTTTAAATTAATTTGTTTTCTTTTAAAACAACATAAAACATAAAATCAATTAATTATAATTATTTTATTTGGTATCATTTTAAATTGAAATAAAACTACATATGTTATTAAACTAAAATGTATATATGCAATAGATTTATTAACATCATTTTTCAATATTCTGAATATTTATAAAGATTTTATTTGACTGATTTAATCAAATACTATAAAATACCTATACATATTCAAATGTTTATTATAGGTATATACATCTAGAAAAAGAGGAAGAGAAACGGCAATGAATGTGTTTTATTAAATTTATATATAAATGTATATTTAAATTCTAAATCATTTAAAAATGAATTATTATTATTATTACATTTTATTTTCAATATTTTTGGTTTCTTTGTTGTGTTGATTCACCATATCTGTATATATTAGGTGTTTCGATTTTATTAAGATTATATATATTTTTTATAATATCATATAATAAATAACATGCAATTTATTAAAAATAAATTAATGATTTTGACTTAAAAATATTATATAAAGATATTTATCTATATTTATTTATACATATACAATATAATATATATTATGATCTATTGCAAAATATTTCTATTGTCTGAATTTAACTACTGTCCATTTATTCTTTTCAATTTTGCTTTATTTTATTTTATGGTATATTATAAACAATAATATCATAATAATCGCTTTCAAATAAATAATTTTTTTTATGGTTCAATATATATTTTAAAAACTATTTATATAAATATTTATGCCCTTTTGTATATATATCATATATAGAAGATTTCCGTATAATAAGCTATTTATTAAAAATGTTATTTTGTTCATATATAAAAAAAAACATTATAAATCTGAAATATTTCAATAAAGTCAATATATTTATTTTTTTTCTGCTTTAATTTAATAAAAATGTTTAATACCACCACAAATTATTATATATTGTAAATTTATTAATCATATTATATAATAATTAATAAATATTATATAAATAGTTACAAAAAAATGTAATTTATTTGCTATAATTAAATAATAAATAACTCACTGTATATATGATTATAATATAGAAATATACCTCTATATGGTTGCATATACATATAGATATATCATAAAAATTAACGATGATGAATGGAATATTTTTATATAAAGTTCAATTTAGTCTAAAAATATATATTATATATTGCATAGATAGCAATTTTATTTTAAAATATATAGAGCATTGTTTACTTTTACATATTGATCAAATATAGAGAGAGACTATTTATGTATAGTTTTTTATTTATTTACAATGGGGGGTCAAATATAAACAAATTCCAATTATTAGTATTTTATTTTTTAATCGAAATTAAGCGATGAAATGTGTTTCATCATCATTGCATCAATATATTATATTTTTATTTTTATATATGATTAATATTTTATTATTTACAATCATTTTTTAGCATACAATATAATTTTTATTTTATATATATAAAAGAGCTGTTACTTTAATTTATATAATATATACATTCATTTATAAATGAGTTAAAATATATAAAAATAGTGGGTATAAATTTATTATTTGTGTTGTATTATAACAAAATATGTTCACCTTCTGTCCCAAATAAAGAGTCTATTTCATTTTTTCTTATAATTAATTAGGAGTAGACAATTAGAAAAATATGGATAAAATTATCTTTGGATAAAGATCTATATCCCATATAGAATGTTACTTATAACTTTAATAAGCCATAATTTATTAATTTATCTATGGTTAAATTGGATAATATATACTTTCAAGTTAGTTTTGTGTCATATCATACCATATTTGAAATTCACATTTTAAAAGCGATATCCAATCGCGATTATAAAAAGTGGATTCTCTTGTTTTATTATTTCATTTTTGCTTTTTGGTATTGGACTCTATATACTATTATCGTTTTATTATAATAGTAGGATATTTCTACGCATATATAGTTTTCATTTTAATGTACATTTTTAACGGTGTCTTTAATTTTCATTTTGTTTGTTAAAGACCTTCAATTCGTAATGCTTTGGTCACAGTCTCAATAAACAGTGTTACTTAAAATCGAACCATCATTTAGCAATAATTTACCGTGAAAAATGGAACTTTAATTTTTGTACATAGCGATCTTTAGCGATCATCATTGTAATGTTTAGATTTTTTTTTTATTATTCGGTTTTAAAAGAATGTATTAGATGTAATATTTTTTTGAAATAGGAAAAACTATTCCGTTGTGATGATGTTTAGAAATGGCGAATTCTTTAATACGATACGATCTAAAGAAAACAATTTTTATTTAATTATAGTATAATGCATTCTTAAAAAAAGAAAAACGTCTAAAAATATGTCAATTTAATTAATTTGTTTTCTTTACATAATTTTTTCACATCCAAACCTGATTCATCTATGCTTTTAATAACGAATTCTAAGATTATAGCAAATTATCTCTAAAGTGAAAACCATATAAATATTCAATATATAATTAATAACAAATTACATCGGATTGTGTATACAGTGAATAGATTTAATATATAGAAATAAAATATTTTATTTCGTGAATGCAAAATTTAACTATACATTGTAATTTTATTTAAAATAAAATACTCATATAGAATTTATTTTAATAATCATTGCATTACAAAATTTATGGTTTTATTATTATTTGATTAATTTATTATAACATTTTTCTTATATTGTACATTTATATAATACATATTGAATAGAGATTTAGATAGAATTTTACATTGTATATATACAACAGATTAAAGTATATATAATGTATAGCATATACACAGAATATAATAATTGATTTATATATCAATTATAAAAAAAAATTGCAAATACTTTGATTCATTAATCAATATACGGTCTCTAATTATAATTTTATTATAAATAAAACAGATTATAATATATATTTCTATATAGTAATGCATACATTGGTTTTTGCATCTCGTAGTATATATAGAAAAATAAATCCATTATAAGTGACAAGTCGATGAATATTCTTGTACAGAAATAGTAAATATATTGTGAGTAGCACTTAAAATTTTTCTTTAGCAATTATATTGTATTATCTTGTAAAGGTCTATAAAATATATAAATAAATTCTATATATGCATAATACATATTTAATTCTTCATAGTTCATGTACTTTCAAATTATAATATTATATTAGTATTTTATTTTATAGAATTAACATTATTTGTGAAAATATTATACGTGGTAAATGGCCGCTTTAAGATCGGTATGATAATTTTTATGATAATGCATCCTGCATCAATTTTTTTTATTTCTAATCATTATGGTTTTTAATACGACTTTTTAGATTGATTTTATTCAAAGTCTGTTATAAACAACTTTATAATTTTATTCAAAGTCTGTTAAAATGTATGCTAAAATGTTATTGGAACTAATATAATAGAGACTAAATCACGAATGTTACATAAAGTTTAATAATTGATTAGTTATTAAAAGTATCATTTTCGCCAACAACCTTAACCTTACTGTATGATAAAAATTTGTTTATATTGCTTTATGGCCAAGTACTGTTCCACATAGACTTTATATATTAATAATATATTCTTTATATAATTATAATGTAATTGATGAGATTATTGAATAATATTGATAATAATAACCATGTTGCAGAATAATTTATCATTGACTTAATTTATATAAATTGTAAATCATATGGAGATTCTGCAGAATTTATATACCTTCTAGCATTTTAACCTCGTTGTTTTATGGATTGAAAATATCGCTGAAATGCACTACATGTACTATACGATCGCATTTATATATATCGACGTAAATAGTTTATAAATATAAAAATATTTACATTAACAATTTATATATATATAATGATTGTAATTTGCATATATAGGAAAACAATATTTATGTATTTATTATTATTAATTGTCCAATTACACAAACACACATATCTATATTTATAACTATATATATCTATATAAATAAAAGTTAAGTTGAAGCTATTTCTTTTGTATATATGATGTATTACGAATAATTAATAATTATGGCAATGTCTACTAAACTTTACGACGGTGATTAAATCACAATATTCTATAATATAAATAAATTGCATATGTTGCGAAGTAATTATTTGATTTGTTATACATATACATACAAATGCGAATCAATGAATGATATATAAATGTTAATTTTCTAAACAATTTAACATCATAGTCAATCTTATGTTGCAATTCACCTGCGTGATATTTTTACTGATATATACTTTTTTTTATATATTAATTTTAATTATCCACAAAATCGCATCTCAACGCTATTATATATTATATTGTATACTAATTGTAATGTATTTTATATTTATTACATAATTTAAATATATGTTAGAATTTACTAAATGCATATGTGACATATTAGAAAAAAATTAATATTGTCTGCGGTATACACAAATATATGAAAATATTAAATGAATATAAATCAATTTATAAATTAATGGTTAAATAAAATATAATAACATATATGCGCATGCAAAGGCGTAAGTCATATTAATAAATGTATTTATACAATTTTTTTTTCAATAAAACATAAATAGTAATTTCTGTTTATATAACAATATGTAATATCTTTGCAATTTCACGTAAAAGAATTAAATATTTTGTATATGAAATACAATATGAAAATTTAACATATAATTTTAAATGAATTATTACATTTTTTTCTGTTTATATTTAATAGAGTAGAATAACATTTAATGTATTGTATGTGATTATGACAGGGCGGTTTTATTTTATTGATTAATTTTTAAAATATAAGATTTGTTATCGATCGATCACCAACACAAAATAGTAATGAATTTCAGTTAAAAAATGATCTTTGGGATTACACGCTATTCGAACTCTTTAATTAAAATAAATATTTTCTGGTAAATTACAGATTTCGTTCAAATTTCAAATTCCATAAAACACCCTGTACAATTCTGTGTACAATTGTTATATTAATTAAATTATAAATAAATCATTATATATAAATAATATACAGAGAGTTTCATTACAAATTTTATATCTATATTTTGCTGTTTGTGTTGTAAATAATATAACATAAATTATGTAAATGAAAATAACTGATGGAGATGTTGTTTTGTATATATATAAATATACTAATCTGTGTTTATGATTTATATATGATTTGACATTAAATATATACAATTCTGTATACTTAGATTACATATATATATATATCTAAATGTTTGTTAATATATGTTTTTATGTATATATATTTATTTGATTTATTATTTCCGTATATTTCTGTGTATATATAAAATTCTTTTAATGTTATATATATTACTAAATAATTGAATATACTATAAACTAATAATATAAAAATGTTATATTACTTATTTAACAACAGAAAACAAATAATAAACTGATTTAAATGGAAATTAATATCGAAAGAATGTTTTCCTTTAAGCCTGTTGTGTCGGTCTTGATTGCACAAAACATAGAAATTAAAAATCATAACAGACAAATGTTTTACTAATTAGAAAAGTATAATTCCATTCATTGGTTTATAAAATCAGGTGTTTCCCTTATTTATTCAGAATGTATCTCTAACATCAGGTGATGTCGAAACAATTTTACATATTGTATGGTAATTTCAGATTAAAATAAAACATTGTGATTTTACTAAAACTGTATTTATGTCTATGACTAATTTAATTAGTAATCAGTTTTTTTTAATTTTTTAATTCATGACTATAAATATAGTTTGTATTTTTTGTAAATGATTATTCGGGTTCGGATTTAAAAAATTATCATTCCCTTTAACCAAAAATAATAATAATAATAATATGGATATATTTAAAGATAAAATTTGCTCATGATGTACAAAATTTAATATAATATTGCTATCTCCCTATACATAGAGTATTTATTGCATATATAAAAATCAAATTAAAAATAGTCTTTATAATAATAAAATGTATATGCCTCTGTTTATATATGTATTATAATTCATATACATTTAATTAATCTAAAAGCGTGAATCTTAATGTTATTATCATATAAATATATAGATATACATATAGTTATATATATTATACAAATGTTAAAGTACAGCAAAATATAATATTATACATTTGAATAATTTTTCAATGGATTATAATTTATATTTAAAATATAACCTCTCTCTCTATGGTTTGATATTTTTTTAATGTTTCATATCCAAATATATAGATATATCTACATATATACATACTATAGATATTCAAAGGTACACGCGAAATAACGATAAAAAAAAGTGTATCTTATATTGTTTCGAACTAGAATAGAGTATATTTTCTTTTACTTTTTTTTTATTTAAGATAAATAATAACAATAAAAATAATAATAATATAAAAAAGAAAAAGTATCCTCATCTCGATATATACAAATATAACATTGCAATGCATGTAAAAATAAAATAATACAAATAAGAAATAATATAACATTCAGAAGCATTCCATTTGGCATCATCGTTATAATATCTTTAAAAATATAATAAATTAAATAAATAAGAAAAGAATGTGCTTAGTGTGTGGTATATTTAGTGCAATGTGCACACTCACAATGCACTATATATTTTAAGAATAAATTTACTTGAATTTTTTTCTATATATATGTACATATATAAATTTATATATTGTACATATATTTATTAAAGTGAGCAACAAAATGTTATATTTCATTTCATATGTAGTTTTCTTTATAAATATTGATATACCTTATATATATATACACATAAATATATAAATAATATACTACATAGTATAAATAATATATTTTATATCTATGTCTATAATGGTTAAATTTATCAAAATGTAAATTGTCCACTGAACCATACTGTAATTCTTATAGTAGTGTATTCATGTGCTTAAACGGATTTTGTTTTCCATCTAAATGTATTTACACAATCAAATTATATGTGCATCATATATATATACAAACACACACACATCGTATGGTACTTATTTGTTTTATATAAATCTTCGATCGATACATAAATATTTATTTATTTATTTATTTATTTATTCATTCATTATCGTATATTTGAGCTAAAAGCTCATAACAAATTATATACAATATAAGTTATTTGGGATATATACTAACTATTCTTGAGGATCAGTAAGGGGGGAAAAAAAAGAAAGAAAAGTAAAGATAAAATTAAAATTAAAGGATCGAATTGTATAGAAAATCTAAATTGTGAAAAAGAAGAGATGTATGTGATAAAACAATCTTATGTAAAAACAATTTCAGAAATACCCACACATTGCCCTAAAATTTCTAACATTATTAGACAGCTTAGCCGTAATTGGCAAAGCATTCCACAAACTTACAGTGTACACAAAAATGGATAGGGATGAATGACGGGAGAAATGCCTAGGAACAATGAGGTTATGCGTTCTTTCGGAGCTTCCGCATTGAATTAATTCAAACAGATATGTAGGTTGCGATGTTTTGATCAATTTATACATGAAAAGCACACACCTATAATCATAATATTTAAATAAGGGACATCCAAAAATACAATTACCATAACCCGAAACATGATCATAACGACGCAAGTTTTTAATGTATCTGACACATGAATTAAACAATACTTCCAGTTTAATACGGCAGACCGAATCAAAAGGAACAATAACAACGTCACAGTAAAGAAAATGGGGAATAATTAATGTTTTGACAAGGAATAAACGAGTGTCACGAGAGGTAACGGTAGCACACTTCCAAAGTCTACGAAGCCATCCATATACGATTGTTGAAATCTTGTTTATATGATTACCCCATGTTAATGTTTTATTAAATACCACACCAAGATTTTTGACAGTAGGCAAAAATGGGATAGGTATTGAATTTAGAAAAAGCCTTGGGAAGGAACTCGTGTCAATACTTCGTTTATATATTACAATACTTTGAGATTTCAATTCGTTCAATTTTAGCCGATTGCGGTAGACCCAATCAGAAATTGTTTTGAAATATGAGAATGTATCCCCATAAAATTTATAAAAAAAAAACAATTTTTATAACAAAAATATTTATCTATAATACATTTATTATATATAAATAGAAATATTATATAAAGATAATCATATATATTGCATTGTGTGCATTGTATATTATATTTATAGCGATATAGAAAAAAATGTACAGAGATTTTTTAAAAAATTATTCAATATATTTTCCATATACCCATATACAAACAAAAATAATTTTTGCATATCTTTATTAATAAAATATAACAAAATATTGCATATGAAAATTAAGACAATATCGTAAATTTGAAATGTTAGCGGAATTTCAATTGTTAAATTATGTTTCAATATTAGTATATATAGTAAAAATTTGTGCGGCCTTAAATTTTCAATTTAAGTTGTATAAGATTTGTTGATCCAAATTTATGATTGAATAACTAAATTATATAAATTTATATAGAAAATGAAAAAAAATAGATAATTTATTTTATATTCTGATTACCCAAGAAATGATAAAACTAATAATCTAAAGCCATCTAAACCATTTCTTTATTACAAAAATAATCCCCAGAAGAAAATCTATATTACAAAATATCTCTATATATATAATTCGATAAAACATGCAATTATGAAAGTGATGTTTTTTGAACTCTATATAATATAATTTTTTTTATTGGTGGTATTTTTTAATGACACGTTTTTTATAATATTTTATTTTATATATACATACTTTTATCATGCCTTTAGGTTATATATTAATGTAAATTTAAATAATTAAAACAAAAATTCATTAATGTCAAACACAATATTATATATGTTGTATAAAGTGTAGAATCTAAACCAGTATATTTAAAGATTTTTAATTACTCAAATGTTTCACAATATAAATATATATACAAAAACTGCTTTGAAATATGACATCCAAGGCAATTTATTCTCATCATTTTATAATTTAGCACCAAATTTAGACAAGTTATTTAACCAAATAAACATTTAAGTTTAATTTTTTTAACCAGATACATGTAAGCGGTATGATATGAAAATATTTATATTATATTGTTATAAGTACATTTGCAAATAATATTTATTTATTTTTTTTGATTCATATCCCAACCAATACATATGTTATTTACAAAATTTATAAATGTAAAAAAACGACACATATCATTTTTATTAAATATTTACCTATAAAATGAAATAATTTTTTTATAATGTTATTTTTACTATTATAAATTCTCATTTCATCGGTCACTCTCGAAAAACTCACTATTATATTTCTTTATATATATATAATATATATGTATAAAAGAAAAAGAATTGCAATTAAAATTACAACATCAAAATAAATTAGTTTTTTTCTTTCTATTTTCTTATTTTAATATTACTACTTACTTAGCCAATGTTCAACATAGCTTTTTTTTATGTAAAATAAAAATAATGATTTTCTTTCAATTATTTTAAATAATAATGAATAAATTATTTAAATAATCATTTTTTTTTTGTTATAGTTTTATATATATATATATATATATATATATATATTATAAATACATTCTTCTTACTGCTTCGATATATATATATATATATTATACAGAAATATCTGAAATGTGTACATTCAAGAAGTACATATACCGTGATCGATTTTCAAATAGAAGAAAAATATATAAACATATACTATTTATATATATATATATATATATATGCTTCTGTGATCGTGATGATCGGTAAATTTTTATTATTATTATTTTTTAAATAAAAATACTATTTAAAATAGCTCGCGCATAATAAATACTTTTAATATTTATATAAATATATATATAGAGATATGGATAAGTTTATAAAAAGAAGTACGCTTACGAAAATGTTATGATGAATAAAATAAAAAAAGAAAAAAGAGTTGTGTTATTTAAATAAATTTTATATGAAATCGATAAATCATATTATTATTTTTATTGTATCTGTATAACGTTATATATAGTATTTATAGGATATACTATTATATATAATGTCTATAAATAAATATCGATATTGCGGTGATTTGTATATAAAAGAAAATTTAAAATGTTTAAACTTTTTCTATTTATTCTTTGATATTTTTTTTTATATGTAAATTATATACATAGTTTTATGCTTTTCATCTTATAAAATGTTTATTTGAATACGGGATTTTTTTTAAATATTTTTAAATCATCTAAATTATATCTATTAAATGCTGCCGAAATGCAATTATTACTATATTAATAATATATTTGATAAATTAGAAAATAATAAAACTGAAATTTGAATTCACGACATATATAGTAATTTATACCGATAAACGATAGCGCGCTGTATACATACATTTTTATTGATATACTCTTTCAAATATAGTCATGTATTCGTTGTACATGATTACAATAACATTTCTTTATATATAAATCATTTGCGCGGTGCTGCTTCATCGGATCAATAAATCAGCACGATTTTCTTTTTTAATTAAAAGTTCTATAGATATATATAATATAAATCATGTCATTGTCAAAAATGTGATAATTTGTTTATCATTGATTGATTGTCAAATAAATGACTTTTCTAATTTTATGTATATGAATTTATTGTATTTTTTTCTATATCGTCGTAATGTTGTAAATAACATGATTTTTACGTGTATGAATTTGCCAACTATAAGGCACGGTAAACTTTTTAAAAATATGGAAAACTCATTTATAGTGATCTAAATATCGAATAATAGTCATGATATTATTATAGTCACAAAATATATTTTTGTATGTTTGATGAAAGATTTTCTTTAATTTGAAATCGCGATGCAATTATTTATGTATAATTTTAAGTAAGAAAAATGTTTGCAAAGTATAGTAAAATGATTTCTAAGAATACTACATTTAACAAAAATTAAAGGGATTATTAATTCATCGTCCAACGTGAATATAGAAAATATTTAAAAATTGTGTTTAAATAAGAAAAATAATTTAATAGATAGGTAATAGAAAATACTTTGGTGTATGTTTCGTTCTGATGTATTTGTAACTTGGATATATTATAATAGACAATTATAGAAAACGGCAAAGCAAAAATTTTTTATATGGCAATCTTTTTATGAATATTAAAATGACACAAAAGAAAAAATAAGTTTTCTTACAAAAATATTAAAATGTTAATAAAATTATATAACTATACTTTTATACCGAATATTTTTTCCTATAAAATCCTTTATTTACATTTTCTGTGCAAATGAATATAAAGTATAAATGTCATGAATTGACAATATTTTTAATCTCTATATTTATATACGTAACATATATCGAATGAATTGTATATAAAGATATATATACATATATCATATTTAGCTATATATACCATGTATAATATAATTTTTTATTATGATATATCGATATTGCTCTGTCAAATAATTTGAAATGCAAAATTTATTGTATCATTAAATTAAATATATACAAAAAAATACTTTAATTTAATAAATTAAATTGCAAATAATAACAATAATATATAAACCTTATATTTATAATATCTAATAGTATTATATATTTATGTGGTATATCCATTACAATTTAATGCAATTTCTAAATATATTTAATAAACCAATTTCAAATAAAAGTATTCTTCATTCTTATACCTATAATTCCTTCTTTTTTTTTTGTGACACAACATATTTTTCTCTGTTTACACAATAAAATCGCGTTACATACAAGTATAGAAAATTTAATATAAATTAAAATCAAACTATAAATATAGATAATAAATTATATTTATTAAACGTAAATGATTGGGTTTAATTTCAAAATAATAATATATTTTATATAAACATAAATATGTTAATATATTATATACTTATATAAAATTATATTATATTAATATACAGTGTGTCTAACTAAATCATAGCTTCTAAACTATAATCAACAAAGTTTAACCAAAAGTCATTTATAGGTAAATCATTTTCCATAATAATGAAATGTTTTCAATTGCATTTTAATTTAGAAATATTGCCACTAAATAATCATTATCGAAATCTTTTAGTATCAATATCTCTATAATACAAAATTTAATTATTAACAAATAGTTTCCACGAAACATTTACTGTAGGTATATTCGGTTTTATTGACTGGTATACTGAGTCACACTGTATTTCCAACAAAGATCTATGGTTATAAAAATTGATGTGTAAAATTGAAAAGGTTATATTAAATCATTAACCTCTTTTCTTATTATTATATATATTATATATTATTATTCTTGAAAAAAAATATTTTAATTTTTATTCATTTCTATGCATCGAAATAGTTTCTATATGCATGGAATTAGATTAAAAATATATATACACTGACTGAGGAAAAAATATGAAATGTATATGTATGGAATATAATTTCCTAATTATAAAAGCTATACAATGAAAATGAGAGTTAATTTCATTTAATCATGGAAAATTTAAACCCAATTTATTTAATACAAAATAATAAGCATTTACTAAGAAATTGATAATATATAATAATTGTAAATGTCTTATGTATAAAATAATTGATGTATTTTGGGATTTTCTACTAAAAGTATTACACTTTTTTTTTTTTTTCAATAGAAGTTACGTTTATATTTTATTCATAAATATCATAAATTGAAGATAAAACTTATTTTTTTTCCAATCAAAGATATTTCTAATAAAGAAATACGTGGTGTTTATAGAATTAATTTTTTTTTTACTTTTAACTCGCATGAACTGCATATTACAATGATTATGCGTTAACATATTAAGTATTTGTATATATGTATATATAAAAATAACAAAATGAAAACGAAAATAATGAATTATAAATTATAAATATATATATATATATGTATATATATCACTTCAATCAATCGAATTTATGCGGTATATTAACAGTTGCATGATATTATATAGTATATTTATGAATTGATTAAGTTTTTGTTTTCCATAAATTCGTGCATGCACAAAATACGAATATAGATAAATAATAATGAATGAGATATTTTTAAAAAATCAAATCAAGAGAATATAGCTGTCAAATTTTATTGTATTTAGTAAATTCGGAAATTTTGTACTATGCGATTATGTCTTAGAAATTTGAAACTATTATTAAAATGCGTATAAATTTCGTTATATGTATACAATATATAAATATAAAGATTTACAAGTTAATTATTATTGTATTAAAACTTTATAGATCTTATACATTTCTTTTATTATTTTTCAATATATTCTTAAATATATATAGCAACATTACAATTAAAAAAAAATGCTTGAATCTATTATTGGTATGATTACTTATACTCGAAAATATATCTGATTTAAAACATTCTACCATTCATAAACCAAATTGTATATTATTCAAAACAATAATATATTAAATTTATGAAATTTATTGAAGAAAAGATTTCCGATATATGCGTAATCCTCCTGATCAATAAGAACACACTTTCAACAAAAATGTTCATAGTCCAACGTATTTCAATAAAAACCAAGATTCGTAAACAGTGTTGAAACTAAAAAAAGATCTATATTAATAAACGAGATTGGATTACATTTCCCGGGTCTTTATTAAATCAAATTAAATTCTTAATATATATTAATTTTCACATTATATTGGAGACCAAACACAAAATTAAAAACTTAATAAAAGTACATTAATCCACTGTATATATATAAACCAAATTATTTGCGATTGCCCAAGTAAATCTTCAATATGAATATATAAATTAAATGATTTCTACATTTTTAATTTAAAATATTAATCTATATAAAGATGATTGTTTAAAAATTCGTGCAAGTTCCTCTATATACATTTTTTATGTCAATCAATTTTTGTTATGCGTTCTTCAATTGTTAGATATTCTCTTTGAACTGATATACGAAAAGAGGATTACGCACATTCTTTTTTACTTAAGCATATTTTTATTATATAATATATTATGATATTTTTTAATATTCGCAAAACAAAAAACTTCGAAATGAATTTCAAATATTAAATTGTAAAAATTGGTTAAGAATTTCTATATAACTAAATTTTAATTCGATACACAAATCTATAAATGTACATTGTACAATTTAATTCTATAGTTTACTTAGGCGTCAAAAATGTTACTCAAAGATGAATAATTTTATTTGGTTTAAAGTATATTTTAATTTTTTTTTGTTCTAACTTGATCTTATCCACATTTAATATTTATACATCTTTAACGTATATACCATATACATATCACATTATTTGTTTCATTTAAAATGTTTTTCTTTCAATGCATATACACATAAATTTATATATATATGGCGTGCGTATAAAGTGGGTATTTGGTTATAGTTAAAAAAAAATTGGATGAAGATCCGTAAATAAATATGTTCTAATGATGTAAAAATATTATTTATTTATTAATTTTGTTTCTGTTATGTATTAATTATATTCATTTTATATATATTTTATAGATAAATGAGCTTATAAAAAATCTTTCAATCAAAATTAGTTGACATCCAACCGGTTATTTTTGATCTAATAAATAAATAAATAAATAATAGTTAAAACAATAATAAATGCTTTTGTATATGAATGATAATTTTAAAAATACATCACAGTGACATGTATTTATATATATATATATATAAGGTATATAACGAAATATATTTTTATTTATATAACCATAAAGAGGAGTAAATATGATGAAAATAATTGATATGAATAAATAACAATTCCTTTATATTTATTTTTTTTCATTACAATATGCTTCTTTACATCTTCTGCACAGCAATACCATAGGCAATACATACATTGATTTATATAGACCAAAATACAATGTCCATCGTTTCTTTTTTTTTCTATACTTTAATATACGTTAAGAGTTAAAAAGAATTGTTACATATATCTATTGTATATATTAATAGACCATATAGACTTTGTAAAATTGAAGATTAAATGATAATAGAATTTATATATGTACATATGATACATATACATATATAATATATATTTGTATGATATACTAACTATAAACTAACAATAAATGTATGGCATTATGTAGAAAAAAAAATATTTAAAGTCACTCAACTCACGGGAGGTATGAAATAGATCGTGTATTTTATTTTTAATATCGATTATAATTATCTGAACTTACAGGCCAAATTAATATTTATTTTGTGTATGTGGATTAAAAGATATACATATATAGTTAGTTAGCTATTTATTTATATATAGATATAGATATGGTTTAATGTATATGAATTAGAATTCAGATTGTAATAAAGAATGGTTGTATTTGAAAAAATAATGTTTTATTTTTATAAAGAAAAACAAGGAAATATATTTATAAATTCAAATTTGTGATGTTTAATTTCATATGAGTTAGTCTGGTTTTTGCTGTATATGATTAATTTTAACAACGAATTAAATTAAAACTTTTAATAATTCATTAACATCCTTATGCAAATGTATATCACTTTTCTATTCCGTAATGCTTTTTATTGAAATGTTACGACATTTTCCTTTTAGTCATGATACTTTATAGTTATAATTATTAAATGTCTTGTAAAGGTTTTATCAAATACAAATCATACATATATTTTACCCTTTATAGCCTTCGCAGCCTTTAGATATTTAAAATATATAGAAAAAAGCGTCTCCTAAAATCCGATTTATTTTAGCAAATCCATTAATCCCAAACTATATCCGGATAGATATTCTTAATATGTTCAATAATTAATATATTATAAATGATTTAATAAATAAATGTATTATTGATGCATAATTAATGGAAAATCTGAATTCATTCATAAAAAGTTTAACATTTTTTTTTGTCTATTATTATTATATTTTGGAAATATAATATTACTCGTTGAGAAATAATAATAAATTATTAATTGAATACAATTTTTATATGCATTTATTTTACATATTTTAATAATGAATTATTCAAATATATAAGAAAAAACTCTGTTTATATAACAGACACAATATTCAAATATGTTATATGTAAATATATATAAATATTTTATGGATTCATGTTCACAGTAAAATGAATAATGGATATAACAAAAAAACTTTCTCATATTGAACTTATGTGTATAGTGTATAGGTAAATATTAAATTGGAAAATAAAACATTATTATTATAATTCATTCAATTAGTAAAACAATTTCAAAAAAAATAAATAAAATTATATATATTTTACAACAATTGCAGAGATATATCTAAAGCATGATGTGCAGAAATTTTAAATATAATTTTGTGTAAAATATATACAATAAAGATTTAAATAATTCCATCGCTGTATATATGTGATGAAACAATTTTATGATGATTTTAAAATAAATATACAATTAAAATATATTATAAAGAATGAAGTCGTTTAATTTTGACTCATATCACAATGTAAAACAAAACAAAAATTCATTCAATAATAGTTTCTATATAATATATACATATACAATTTTATTGTAAAAAATTAATCATTTAAAATATATACATTATAAATAGAAGAAACAATTAATTCTGACGAATATAAATCAAATTTTTTGCTTTTGATTGTTTAAATCGTTATAAAGCATTTTTTTTGGCTCTCTTTAAATTAAGTAATTAAATAGACTTTGTATATATAATAGGTATTTGGTAGGTATGTATGTTATAATTAAGATTAATTTATATATACACACTAAAATATATTATGCACATTATTCAAACTCATCAAAAAATCATCATGAACCAGGAACTCTCTGAATAAATAATCTCTGATTTTCAACGGCACAAAAAAATAAATCAAAACAAAAATTTATCTAAAAAATAATTCATTTTCTAATAAAAAAAAATTCAAATTATATGTACATTTTTTAGATAATCTCTATGCACACAAGTAAATTTTGTTTTTTTTGCCTTTCTTGTATATCGTTAAAATAATTAAATTCATAAAATATATATTAATATAAATATGAAAATGAATAAAAATTTGTACATATATAGAAACAAAAAACTTGATTATATATATATAGAATTTAATAAAAACATGTAATAGCAGAATTTTAAAAATTAAAGAAAAAAAAATGGGCGTTTTATAAATCATAAAAATATAAACACGATTATTATTTTTAATAATAATATTTAACAACATAAAAAAAAATAAGATTATGAAATGAAATTAGAGCATCAAAAAATTATTATTTTAACAGACATTTTATTTTTTGTATTTATACCATCATTGTGTATATGATAAAATTTGATTTTCTTGTATATGTTTTTTTTTTAATAATTTACATAAAATCATTCAACATAATTTTTTTTTATTTTATGTAGGTGTAAAACACTCGTCGGATGGATATTACAAAATTATTATAATTTTAAAAAAGTATAATTGAATTATAACATAATAATTTTTAAATATATATGTAATAAAAAAAGCAAAACACTTACTTTTTTTTTATTTCTTAGTTGATTGTCAATTTCTTATGTTTTTTTGTTATTATTACATGTATTTTGGGTTCGTCGCTTAAGTCATTTAAAATTTTCCATTTAGAAATATCACAAAATTCATATAAATAAGAAAAATTTGTCATTACATATTTTGTATATGTGTTTGTTAAATTTGAAAATTAATCAAATTTTCCAGTGAAATACTTTTAGTTTTATTTATGAAATGAAAAATTATTTTAAAATCACTGTATATACACATCATATAGCACTTATTGATATTGATCACACATACAAATTGTAACAACACTTAATGATATCAATTTTAAATTTGTTTTCTTTTGGTAATCTGAAACTATGCGACGGATTCATCAATTAAAATAAAATTCGAAAATTAAATTTAATTAATTAATTACAAAACTCTTATTAATTTTATTCTTTTACATTCAAATATATTTAAAAATTATGTGATTATAATGCTAAAAATTTTTTGCATTTTGTACATATTTCGAATATTTACTACAAAAATAATTCTTTCGTTTAATTTTTCAACGTTAACATTTAAATTAAATTATAAATGTCAGTAACATATAAAAAAAAATTAAACAAAATAAAGTGAAATAAAAGTACATAACAAAACCGCGATCTTAATACAACAAATGTTAAATGTTTACTGAAATCAATTCATGAAGTTTTATTTCTCTTTACCACCTGAAATGAATATTATTATATGTATATAGAATAAATAAAAAAAAAATTGTACTTGTACATCACGATATATATATAAACTTCTTTTTTTTTTAATAATATCAAATATATAACATTCATTTATTGTATATAGATATATAGCTACATGTACATAATAGGATGGTATAAATGTGCCATACAATTAAAGAGTTAGTATAACATTTTTGCAAGAGTAGATATATATGATATACATCCTTATGTCATATATATAATAGATTAAACGCATGTAAAACGAAATATATACGAATAAAATATAACATCAAATATTTCCATTAATATATAAACATATATTTTCGTATATAGATATTTCTAAATTTATTATTATATACACATTTATAAGATATACTATTATTACAATTTATTTAATTTTTTTTTTCATTTTTAAACCCATGTAATTTATTTTGATGAAATAAAAAATAATTTTATTGGTATTTAAATTGTATCGAATAATATTATAGTGTTAATAACATTTTTTTTGGTACAATGAATTTCGATAAAAATAAAATAATACACTTTTTTGGTTCTTGTTTATAAAGTTTTTTTTAATCTGTGTTTGTGTTAAATTAAAGGTATATGTGAATAAAAGAAAATGTTTATCATTTTTTTTTTTCGAAGTAGAAATACTTTTTATATTTATGTATGATTTGAATATAAGCATTTGAAAATGGATCTATAAAGATATTTCAAATATTTTTTATGTTTTTAATTTAGTTTTTGTTTTCTTTCACCGTAATTTTATTTATTTTTAAATTACAAATTTGATTTTTGTTTGTATTATAGCATACATATACAATTTATTAATTCAATGATAGTGTAAGCGTGTATAGATACATATTTATTTAAACCATATATAGTTGTTTTACGATACGATGTATAAATTGCAATTCAAAGTATATCGAATAAAATTTACATTCATCAATTTTAAATACAACACTTTATGGTTACATTTCTAAAATACAATTTTTTTAACGTGATATATAAATGAATGATTTTAGTAACAACAATGTGATCGCGTTTGTAGTTTTTATTTTAAATACAAAAAGAATGCCTTTAAGAGTTTACAAGAAAAAAAAAACTGTTGTTGTATTATGAATTCTGGGTAGATTTTAACATATACTTATATTTTGTTTTTTGAATTCTATAATATGTTTTTGGTCATTTGAAATTAAATACGCAAAATGATTAAAAAATTATTAAAAGCATTTATGCGAGTGGTCAATTTTTGAAAATTTGAAAATCATTAGAACCAAGTGTTATAAACGAACTCAAAGTTTCATACTTCATATAATTACACCATCAATGAATATATAAATAGTTTTGTTCAGTCATCGGTTTAATAAGTCTAAACCACTGGGTTTTATATTTTTTAATAATTGAAAAAAAAAAAATAGAAATTCATACAGTGCTAAACTTCGTTATTTTTGATGGTTCGTCAAATTCATAGCAAATTAGTAACTGCTCATTGATGGGTTATAGAATATTAAAAACTCTTGTACGACCAAAGCCAATTATAATTCACTATCCGGATGTGAGGAGAGTATATGACATTGCAATGAAACATAGCCCATTGGTGGTAATTGGAAAATTGTGACATTTACACTATGAATTGTATGAATGTTTAACCTATTCAGCTTGATCTATTCCTGGACAATAACAAAAAAATTGGGAAGAGTTTTTTCTCAAATAAGAGTTATCGTTATGGGGTTAAATTAATTAGAAATTTTTTTAATATAGAGCGGAATATTCTGACTAATAAATTCTATTTTGTATAATAAATTAATCTCCAAAATGACACATAGTATGAAATGAAATTATATATATACACATTTTCTTTTGTCACAGTAAATTTGACAATTTTTAAGAACTAAACATAGAGAAATTTCCTATATAATAATCTCAATAAAAAATAATAATTTTTATGAATCATATATAAAATTCATATATAAATAAATATTCATTGAAAATCCACTTATTTAATTAGTTAATTACAATTTATTTTATATTTTATTTGTAATAAAAATGATATTAAATAATCACATTTATTAAAGTAGATTATCATGTTCTGATATTTTATATTCCACTTGATTAAAAACAACAAAAAAACTAAAAATAATATGATGAAAGTATTTTAAACAAGTTTTTTTTTTTCTTTTTTGATTTTGTAATCGTAAAGAATATATAATTTTTTCTTTAATGTTTTATATTAGATGCATATTTGCCTTCATATAAATCAAAAATTTAAAATAATTATTATGTAAATCTTTGAAACTATAATTTAATATATGAAAAAACCAAAAAAATTCATAAAGATTGCGTGATTCAATATATAGATTATATATGAAGATAGTATACATATATATTATATTATTATATATATATAGTTATACTGTCTGTATAATGTTGATTTGTTTGAATATTAATTATTCAATTAAAAATTTATCACATATGCACAGAGTATTATATTTAGTAAAGATATAACTTTTATATTGAATAATTTTCTAGTTAAATAAATATATATACAGAACTATCTCCATATAAAATATATATTCGTTGTAATTAAAGATTTAAACAATTTTTATAGAGGACAATAGACAAAGTTATAAAGGGATATGGACTATTAGACAAAGTTTTTAGACCATTAGACAAATTTAAATGATTTGGGAAGATAAGTAGATATTGGAAGATAAAACTATTTATATCTATAAGTTATATTATTATTATAGTTCAATGTAGATCGATACAGATAGTGAGATATATAGTTCAATATATACATACATATTACTTGATACGATTACATATACTTTGTGCAATATAATTTATAATAACATACAAAAATTTACATAAAAGCCACATTTAAAAGTGTATGCAATATGTAAATATCTATATGCGATGTAGATAAAAGAAAAATTAATATATGATACCTATGTATAATATTAATACATATTACAGGTGATGATCAATTATGAATATTTTCTACCTCATTTTGTGGTATAAATATATGTTAAAATATTAATATTATGTATAGTTATAATCCATAAAATGTAAATATACTAGATATTTAAATGATGGATGTATATACATATAAAAAATCATACATTTCTATATAGGCAACTAAAAAAAAAGAAAGAAAAGAAAATGCAAAAGATGATCTTAAATAAAAGATTTTAAATATATATTTACATTTATTATACGTCTATTAGTGTAAAATTATACTTTAAACGCGCATTGTATATACTATATATACATATATACATAAAGTCAATGTTTAAGAAATGAAAAAGAATGCGGAATATTTTCTATACATTTATGTATGTTATACTGAATTAATATCATACTGAATATATATATGGTATATATGTAGGTCTATCAATATATCTATATAGAAATGAAATTATTTATTTAATATATATATATATGGCTCATTCACAGAGATATATTACAAATGTCTATATGTATAAATGAATAATCTTTATGTTTATGTTGTTATTTATATATACAGATAATTTAACTCTATAAGCATAAATTCGTTTTTAGCACAGAAACTTAAATATATATGTATATATGAATTCAAGTACAATGCAGTAATATATGTTTTTATATACCTCTATAATATAACTATGTGAATATATATTCATTTACATATATATATATATATAGAATAAACATAACGATCTGTATATATACATGATCACGACCCAAAGCACGCGCCGATCAATTGATCGATATGTATATATATATAAATATATATATTGAACATGTATAATATAAAAACTGAATATGTATATAAATATATAAATCGTCGTGTATTATTGATCTTCTTTAAATATTTATAATGTATATTAATGTTAAACGCTATATATTAATAAAAAAAAGAGCATTTATTAATACAAAAAAATAAATAAGTTAATATATGATACATCATTAGAATGTATTATTTTTTATCAAAAATAACATAAATTTTATATATATATTATAAAGTATTTCTTGTAACATTATTTATATTTTTTAAATATATACATTTTTTTATATATAAGATACCTCTAATTTTTATCGTTTTATATGCATTTTTGTGTTTATGGTATACACATTTAAACAATTCATTTATTTTTCATTTCGTTAACATTTTGTAAATGTAAATAAATATATTTTATATATTATTATACATCCCACCATAATTAAATACATAAATATTTTTACTATTGTATATACTATATAGTAAAAATGTTCATGTAGTTATACCAACAATTACTAATGATTTTAAAGGAAAAATATTGTTTAAAATGTTTGTAAATATATAGATTAATTATATATGTATTAAAAGTATACATAACATGGCAAATTATTACAATTTTTATTATTATAAATTGATTATCGACATTATACATACAAATGGAAATATTAAACGAGTCACCGATTAAATATATGTGTATAAGAATTATAAATGAATATATACAAGTTTATGAATTTGTTACAAAATAATATAAGGTTTCATTTTAGAAACTAAATGTATTTAGGGATTAGTCTTGTGTAACCCATTTCAGAATGAATGGGTGATTTTAGTCTTTAATTACCATGTCAAAAATTATCTATCGTAATATTTATAAATTTGTGTATTTTTATCATTTGTATAACAAACAAAATTTATTTCATTTATAAACAAATCTATACAATTTATGGAATTTCCGTAATTCAAACAATTCAACACCTTCGTATGCTAACTGACTGGTATTATTTGATAAGACAATTCTTGAAAGACAAATGGGATTTATTAATTTATACTTCGTTTTCACATTATTGAATTTCAAGGTGGATAAAATGTCTACTAAATCGATGACATTTTGTAATGTTAATAATTTAAATAATTTTTATTTGTAAAATTTGCAATTTGTTACACAACAATTTTTTCAATTTAACATTTTAAATTTCAATTTTTTATTGAACTTGATGCATTTAAACTAAGTAATATTTATGGAATTATGATTTAGTGTTAGTCGATTGATTTGTACATTAGCCATTAAAAATTAAATTAAATACTATCTCGGAATTGGAAATTTAAAAAAAAAATTAATCCCAGCTTGATACGCTTCTGCTGTATAAAGGTGAGGTGTACTTATATTATATTTTTATATTTTTTACTTGAAACATTATATACATTTTGCATAACACAAATTTCTATCAACATAATAATTTATATTATATATCATTAAATTCTTTTTTTGAACTGTTAATTTGTTATCGTTTTATTTATATATGTCTTTTTTCTTTCCTGTGCTCTTCTTACTATATATGTACATATATATTTTAATATAACAATTGTACAATGTACGTATAGTATACGTTCATATACATGTAAACACATAGTTGACCTTTATAAGGTCGTTACACATAAAATGAATGGAATATATATTTTAAATAACAGGCAAAATTATTTTCAAATGGTCTATTTTTATCTTTATAAATATTATATATTATATATAGGTATATGTATATAAATAGATAAAAATGTATATTTATATGTAATGTATATTATAGTATTTATTGCTATATATATCGTAATGATGTATATGTATAATAGAAATAAATTTCATCAACAGTACATATATAACTATCAAGTCGTGATCTTTCGATCTTCATCATCGAAGAATATCTTAATAATAATAATAATAATAAAAAATAATAAGAGTAACATAATATTAGTATACGGAATGTTATAAACAGAGAAGAAGAAAAAAAAATTAATTTTTGTTATGTTACAGATTTATTATTTCTTTTAATTTTGTGTGTGTTTAATTTTTTTTTAGAAAGCGATTTATTGTTATATTAAAATTATTAATTGTATTTTTTTTTTCAAATTTAATTCACTGCAGTTTAAAATAACTCCATAATGAATTTTTCAATACACATGCGGATATTTTTGTATAATAAAAATTAATTTTTTTAATTAATTAAAGCTTAGTTTTTTTTATATAAATATTGTAATTATTTTCCTTAATTATTTATATTTGCTATGAAATTCTGCTATATGTCTTAAGGATTCAATATTTATTATTTGCTTACACAATTTTATTTGTTAATAATTTGCATTTTTCAAATAAATTATTCAAATAAAAATGAAATTCTATTGTATTGTATATATTAAATGATTTATACACAACGATTAATTTTATTATTGTTTTCCTTGAAATATTTATACATTTTCTCTGATTAATCGCATTGAAATATGTTTTTTTGTATATAATTTTATTTTATAATAACTATTGGTATATATATATATATAGTAATGCAATATTTCGAATATGTGCAATGTGCATTTATAAGTGCACTTAAATAAACAAACAAATAATAATATATTGTAAAAATATATGATTAATATTTTGTAATATTTTAAAATTATCAACATGAATAATATTATTATTAAAATTGTCATTGTTAAAATAAATAAATATATCTATATATTTATCTATTATAGGTCTATATATATATATATATATATAAATAATGTATCTAAAGTGTAATAATCTATAATATATAGATAAATATGAATTTATGATTACTACATATTTAATAGAGTAGATATCGCTTCTGAATTTTTCTTTTATATGTAATTATTTTATAGAATTATTTCATATTAAAATGTGTTTATGAAATGATCATAAAAAAACAATTTTAAAATCATAATAGGTTCTATAGATAAAGCTTTAAATTGAAGAGGAACCTTTTAGTATTTGAAAAAGAATGAAAAACTCATTTTCGATGAGAAAAGAAAAAAAAAACAAATATTTTGTCTTTTTCGATATAATACCGCATGAGTGTTAATTCAATAAGATAATTTCAACCACAGGTCAAAATTATGAAACAAAATCTATCAAAAACTTCTTTTTCAAAGGATATTTTTTTGCTACATCATCTATATTTGGGTTACACTGAATTTTATAATGTTATAGAATAGGATTCAGTTTTAGGTATATAGCCTTACCATCGTTTTCAATGTATATTAGAGCTTTTGATATTCAATTCTAATAAAAAATGGAAAAATTAAACACAATTTCTAAATTTAATTTATCATTTCAACATCTGACGATATTCAAATACGATGCAAACTTTTCATGATTTCACCTTTCAGTAATTATTTTGAAAAATTTCCTTTATTTTCTAGGTAAACATTTTGCCATCTATTACTTCAATAATAGAGTAGGTATTTCAATAAATGAATTTGAAAGTTATATTTTAAGTATTTTAAAACATATGTTTGAAAAAGATATGTTTGTCATGTAACGTGGTACGTGGCTCGAGCGTTAAACAAAATGCGAGTTGACTGCCGTTGGATAATTTGAAAATTTAACTTTTGTTTTAATAATATTACTACATATATTTCAATATAAAATTTCTTTGTTTTTAATAGGCCATATTAAAAAAATTAAAATTAAATCGATATATCTATTTATAAAAAAAAAATAATGAATAAAACAATATATTATTATATATGAATGAATACAATAGAATTTATTTATTTAATATGACCGCACCACATCGTACACACATTTATACATATATATACCACTTAAGGTATCATTTAATTATTTTATGAATGCAATTACTTAACAAAAGATAATCACACATTATATAGAATTTATGTAATTTAAATATTTCTTAATACATATACAAGTGGATAAATCTATACAATACAATTTTACAAAAAAGAAACTATTCTGTATATTAATACTAATAATCCACTATATTATGTAGAAACTAAACATTGATTACATATTGTAGAAATTATATATACTATTTTGTAGAAATACAAAAATATAAATATAAAGAAAGAAAAATATACAGATTTTTATTACTGATTTAACAAATATTTTAAATATTTTTAAGCAATGAATGGGCATTGAATATAAGAATAATAATAATAATGAATTCAAAAATAAAAAAACTAAAATAAATTATAATTTACTGTTTGCAGATAATAAAATAGTCGTGCCTAATTATCTCTCAATGCTTATACAATTTATGTAATATACATTTATCTATATTATATAGTATATGAAATACCCTCGCCCTATAAACCAAAAAAAACAATAAACACAGTTAATATCTCAAGAATATATAATTACATTCTCGATTTATAGAATTTTATATATAGTTTATTATATATATAAATGTACATAAAATGTATAAAACAATTTACGTAAAAACTACAATAAAAATTCACAATATATATAAGCAAAAATTTTCACCTTATTCAATTGGAAAACATTTTTTTATATATACGTATATAGAGATAATATATAGAAACTTTCATGAACTGTTTAGATGCATTTTTTGGTTTAATCTAAATGTTGTTTAATCTATACGTGTAAATATATATATAAATATAATATATACGCATATATAAATTTGTGATATAATTTCCTTTTGGTTAGTTTATTTATATATTATTGTCGTATATTTGCATATAATTGTATATATATATATGTATCATGTATGGATAAAAGAATATAACAAAAATTTTGAACGTTAAAATCACGTTCTGAAATACTTTTTTCTTTTGAAATATATAACCAATTAAGGAACATAAATTCGCAATGAAGATCATATTTATACAAAAGATTTTCAATTCATTTTTTTCATTTTAAAATTATATACATATAATTTCAATTGAGTATAAGCTCTTATTATCATCGTACTTATTATCGTACATGTTTTGACCAATAATATCCCGTAATGTGCGTGTTTGACTATCCGCGAAATACAACCGGATGATCTATTCTGGTAATGATTTTGGCTATTTGTAGATGCCGGTTTTTAATATATGTACTACGTTTTATTATTTTGTATTGTTGTATTGGCGGTGCGGTAATAAGAATGTTAATTTTGTCATTAAATTGGAATGTATTATTTATTTAACCAAATTTGATGAAATTTTGGAAGAAAATTAAGAATGAAATAATTTGATAGTTTTATATTAACTTCCATTTCAAGTTTATACCATCAAAATGTTCATCTGGACCAATATATTATAACCATTCCAAATTAGATTTATATAAAAATTTGACCTAAGATGAGAATTTATATGCTGTTTTAAATGTCTTCTTAAAATCCATTGCCATATTGTGAAGGTTTCTGTATTTATAACATGGACTTCAGAATTTTGACAGGTCTTTCGTTTATTAAAAGATGGGCACGCATACTATAGTGGATTATGGAACTAAAAATGCGCAATCCACGAAATAATAACAATTGGCAATATTCTGTATATAAATTATTTTTAAATTATTAACAAAATTATACAGAATTTCCTTTATAAAATGATATAAAATTAATTTAGAAAATGATGCCGAAAATTATACAACAATTTCGAAACAAATCGGATCTAAAGGTTAATTTTGTGATTTTCAGTATATTTCAATTTAATGCAATAATATACTTTTTTGAATGTAAAATATATTAATTAAACAGTAGCAATTTGCATCTCCTTTTTGTCATTATCATTTATTTTGTACAGTTTTTTTCCGTTATATACTCGTATATGCATTTTTATATAAAATTATCACCAAACTCCATATTCAAATATACTTATATTTTTTATTTTTAATATGGAAAATTGTAAATATATATGCATATTATAATGGTTGAGCTTTCAATTATTTCTTGAAAAATTATCACATATAAATTTTATATGTATAGAAATTTTTAGAATGAATTAAGATTATCTTTACTATACTTAAAATTATATATTGGTTTAAATAAATATAACTTTATACATATATACCGATAGATATTAAAATGTTTCTATAGTAATAAATAAAAGTAATTATTTAATTAATTAATTAATTTATCTTTGGAAAAAATCGTGAGTTACAACATTTTCATTTTAAGTTATAAAATTTTTTTTTTTGCAATTTACTCAATCTATCTATTATTATCTGTAGTCTGTATACGTATAAATTCTAACTTTTAAATCGATTCATGTTTTTTTTTGCAATTGATGCATTTAGCATTTATAATAATATTGTTGTATGCCTTATGTTTAATGTTACATTAATTACAAAGATTTAAAAGATATTTGAATTTATAAATAGTATAATATATCTACAACTTCATTTTATAAATTATATATCATTTTTTTTTTTGGTTTAAAATAAGAATCCTTTTATCCAATCATTCAATATTGATATAGTAAAGTTTGTTAAATTATATTAATGCATTCAGTAAAATTTTTATTTTAAATTTGCTTTGGATAGTTATAGGATTATAAAATTAAAATTGATTTTCTTATCGGTTTAAATGTTTCCGTGGTAAAGAGTCTGAATTTAATTTTGATTACAACCACAACTTTTGAAAAAAGCGTTGGCTCGAAATATTTTTGAACTTTTATTCCCGCGAAAATTTATGAAAAAATAATTATTTTTATTTTAAAAATTTAATTAAATATATAGATAATAGCTGTTGTTCATAGTTCTAATAAATTATATGTATTCATATAAAAATAAATATCTTTCTATGAATTCCAATCAAATCAAATTATATAAAAGTGATTTTAAAAGCTAATTTGTATATTATATATATAAAAATATTATAATATATGTTATACTGAAAAACCTCCTTTTTTTACATATGTACAACTACTATAACTTATACGCTGATGATTAATTTCCAATAAAATAAAACAATGCAAAACAAACTCTCGTTTGCGCTAATACAGTAGTGTTTTTATGTACACCTTTAAATAATATAGATTGTATGTAAAGATTATAAACGCAATTCTAAATAAATGTATGAAATGAATTCATGCATATACATATATAAAAATCGTTAATAGTATATTATAAATACACAGTGATCTTATAACACCTCTAACATGTAATTAATTATATAGAAAATGTATACGCGATATATATTATATTATTTCAGACAAATATATATACCAAACAAAACAAAAATTAGTTATTATTATTATTATTATTAATATTGTAAAATTGGAAAATGAATATTGTTGTAACACATAATTACCGATGAAAATTAATTGCAATAATTTTATAATATACAAAAAAAAATGTTATTCGTGTATGTTTATATTTATTTTTAAATATATATTTATATAGAGATAAAAGATAAATTTTTGTTCTGTATACATATAAATAGTTAATATTTTCATATTTTTTAATAATAATAATGATTATTTGAACATGAAAAATTTACTTTTTTTTTATAACATTATATATAGAAATCTATAAATATATAAGGTATATAATATATATCATATATATAATATACATATATATTTAATACATTTACAATGTAATAAAATGATTCATTGCTATTTTTCTTCATACACATATATTTTATTAATATATTTCATAAAATTTTCTATTACATATATATATAAATTGCGATACTATGCGTCGTTCACTTTGAATAACTCTTCTTTGAATTTATATAGTTGAATGGATGCAGTGTTGTCGTAAGGTATTTTTTGTACCAAAAAAGGAATTTTTTTTTTTCTAATTCAACATAAATACTTTTATTTAAATTTAACATACATTAATTTTTGCATAATTGTTTATTCATATGAAATTATGCTGTGCTATTTTGAGCAGCACAATAGCTAAAACAAATAGCAATTAGTACCTATTTTATGAATTTCAAATTATATATAGTGAATTCCTTCAATTTATGTGTTAGATAACAAAAAGTATTAATATTGAATGATAGATAAATCCAATAATACCTATTTAAATGGCAAAGCATATTGTCATAATATCCATTGAATTAATAACATTGCAATTTGAAGAATATTTCGTTTACCACTTTATATTATGAAAGCAACTGATTTAGCTGTAAAAATTATGTTATGCATTTATTGATGCAGTAACATTAATCAATGGTATATTTATTATTTTGGTACATTCAATAATTTTAATTAATTATAAATTAATTTTTCGCTATACAACCAACAATCTGGTTTTAGCGTCCAACAACAGCCTTCTGTTGTTAGTTACTTAATTTGTGTCTTTTACGGTGTCGGTAATTAGCCGTACGACCAACCGCAAGCGGAATATACAACTCTGCGTTAAAATTCAGATTCGAAAAATAACCGAAAACACAAAACATATTTTATGCATTCAGTAGGATTCGAACCCACGACCCCAAAATTCCGTTAGAATTTTAGGTTGGCATTTTTAACATTTACACCACAGAGTTATATTCAAAAATAATTATGATTAATTTTAACTTCATAAAAATTTGATTCCAATAAGTTAAAATTAAATGAATAATAAATAGACAAAACAGGATATGAAATATAATAAACGAATAATGATTTATTTAGTATCCGAGAACTTTTTTTCAACTGGGAAATTATGATACTCTGTCAAAATACGCATGTAGGACAGTAATATGCAAAGTAAGTGCGATCTTTATAAATAAGAAAACATAAAAATGTTTACATCATAAGGAAACATAGAGATTTTCATTACAAGCAATTTCTTTCATTTATAAATTTCTTAAATTAATTATTTTAAAATTAAAAACTAAACGCATATGATAACAAATCACTCATTTAATTAATATAGAAAGGTTGTCTTATTGCATATACCTATTTCATCATTTGAATTTGAGTGAATTCCGGTCGATATCAGTTTATCATACGACAGTCTGACAACACTGGTTGTTATATCTATTATTTATATAATATTTGTTCATTTATGTTTATATAATACAGAAAAAATAAAAAAAGGTTTTGCAAGCATATATAATCCGTATATAAATTCTAAATACAGGTACAAATAAAGGTATTATATAAGGAAACAAATAAATATATATACATATATATATATAGAATAGAGGTATATCAAATAAATTTTTATATGTATTTATTCACATAGAAGTAGTTGTGGACTTTCTGGTGCAGAGTAGAGGATGTATTATGAAGATAAGTTGCTTATACTCTGAATATATACGAATAAATCTAATTTATATATTATAAGTAAAAAAAAAGAAAAAGAAGAACATTATATAGATTATTATTATTATTATTATTATTATTATTCTGATATATAAATTGTAAAATACATAGTTGTAATAATTCTTTAAGTATATTATATATATATATATATATTTTTCAAATATACGTTAAAATAAAACACATATATAAATTTTAATCTGTCATTTACTTTATATTATATTTGTAGTGCAGAATCTATAAATATATATAACAACCATCAACTATACAAAATATATAAATAATATGTTCGAATAATGATGGTCATATACAATGAAATAGCTATAAAATATTAACCATATACAATATACATATATATATATATATAATATATATATATATATATATATATACGACGATATACAAATATAAAATAAATGCATGTATATATACCATATATAATATAATATAAAAAAAAAGTTCTGTATAAATATTCATATTGTATATATTAATAAAAAAATATGATTTGATATATAATGTCATATAATTGACCATCAATTATATATATATATGTTCTTAATTGGTGACGATAATAATAAATTTTAAAATGTTTCTAATGTGTGTTTTTTTTTTTTACTTTTATTACTACACTATGCAAAACATTTTCTTAAGCACAGTTAATCGAATAATGTTCAGGCATCATATATGCGAGAAAAAAACGAGTAGTCACCTACCTTTCTACTATTCACATCAATTAGATAAATCGTTTGTTACGTGATTATATATAGTTTGAAAATGAATTGCGAAAAATTTGAAAAAATATTAGTTATTAACACGAAAAATTCATTTAATATTCTAAACAAAAATAAAACAAATCCCAACTTGATTTTATTTCAAAACCTTTGTATTATCATTATATTTTATATTTTTACGCTTCTCACCATAGGAGTGTGTCAAGACGAATCTAAAAATGTATATTTAACATTTTTAGATAGTGTAAATTATGAGTTAAAAACATATCATATCATTCCTTTTATATATTAAAAATTATGGTTGAAAAATAATATTCTGGGGTACTTAACTGGGAATATTTTTTTTAATATAATACTTGCGTGTTAACAGAAAATTTATTAAAGAATATTTAATTGGAAAAAAATAGAATATAATTTAAATTATTTTATATCAATTTTGTATATAGTATATTCATATAAATGGGATATGAGGTTTTATATATATATATATAGATTGAAATGAATTATTATTAATACTATTGCTTTATATTCCCAATGATTTGTATAAAAAAAAATTAATTATGAAAAATTATTGTACATATGAATTTTGCCAACATTAACATGAAATACACCATAATAGCATTCATGGTTTACGTGCCCAGATTATATATAAATAATATTTACGATCGACTCTAGGTATACTAAATAATGAATTATTTTAAATGTCGCTGTTGAATCATAAAACTAATTTGCATTATTTCTGCATATATTTAATTATTTTATAATAAAAATTACATTTGATTAACTCTATCTATTTTCGTTCAACCATTTCCATATCAAGTTTAATCCTAATAATATTAAGCTTAATTTATTAAATGCCTTAATTTTATCTATAATATAAATTTATTATAGGAAATACGAAATAAATATTTGCAATAATAGTGTTTTATGTCTGATCTTCAAATCCGCAAACCTCCTTTTAAGCTGTAAATAATTTAACAATTTTGAATATTAATATTTTATTTTGTAACACAATATTTTTGAAAGTTCTGAAATAAAATAATACGCGATTGTTTATTTTTGCCAAAATTGCAATTTATCCTGAAAGTCTAATGGGTTTATTATACCTGAAGGTCTACTGGGTTTATATTTTTGAGTTTTATAAATAACTTAAATAATAAATTATACAGGGTGTCCCAGTACAGGGTGCCAACCCGAAACAGGCAGGTTCTACACCTCACTTCCAATCAAAAAATGTATCGCGACCCCATGTCTATCTGCCTTGGTTTTCGAGCTAGCATGAAAAAACGATTTCGTTGAAGTTCAGGGTAGTACGTAGATGTTATTTACCATATCTCAGCAACCACTTATCGGAATCCAATAATTATAACCTTGTTGGAAAGGTATTTTAACTATCTTTAACTCTTTCAAATAACACAAACATCGGCGACAACCCGCTTTCATGCTATAGCTGGTCAAACACAAGAAATTCCAACGGCCTCAAATATTTTTGTTATTTTGCAAGCCGAGAGCTGTCGAACTTTTATGTATACCAGCTGTCGGTTTTTAGAAAAACTTCTTTGAAGTTTTAGCTTTAATTTGATGTACAAACTTTTAAAATATGTCAACTCGTCTTAGAGATATGACGAAAATAATATTGAAATATGACGAAAATAATGCAAATTTTTCAAAAATTTAAAACACATTTATTACATTGCAAAGTTCAATGTTCTGTTGTTATCGCGTTATCTAGCTAACATAACTTCAAGGGATTGCAATTAATTTAATGGTTACTTAGAAATAAAAACAGTTAAATCTATTACCGTCATAAATTCATTCAATTCTTTCGTTTTTTATGCTACATCTCTTCGGCATTTGTATGTTACATTGTTTTACGTTTAATATTCATTAGAAAATGAAGTTTGTTTTATAAAAAATAATTCGGAAGTTTGAAACGGTAAAAAACAGTAAAAAATAAATTTCAAAAGCAGCCATCCAAATTGGTGTAAGTAAAAACTATGCTTGGCGTGTAATGAAGGCTGCTGGTTTACATCCTTATCATTTGCAAGAAATTCAAGCACTTAAAGAAATAAACTACGTCCCCCGAATAACTTTTTGTGATTGGGTGATTCGTTGTTATGAACAAGATCCCAGGATATTAAATCAAATTTTATATACGGATGAAGCAATGTTCACACGTGAAGGGATATTTAATACTAAAAATAATCATCATTGGTTAAGGGAAAACCGGCGTTCGGCAGCACGCATTTCAGGAACGAATAGCAGTCAATGTAGGTGCAGGAAAGATTGAAAATCAATTAATTGGTCCATAGTTTCTACCTGGGCGACTGGATTCAGATTCATATTGAGTTTTTTTGCGAAATAGGTTATTCGATTTACTCGATGATGTTAATTTAACTGATTTGCGATTCAATCATTTTCAACATGACGGTGCACCCCCACATTTTGCACGAAGTGTAAGAGAACACTTAAATGACACATTCGGTCAAAGATGGATTGGAAGAAATGGCCCATTAAATTGCCACCACGGTCGCCAGACCTCACACCATTAGATTTTTATCTATGGGGGTTTGTAAAGACATGGTTTATAAAACACCAGTTCATACCAGGGAAGATTTAATGAATGGCATTAAGAATGCGTTTGAAGTTTTAAAAATAATCCGAACCAAATTCGATCGGCTACTAGGGTAGTATTAAAATGGTGTCGAATATGTCGATCACATAATGGACCCCATTTTGAACAATTTTTGTAGTAAAAATTTAAATTTAATTTAATAAATATGTTTTAAATTTTTGAAAAATTTGCATTATTTTCGTCATATTTCAATATTATTTTCGTCATATCTCTAAGACGAGTTGACATATTTTAAAAGTTTGTACATCAAATTAAAGCTAAAACATCAAAGAAGTTTTTCTAAAAACCGACAGCTGGTATTCATAAAAGTTCTATAGTTCTCGGCTTGCAAAATAACAAAAATATTTGAGGCCGTTGAAATTTCTTGTGTTTGACCAGCTATAGCATGAAAGCGGGTTGTCGCCGATGTTTGTGTTATTTGAAAGAGATAAAGATAGTTAAAATACCTTTCCAACAAGGTTATAATTATTGGATTCCGATAAGTGGTTGCTGAGATATGGTAAATAACACCTACGTACTACCTTGAACTTCAACGAAATCGTTTTTTCGGGCTAGCTCGAAAACCAAGGCAGATAGACATGGGGTCGCGATACATTTTTTGATTGGAAATGAGGTGTAGAACCTGCCTGTTTCGGGTTGGCACCCTGTACTGGGACACCCTGTATATTCTAATGAGTCTATTTTAGAAATAAATTGTCACCAAATTAAAAATTAAAACAATTTAGTTTACGAAAAAAAAAATTGAATACTTTAGTTAGATACTCGTAATTATAATAAAAATAGCAATGAAATAAAATATTTACAATTCGTAATCCATATGGAGAACAGGACATCACATTTAAGAGTAGTAAATATAGATAAATAATTAAAATTATACATTAATAATTAACAGTCAGAACAATAAAGTTTAATGATAGGTTTATAGAAGTAAAGTGGAAACATTTTTTGAATCAATATATCTACAATAAAATTTATCTAATTAAAAAGACAAAAACACACGACTTATAAAACACGTTAATGTACTTAATGTAATAGTGAAGTAAATGAAACAAAATCAATAGAACGACATACATTCAATCAGTAATTTCAGTAATTTCATGAGACATTCGTGGAAAAAAAATCACAACCTAGAATTAGCCTAAATATGAAAAAGGTTTAGTCAATATGAAAATTAAAATTAAGTCATTTTTGTCCAAAAAAACATCGCATTCACACTTTTTGAAGTGAAGTATAATTTGAAGATAAAAACATTATATAAAAAAAACAATTTAAAATATACTATGACATATTAAATCTTTAAATAAAACTGAATCGTATATTATCTATCCTAATATAATTGTAATATAAAAAAAACCACAACTTTCAAATTTTGGATCAATTAAATACAAAAATAAAGTTAAAAGAGAAAAATATATATAGGTATTTAATTTAGGTATATAGAAAACATGTCAATTAATTATAATCTTTTATAGTATATACATAATGGTATATAGGTATATTTAGACACTGCATATAATACACAAATAACGTGTTGACATTTAATTTTTGTTATGTTTTTATTTTTGTTGTTGCAAAAATATAATTTCCTTAAATTAAGAATATAATGCAATCTCAACCGCATATAAATTATGTATATAAATTATGTATATATATATATATGAGTGTTATATATTCAATTAAAACTATTTATAAACTATTTTTTAAGTACGTATATATCGATTGTTTTTTTTTAGTTTGTAAATTAATGAAATTATATGCAAATGCATTATTTATTTATTTATATTCGTATATATTATTCATGTTATATAAATAAAATGAAGACATTTAAAAATAATGTTTAAAATTTATCGTGATTATTTTAATTATATATATTATATATAAATATTCATTGTAAATTGTGTGTATTATGTACATGTTAAACATTTTTTATGTATACATATATAATATATATAAAAATAGATTTAATTTGGAATTTTTTACATATGGTTATAAATGTAATTTAACACATTCTACATATATAATATATATGGATGAATGAATAGACATATATAGATAAAGTATATAAATAATACAATGAGATTCAATTATACCAAATATATATGGTAATATTATTAGTTTTATATAAATATATATATATATATATATATATATAGTGTTCATTAATTCATTAACCGCTTATATTATAGAGACTATCAAATTACTAATTTACTTTTATATAGATATAAGAAACAATTAGGTGAAAGGTAATAATACGGTAATACGCATATAAATATTTTAGTGTAGGCTGATATATACATTTATATATATATAATAAGAGTAAAGACAATACACAAAAAAACTGAATAATATATATTTTAAGGCATGAATAGAAGTTGATAGAAGTAATTTTATTTATTTCATATATGTAAAATGTATATAGATATAAAACAGAGGTATAGAGGGTTCCCCAACATAGACCCAAGAGGTAAAAACTTAATATAATGCAAAAAAGCAATACAAGACACTATTTTCATTAAAATCAACTATATCTCCTTAAATACTCAATCAGCAAACAATTGAGGAGATTCGTGCTTAAAATTGTATTTATTTGATCCCTTGAAATATTAAATCCCTATAATGCATCATATTTAAATATTTATTTACATATTTAATGTTAACTTGATCGAAAGTTTGTCTAAATCTTGTGATCGGCGTGTAATAGAGGTTGAAAGACACCAGTCTTTCATATTTGCAGTTGCTATTTTATTTTGTGTGTACTCTATTTGATAGACCTGACCATGTGGTTTATTATTTCGTAATGAAGCAATTTATGTAAATTTTCAAAACAAATGAATGATTGTATTTTGTTTTGGTAAACACCAAAATATTCACTAATAGAATGTTAATGCAAATTTTTTAAATTTCGGCCATTTATATTAAATTACTGTAATGCTTGAAAATGTAACCAAAGACATTTTACAACATACAATTTAAAAAGAATTAAGGAGTTCATACATAATATTAACACTTAACATTCAACGAGTTCTGTTTAATGGACCCTTTATATATATTTATATATGTATGTAATAGGAAATATCGAATTCATTGAAACAAAATTTAAGACAGGTATTTTTCATACAGTTTTTTTTTTCTGTACTTTATATATTTTATTTATTGTACAAAAAAAATTAACAAAAGGAATGCACCTTATAATTTTCTTTAAAATATAAAAATCTATTTTTTTTTTGTATTTCAATATTTCTATATGTATATATATAAACTAATATATTATATAAAATAAAAGCAACAACATTGCTTCTGGTTTTTAACTTGGGTCAATTTCGTGACCTGTTAAGAGCCTGAAGCGTAGGAGAAGCCAATTTTATTTTATTTTATTTTATATATATACAAAATACAATATAAAATGTGTACTGCTTTTGTTTTAACTATTGATTTAAACTGTATTTTTATATAGTATTATTTTTTTTTTTTTGTGTTATTTATCTCTTTGATATTTTTCATTTCTTTATGATTTTTTTTCTTTATATCTGTATATATAAATTTATGGTGAATATCCACGTTTTATTATTTTATTTATAATATTCTTATCTTTTTCTATTATTTATTTTTCAATGTTCTAATTTTAATTATTCTATATATATATATATAAATATAATACATATATGATATACCAAAGGTATTCGATTTGATTAATGATATATATATATATATATATATATACATAACTTCACATATAAGTTGTATATGTATAAAGTTGTAGATAGATAATTTCTTCAATATATATATAATTTGTGTATTCATTTTGATATTAACTCGTACTAGCAATATTTTTTTTTGTGTATAAACGATATCTTTTGTATGGGATCAGAAAAAAATATTAAAAGGAAAAAAAAAATAACTATCTAAATAATAATAATAAAAATAATAATAATAATATTATATATATGCTTTTTTTTATCTTTGATATCTTTGATCACGTTTCAGAAATAAATAATTGTGTTATTTCAAAATGCAAATTTCTAAATATTTATTTAGTTGTTCATTTCAATATATTTTATTTTATTTTTTCTATTTCAACATACATACGGTCTTATATTCATATTGTAATATTCCCTATATATACATATGATATCCATCCATACAGGTATTTATATATTTTCATATCGCATTGAATAGATTCTTTTTCGGTTATTTTGGTATGACGATTTTTTTTGCTATTATACATACTTAAGGTATGTATACATACATTTTCTCTTAATGCTACAACAAAATATATAATTTCTCGATTATATTAACTGATTATTATATAAATTCTTTTAGAAAATACAAATTTATATTTATGTATATGAAAATAGGTTTTAATTTATCCATATACATGTTAATATTTTGAAAAATGAGCTCACTCACTCGGGCAAAATGAATATAATAATTAAATTATATGTTGCGCTTATAATAAATAATAACTATTATTATTAATTCTCTAATAAATTGATATAATTTTTCTTATTTTTTACAAATAATATACATTTGAATTTTTAAAGTCAGTGATTTCATAATAATTTTTTCAACTTTAAAAGTTGGTTTTAAAAATAAAACAAAATATCTCTATTTAACAGAAACAAAACAGAATACATTTTAAAATGAATTTAAAGAAGTTATTCATAAAACAAATACACCGTGTGTTAGTTGTTCGGTTGATTGAAATAATAAAAATAATATATATAATATATAATAGATATAAGTTATAAGTATATATACTTAATTGTACCTTTTGTTTATGGTGGCACACGTCGCTCACGTGTTTATCGTGTGTCTTATATATATATATATATATACAATATCGGAGGTATATAGATATATAGATAAAATTTATGTACTAGCATAAATCACGTTTTTTTCAACATTGCAATATTAACAATGTATTTAAACAACGCAGCTATGGATCATCATAGCATTTATTAACAAATTCATTACAATTTATATTATTGCGAAGATATTTATCCTCTGTATTTCTTCCCTCTGTTACTATTGGGTTTTCCCTGTTACGATAGGGTTACATATTTTCTCTTACGTTTAATTCATATACGGATGATAAGTACAGGTGGTATATCGTAAAATAACAATAATATTAAAAAATTAAATTTCACGCTATGACCTATAAAAATATGATGAACGTTTTGCAATACAATCAATTTTAAAAATTCCTTAGATTTTAACCGTATAAGGATCGGAAAATTGACGGTGATACTTTCGATGGGGAAAAGACAAAAGTGCTAAAATTTTGACATTTTTATGTACAATATTAAAATATTTATATATTCATTAATTTCGAAGTAAATTTAATTATTCCCAATCTCATTTCAAGAACTATCCTGTTATATGTTCAAAAAAATGTTTGTATTTTGTATCGTTGTTTTGTAAAATGTTATACGACATAAAAAAAACAAGGAAATATTTTATTACCACAAAACTAATTGCTAATTGTACAAAAAATATAAACGCAGGGTCTTCTAAAATGAACCGTATCCATAGATCGGTTGAATCATTCTTTAAGGGATTCTTAGACGAACTAATTGCGTCAATTTTTGTTGAGAGATGGGTTTTATACGGTTATAACTTTTAAAATATTCATCACAATGTGATGAGGTCTCATAAAATTATATATATAAATACATGAATTTTATGGTTTTAACAATAAACTAATACCTATGTATCTATCAACATAATTTAACTTAAAACTCTTTATTTGAGGAATAAGTTTGAAATTTTACCTCAATTCTTTTGATTTGATTACGTCCAAGCTTCAATATTTCAGAAGACATATCTCAAAATTAAAGAGGTAAATTATAAAACATTGTAGAAGAAATGCGGATTTCATTTCATTAAAGAATGACTATTTACTACTGGGATACTGTTACGTTTTAGAGCACCCTATATTTACAGCGAATCCTTCATTACATGAATGTGTTTTACATATATTGGGCTTAATTTTTATACGAACAATATTGGATATATAAAAACAAAAAGTGTATATCTATATATAAAAGAATAACAAATGATTTTGATTTGATTGAAAATTTATTGAGAATGAGCATCTGTTACCCATGAATGAATATAAAAAAACAATGCAATACAATATAATCACATGTGCATTTTTGTAATTCCAATAATATAAATACGAATAATTTTAATTTATATTAGTGTATTTTTATTTTTTGTTAAATAGATATACAATTTTTGTGTTTCCATACACATGATATTTTTGTGGTATTATACACAAAAATATATATTATACACCTATTCAATTAATAATTAATTATATGAGTATGTCGCGTTGCAGCATATTCATATTGTATAGTACGGATAGATATAGGTGTTGTTAAAATTTTAATTCAATTATTGATAAATTTATATGTATAAAAAAAAATGTAATTGAGAAAATAATAATGTAATCAAATTTTAATCGAAACAATTTGTAACCCTCTCTGTTGTATACTATCGCAATACTATATATATATATTTATATTTTTAATTGTGCTAATGAAATAATTGCTTTTTTTGTGTGTGAAAAATAAATAATTTTATCAATAGCATGTACAAAAATCATATAATTATTTGAATCCAATAATATGATTTTAATGGGAATATAAAAACAAATTCCGATATATAAATCAGCAATTTATTTTCAATATTATTTATATTGGATATATTAGGAAAAGGTGAAAAATAATAAAGTATATATGGACAATGTGTGAAAAAATCAATTATATAATCAATTATCTTATTAATGTTATACAAATTATAATTTATATAAATTATAAAATGAATTATAACAATGGCTAACATTTTTACTAATGAATTCTATATAATCTTTTTGTCGATTTTTTTATGTAATTCCGACACTTAAATATATTTAAATTGCTAAAACTTATACTTAACTCCCGCAAAATGTTAACAACATTTTTAATGCATTTTAAAAACACGATCATATATTTGTTTAATCTTTTAAATACATACAAATTCTAAAAGTTATATCATTATGTCTTTAAATTCAATGAACCTTACATTGAACGTGTGCACACGTATTTAACGTGTAAACTCAATATCGCGCGATAGGTGCTATATTTATATAATAATATAGTTTTAATATCATATTTTATTATTCGTATCAATATTATGATGATTATTATTTATTACAATAATAATGTACCTATATAATATACGAGATTCCTTTTTTTACATATTATAATTGAATAAAATTGATGTTAAAAGTAAATTTATCACATAAAATGGTAAAAAAAACAAAATTGTGATTCAAGACGAATAACTTTTAACTTACATTGGTTTATCGTAAAAATATAGTCAGAATATGAGTACTATATAAAGATAAAATCAAAATGTGTAAATAAATTGAATGCGGAAATTGACCGTAAAACATATATGATAAAGTAATTTATTTTATTTTTATATTTTATATATATATATATATATATATGAATGAATGCACGTAAGCTTATTGAATAAAATTAGTTCAATATATATGATGATAATAATAATAAAAATATAATAATCGTATATAAGAGCAATGATAGAAAATTTGATAAAAATTTATACCTTCAATGTAAATATATTTATTTTTTTATTATATATGTCAAAATGCGGGAAAACCCTGTCTCTTATATATTATATATATAAAATAATCATCTGAATTGTAAAAGAATAAATATTATCTAATATGTTTATATTTTTTACATTTCTTATCAATTCCTATACAAACTTTCAATGTTCAATATTCATAGTCATTGTATATTTTCCTATTCTCCCCGCACTATTATTATTAATATTTTATGGATTGATTTATAAATAACATTATTGATAAATCAGTAATTTATTACATATAAAATATATTTATATGAGACAGAGTACTATCAGTTCTTTATACATATCTGTAATGGTAATATTAAAGGCGGTAACTTTATTATATTTATAAACATATCTGGTATAAAATAAGTAAATTCAATATATGGATTAAATGAGTAATTTTAAGATCAAATTTATACAATAAATAAATTAAAAGTTTACCTATTCATTATATATAATATATCTGTAGAATTACTTCAATGTCTGTAATAATAATAATAATAATAATCGATGGAACATTATACTATATAATATGCATATAGTCATATATTTTTTTTATACCATCATATATTTATTGCTATGTGTAATAAGTATATAATATATATAGAATTCTAATATAAATTAAAGATGAAAATGTATATCTAAAAACGAATTTACTTATATATAATTCAAAATGAAATTATTCTATAACTTTTTGTTTTCTCATTTATTTATAGAGATAATTTTTTATATTTTGTGCAAGTAAAATAATTGGATCAATAAAGTATTTTGTATAATCACTTAATGATATCTCTTTAGTGTGTTAAATCATTGAATATATGCCATATATATATATAGAAATAAACTTTATTATTATATATATATATATTTAATATTAAACTTTATAATGAATTATACACGTTGATTATATTACATATATATTGTTTATATAAATTTACTACTTGTTTCTCTATATCATATATACAGGCTAAGTGTATTAAAATTTCGTTACATCTTCATTAATATTAAATACATATAATATTATGATATAAACAAAATTATATCATGCAAGATAATATATTTAATTAACATCAGCATATATATAAACAGAGAGCAAAATGAATAATATAAATTGGAAATATTTAATATAATAAATTGTTTATAATATACAAATATATTGGTATTTTTTTATTATAGGAAAATTATATAATAAACAATTACAGAATATTATTATATTATTACGGCGACTGTTTTTGTAATTGTTTTAGGAAAATTGTCTATGTAATATGTAAAAATGAATAACATAGTACTCGAGTTTTGTAATGTTTAAATTTAATATAATTTTTTCTGGGATGTACAATGGATCTATAATCTCATGACCAATTTACTAAAGTTCAATGCATTAATTTTTTTAATTTAATGGGAATAACATCTCATAGGAATATATTATTGAATTCAGTTCATTATCAATTTTAAAAATGATATTAAAAAAAACTAAAGATGAAAAACTTAAAGTGCTTACGTACAAATACAATTTAAGATAAATTGTGAAATATACCAAAGAGATACAAATGCCTATACAGACATAAAAATAGTACACATTTAATATATTCATATAAAAATAAAATGTTCATCAACCAACCAATATTTTCAAAGACAAATCGTTCTTTGCATCAAGCAGATACTGGAAAGTGTATGTATTAAAAGAAAACTAAATGTATCGAAAACCTTGCGGGAATCTATGGTTCAACACCTATGTTTATAAAAGTTTACATCAAAAATGCGCAGATACAAGTGTAGATGAAAAACAAAAATAGTATTTTCAGAAAATTAATGTTTTTTGTTTTCAAGTTTACGTTTTTCATTGGAAAGTTATAGTTTCGGAGACTACAAACATTTAATGTACTATAAAACCACAATAATTTTTCATTTTCATTTTTGTAAAGGTTAATTCTTTGAATCATTTCGTAAACCACATTATGGTTAAAGGATAAATCACAAGAGTAATGTATATTTATACCAATAATGTAAATTAAAAAATTATAAAAACTCCCTTGAAATGTTATCGAACAACGAAATAGTACATAACGAACGAATTTGATAGATTAGAGAAATGATTGTAAAGTATACTTAAAGTGAATATAAATTAGTATTGAATATGAATTTTATTATTGCATTATTTACGTATGAAAAATCGCACACACAAATTATCATTATCTCATATATTATTTTTTATAAATTAGTTCTAATATACCTATATTATTACTATTATTATTATTGTTATTATTTATATTATCATTAGTATAATAACCCAATAATATTATAATAACATATTACGGATATAAATATTTTATTTTTCTCAATATTATATTTATCTTATATATAGAAATATAAATAAAATTCAAAAAAATATTATATAATTTAGATACATTAATCTATTTTAAATTTAATGCTGCAGTTAAAATGGATATTGGATATACCTATAAAAAATAGCAAAAAAATAACCATCATTAAATACATAATTCAATAAATTATATATGTATAGAGGGTCATCAAATAAAAGCATATTTAAGTTGAAATAAAATCGAAACGGCAAGAATAAAAATTTTTTGTAATTATTTTGAATATTGCGATTCAAATTAATAAAATATAAAATTGTTTCATATGTAAATTAATGCTTCTAGATTATTTTCTTTAAATTCAATTCGAGAATATTAAGGTTTTGATAACTTTTATGTATAAATAAGTATACATTTCACTGGATTGATTATAGTTATTTAAATTAAACTTTTATATTTAAAGTTTAAAATTAAATGGTGAATATTCACAAGTTTGTACTAAAATAGGGCTACATAAAACTGACCATGAATCAATCTTTAAAATAATAAGCACTAAAAAAATCCATATTATTAATACAATTTTGTTTTTATTTCAAATTGATAAATACTTAATTATTTGATGACCCTTTATAACGTATATGAGCCACTATGCCATATAACCTATTTTCTATAATGTACAATTCAAAAAAAAAAAAACTGAATAAAAAATAAAGACTCATTTATAGAAAACTAGAAAACCGCATATATAGTGAACATTGAAGATGCACACAATGAAGTCAGGTATATACATATGAAATATCTTTAAATGTATACAATTTTATAGAAAAAAAATATGCATATGGCATTTTAGATAAAAAAAAGAAAAGAAGAAAAAAAGAGTTATATATTATTATATGTATTTAATATTATACAAAATAAAGCAGAATAAAATAGTAGTCATATAATAAACTGATGCGGTGAATAAAATGTTCATTTGTTATATATGAATATTATATTTATATATGATATTATTACATACATATACAAAGTACAAAAATATTTTACACCCGATGGCAATTTTCAAGAATTTTAAACCTTTTTTTTTTATTCTTTTTTTATCTTATTGTATCTATTTATTATATAAATATACGTATACAATTATACATATTTATATGAATATATGTATATTGTATATATATATAGTAGTATAGTTTTTTTTATCATATATTTATTTATATTCTAATATTCATTCTGACTCGTATATGTTTAATTTTCATCTCTTAAAATAAATTATTAATAATTGTTGTTGTTTTTTATATATACAATTATACATATATCATATACATACTATATTATTGTTTTGTTTAAAAGTTTACAATTGCAGATGTTCTACATATATTTTTTTTATATTGGGTTGGAATTAAATACTTTGCTAATATTTCTATATTTATTTTGCCTATTTCTACGTCAAACAGTAAGAAACACGAAACATACAAACTATGTGATTTGTTGCATGACAAATACCTAAAAAGAATGACAGTTTGCTAAATTACATTACACAACCAACGATGAACAAAGTGGTTTAGGGTATCCAGTTACAGTGGATTACGAACAAATCAAAGCAATAATTCATCAAATACCTAATACAATTGGTGGGATTACAAATACATTCTCTATGTTTTCAACTTTTCTAACTACACAATCAATCGATCAATTTCGACAAGTATATATTCAACAACACAAAATCTTTTTGAATGGTAAGATTAATTTAGCTAAGTTTTTTACTAATCTAAGCCAGACGTGTTTTTTTAACGTGAAATTATGGTGCTAAGTAAAGGATGTTAATAGGTGGTCCTGATCGCCGACCGAACAATACATTATTAAATTAAATAAGGTATTTCAATTCAAAAACTGTCAAAATTATTTAAAAATACGCAATGAATTACATTCCAACTCGATATTAATGTTATATATTTATTTATATATACCAGTATAGTATATATATATATATATAATAATATACGTATGTCTGTTCATCATTCATATTTATTTTTAGATATATATATATATATAGTACAACCGATATATTGAGAAATGTATATACAATATATATTTTATACATATAACATACACATTAGTATTTAAAATGTCCTCCGGTAAAATATATGAATATTTATATATATATGTTTATATCGATTTCCGGGAATCTTATAAAATGTTCATTCTATAACTTTATTTTATGTTAAACATGTATAATATGTATATAATATCTGGCAAAAATTAATGGTATAACATATTTTTGTATATTTTAATAGCAAACATAGATATAGGTCTAGATCAATTTATCTTATACAATTAAGAATCTACTATTTCTTATAAATACATAAATGTATATATACCAAATTATTAGAAACATTATAGCACTTTAAGCGAAAAAGGGTATACTTTTGTTTAATATACTTATATATTTTCGACATTGTTGTATATTTATTTTATTTTATATGTATGTATGTATAGTGAAATTGTATCGTAACCATTTTTCTAATAAATCATTAAACTGAAATATATTATATATATGTATATACAAATTTTATCAAACATTTTAGATATATGCCTCATTAAAACTGCTGTATATTATAATAATATATATATTTAGAAACACAAAATTGTATAAATGAAATTTTAGTGTATATATCTTGAGAAAAAATGTTATCAACATTCATTAACATTTATGTAATTTGTTACGATGTAATTTATATTTTTATCACAATATACACAAATATATTTATAGCTAATATTGAAAATATTAATTTTTTTATGTAAAAAAGTTTTTTATTATTAATTATGATTTTATTTAATGATTATAAAATTATGTTAAATGTAAATGTTTTAATAAGTTATATTGATCAAAGAAATTCAATGGGGTTTTTTTTTATTATTATTACGAGCTATATATTCAAGATTTAGAATCAATATTTTATTACTAACAAGTCTTATCATCGGTATATTATTTTAAAATCCGTAAAATTGTAATGGAAAATGAATATCAAAAGTCGATTCTATTTTACGTAATCAATTATTATACGTTTTAAAATTACTTATATTGTATTTGTGGAATTCTAAATAATTACCAGTTAATGTTTTGAATTTAGAAAGTTTGATTTTTGGTTGCTGTAAAATTAAAATTTTGGTTTTAAGTAACTGTCCTAATTATTAATTCTTAATGATGGTACGACATTTTTGAAACAAAAGCAAAAATTATTGATTTTCCACAGATATTAGGAAAAATAACTTTATAATGTAATAAATTAATTTTATATTTGTAGAAAAAAATGATAAAATTGGAATAAAGATTCTTGTCATCTCCCGAATTACGTTATATAATAAATTGAAAATATATCTAAACTTACAATTTATACATACAATGATTATTTGAAAAAAACAACCGTATATTCATAAAATCACAACCAAATGAAATGTTTTGTTTACTTTATATGAATACTCTGATTCAGTCTCCGATCCTATTATATATCGCATACATAGATTTTATCGGCAAGGGATAAATATAGTAAAATTGAATTAAATTGCATACAGCAAACATACACATAACATACACATAGAGATGAATGAAATCCATATGTATAATTATAATGATATATATATATATATGAGATCCTTTACTAAATATTGATTTACATTTATATATATTATATAGAAATAAACAAATCTCATATGAATATATATATACCGTTTATAATAGTTTATATATGCTCGATTTTCTATTTATATATCTTTACACATATTCATAGAAGCTTTTTACTTATTATTATTATTATTATTGCACTCAATTAAATTGTTGCATTAGGGTTTGTATTCATTGCATTCGTATTTATATATAACTGGAAAATTTTAACATATATAGTTCTGATGGATGAATATGCACATGGTCATATAAACATATAATGATCATATAATAATTTAGTAAAAGGAATATTACAATGAAAACAATTTCTCTAGCTTTATATTAAATGTACATATATGCATTGCTTTTACAGAAAATATTGTATCCTTCTATTTACATGCATATACAAATATATATATAGATACATCTATTGGTATCAGGCGCGTTCCTAATAATTATAGTCAGTTTTATTGTCATTTCCACCGATTTGAGATAGAATTGCGATGCGGTATATATAAAAGAAAGGCATCCTACCCACGACGATTTATTAATAAACAAAAATAAACTTAATACACGTCGTTCGTTCCGCATCATTAAGATAAAAATGATTCGGAAATTCTTTATTATATGCCTTGGAAATTATATATATATATTTTTTAAACAATATTCTGTTAACCGTTCTAAAATATACATTATTTATAATTGTATGATAACACTTATAATATGAAGTTTTAAGGAAATTTTATATAATATTCAGATTAAATGATGCATATAACTTTCTAAAGTAAATTCTGTATAATTTGTATAATGAGATTCTTTACAATTTTCTTAGTAAATAATTGTCTATCCTCCGAAGTCATTTCTCCCGACAAAAAATAAACATCATTGTGAGTATTGCCAGTTTGTACTCACTGTAACCATCATATAATGACCGACATTGATAGACATATATATATGGTATAATGCGAATATACTGCACGCACGATCTCTATTATTAGAATAATGGTGAAATTTAATAATATGCATTGTTTTACTATATATGCCTATACATATGGGTTTATAATTATTTATATAAACTTTATGCAGCATATAGGAATTTATATATTGTTTATATGAATGAAATGAATATATGGAGATGTAAAAGTTCTTAATATATGATTATATAATTATACGAACCATAAAACATTTGAATAATGATATAAATAATCTCTGCAATATTTACATACGCATGTATATTATACGTTGGTATATTGTTCACAATTTTGTGAATACGCTTATTCAGGTAGCATTTAAAAAAGGCAGCGAACTATATAAGGATATAATATAAATCAACACGATTTTTAACGAAAAAAAAATAAAGTATCCTTTCCATTCCATTCCTTTGTTTTATAATATTTAAAATGTTTTTTATCCTAAGGAATATTTCTTTCGATAACTAAATATATTATTATATCCCATTATACATCACGTTTTATGAGTATTACCTGTATAATATACTCAAATCATATCACAAGGTATAATAAATAGTATAATTCACTAATTTGTACATGTATAATAAAATATGATAACATTGTTCTTAACATATTAATATTAATGACTAACTTTGAAAGTAATATTATATTTGAAATAGCGCAGATATTGATTGTTATAGTTGTGTGTGTGTTTATAAATGAATATAGATATATAGAGGGATATATAGATAGAGAAATATAAATTGAATTCCCTTTGTTGTGTGTCCGCCTTTATTTCGCCTTATTATTATATGATATGTATATTAATAATGTAAACTCAAACAGTTTTATGTATATATGGTAGAAGGAAATTTGTTGATAACGTTAAACAATTCAAAGAATGTTTAAATATATTTAATTGATTCAATTACACATATGTTCAAAATAAAATTATTTTGTTTAAAATTATGATATATTTCTGTTATTGAATAACATTAAAATTAATGGATTTTCAATAATTTTTCAACATATGGGGGAAATGTTTTGAATGAATACATCAAAAAATTTTATTAGATAAAAAGCAAATATCCACAATTTAATCAAATGCGAATTAATTTAAATTTTCGTAAATTCCATTTAAGGTTTAGATTTTGATTCTAAGATCAATCGCGTTAAATCTGTTTTGTAAAATTAAACAGTATTTATTTTTTGTATAATAATTCATTATCTATATAGTATATAATATATATATTATAACTATATTGGATTAAATGTCCATGTTTTAAAATTTCTAACAAATAAAAACAAAAAAAATCAATATTAACTTAAAATGATTTCCAATCAATTATATAAATCGCAAGATACATATAATATACGTTTTAAATCTAAATTATTAACATGTATTTCGTTTTTCTCATGAAACTTGTTATACTGGAAATGTTTAGATATTAGTATAATAATAAATATACAATAAAATGATTGATACATAAAATAATTTGCCTCTATAATTTACACAGAGTATATCTATAATGCCTACACAGAGTATATCTATAATGCACATTTACATTTACAACATATTATCATTCACTTGTTCCATAGAAACATTTTTATATAAAACATATATTCGAGATTTTTCACTATAACAACAATTTAATAAACAAATTAAAAAGAAAACTTTTAAATAAGGCATATGTAATAAATTATACAATTTTGCTATACAATGATCTAACTAAATTATATAAATATAAATATATATTTAATATTTTAATAATATAAATATATATTTGTATAATTTATAATAATTTTGATTAATTTATATGTTTATTATACATATTAAATTTCTAAATACAGAATCTATAAGTTGTATATTAATTGTATAAATATATATATATATAATTAAGATTAATGACAACAACAAATCATCTGGTTTGTTTTTAATTGGCATAACATGTATTTGAAAAGTGTCTTAATCACCTTAATATCGTAAAGTTAAAAACCATTTGGATAAAGCCTTTTTTTATTCGATAGTAAAAGAAAATTGTTGGCAAAAAAAACGAAATTTGCAGTGAGGATTATTATTTGGTTATCATTTTAAAAAATTCGCTGCTTAATGTAATTAAAATTTGATATAGGATATAGTGCTTGCAGTCGCTGATTCAAACCATTTAAAATTGTATTTTTAATATTGGAAAATGCTGCTCCAAAGAATAGGTTTTATTTTGCATCGGATTGTTACTTGAGATAAAAAGTGCATTTACCATGAGGATGATATGGTTATGTTCTGTATTTGAGTGAACATTTCACCGTAGATGTCTACCGATGACAACTAATACTCTATATTTAAAGAAAGAATTCGTGCAAAACGACCAAAATTATTCAATAGACATGATCTATTATTTTATTTCAGACATATATGATCTATATCAATTTCTCGTCCATTCACAATTATAAAAAATTCCATGACTCCATCCATTACAGGTTGAAGAAGGAAGAAATGTGAATTAATACTTTTTCTACATCTGAAATTAATCTATTCATAGTCCGTTCATTCAGTAAGTCCGGCTTATTAAATCTTTTACGCGATAAACAATTATATAAAATATTCATATATAATTCATTTTTATAAGTGAAATGTGAAATTCAATGTTATAATTTCATGATACTACATATTTTGTAAAATAAAATAAACATAAACGCGAATGGCGAGAAAATTTTGTCCAAAGGAAATATTGGATACAATTATCATACATCTTATCTTAGCAATTCTTAAGAAATGCTTATGTTAGCCCACTATGGAAATGCCTGGATGTATTGTTATTTAGATGTATCTAGGTGTAAGTCAATGAAATTAATCCAAAATACCCAAAATTCATTTACTATATAATTATTAATCTCTATTATATATTTATCTGAATAAAATTTACGACCAAATACATATTAATTCATTTATTATTTATCACATTTCTTAATTACTACTTTTTTTTGATTTTGTATAATTGTATTTGAAATGATTTATTTTTATGAAATCAAATTAAAAAAAAATATTAGACTGAATGATAAATTATTTTATTTCCATTAAATACTAACGTTGAAAAAAAAATACAAATGAAATGAATTATACATTCAAATTGAATGATTCAATGAATTTTGTGTATGTTTATACACAAAAAAGAAAAGAAAAGGGATTCTTTTAAGTTTTCCAATGATAATAAATATTCATAAGCAATAAATTGGCATGTAATGATATTATTTTGTATTTATATATATATATATATTTTTTTTATACCAATAATATAAATAACTGACATAAAGCTTGTGCGTGAGTGTGTGCGTGTTTTATTCAAATAGACCCAAATAGGATAAATAGGATAGACAGTCCTATATAAAAAATAAATAAAATCACAGATTGTTAAAATTTTCTATTATATGTATATGAAAGAAGATATTTATATTCTATAGATATTTATTTTTGAATATTATTATATTATGTGTGGTTCCTAAGAGCGCGTAAAATTTTCCAATTCAATAATCAAAGGACATCTCATTAAACTAATTGATTGATTTGAATTCGTTAAATAAAATTGGTTGTACGGAAATAAATATATAGTATATATATATGAACATAAAAAGAGAAAATATTTTCTTTATATAAATGGTATATATATTTTTGGGCGATGAATGCACACATTAGATAATATGAAAAAATAGGGAAACATTTATAAAGGGACCATAGACTGTATAAATTGTTATATATATACAATAATAGAAGCATTTACTAAATATACATTTTGTATATTCTACAAAACGTGTGATTGTGTATAAATAGTTCAAAAAAAATCCTAAATAGATGCATAATGTTGATGTAAAGAAGGGTGGTAAATATTTTGTAAATTTATTAATAAATGATGATGATTATGATAAATGAAAACAGAGGTTCTGTATTTTTTTGTAAAAAATATTTAGATGATTTAAAAAGTGTATATATTTAATGGTTTACCATATTGCAAAACAACAAATACCTATTCTAATATACAAGCTTATTTGATGTATTTTTTTCAACAACAATATGAAACATACAAGGAAAATTCGGCGATTTTAAGAAACCTGTGATTTTTCAGGCATCACCAAATAGCTCCATATTACAATTTCATACTCATCTAAAGTTTTAAGGGGTTATAAGGTACTAAAATTTGAAGTGTGTAACATTAACATAACTTCATAAGTTCAATATTTTTTTTATGTTAAATATTTGAAGTCACCTTATTTATTTTCAAAAATTACATATAGTAAAATGTATAATAAATAAAAAAATCAAAAGTGAAAGTCTAAAATCAATTAGCAAAATGACAATTTTTATATACATTAAACAAAACCTGTGAAAGTAGTTATATTTTATCGATAAGAAATAAATAAATATATAAATAATAAAATATAAATAATTTTATAAAATAGGTTATTATTATGTTAGTAAAATTTTAACTACAATTACTAAACAAAAACTATAAATAAAAATCCAAAATATATTTCTAAAAATAAAATATCAATAAAATTGAGGGCGCAATTATAAATAAAATTCAATATAAACTAAAACTACCCTAACAAGCCCAATAAAATATAACAACGATGATTAAATGGAGGGGGGTTCTCAAGAGTATCAGAGCTATCGGATTGGAAAGAGTACTTGGCGCGTAGTCGGTCCGCTAGAGGGCTTGACCCAAGTACTCCCTGGTGAGGATTTAAAATGAGAATTGGCGCCAAACCTCGATATTAAATGCGAAGCGGCAAGACCCAATTACTTGTTCATTATTTTTGTAAAACATAGGATAAAGCTTGCCAAGTAATCAGTCCATTAAAGAGGACAGACCGCTTGCAATTACTTTTTTTGTGGTTAAAAGGAAAAAAAGGACACATGAATTATAAAAAAATTATTTTATATTATCAATATAATAAATATTGGTTAGTAAAATAATTAGTTTGAGTTCATGATAGATCTATAAATGTGCGCAAACAAAAGGAATAAATTAGTTATTCCTTAGTTATTTATGTTTATCTTCCCTTCACCAATTTAAACCATTTATGTTTTTATATTAGTCAGAAAATTAGTAAAGCAGTTGGATTTTAATGTGATCTATCATGAACCCTAAAAAGATTATATTTCTAAAAGCAAATAAAAAAAATGAATTCATTTATCTTAATTTATTTTATTTTTTTAAATTACTATTAGCAAAAAAAAATAATAATAATTGCCCGAATGGTTATAGTTCATTTGTTGCATTTATAAGAAACATTAAATTAAATAAAATCGCTCTTCATCACATTCTTAATAATAACCGAAAATTGTTCATAAAGTTATATATATAGAAATAATATTTGAATATGAATTTCATTTGTTTTATTTTCTTTTATAAAGAAATATCATTTCTATACTCACTCAAATGTTGGAATTTATAAAATGAAAAATTCGTAAAGCTGGCAGACAAAATCACACTAACCTGAAAGACAAACAATGTGGAAAAATTTATCATTTAATAATTAAAACAAAAATTATGATTATCGAATTTATTCTTTTACAACAAAATTAAATTTGAATTTACCTGTTTGGACTTTTATAAAATGTTCGAATGATGATAACCGCAAATATTCAAAAAATACTCCAATAATAACAGGAAATGGTATGTCATTGTTAGTAGATGTTTATTGATGCAATTTCTTGACATTTTCCCAAACATTTTCTTCAAATTTTATCTGCAAAAAAAAAACAAAAAAGATTTTATATTTTAAATTAGTTTTAATGATTAAATTAATAATTTTAATATTTCAATTTTATTCACGAAAAAATTATTCACAAAAATAAAACCAAAAAATAAATACGCGTGTCAATTTTATATTATAAATGAAAAAAAAAAACATACACAATAAATTTATATGCCATATAAAAATGTATATCAATAGTGCGAGTGCTTCAAAAATTTACCGTAATTTACCGTACTTTTAAAATATAATTTTTATTTATATATACATCATCATATACTTTCACGCACGCCGTCACCATACAACCAAATATACACAAAATCATCAATTGAATATATCAATATATCAATACATGTTTTTACAAATATTTGTATAGATCGAACGACGAACAACATTCGAGACATATCGACGACACAAACAATTAATAAATCGAATCGATATGGTGCGGGGGCGCTTGTGTGTGAGTTTTATTTTACCTATTGAATAGTAAGAGTTGGTGAATGTATAACATATATTTTTTATCACATATCATTGCATGCTAAATTTCATTTGATTACAGAATTCAAATCGATCCGAATTTATTATGAAACAACTCATGCATTTTTTCAGCATAAAAACGAGGTTTTACTATCGTTTATGGAATCTAAAAGAAATTATCATTCAAAAATTGAAATTAAACTTATGTGCTGTGAAGAATGTGAAAACCACTGTTGAAATCCGGGTAAACTATATTTATACATTTAAAGAAATTAAAATAATAATGAATCGGATTACTTCTGGGAAAACCATTGATATGTAAAAATCTTTGGGAAATTATATTCATTGCCAATGCAACAAAAGTGAAATATTTTGCTAATAACCGCAACTTGATGAATCTTGATCTAAAATTATGAAATAATGATCGAAAAAAATATAAATCAAGCAAAATAGAAATCCATATAATAGTTGACAATTCAATTATATATAAATTTATACTATACATTTCTAATATGTGAAATTACTACTAGCAAATACTTGCTTGTATTTGGAATGGAACAAAATATCTTATTTGCAAAAATCTAAAATTATATGGTTCCACCAGATTTAAAGTTTCAGTATTTTATTATTGTTTTTTTAAATCTTCATTGCAACTTTGCAAATTATAAGTATACATATTGAATACGGTATATTATAAATAAAATTATTACTTTCCAAAAAGAAAAGAACAGAACAAATAATATAGAAATGATTACTATAACTCCATAAGTATATTATTATAATAAAGAAAATGAATTGGAAAATTTCTAATAAATAAAGCACAATTAAAATAATTTCACTTTTATAAATGTGATGATTACCACATGCAATAAAGTAAAGTTATTTATACAAATAATAATAATAATGAATCGCTAAATGAAATTATTAATCAAATTATAGATAATTATATTATACTGATCGTGATGGTTTGCATCCACACGTATAAAGGAATATGAAACGTGAATAAGTGAATAAGTTTTGAAATGATTGAACGAATGGATATAGAGGTTTATACAAAGTAATAATTGACAACAATTTCCCATACAATTGAATGAATCTAAACATACTATCAAAAGAAAATTCCAAATATGAAATAGTAAAATTAATTTTCAATGGTCATATAGAATATATATATACCAAATTAATTTTTAAGCTATTATTATATTTTATAGATACTAAAAAAGGATTAAAACATCTTTTTTTTAAATATCCTTTGAATTTTTAACGATTCAGAAACTTTAGCATTTGTTATTTTTTATTTTCATTACAAAACATAGAATTGTAATAATTTATTGATAATAAATTAATTTATATATTAATAATCATTTCTCTATTCAAATTTTGGAATGTAAAAAATTAGATTAAATTGATATGGGGATTGTAGGATGATATGGTTTATTTAAAGAGTTAAAATTTTCCAAAATTGTCATTTGCCATGGTAAATATTAATTACATACATATTGAAAATTAAAAAACGATATTAAATATGACAATCAATAAAATAACATAAGAATTATGATGAATTTAAATTGAAAATTAATGATAACTTTGAATAATAAATTAAGATGCACTTAAATAACAGAAAGTATATCTATAAAATAACGTGGAATATTTTTGAAGAAATCCATAAAATTAATAAATAAATAATATGCAGATAATATTTAATGATTGTTATCATTTTTAATAAATAACAATTCTATCCGTTTGGTAAATTGTATTGTTATTTTATTTAGGATTGAAATTGAATCAAAAGTATTATTGAATTAATCTTAAAAGTGCATTCGAAACATTGATTTTCATAACGATTTATAGAAATGTATCAAATACATAAATGATATTTTCGATGTTAAAGAAAGTGAAACATTATAAAAATAAGATTAGAAAATTAACGCAAGTTTTTGGTTTATAGAATTGAGAATTTTGTTAAATATTTATATCTATTTCAATATTTATAACTATTTCTAAATGGATACCATGAAACTTGACATTTCATTTTTTAAAATTCAAAAGTATCCTTGCCCACATGACAAAGTATAACATCTTTCATTATGAATATTTTCATATTTCATATTTCGTATTTGTTATTCAAATTTATACAAATCTAATAACCTCTTAAAAAAAATCTTATGACCAATATGATCGATACGATCAGTAGGATCACATTAATTAATTATTCAATTTAGAGAATATTCCAATTATTAAAATATCTAACTTAATCTAAATATTATTTATAACTTAATTCTAATAAATTATATCTATATAATGTAAATATTGTGATGAATATCATTTTATTTTGTAGATGAATGATAATTTTATATTTTTACGATTATTTAGAAGCATTCTGACACAATATTCCTTATTGGCAATGCTTTCAAATTTTAATTATAAGTTCATATTGTATGCCAATATATTTTGTGATTCCTTAATTTTAAATAGAAATTTTTATGGATAAAAATGCATATGTACTAACCTGAAATTGAAATGAGAAAGAAAAACAAAAAGCATTAGAAAATTAAATAAAATATTTGAAAGAAATGAATATGATAAATTTGCAATAAAAGACAATTAACTATAAAGATTATGCTCCCGATGGATTATTAAAATATTATTATTTTTATAAATAAAATGATTAATAAATAGTATTAAGATCATTAATTTTATTCACAATCAATTGATTTTTTACCTGTGGTGATGAAACCGATGAACAAAAATGTGATGAATGAAATAAAACATCATCGGTGGATGACAAAAAATTAAATCCGTTGTTTCATTGATTGTGTTAAATCGGACATGCAATCCATATATTTGAACAGCGATTGATTGTTTAGGAAAATTCTTCAATTATGCAATAAATCCACAATTTTCCATTTTACACAAATTCACCATTATTTTAAAGAAACAAAATTTTAATTATATTAAAATTAAAATCAATAATACAAATAAATAAAAAAACGCGTGAATGATCAAAATTTTAATAAAATTCGTGCCTTGATAAAGTAGTATATAAAAATAATTACGGTTAATTTGTCGGATGGTTTATCTACACACTTTTACAATATCAGCATCTGTATGACTAAATGCGAAATAATGCGTTTGAATTATGATAATTGTTATGGTATTTGTTCGATTTGATATGCATTATTACAGATATGTGATTATAGATTTGTGGTAGACATGCCAATTGAATTATATTATCAAATCAAAAATCGCAATTTTACACATACACAAATTATTTTGTTGTTTCAATTAAAATAAAAAAAAATATACAAAAAAATATAAACGACTTGTTGTTGTTGTAGGATATTTACAAATATTTTATCTATTTCTGAGAAATTTTTTACCTATTTTAAAGCGAAAATTCTCGGAAAATTCTTATAAAAATTATGTTTGGTGGTATTTTCGATCAACGGCCTTTCAGTTCAGATTCGATAACTGATTAGAAAATGAGAATGATTTAATATATCGTATATATTTTTCACTAATTTACGTTTCAAAAAATTAATGGAATTTTTATTTAAATCTGTAAAATCTTGGAAAATTTTGTATAAAATCCATTAGGTGATTCAAACGAACTTGCAATAGATTTTAATTATATTTTTTAAATATTTAAAAATTGAAAATCTATTAGTAATGAAAATGTTTACGGGAATTTCCACATAAATTGAAAATCACAACAACAAAAAACACTAATATAACTTTTACATATACATGATATTTCAATTTATTTGTTGAATAAAAAAATAAACTACCGTTAGAATGTCTGTAGATCTGTAAGTATAATATTATAGTATATCATTTGTGATTATGTGATTGTATTATAATATCGATGAAACATAATAAAATTATGATATGCGCGTGTCTTTGATGAGATGTGAAAAGGAATATTATATATATTACTATATAATAAGATATCATTACAATGTAAAAACTATTTATACAAATTTAATAACAACTACATACAACTACAACTAAATAAATAGACTTCGTATGTAATATGAAGTTGTTACAAAAGTAATTATGAATGTACCTAGCAATGATAAAATGAAAAATGTTCATACACATTTAAATAATTTTGGTATATGAAATTAACTTTCATTCAACCATCGCAAATCTACATTACAATGTACCTATGATATGTCTGGAAGTTATCTGTTCAAATCCCAAAGGATTCACACCTAATACTTTTTATTTTATTTTTTTTATAAATATATTTATAATGAAGTTCATAAAGTTCATTGGTATAAGTATAACAATAATTAATATTCTTTAATTCAATCATCACATTTTTCCATACAAATTATTTTCCATATTGAATTATATGTGAACAAAACATAAGAGCATAAATCATAAGATGCAACTATGGTCGAGTTGTTAGCGAAGCCGCCGATTTTCAAACAAAAATCTCACATGTAAAATTACATGTGAGATTTGCTTTTAATTAGGGAGGGTCATGGTCGTTCGATTTCCATTTCTGTGTGCGCACTGGTGCCACAAAGACCTCCTATGCTGGTCCCAGGATGCCTATCGTTCGACGATGAACCCTCCCCAAAGTTTATATATACATTGACGGTACGGGCGTTTTTGCCCGTATGGTTGGTGTATATATATTCTCGGGTATACAGTGGGGGGTATACCCGCTCTACACCCAATTATAACTGTAAATTTCTATCGTTGAAACTTACATAAGATAAAAAGGAAAAAATATAGAAGAAAAAACCTATTGGTTTTCCCAGTAATTATATTTTTTCTTTTTACCTTATGTAAGTTTCAACGATAGAATGCTTGTCTTGATACATTTGGTTTGTATTCAAACGAGGTCTTTCTTTAAAAACATTTTTCACATATGTTTATTATGTAAATTAATTAGGAAAATTGAATGGAAGTGGAAAATCTAAAGAAAATCTTTGTGAAAACATTAATGACATTCTTTTAATTATTCAATGTAAAAAGATAGACCAAAAATATTTAATTTTTATAAATTTCTCTATTGCATTGACAAAAATAAACTTTTTGAAGTTTTTCATCGGCATTATGTATATTCATTACTCAGTCACATGTAAATTTAATATTCAATAATATTTTATATCACACAAATATATGAAATGGAACAAGATGAATATGATTCTTTCCCATTGATTTTCTTCAAATTAAATTTGGGATTAATATTTTCATGATAAATAAAATAAAAAAAAAATTATAGAATAATAGAAAGAAAATTTGTTTTGGACTTCGCATCAGCATTTGAACCAAGTCCAATCAGACGCATTTTGAGTGGTATATACAATTTCAATTTTAAATATACATTTTATTTTATAGTTCATTTTATAATTTAAGATATTAAATATTTTTAGTATATATTTTTTAATGGAATAAGTAACAGGTCATTATTGTTATATTGAATATTAAATTTACATTTCCATTCAATGTTCATAAAATTATATAATACATTATATAAAAAAAAAATATTTGAATAAAAAATGTTTTTATAGAAAGATCTGATATTTCTACATTTGGTAGATAGAGATATAAAGATCAAAAATGGAATGGATTAAATCTTTAGAACGTGGATTGAAAAATAATGAAAAAATAATTCGTTTTGCAATTACATATATATCCAATAGATAACAATTTGAAAAAATTATATTAATTTAACTTTTAAAATTAAAAGACTGTGTGAACAAGAAAGTGTTTTAAAAGGTAGAAATAACATTTTGTAATATAAACGATTTTAGTATAGTCACTTTTAACATTCTTTTTGAATTTAAATTAAATTATTCTTAAATCTAAATCCATTTGTTTCGTGAAAATATATTAGTCGTTCTTTATATTTGAATAGTATTATTAAGATATATAAAACTGAATCTGAAAACGCACCATTCTATTTTCGCTATAAATAAATTATTACAATCAATAGTGAGTCTTTTTAAAATAAATCTAATAAACATAAAAATAAACTTTCATTAAAAAAAATTTTAACGAAATATCTAAATGAAATCTATAATAGGATTTAATATAATCCGATTTAAATTGGATTAAAATTGGACTAAAAAATTACATTTAAAAATATCCTGGATGAATTTACTGTGAAATCTCCTCACTATACAAATTATAAATTTAACTCAATTTATTTACTATTCTATATAAAAAAAAAAGGTTTCGAAAATATAAAAATGAATTATAATAAAAATAACATTAAAAATTTAATTATGTTAACGCGATTGAGTGTGTTGATAAAAGTAATAAATATTTCATACCAAATTGCTGTTATATGAAACTTGTCATTAATTTTTTGAAATTCCTTCCCACACAAAAAACTATAAGTTGTTGCATCTAACTTAAATGCTATTTAATTAAAATTGAATAGTTAACTTATAATCTATAAATTCATACGAATATTTTCAAATTTCAGATTTCGCATTTCCTATACAAATATATACAAATCCAATTGTTTTATATTAAGATATTAAATTCATATTAATGTAAATTGTATTTTACTAATTCGTTTAATTAAAATCTTTTCCAAATATTAATATCATAGTTATGTTACATTAATATTCATTATTGAATCAATATATTTAATCAATATTTGAATATAATAGAATTGATATATAAATTGGAATATTATTTTGTGAAAATGTTTAAGTCAGAGCTTACATATCTTAAAAGAAAATATCCTTACTTATTATAATTTGATTTGAACATTTTATTTATTATATAAATCACTACTTTTAATAATAACTTTTAATAACGAAATGAAAAACAAAAAACAAGATAATTATTGAAGTAAATGAACAGTGGAAGCAAACATTAATAAAAATTATGTTACCAATTCATTATTTAGACATTAGTATTTAATATGCTTATAATCAATAACAATTGAAGTCATTTGGAAAAATTTATAATTAACTATATATCATTCAAATTATCTATTAAATGATTTATTACAATCATTTTAAAAATGCATTTAAGACATTAATTTTCATAACGATATAGGGATGTAGTGTAACAATAATGCCTAAATGATATTTATATTTTCTATGTAAATGAAAATGAATTATAATATACATAACACTGAAACAATTGGATCAAATTTCTTTTTATATTCGAATGGGAACTATAAAGTATTCAGTGTTTCATATTAAATTGCTAATATAAAATTAGATATTCATATTTTGTAATTTAAAAAACAGTTGCATTTCCACGCAACATTCACGCTTATACTAATTCTTGCTTAAATATTAAATTAAACTTAACATTAATTAATTAACTTATGATCTAATATTACTACATTTGGTTTTTAATTCTTTTTGTTATTCAATTAAAGTATCTTCAAAATATATTAATTATATTTTATGTATATATTCACAAACAATTTTACAATATGTTATTCCTGTCATTCATTTATATTCATGGATGTAAAATAATTTTAACATTTTCTAATTCCATTTACATCATTTATTTTACTGTTGTGAATAAACATTTTATATAATATTGAATGATAGTTATACTAACCTAAAAGAAAATAGACATAAAAAAATGAATCAATAATCAAAGTAAAAATATATTATTGAAAAACAAAATAAAAACTATGGAAAAACAATGTAAATATACGGAATTTTACCATACAGAATATTTACTTGTGATAAATTGAAGAAATTATCCAATCCCACCGAGTTTACCGGATATAAATTCATTCTTTGTGTGTAGGTGTGATTGTGTGTGAGTTTGATTTTTCTATCTGTTAGCTAATGTATAATATAAATCATGTTCATATCACATCACCATCCACCCGACCAATCAAATAAATTATGTAATTATTATTATAAAATATTATTTATTCAACAACGCATCAAAATGTGGATGCTGCCAATAGATGACGGTTATTTTGGATATAGGAATATGTAGAAAAACGAATACGAATAAGCATTTGGAAAATTATTGTATGAAAAATTATATGTTGAAAAATAATCACAGGATTTTCAATTTTTTGCCATTATTTTTGCCGAATATGCAATTAGTTGAAATTTAATTGAAGTATTTTTAATTTAAGGATATAAAATGTAATATCCTAATATATTTATTGTAAAAATTTTATAAGAAATTTTAATATAATAATATAACTTAATGCATAAAACTATTTGATAATTTGTTCTTTAGTGCATTAGAAAAGGCAAAACAATATTCATATGCTTTTGGTAAAATATCTAATAATAAGTAATTTGTAATTCCTTTTTTTAGCTGATCAAAAATATTGTACATCCGTATAGATATGTGTATAATATAATATCACAAAATCATGAATAAAATATCAATGCAATTGGAAATTAAATACGTATAAGTATCAAAATGATTTACAAAATGATTAAACAAAATGTTAATAATATTCATTTGAAATTCATATAGTGGAAAAAATCATGTTTTAGTAAATAGAAAAGTTTCCCTTCCCACACTAAACTAAAAGATGTTTAAATTAATTCTAACCTAAATACTAAATAATTAAAATTAATATTAATTTAAAATATAACATTTATATACGATATTGGAAATTCTTATTCGTTGTTCAATTCAAGTATTGATTTGGTATCATCAAAATATATTAAAAAATAATATATTATGTATATATTCACAAACAATTTTACAATATGATATTCCTTTTATATATTTTTATTCATGGATGTCAAATTATTTTAACCTTTTCCAATATCATTTACTTCATTTTTTTTATTGTTATGAATATTTTATATAATATTGAATAATAATAATAGTTATACCAACCTAAAAGAAAATAGAGATAAAAAAATTGAATCAATGATCAAAACCGCAATTAAAATTTTAATATAAAATAAAATCATGTAATAAAAAAAAAGTTTCACATAACCACATCATTTTGTATGTTAATTTATTGGATAAAATAAAGCAATGTTAATATAAGGAATTTTACCTTACAGAATATTTACCTGTGATAAATTGAAGAAATTATCCAATCCTATCGAGTTTACCGGATAGAAATTCATTCATTTTAATTACTGAATATTGAAATTTACATTGCAATCCGGCAGAACATTTTATTCTAATTTGACCTACAAAAAACACACACAAATTTTTATACTTTGAATTAGTTTTAATGTTTAATTTAATCATTTTATTGTTTCAATTTTATTCACGAAAAAATTATTCAGAAAAAAAAACCAAAAAAAAAAATAAATATGCGTGGCAATTATAAATGAAAAATAAGCACAAATTAAATTTATATATGCAATTGCAATATAAAAATGTATTTTTAGTGCGAGTGCTTCAAAAATATACCGTTATTTACCGTATTTTGTTATATAGACATCATGGTATACGCATATACACAAAATACATAATCGCATATACATCAATTTAATTTATCAATTATCTATACAACAATAAATGTCTTTATAAATTTGCGTATATATCGAATGACGAACTACATCGAAGATATATCGTCGACATCACAACGAACAATTAATATATCGAGAATCGAAAGTGTGTAGGTGTGATTGTGTGTGAGTTTTATTTTTCTGTGACGTTAACGTATAATTTAAAACATAAATCATGTTCATGCCATAACACCATCCACCTAACCGATTATAAAAATTATGTAATTATAATTATAAAATATTATTTATTCCACAATGCATCAAAATGTGGATGCTGCCAATAGATGATGGTTATTTTGGATATAGGAATATATCGAAAAACTTATGTTTATGTTATTTGGAAAAGATAAAGTATTCAAAAATATTATTCTATTAAACAAAATGTTAATAATATTCATTTGAAATGTAGAGAAAAAAATCATGTTTTGGTAAATAGAAAAGTTTCCCTTCCACCACTAAAATTTCATTATATCATTTTGCATTCATTTATAGCATACAAATAAAACAATCTGAATATACAGAATTTAATATTACAGAAGATTTACCTGTGATAAATTGAAGAAATTATCCAATCCTCTGGAATCTTAACCTGATAGAAATCCATTCATTTTAATCACTGGCTCTAGAAAATTTACATTGCAATCCAGCCAAATTTGTTTCTAAAATTTTACCTGCAAAATAAGGCACACACAAAATACTATATTTTAAATTAGTTTTAATGATTAAATTAATTATTTTAATATTTCAATTTTATTCGCGAAAAAATTATTCACAAAAATAAAACCAAAAAAATAAATACGCGTGTCAATTTTATATTATAAATGAAAAAAAAAACACACAATAAATTTATATGCAATATAAAAATGTATATTTAGTGCGAGTGCTTCAAAAATATCGTCATCTGCACCATGACCAAAAAAGGACAAAAAAAGACGAAAAACCATAATTTTTAATTAAGTTCTCAATGCTGTTTGTGGTTGTGGCAATTATTCGGTGAGTTTATTATGTTTTGCTTAATTAAATTAACTTGTACATGATTATACTGGTAACATAGATTTTTATATATACAAAATCATTGTGTTTATCACCATAATAATATTTTGGATTTTATTACAGGGATAAAATGGGCAGGGTTGCGTATATAAAAACAATTCCAACATAAAATTACAAAATAACTTTTTTTTATTTATATCAAAGCTGTATCCTAAAATAAAATAGGTATTATTTAGGAGGAGATTATTTAAGATTCGATAAAAGATGAAATACTTTAATTGCTTCCGTTCTTTTGTTCAACACTCGATTATTTTTATTACGCTATCGGAAAATTCAGACAATTTTATAGAAACATTTTCCTTGTTATAACTTTTTCACCTTAATGAACATTTCCTGGAGTGAAAAACTGAAAATGACAATTTTAAAAAACTGATTATAAAGACAAGAGATTTTTTATTCGGTAAATGAATTCTATAGCATTATTTATTTAGAATTTTCATTTATATTGCTTAATATTTTCCAGATCAAACAATCGTCGGTCGTTAACCTTTATTTTCTTTTGTTGAACTACATAAAATTAGGTTACGGTTTTTTTTATGTTTTGTAAAATAAAATTTTGCTTTATTGTTGCGGGTTGGTGTTTTTTGTCTTCATATAACATATACAAGTATATTATTTTGATTTGTGGTCGCGTCGTTTGTCGAATTTTATTATTTATTTTAAGTTTTCTTATATAATACATTTGGAAATATTGTGAAATATTTTATTATTTTATTTATATTAAATATTTATTGCTGTTTACCAATGTAAAGAAGCAAATTCACCTCATGAAGATTTACTTAGTTAATTGCGAAATGATTTTTTTCGTTTTATCGATATCAACGTTTAGGATAATTCTATCAATTGTATTAAATCCTTCTTCAATCAATTAGTCCTTGTTGGTATGCTTTTTTCATGTAACAAATAAGAAATTAAACATTTTATGTGTTATTTTGAAGGTTTATGTTTTCTATTATACTCTATGCTGTTGTTAATTTTTTTTTGTCTGCAATGTTACGAATTTTTCCTTATAAAAAATTGCGCCTCGTTGTGAATAAAATGTGGGTATTGTAAAATGTGCATCATTCCATGGGCGGTCATAACATGAAATCCAGTGAATAACATACAAATAAAATGAATTAGTTCTTTGTATCTTCTTATCATGGGATGATCCTAATAATAATGATAATAATTGGCCTATGTAACAATTATCGACTATGATTAAAATTTGTAACAAAAAATGAATACCAAATTAACGCAGAATATGATCGAGCTTCCTTTCACACTTTAAAAAACTATACATAAAATTAGTAAAAATACAATATAAATTACATCTTCGCTGTTGGTTAGTTAAATAGAAAATCCATTCAAATATAATTTTATTAACATGATTTTCTAATAGCATCAAAAGGTTCTATTTTGTATATTTATAAGAAATTACCGCAAGTACTTAAATTCCTTAAAAATTTTCTTACAATTTAATATTGTAGTTATAATCATATAATGGAGTTGTAATCATTCACACATGTCTATAAATGACGATAATAATAATAAGTATAAGCATTTAATTTAGAATACTAATTGAAAATTTTGATTCCTATCCAAGCTTTTATCTACATAACTTTATAATTTCTAACAGAAAAATATTGTATAAATTTATGTTATATATATATATATATATATTGTGTTAAAATATGCGTTTTAATTCATTGGTCAATCGAAACTTAACACCCATTACATTGTTTTATATATATTAAAATTGTATAAGAATGATTTGTTATTAAGTACGTAGAGAGTAACACCTTATTAGTTTAGTTTTGGAAAATTTATAATTTTTTTCACTGTTTTTTTTTTGAGGAGGTAATCGTTAATCAATTTATAACCATCTTTTGTCTGCTGATCTTAATCTTGTGTAAGTGATTCTTGTTCTATAAAAGTATTTGACTAGTAGTGTTTTTTCTTTTATTATTATTTTATTTTAAATTTTGCAATAAAATAAATACATATTATTAGTAATTTATATTTATATATGGATATTATATATATATGTATGTATATCTATATTTCAAAGGGATATTTAAAATCATTATTCACACATTGCGCAAAAATTCATATATATACAATATACATATAAATGTATATTTGAAGGTTTAATAATAAATAAATACTTATATATAATAAATATTAAAACGTATATTAATAAAATAATAATAATAAAAATATATTTATATACAGATTTATATATATATATATTTATATATATATATATATATATATGGATATATGCATTATGTTAATTTGAAATTGATGACATTTTATACAGAAAATTATGGGATTAAAATAATAATTTATTTTATTGTATTTTATGGTATAATTTATGCATTTGTATATATAATTCGCATTTGCAACAAAAATATATATAGAACTTTAAAGAAAAATAAATATATAGAGAAAATTTTATACAATTTGACTATATATCACAAAAAACAAATATATTGCATTGCACTTATTTATATAGGCGCATATTACTTTTACTCTATTATGCCGTGGTGGAAATAATACAAAATTTATATTTTGAAATAGAATATATTTTTATTTAAAACTTGAAAATTTTAAATATAAAAAATAAATAAATTGTATGATGTAGGCTTAATTTTTTGTATATTATAAAAACTATAATATCAACAAAAATAAAAATAAATAAATTAACTTATTTATTACCTCGTAAATATAATTTTAAATGTGAAGTTTTTTTCTTTTAATTTATGATTTACAATAAAATATTCATTATATTATACATTTATATAAAATGTTTTCCAATGTTTATTCATAAAATGATAATACCATTTTACTTTAACCCAATATATTTTGGCACTTATAATAAATATAACCATATATACTACAATTAAATTCTATTATTCTATATTCATATACATACATATTAAAGTAAATTTTTTTATATAAAAATATTTATACATATTGTAAATGTTCAAATGAAATATTAGAAATATATTCTTTTGACATATAATTATTATTATTATATTATATCATGTATATAAAATCGATTTGTCTAAATCGACATTTCCACATTGTATATATACAACATAATATTATATAAGATTTATATATAAATATATATATATATATATATATTTATATCTACATGCGAATGAAATATTGTTATATATACTTAATATACCAAAACCATAAGTAATTATTCTTTTTTATTCCCTTAAAAGAAAATGTACACTGGTATATTGGAATGAAATACAAAAAAAAACAAAATAAAATCTACACATAATTGCCCTTTTTCTGCTCTAATTAATACATTTAACCACGCATATATATACGTTAGGATATCTATATACATTTTTTATACATTCGGTATATATAAAAGATTTGTCTTATATTAATGTATTTTATATAATATAAATTATACACGTTATATTACAATCTCCTATATATATATATATATATATATATACCGAATTTGATAAATAATTGATTTCTAAGTCATTATATATAACATATGTATATTTTTATATTGATATATAGATACATATATAATTTGTTATTTCATATTCTTATAATATTCATCTTAAATAAAATGTTTTTTTTATATTAATATATATAAGATACATTATGATTCTATATTTCACATCCCAAACAGAAAAATAATACCCTCAAAGTAAGGATATATGATAATATTATTCTTATTATTATTATTGTTGTTATTATTATTATTATTAACAATAATAAAAAGAAAACAAAAATATTATTCCTGACTCATGAAATAATCATATAATATATATTACTATATGCGGATTTTTTTTTTTTCATTTTTATCTTACAAAATAATCCTAATTTTTATCGTATATTTAATAATGATGTTATATGTAGTTAAAGATTTTCCCTATATAGTCAGTTTGTTTGTTCATTAATAGCATGATTTCCCTGTAACTATAAATATACTATAAATTTAAGAACAATATCTATTTATAATTAAAGTATAATTAAAAAAATGAAATATTTAGATATATGTCGATTTTCTGTAAAATGCAATGTAATGTTTATTTTTTACTGAGATATCCAGAGATATTCAAAGATTCTATACATATATATGCGGTTTTTTTTTCAAATATATCTATAATTTTTCATTCCTCATCACTATATGTATATATTAGTATATTGTATAATTCATGAACTTTTGCATACATCAAATGTGAGATCTATAATTCGCAAAATAATCCTTAAGATATCATTGGCCAAATTTTTAACTTATATGAATTTAATTAAATGTGAATGAGCCCGATTCATGATTTGTAATACAAAAACAATAAGGAAATTTTATTAATTAATTTAATAAAAACAAATTCTTTACGCTAATTTATATATAAAACATTTTTTGTATATATAACATATATCTAATAATAATTTCTCATCCATCTCATATCGAAATATATGCTTATATATGTATAAAAAATAATAAAAAATATTTTAATTAGAATAAAATAAAAAAAAACTAAAATAAAAATGTTAATAATCCATAAATATACAACAAAAAAAAAATCTTCATGATTTTTGCTTGTTTCTCTTTCTTCGCATCTATAAATATTTAACATCAAAAACATGTAATGACAGCATGCAATGTTTTAACAATTTATAATAATATTATTGCTAATATATTTTCGTTGTTCATTCTAAATGGATATATATTTTATATATGTGCATTGAAATCGATATATGCAAATAGTCATCTATTTTTATTATATAACATTTTATATATATTACTAAAAATATGTGCATTATTATATTATTAATATAATACATATGATGTATATTATTTTAAATTCATGATCTATTTGCATGTTGAATGGTTTATGTTTATTATTATTTACCAATAAATACATATTATATATATATATATATATATATATATAGATTTTATTGTAATATTTTTACGGTATTTATGATTTTCTAATATATGAAAATGTATTTTTTCTATATATATTTAAAGTAGATTGTTTTACGTGAACCTATATATATATATATATATATATATATATATATATATATCGATAAATGTGCAACATGGCATAATGTTATGTATAGATATTTAGTCGCAACTGATCAAAAGAACTTTTAACAACTTTAATAGACCACACATGAAGATTATATATGTGAATTGTAAAGAATATATATACTGATACTCGTATATTCAATATCATATATAACATAAATTTATGAATTATGATAGATCTTATGCCATGGAATTTGTGTACATATATACTAGTATATATATATATAATATTGCAAATATTGAATATTAATTGGTTGTTCAATTAATTAGTTTTATATGTATTTTATACACTTTACTATAAAATATAGTATATATTCGCAATTTTTGCTATTTACATTCATATATATATAAATTGGCTATCTCGCACATTTTTATAAATTCGTTTTGATATTTTTTTTATGTAATTTATGCATATTATAATAAATTACTTGTTTTTTGTGTTTTTTTTTTTAAATATTTAATGTAAAATGTTATTATTTATTGAATATTTAAATGGTTTTTATTTAGATCATATAGATTTCTATATGTGTAAAAGTATAGTAATATATAGTATAATATAGCAATACGAGGAGGAGTGCGCTCTATGTATAATATATATACACTTGTACAATTAAAACAATTAATAGCTATTAAACTCATTTATATATTCTATATATGAATATATAAGTTATTATTAGAGGAAAAAAAAATTAGTATATTCTCTGTATACACATAGATATAGAATGTATACACATTTTAACACCTCTTCAAATATGCATATATATTCATATAGATATATAATTGATATTGAATAACATTGCATTGATATACGTACAGAAACAATATTAATATTATATTTGAAATTAATTGGATTCTTTTATTATATATACCCATATATGGATTTACGTAAGAGATGTATTATTTTTAATCACTCAAAATAATATCGAATCGAGGAATTTTACTAATACGCCGCTTAGTACAAAATTAAATTGTTAATTAAATTGTTTTGTTTGAATTGAAAATACTTCATTTGTATATAAGTTTTCTTAAAATATCAATCACTTCGTACTACAAGAGGTGTGTGTGTATTCATTGATCGATTATTATAATAATATTTACAAATTACAAAATGTTACAATTAGCATTTGAATTTATCATATACACTATCATATATATTTCTTTGTATCTGGAATCATTTGAATGCCCTCTATAACTAGAATTACTAGGATCTTAAGTAATGTTCATATTTTCCTTCATACTCAAAAATTCTAGGATTATTTTATTTCGTTTTTCTTAAACACATCTCAATACAGATAAGATTTTACCACATATATAAAGATGTGTCTCTGCGGGAAATTCAGATTCATATTCAGAACTGAAAACCGCAATAATGTTTCAAAAATTCACAGAATTTGCAGTTGGGTTTTTTTATCAACTATATGCATTCACATTAGTCTATATAACAATAAAATCGACAGCTATCTTTTATTGAAATTAATTGTATGTAGAAAAAATATGAACTCATTTGTACAATTGAAATTATATATAAAATTCGCAAATCATTCACACACTTTAGGATATTGATTCAATGCTATTTGCTTATACCTGTAAATAGATCTATTAAATTTGCGAATATACATTATAGTAATGCAAATGCAATAGTTTAGTTGTACATATATTCAAAATATAGTCTTCAAATCATGTGCTTTTATATATATAATTATTATATAAATATAAATTACAAAATTAAAACAAATAAAAAATGTGGTATATGTCGTGTATTTTGTGATTTATTTACGACTAAATTAGATTTATCGATCTCGTTTATTATCAATATCTTGTACAATCACACAAAATATATGTATATATCTTATAATAAAAAAGTTTTAAAATGCATTTTTCTTTTTTATAAATTGTTAACTCTTATATACATACACACACCATATGAATCTTCAAATAGTATATTGTAAATCAACATAATATATATATTTATTTATATATAAACTATGATATCATTCAACTAGTAAATTATTTACAATGTGAAATTATATATATAATATTACAAATATATTTCGTTTCTTCGCTTTATCTATATTTATTTTAGATAAATAAGCAATTGAAGGAAATATGTGAAATAACTGTCACTAGACGTGTATATATATTATTTGTACGTACATATAACATATATATGTTATATCTATATATTTATTGGATATATGTTATATGTATCCGATATATATTTATATAACATAGCCAAATGTGTAAATTTTGAAATAATTACAAGTATACCCACATATTCTGTATGGTCTATTCACAGGTTTCTTATTAAACATATATACACAATATATACTAATCTAATATGCATATTTTATATGAATTGGTAATTTTATATTATTCGCAAATGGCTTCATAAAAAAAATAAAACATCTTCGTATAAAAGAAAACATTCATATCTAAAGAATTTCATATAAATATATGTTTAATAAATAATAGAAATCATCGTTATCTAATATATAAAAACAATTTACATTTCTTTTCATTAATGTATATTTTTTTTTTATTTTATCGGTCATCTCATTTATTGGTAATTTATTTTCGCTATATGCAGATGAGGGTCAAGCTGAATATTTTCATTTATAGATATTAATTGATTCATTTTTTTTTCTACTATTTGTACTACTCTGTTTTTTTTTATATTTTTACTTAAAATTTTATCAAATACAATAATAATTAAAAATCTAGTATAATTTCTAATATAATTTCATTACATAAAAAAATAAAGGCTTATATAATTTAAAATATAATATTAATATACAAACTAAATTTATTTCAATCTGTATTTACATTTTTTTTTATCTTTGCATACCTGTTTGTATGTACTATATATACACATAAGTATCGTTTACTTAACTTTGTTTGATTAATAAACTTTTCTCAGGTAAATTTTCTCAGGTAAAATATTTGCAGATTGCAAGGCGGTATTACCTATATATAAATTAGTTCAGAACATATACCTTTGCATTCAGATTGGTAAACCTTATAATAGTGTTTGATATTATATCGATTTCGTTACGATATTTTATATACTATTCCAATCAAAGTAATCACGATTCATTAGATTTTATTTATATAAAATTATTAAAAATCAATCGTAAAAAATTTATTCATAAACATTGTTACAAATTAAAAATACCATACCATTTAATATTGTCGTAGAATTTTTTACCGTTTGAAATGGTTATATCATCAATACGAAATAATAATGGACCATCAGGTGATCCCATTAATAATTCAAATTCGAATTCGAATAGATTAAATGAAGAAAACCCTTGTACTGCTTCAATCACTACGGATACTTTCACCACCACCACTACTCCAGTAAAACAAATAAAAAACCATAAAAAATTAAATTTACTAAATATCCTTTTAATAATCGGAACAATTTTCAATTTAAATGCATTTATTGCATCAGCCTGTATATTTCTATATTTAATGCTGTCAAATTTTAATGAAATCAATATATCAACTATAAATAAATTACATTATGCAACGGCTGAACTGTTAATTGCTGTAACAATCAAATGTTTTCAAATATTATACATTTATCGTCAATTAATAATAACAAAACACCACCGAAATAATAATAATAATAATAAAAAGAAATTAAATAATTTTATGTTTTTTCATAATCTATTTAATATATTATTAATATTTTGTTTATGGTATTGTATAAATACATTGATAATAAATCGATTTGCAATTTATGACAATCATCATAATGATGATGATGATGATGATGATGTTGTTGTATCAATAAATGATGAGCAAAATCAAATGATGATTGATAGACAACATTCATCATGGCAAAACTATCAATTACAAACAAAACTATTTGAAACAATGAAATATTCAAAATCGAATTTAAACAAAAAACATCAATGGACAATAATACAATCAAAATATAAATGTTGTGGTGTTAATTCACCATATAATTGGATTGAATTAAATTTAATATTACCAAAAAGTTGTTGTCAAGTAACACCATCCCTAAGAACTGATGACATTTCAATGGAATTTTCATTTAATTTTACAAAATATTCATTATATGAACGTGAATGTAAACTAGAAAATTCTTATAAATTAGGATGTAGCCAAATAGTGAAATCAAAATTAGTACATTTAACAAAACAATTGACAATATTAATGTTATGGTTTTTATTACCTTTTGAAATTGTTTATTATTTATTTACTATCATTATTTTATGTATAATTTATTTTAATTCATTTGAAAGTTTGTGGTGTGGTGGTAATAATTTGATTATGTCTAGAAAAAATACATCTGATCGAATGTTAACCATACAAATATATTCATCGGAATCGAAAAGAAGAAAAGCACAAGAACAAACACAAATAAATCGTGCTGGTATATCACCAAGCCCATCGCCTCCATCATATTCATCGGTAGTTTAAATTGGAAATTTATTTTATTTTTTTTTGTTAGTTGCGTTTTATTGATTGATGAAATTTTCTTTTTTATTAGTTGTATATATTATTTGAAAATTGATTTATTATTATTTGTATTGTTGGCAAATTTTTTAAATTAATATGTGAATGAAATTAAAACTCTATTTTCTCTATTTATATTAAGAAATGAATTATACTATAATACTATATACTATAATTAATATAAATTTTGGAAACCATAAATTAAAAAAAAATTATATATCTATATTTTTAATTACATTAATATCTTTTTATTAGACCGAATATTACATTTCTTTCAAATGTAGAAATGCAGTATTCCGTATTGAATATCTATATTTTTTGCTAGTATACATAATATCAGTAAGGTATCACAAATAAATATACAAAATATATACTTCCTCTGATATATGTATGTGAAATCTTTTTGTATATATATAACTGATAGTATAGCCCCTGGATATTTTTTTTCATCGCATCGCATAATATGTCTTTATATATAAATCTATGTACGACTCTGTATTACATGATAGAATGTATATAGTGTAAGCTATCGAATAAAGAACATGTTTATTTATTGAAAATTTTTATGAAATTTGTTATAAAGAATTCTCCGAAAGCAAGCTATTAATGCTCTTAAGATAAAACCAAAAAGTCATAGTTTTTCGTTACTACAGTAGTATCAGATTAGCATTTCCAATGCATCCTTTTCAATTTTATTAAAAGTGCTATAGAAAGTTCTTATATGGATATTTTTTGTTTGCGAATATAAAAACCTTTTAAAATTGAGTCGCTTTAAAGCAAATAAATTACTAAAAATATGAATAAATTAATGAAATTTTACATGGTTATCCTTTTTATCCACATTTTACCTTATTTAATTCAAGAAAAGTACCGCATATATATTTAAAAACTGAATCTGTTTATATATATACCCCAGTAGTTTAAATATTGTAATATCGTAACACAACACATATAGTATATATAATATAGTAAGAGATGGTAAAATTTACAGAAAATCAATAATTGTATTGAGGGGTTGGTATTTGTATGTATATATACTTATATATAGTGTTGTGTAGTACAAATGTATATACTATAGATCTATGCACGAGTTCATATTTATATATATAAAAAAATACATGATATATAAAAATGATGCTCGAAAATTTTGGCTGGGTTATTCAAGTGCAAATGAAAATTCGGCAGCTGAGAACGTATTATACATAATGTTTTTTTGTTTTGTTTGCATGTGCTTTTAAGGTTATATTGTTTTTATTTGGTTTTGGAATATATATAGTCCATAGTCCATATATATTATTATATATCTATATATAGAATTTGAATGGTAAGGATTAGTTTTTCGTTTTATATATAAAATGCAAACATCTAAAAAAGTATATAATGCAAAAAGTAATAATAATAATAATAATAATATATGTATATAGAAAGAAAAGATGAAAGGTATATACATGGAATTATACCATAGTGTGGATATGGCATTTATAAATAAAAATAGGTAGTTTTTCTATATATACATATACAATAATGCATAAAATTTTACGATTAAGCATTTAGGTTTTATAACTATACATATATATATATATATATACATTATATTTATTACTTAATTACATTCCATTATTACACCTATATGCTTGCATATTGTACATATATGGTATATTCCAATATATTTACTTGTAATGTGCGTGATTTATTGATATTGATTTTCCTTTATACATATATTATCGGTATTTATTATTTATATTATATATATTTTCTTAATGTGATACTATATAATACAATATAATAATATTAGTAACAGATAATATCTAAGAAAATATATAAAATATAATTCCATTGATTACGTAAATTTCCCACAAATGAACACTTTGAATGAACGCTTAGGATCATTAAATATCATTTAGACTTGTTTGAAAATGCTTACATCTGCCGTCTTTTACTAAATATTTCCATGGATCACTCAAGTGACAATCTATGATGTATATTTGAAATCAGACGTACAAACAAAATGATTGTAATGAATGTTTTAAAATAGATGATAAAAATGTTAATTTGGCACATAAAAATATAAAACTAAAATTGAATTTAATATACACGTTTATCTAAAACTATATATATAATAATAAAATATACCCTTAATGAATTATTAATTTTCAACAATTTAACACCACATGACACTTTTCGTTTTTCTTTTTTTTTGTAAATTAATTATTCATATCGTTATATTTATGCATATATCCTATATCTATCTATATATATTATTATTATTTAAGAAGTGCATATCACAATATTAATATAATATATTTTATATATATATCTATAATATGTATTATAAAAGACATATAACATATATACAATTATGGCCAAATTTATTTGACCACAGTATAGTAATTTTTGATAATATTTTATCAAGTTTATTATATTCTATGTATATTTATTATATACTTTTCATCATATTTATAATTCCTAAAATTTGATTTTATATTATTGAAAATACATTTTAACATTAAAATAATTAAACTAAATAAATTAGAATTAGAAATTGTTTCAAGACGACTATATTGTGATTTAGTTATTAAATCGATTACAAATTGTGTCCGACCGCCTAGATTTAATAGTCAGCATCCAATAAGTATAGCTAAAATATTTTACTATTGTGATGGGAAAACACGTAAAGTAAATCACCCACTATGTAAATCACGTTTATATTCTTAGGGGTCTTGCGTGACTAATATATTTTTATAAAGTATGTATATCCCAGAGATGAATACGAAATATATACTAATCTACGAATTACTTAATACTTAACTTTAATATTAAATATTAACGATTCAGATCATGAATGGCCGTGAATCAATTGTGTCATTTGTAAAAGAAAACACAAGCAAACATTTATTCAAACAGATTGAATAAAAGTAATCGACAATGTTTAGCTAAATTTGGCCATACGTGTATATATAAAATAAATTGTTAAATTATAAACAGAACAAAATTGATTTATGTACGTACATAAATATACATAGAAATATGTATATGTGTAACATTATTATATAGCATTTAGTCGTTTGCAACAAACAACATTTAAGAACAATATATACTATATATGATATATAGTATAGTATATTATATATATATGAGCATAAATAAGGAGTACATCTAACACAGAGGGTATATCAAGCATAAACAAATTTAGCACGTGCACACGTGTTTCATCTGCTGTGACAAAATATGATTTCAATTATAAAACATTTATAACAGCTTATATCTCTATATATACATCACATAGAATACATTTTATATACACGTTTATAATCATCATCGTCATAAAATGCAATGTAAAATTAATATAAAACATAAAACACATTGTAATTTTATCATATGTGATTATTTCCACATATTTTATATTTTAAAATGAGCATAATGCATACTGAATATTATTATAAATATATACATATACATTTTTATAGTATGTTACATGCAATATTTTGATACAGCACCTAAAATATATACAATATACAAAAAAAAAAAAATAACAAAATTTATCTCATACACATCATAAAATATAATGAATATCATGTGTATGTAAAATAAAATGAATATAATCCGAGTGTATATTGAAATTGTTATAAAATTATCTTTACCGATGGCAGTCCGTTAAGTTTCCCATGTAACGACAATATCTATTTGTCTATATAGGATTAATTTTTATGGTGATATATGGAAACAACAAACAAATGTAATTGTTTCGATTTGAAACTGATCAGAATTTGTCAAAACATTTTTTAAATAGTTTATTGTTTATACAAGTAATTGATTCAGTCAATAAGTTTAATGTTTTAGATCAGACATCTCAACTTTATGATGTATTTATAATTACATATTTCCCGAAAGGTTTATCACAAACCGTATAAACACCAATCATATGAATAATATTGTCGTTTCACCAAATGAAATAACGTCAATTCATTTTTAGATGGATGACGTTGAACGTTGTTTTAAACGAGTGTAAATCATGAAGAAAGATCTAAAATTTCATCTAATATTCTAAATCATCTATAAAACATGATATAATAAAATGAAATGAATATATCACAATTCAAATTAATATGAAAATTTATTTATTGTATTTTTTAATACAGGAAACTTATCGGTTGTTCTAGTATAAAAACGATGTTTTTTTTTCTTTTATTACAGATTAACTTTTACCCGAAACGACAAAAAAAAAACATTATTTTTATTATATTATATAAAGGGGTAGATTATCTTTTCTCTGATATTATTTATGTATTTATATATAAATAAAATGTTTATGATGAATTTTATAGACCACAGATTGACAACTTATTGACATATATGCTTTATATATATGATTTTTTTTTATTTATTAGTAAATTATTTTAATCGCATCTATAGACATTTTAATTTTATTATACTATATATTTTTCATATATCAATTTCATTTATATACTAAATTATTCTCTTATGTAATATTATTATTATTATAAGGATAATAAAATTTTAAACGATTAGATAATTTTTATTTTACTATACATCATAAACGAATTTATATTAATTTTGGTTGGTGTAAAAGTATTATTGAAAGCATATTTATTTCAATTTATATATAACATAGATATGTATATAATTATATGGATTATTATAAAAATATATATACATTTCTCTTGTATATAAATATAAATACATTGCGTGTAAAATACAATTTTTTTTATGTATTAATATTTTATTAGTATACGATCAAATTAAATTTTATTATTATGGGATCACATTAGCCATTATAACATACATTGGTAAAAAATACAAAAAAAAAGAATACACGAATATAACATTTATATAAACAGTTAAAATATATTTTATTAGGCTGATAATACAATAACATAATTTTAATAATAGATATAGATTTTTATCTAGATGCGTATAAGGATTTATTATTTATATTTATTATGCCATCAATTTAGAAAATTATATGAGAATTTGTGATTTTGTTTGTTAACAATTAATAATTTTTCTTGATTACCCAATATTTTAACATTAATAACTAAAATTATTTACAAATTTATTAATTTTAATATAATTTTTTTTATTTTCAGGTTATTTCTTATTGGTACAGAATCGCGGTTTTATGGATATATTAGACGAGCAAATATGATATTAAATGAAATTATGTAAAAATGTAAGTAGAAATATTTCTCTATTCACGATTTAATTAATTTGATTATTTAAGTATAAGAATTATATTGTTATATTATAAATTATATGTTGTTCTTCGTGATGTATACAGTGGAGATCCAATTTCGTGTACATATAGTTCCGTATATAAATAATTCAATTGCAAAACCTGTTCTATATTTTTCTGGAATGTACAAATTTACATTATTTACAATTTACAAAAGAAAATCTACTGTAGTTTTCTATAATTCTATAGTATAATACTACATAAAAATATATTCATGTAAGAATTAAAAATGCCAGGAAGTAATTAACATACATCTGGAATTTGTATTAAAAGCAAATATACATACAATAAGAAAATCTATATTAACTCGTACACTACTAACATTTTTTTTATTATAATTTATCACATATAAATATAAATTTTCAATTGCATTTTTATAAATGCATTTCTTTTATACATTATCAGTGGGAATTCCTTATATTACATTTTATTTAAACAAAAAAATTATTAGTAAAAAAATAGTTTAAAACGAATGCATATTATATATTATATATGAACATTTACATGTCATTTTATATTAATTATTAAATTAAGCCTATAATTAAAATTTAATGCATATATACGATTTGTTTTATGTTATCAATTTTTATAATTTATTGTATTGTATAGAACAGTTTTGTGAATTTCCCTATATTATATATTTTTTATAATTTCAAACAAAAAGAAATACAGTATTTAATGAATTATTAAAATGTGCATTACTCTGTCATGTTATACAATTACAAATTGTGCATATTGCACGTTCACGTTCAAAATAAAGTATACCCACGATTTTTTTACTTATTATTATTGTATAATAAAAATTTTCAAATTGCGTTTTATTTCAATTTTAACATTAAAAAATTATAACTACCAAAAGAGTGTAATTGTAACAAAATAAACCTTATTTGAATAATTGTTAAAAAAAATAATCCTTTCGATCTTAAAATAATAATTCACAATTCAATTTTACCATTTAATTATTATTTAAAGTTTACAATTAATTATAAGTTTAATGAATTAAATTTTAATCTAATTTCTATCCGCATATTTCTAACCAAATATGGTCCACACAAATGAGCTATGGAATTTAAAGCCGGTGATTGTATATAAATATACCTTTCGAACCCAAAAACATTCGAATTCCATTTGTGATCAATCGTGGTTTACAAAGTGCATTGCAAAAATCGATCTTTTATATTTTTTGAAGGATATAAAACATAAAATATCACATAAAAATTCTGAAATTGGTCGGCCCATATATGATTTTCCATATAGAATTATAGAATTGCGGTCTATATGTGATTCTTATTATGCACTGTCGCAAAGTACTTTTTTCTGATAATTATAGTGTATATAATTTATCCTTATCAGATATAGTAATGCAATTTATTTTATGAATTTTTTATGAATAACTTAATAATTCATATTTATTATTAAAAATTTATATTTATTTAAAACATAAGAATTCAAGTTTGTATAATATATGCAAATGTGAGATGCATGTAAACATGTTATAACATTTATATTTATATCGAAAATTCTACAATTATTTTTTGTTATCGTCCCCTTTATTTCTACTGTTCCATTAGTTTCTATAGAATATTTCTTTCAAGATTTGTGTCGTCTTCAAAATTAAACTTATAGCTACATACATAAGCGTTAATATAATTTTCTCTGTTTTAATTTTATATTAGTTTTTCTTTTAAAATTCCCCAAACAAAATCGTTTTCTGTTTTTATTCTTTTTTGTATTAATTATTTAAAGTTGGTAGTCATCGTGTTCTTCAAAGAAAATCAGTAACTGTATAACGTTAATATTAAATATTTAACAATCAAGATTTATATTTAATCAATAAAAATCAAGGAAACTAAAAATGAGTATGTACTCATCTTTATAAATTGAAATCAATGATGTATAATAATAAAATTTATTGACAGAATGTATATTAAAAAATGCAATAATAATTATCGCAAATATTTTCTTTTCCTCATAGATAGAGGAATGCGCACGTAAAAAATCTAAATATGTATTTTATTTAAAGTGTTTTTATAATTTAAATATGTAAAACAAAAATGAATGTATGAATTTCTAAAATATTTTAGTTATTAATTGTATATATAATTAATTCAAGTCACACCAATAAACATTTGTCAAAATTCAATCATTTAATTATCTAAATATCTTTCATACTTCTTTCAATTATAAAATGTTCAATATACAAATTTAAATATATTTTGTATATATACGGATCAAAATCGATATAAATTCGGTTTATAAGAATATAAACGTATATATATGCATATAACATATAGATAGCATATTTTAAAATTATATGGCATATTTTAAAATTCAATTAAATATTTTACAACACGACAAATATTTAATTAAAAAATTTTTCATTTAATATTTAAATTTTCTAAATATAAATAAATTTCATATTTTTTATATATATTTAAAATAATATAAATATAGGCAAAGCGTTCAAAAATATTTTTAATATAGGTACCTTATACATTCTTTCGTCGTAGCACTAAAAAATTAGCATATCAATTAAAATGATTTCTTGAAAGAAAATGGAAAATACAAAAAAAAAAGTATTATATTTCAAATATTGAAAATTGTTATTATGAACTAATATATAATTGAATGTAGAAAGTGCGTGTGTATTTTTTTTCATTTAAAAGGGATATATAGATTTTTTTTTTAAATTAAACAAACTCAAACCAAAAATATTGCATTGTCCTTTAAAATTATATACATTTTGATTCAATAGCATAAATATTCTTAAAAAAATTACCATTTCTTCTATATATACATAAACATATATATGCGGAAAACAAAAAAAAAACATTATAAAATATATGAGGGTTTTATTGTATAAATGAATAGCAAAATATTAAATATATGAATGCATAAATATATATAAACTATATACATAAAGATGAAAAAAAGGGTTAACAAAAGATACACACATATATATATATAATATATTATTCTTTCTTTTCATTTTTCTTCCAATTCTTTTATTTCATTCCACCTGAACCTGAAATATATATACACAATAACTTAAAATGGAAATGAATGAGTATTATTCAATATATATATCATATATATAATGTCCTTTTATTTTAAAGATATACCTTACCATTTTTTTTTCTTCTATATATAGTTTAACTACTTCACATATTTCTTATTTATATATATATCTATGCGGTATATATAAGGTAAATGCATATAGAAAATACTATGGCATAAGCAAAAAAAAAAAAAAACCCGGTCATAGAAAATGAAATATTCATGCACTTTAAATAATATCAAATTTTCTTTATTTAAATAAAATCTTTTTATATAATATTATATACAAAAATAGAAATTACCTATATATTTCATGCGAATACTTTATATAGGTTAAACTTTGTTGGAAAACCACATGAAACAGAGAAAGAAAAATAAAATAAAAATATTATGGATAATCTATATAAATAAATATAAATGTTGAATGGTTACCCCTTCTAATCAATTTCTTCCTTCATTTTTAGTTTGTATGGTTGTTTTATCGATAAATACAGAAAATGGACAATTGAAAATATTAATGTTTATACATTTGCTTATGTACATATATACTGTTTAAAAACTCTGTAAATTTAAAGATTTAGGAATCCTTATAGGTAAAAAAAACCCATAATTAATTTAATATATAGGTCAAGTATACACACATATATAGTAAATGGAATTTACATTTTAATCAATAATAAATCCTTTTTTGTTTATATAGAGAAAAAAAGTCCACAGCATTTTACTTATGGAACGATACAGGTTGAAGATATCTGAAAAATATATTTATATTTATTCATTTCTTATTTTTTGTTGTTTGATAATATTCATATTTATTATGATTGCATTTTTCTTTTCTATACCTTTTCCCTAAAAATATATCTTTTTTATACGTGTCCCTTATTTATATTTTTAGTATTTTCACTATACTATATAAATATAGATATATGGTTGTACGCACTTCAACTATATATATATATAAAAGGATAAATGGAAAACTTTAATAAATATTGACTATAATTTATTTTTAGTGTTTTATGATTTTTGTTTTTCATTTTAACATTTGTATATATGCAAAAGGATATGGAAAGATATAAAGCGAAGATCTATATATCAATATATAGAAAATCTTAATATTAAAAAATATTTCTTATAATAGAAAATGGCATTTGTATCGATAGGTTATTATTATTATTACTATTAGTGGTGTTTATACAGTGATGATCAGTAATATTGGTACGCTAATATGGTTGAAAATACGCATAAAACTTATTCGGATCGCGACGACTCAAACACATAGATTTTATTGTAATATCAGAGAATTGTTAAATTCAATCCGGAAATCTTTTTTTATATGAATTTATATTTTAACGTTTATTTTGATCTATTTGCCTATTTTATAGAACAGCACTGTTTATATATTATATATATTCGCATATATTAGGATATTGTATATATTATTTATGGTTATTATCCTTTATTTATATAAATATATGTTTATAGAACAATTTATTTTGCCATTTAAATATTATGTATATGCGGCGGTAATCTTAATGTTTTTTTCTTGTTATTATTTATTCTATTATATTCTTATCGGATTTCCCAATGTTTTCGATTTATTTAGTAATGCAGACAAACCATTACATGAAATTGAAATTCATGAAATTCATTTGAAAAAATAAAACACAATGAATAAAATATAATAAATATATAAACTATATAGAATAAATATTGAATTTAAAAAAAATCTCTGTATATACTTTTCATATAACTATTTACTATGTATTTTTTTACCTGTAAATAGATAAAAAATATCCCCCAATTGGATACATATTTATTTATGCATCTCTCTTATCTATATATATATTATATAATATAAATTATTCAATTCTATATGTATGTGGTATGTGAAATATTCGCCGCGCCACAAAATTGGAAAAACAATTTTAAAATATTTATTTATTATGTTTTTTTTTTGAATAAAAACAATTTTCTTCTATTTTATATTTATTATTATCTATAATCACTTATTTATAAATATTTTTTATCCGGAAAAAAGGAATATCTACAACTAGCTACATATATATAAAATATATATACTAAAGGTAGAAAAGTATTATAGATATAATCCATTTATAAATTTATACATTTTAGTTTTTAGTGTGTATATGAATTCGAGATATATCCAACTTTATATAAATATTTTTGGATGTGTATATAGAATTATATAGATTTCTATATCATATGATAGTTAGTTTAAAAATCGCTTATGCCCGCCGCTCTACCTCCATTTAATATAATAATTTTTATTATTTTCCAAAATAAAATTTATATCCTTATGTATTCCTTATTATCGTATTATTATATTAAATATAGAAACAAAATTCTATAGGAAAAAAATATGATAACATAACATTTTAAGATATCGACCTGCGGGAAACATATATTCTATACTATAGGAACAGAGCAATGAAAAATAAAATAAAATAAAATTTATATATAACATATATGTATACATTGGAATGTTTCTCCTTTAACAATATAACTTTTTATATAATGACTGTGTAGAGATTTGAAATTTCATATATAAATTTATTTTGCTACATACATAGATAAATTTATAAAACTTGAGGTTATTTTCTTTTTTAGAAATGTAATATTTTAAAATACAAAATCTATAGATTATATGCATGCGATTATTTTATTTCCAAATAAGATTCAATTTAAAGTTAAGGTGTTTTAATTAATGAAAAGATCATATATATATTTTACATATGTAGAGTTTATTAATTTTGTAATGAAATTGAGAAAAATAAACACAATTGTGTTTATTTAATAACATTTACATTTTTATATTTAAAAAATTTAATACAAAAATACGGTTTAAAATTCTTACTTTATAATTATATCATATATTTGTTTAGTATATAATGATTAAGAAATATAAAGGATATAACAGCCCAATCAACGAAATCGGGTCATTTAAAGTAAAATTTCTGTTAATTTTATATAATGGAGAAAAAATATAACGTAAACTTTTCTTGTTTCTGACTCATTAAAAGAAAACTATAAATTTAAATTCGAAGTAAAATTTAAGTAAATTATAGGTTTTTTATGAATATTTACTTGCTAAACATTTAAAAACTTTGTCCTTGTATAGAAAATAATATGAAGTCAAATGTTATTTAGACCACGATATGGAAATGTTCCTTATTTTTTAAGGCCAATTTTGATAATCCCTGTCGTTTGGGAATGGAATATGTACAAAAAAAAATAATAGTGTGAAAATGTTATTTGCCCTTTTAATATATAAAATAAATATCTATTTAATAGAGAATATTGACTTTATATAAATGTAATTTATAAAAGAAATAAAAAAAAAAATCAAACACTATACATATACACTTTCTCATATCACATATGTATGTTTATATGAAATGAATGTGTAAAGATTTTCCAAATTGGTATATATCGAAAGTAAATCGTTGTACAGATAATAGTATTTTATTTTATATTTTTATATGATAAAAAAAATTGTAAAAGAAATGTTTATATATATATAACTGAAGCACAAATATGGGTTTATTTTTTATTTTTTTTTTCGTAAAAGACAAAGGGATTTTAAGTATATATACAGATTCTAATATATGTTACATTTTGATAGGAAAATGATAAGCAAATGTATTATATAGTTTTTCTTATATCTATTTATATATTTGATGGTAATTTTCTTATGTGTTTATTGATAGTAGTATTTGCCATACATATGCATATATAATAGATGGTTGCTAAAGAACGATCTACTCTAGTTTATATATAGATATATATGGAAAATAAAACCCTATATTCAATAAAATTAGGTCACAATCTAGATTAATATCATTTGAAAGTGGAAAAATAGAAGAAAATAAATTTAACTATATTATATTATATACACTATATATAAATGTATAATATACTCTGATATAAAATCGTGTATGCTTATTTAGAGTATATATAATCATATTATATATACATATATATTCTTATACGTTTACTTCCATAAATTCACACAACACTGTACTGATTAATGATATTCGTTTTTCATTTTGTGTATGCATATATGTATATATGTATATTATATATATAATTTATATATTTATATCCAATATTAATGTATATTTTATGCATTATATATTATTTATGTTTTCTTTTTTATTTTTGGTTTTCATCTATATATTATTTTAATATCGTATATTTACTGCATTTGATATATACATATATATAAAAGTATATACGCAAGCGATTTTATATATATCTTAAAAATCTTAAAGATCATTTCGTTTTTTTGTGAATTCCTTTAAAATATTTACAACAATAAGGTTTGATTCATTTGATTTCGATTTAATAAATGTTGCAATTGTTCATCTGTTGTTAAGTATGATATACATTTTTTAATAATATCATTTTGTATCAATTTTCATTTTGTTTATTTGTTTTCAATTTCAGTTCTGTTTCAATAATGTAGTATATGTATTATATAATTTATATGATGTTTTATCTTATTATTATAAGGATGAAATATACAAATTATAACGAAATTTAAATAAATTATCGATATAAATATTTTTGTTATTCATTTCTATCAGAATGCATCGTTCGTTTAATCTTTGAATTCTAATAGTATCAGTGCGTTGACGATTAATTTTTTAAATTATACAGAGAATCAACCCATTTTTTAAATAGGCTTTGTTATTTTTTTTTTCCATCTGTTAGACTGTCCATAACCTGAATTAGAATTAAAGTTCTTAAAATTCCTTATATTTTAACCGAAGTGTTTATTTATTTTCATCTGCATGACATTTTCCATAGCTCCAACCAAAGTTTATATGAAAAACCGTTTGATAATATTTTATGTACTTTTATTGCAAAGTCTTCAAATTCTCTATAACTTAAAGTCTAAATATTAATATATGTGATATACGAAACCAAAATTGAATTTTCCGGAATTAATTTTAACTGAAATATTACCAAAAATATAAATTCAATTTAATTTTAGTGTTATGGTATTACGTTGTTATATTTTTGAATATATATATATTCATAAACATGACACCCATGGCAATAAATTATTTCCATTGTCATTTCCAAAGGCACATATTATTATTAAAATTCTTCAAAAAAACAAACAAATTCACAACCCTTACAAATATTATTCCTAAAATATATATTATTTAATTTATGTTTATATATCACTTAAAAGTGGCGCAAGTGTTTACTGTTGCGTATCTAACAAAGAAAGAAATTAGTACTATTCTCGTATATATGTATATTGTACATTTTAATAAATCAATAACAGACCTTCTTATTACCATATATATATATATATATATATAAATATATGAATGAATATAATTTAATTTTTTTAAAACTCTGCACGTAATACATTATAAAATACAATGATTGTGTATATTATATATACATACCAACCATAACCAACCAACCAACAACCGCACATATTATTATTATAAAATTATTTATATATATAAAAATATAAACTAATAAGAAATATGTAATTTCAAAATTTTATTATATTTTTATTACCCATTTATAAATAGAAAATGAAGAAGAAAAAAAAATCTAATAACATTGCATGTCATCAAATCATTCATAACCAAAAAATTTGTTTTTTCTATATAAAATAAATTATATAGTATTGAAAAAATGTATGTATAGCATAAAATGTACATGCAATATTGCTATTGCTATATACATATATATAGTGGAAATAATTTAATTTTAAAATATATATATATATATATTATATATGTATATATATATATATATATATGTATATATATATATATATATATATATGTATATATTATTTGATGATGTTCATATATCTGTATTTATGTAACTCGTGTAATGTTTTCCATATATACATACAATACAACACACACAACATTACAAGGATTTTTATAATACATAATCCATTGTACAATATATATTTATTATTATTTTTTTTCTGATTCACACTTTACTTTTAAATTGAATTATATTTTCGACAAGTGAACAATAATATATGCATGCATGTATTATTATGATATATGAATGGGTGGTCTTCTGTATAACAAAGAGATGTGAATAATATTTTTATATTTTTTTGAAAACCTAAAAATTGTATATATGATCCTTTTCATATATTACATACATATATATATAAGTAAAAATATTCAACAAGAATGTAAATATGAACAGTAATATCTATATTATATATATACATTTGAATATGTTGTGCGGAAAACAATTGCAATTTGTGAATATATGTATATTTTGTGCCCTATGGCAGTATTTTATATTGCTTACTTGCTTATACTATTAATGCTATAAAATATAAATGTATATGTCTATAAATATATATGATATTTGTTTCCCATTGTATGTAAAAAAATATATGTATATATACGCACACCACACAATTTCTGAAAATATATAAATACTCTTGTGTATATATACCCATTGAATTGCATTATACGGTAATCTTATTAAATTTTAGTTGCTTATATCCTTATATACACAACATATATATATATATATATATATAAGTTTTATAGTTATTGTGTATTCAATAAATATAGGTATATATGGATGGAGGATATAATTTATTTCCCTTGTTCAATAAATATTTTGACTAGATTTTCTACATATACGTATACTTAAAAAAAACATACGTATATGAATATGAATAGCCGCACTTATTGTACAAATCATGCAATCATATATATATTTACACAATTTTCAAAACAATTGGTATAATTCACTTGTTGTATAATATATAGAAATGGAAAAATGTATATATAAATATAAAATAAAATAAAATGTTTATAAATACATTTGCCAGGGTACAGGAACAACGAACTTATTAGACATTTCATAATTGTATTAAAAATCTTTGTTAATACAAATTATTTCTAAATTCAATTGAAAAAATGTATTAAACTATATTAAATTTTTCTTTTAACAAAATATTCATAAATAAATATGCGTAAGGACCTTGGTAAGAATAAGCAATTAACAAAAAAATAAAATACTAAAGAGATAAATATTTTTTTTACTGTTATTTATATCAATTAAATATAAATGAGCTATCTATAATTTATATAATCTAATCTAATTAATAATGCAATACATCAAAAAAAAAATAAAAATTACCGCGAATATAATTCTTTTGTTCGTTACTGTATACTTAAATACAATAAAATAAATTGCATTAAGTACATTATATTACAAATGCATATATATCTATATACATATGGGGCACGATTAACAACAACTAAAATGTGCACACACAAAAAATAAAAACCAAAGTATAAATTCAATCAAATTTTCCTGAGGGGAGACTTTATGGATAATGGTAATCTCATGTTTAGTTTTATTTGCACGCACTTTACATGAAATGTATAAAAATTCCCTATATCCATATAATTCAGCAAAAATACAAAAAAATTGTATATTTTATTTATTTATATATATATATACCTTCTCTATTTAAACATATATACTTTTATTATTTTCTATGCATATGCTAACGAATCTAATACGATGGTTTTATTCATGTAAATATAATAATATATTTTTATTTGCATTTGTTACACAGTAATATAAAATATACCTTCTTATAAAATCTGTATATACTATATATATACAATACATAATGGTAAAGTGCAGGAGACTTTTATTTTTTTTTCTTTTTTATCTGGTTAAATGTAGGGAGTTTTCTTTTTGAATTAAATAAGTTGTAAAAGTTCAACAAATAAAAATCCCTATATTCCATAAACAACAATATATAGGATTTATTTTATTTTTTTTTTACTGACCAAAAATATGTTTTATTCACATTTAAATAAAAATACAATTGATTAGTATTTATATATATTATATATGGATATATAATTAAAGTTTATTAACAAAACAATTTGTTATAATCAATCTGATTATTTTATGATTTTACTTATTCATATTCAAATACAATCTACATACAAATACAAATACAAATACAACCTATTTGTAAAAGTTTTAAATTGTATTCTTTTTCATTTTAAAAGTGGTTTTTTATGTGTCAGAGGAAATCAATTTGTTTGGCAGTATCGGATTCCCTTCGGTCATATAATACCCCGTTCAACGTATGACATAGAATTCTACCTTCAAGTTTAAAGTAGAATATTTGCCTCGTGAACTGCAACCCATACATGATATATTGTGAAAGATTAATAAAGTACCCAACTCTAAAATTCTGACAAAATCTTTAGGTCGTAGCTTTGAATGCTAAATATATACCAGAAAACATCAATCCTATTTATAGAAAGTATTAAACCGTTGTTGAAACGCTAAAATACCAATCGTACTTTTCGTACGTTAAAAAAATTACATTATTGCATTTTTTTTATTTAACAATACATATTTTTTTTATTGTTAAGTCATATAATATATATATTATAAATGTTATTTCATCAACGTCAACTTATTGTTAGCTTAAAAAAACACACACATTTTTCATTTGTACTTTTGTATTTATTACAATTTTAAGAGGTTTTTTTTTAACCAAAAATAAAGATCTTTTTCTTGCAAACAAAATATATTATAATATATTATGCTCGTTAGAATGTGCATATATGATTTTATATTATTATATATGGTGACATTCAAAGTCTATCTACCTATATATTCATTCAATTTACACACCATATATATACACAAAAAGTATTCCAATTGAATGATTTTCTTCAAAGATTTCCTTAATGATCAACGCGTTCAAAAAAAAAAGGGAAATAATTTATTTTCAATATATTGTTTGTGTATTGAATATTGTATTTATATATAAGTTACTCGTAAAAAAATATAGGAAATACTTTTAGCATTAGGAAAAAAGAAAGGAAATTTTTTATTCTTTATATTTATAAATATACACAAATATAATTCCATTCAGATGCACATTCGCACTTTAAATGAAAATTCTCTCTTTTTTATTTGTTTTTTTTTATATCGTCTATAAATATATATGTATGTTCTTTCATTCACTTTACAAATAAAATGTATTTGCTTCTATAAATGTATATGCGTATTTATAATTCTATTGATATTTAGACCATAAATGTATTTTTCATGTAATTGTGTATTGATAACCAATAATGAATGTTCATTTCATAAATATATTAATATTCCATTTTCATGGAATCATATAATCATTTTCGTATGCGATATGTTTTAAATAATAATTACAATTATTGTGAACATATATTTGAATCAATAACAAAATATCAACCAATATATCAATAAAAGTTAAGTGTTTATATAAAATATCTGTCGATTTATCTTAACTATTTGAATTTTCAAATCCACTTTTTTTACATGAATATCAATAAAACATTTAAAAAAGTGTTTAAATTAAAGATTTTTTGTTTGTATACACATAAAACTGCGATTATATACAAAATAGTCGGTCCATTTATAATTTAACGAATATATAAGAAGAAATAAAAAGCATTAAAATGTGAAAAGAAAAGTTCAAATCAAATATTGATTCATTTATAAAAGAGAACTTTTTTTTTTTATTTATTTTATTTTCATTTCACAGCTTATACATCATATAGTAGGTATCATATATAAAAAAATACTATTTAAATTGTGTAAACTATAAATATGATACAAATAAATCAATTGATTTTAAATTAATTTTCTATTTACATTTTTAAGGGTATATCGGAAGGTTTTTTTTTTTTCTGCTTATGATTTTCGCAATTGCAATTCAATTCTTTAGCATATTCTCCTATTTATACCTTAAACGTTTTAATGCCTATATGATTTAAAGATTTTCAAGTCAATCCTTTAGCATATTTTCCAATTTACACCTAAAATCTTATACAATATACAGGTGTTGTATATATCAAAAAATTAATTTCGTTTTAAATTAGATTTCACTGTATATTTATCCGATAATAAAAATAATATATTTTCTATTTGTGCATATACACAAAATTGGAATAAAATTACATATATTATATATACGTATAATAATGATATAAATCTTTGTGGAAAAAATAAAATAAAATGTAAATGAAATGAACCAAAATAAAAACTGTATATAGTATATATACATATATCCGTACCGTACGTATATATGTTAAGATGACTTTGCATTAAAGGGAATTTCATTTCCCTAATATAGAATTTCTTTGCATTGCTGTACTCCCGTGTATATATGCAATATCATTATACAAATAGTTTTTGTCACATTTACCGAATTTTTAATAATTCCACTCCATTTCTGAGGAAACTCATATTTATTTTTACCCTAATGAAATTGGAAGAATCATTCAGTTTTGTTTTATGAAAAAAAAAGAATAAAAAAAGTGGTATGGGGAAAAATAAAACAAAAAAAGAATCAAAAGGGGATCTTAAAAAAAGTCTAGGAATTACTATATAAATCGAATAAAATTTACTTAAAAAAGAGATGGTTTTTAGCAAAGTATCGAAATGCATATAGCAAATTTATATTTTATCATATATAAATATATGTATATTTATATTACACCAATCAAGTATATGATTATATATTTGCAAAATATGTATATGTATATAGTAAAATTCTGTTTTAGTATACATTTAGAATGTATATATTGATATTGTATATATAGTTCGATTTACATAACATACCCTATATATATATTTCTAGATATTCCATTTATGTATCAAAATATATATTATATAGAATTTAATTAAAAATTCTTGTTTTTTATGTTTCACATTATAAATATTTTCGTTTCCTTTGTCAATATTATTGATAAAATGAAATCCTTTTTTAAATTATATTATAAAATCCTTTTTCTATTAACCAAATTTTGTTAATATTTATTTCGTGCTATTTTATAATAAAATTGAAATTGCGTGTTTTATGTCAATATAAACCAATCTGTTGCCTATTATTTTATATTTTAGAAAAATGGTCTTCTATATTTGTGAATTTTTTTTTAATTTTTTCATTTCACATTGAAAAATTTTTATTTTTTAGAAATCTATTGAGATAATTTCGTTTTTTTATCTGTATAAGAAACTCTATATATAATCAAAACTGCTTAATATTCAGTTTATGAATTCCAATTTTATTTATGATGATTTATCTGAAGTATTAATTAAGAGAAAAATATTTTAATCTGCTACACCAATGCATTCATGAAAAATCGTGATACCATTTACCATTTTAATTAATTCATTTTAAAAAACTTTAAATTATCATATAGATTGAGATCATAAGAAGAACAATGCGGTAATCTTATTTTCGCGATATCAATTTTAAAAAGATTACAGAGAAAAATTCACCAATAATTTTAATATAATATTGATATAAAATGTAGATGTATATTTTTATGATAAACTAAAAAATGCATGCATCAAATTAATATTTTAATAATATAGCAAATATTTTATTTTCTTTTTATTTATTTAATATACTTTATTTTTATAAAATATATAAATATCAAAAGTCTTTAAAAATTAATCCTATCAATTCATTGGGTTTATTTTATATATAGAATATACACATAATAAATAAATATAAATAATTTATTCAAACAAACAATTTAAGTTATAACAAAATTATTTTTTCGCCGAATATAATATGTATATAAGCAAAAGTTTTCATATTATATATAAGATTTGTATGTATATAAAAATAATTATAATATTATATTAAAAACAATTTAAATATTGGCAAAAAGATTTTAATTTAATTTATGTTATTATAAGAGAGCGTGTTTTTTTTTTTTTTTTTTTTGATTTCGATTTATAATGCAAGGTACTTTATGAAAAATATTTATAGAAGAATAATAAAGTTTATTCTCTTTCCATATATTATATTTATTGACACCAAATTTATAAAGAAAATATTCACATTTAAATGTTATTCAAAAATATTCAATAAATGAAATTGAAATGAAAAATTTTCATTTTTCCCATATACATATAAATATGAGGTTTTATGTGCTTTATCTTACTGATACGTGTTATCTTCTTTCACATACAATATTTTCTTTTTCTTATTTAATATACAAACAAACAAACTGTTCAAAAAATAACCAAATTGAATTTTGTTAAATTTACATTTATATTAATTCTTTTTAAAAAAAAAGAAGAATTTATATATAAGTATCAATTTGGTTTGGCAATTTATTTATATAGCAAAAAATTGAATTTTAAATTTCTTTCTATATGAAAAAACCCATGGAAAATTCAAAAACAATTTTATCAATTATTATATATTGAGTATCTGACGTTATATTTCATTATTTTTTCGTTGTGGGTAGGTTCTTTTTTTTATATAACTATATATATTAAAATTTCTATAAGAATTTCAATTTTATTTTTTAATACTGTTTTATTATCTTTATATTGAATTATAAATTATAGATTCGTGATTTAATAAAATTCAAACAACTTCTTTATGATAAAAATCATATTTAAAAGACTATTTTTTTCATTTACTAATAGCATCTTATATATTGTATCTATATAATTAAAAAATAATAAGTTTATCTAAATATCCATTTTATTTAATAAAAGATGCATATGCAAATACAAATAACTTTATATATATATATATATATATATATATATATATATATATATATATATATATATATATATATATATAATTATATACATTTATATAAATAAATAGTTATACAAAATTTCCTTTAGAAATCGCTTAGAAAATTATATAAAATTTCCTTTAGAAATCCATATATAGAACTTTTTTCATAGAACCATACAAAATTTTCTTCTAAGAATTCAAAAATTACACTTAATCTCCGTAAGATAATTATATAACATTTCCTTTAAAAACTTATATCGATTTACCTACGGAAAAGAAGGTACAGAACAGAATTTCCTTCAAAAAACCATACAGAATTCCTTCATTAAAATATACAGAATTTCCTTCAGAAAACAATCATTTCGGGAATGACACTGAATGTAAATCCTTGCCTACGCATGATTTTGCGCAATTTTTTATTGGTTTATTTTTTGTTGAGGAATCTTTGAATAAAGAATAATTCGTTATAATATAAACTACATTGTTGGTGCATCTCGAATTGGTGATGTGGAACATATATGCTTCTAAAATTAAACCTGGTAACATAAAAAATTTAGGATCTCGTCTGTTTGTATTTACAAGAAGGTATACATACATATATATAAAATTAATAGTGTAACCATGAAGAATGTAATAAATTTAATTCATGTTATATACAAAAAGATGAATATATACATATATGTATGTCAGTATAAGGATATAAAGGATACATATTTAAAAGTAAAGCTAATTTATGTTATCGCATATACATTTAACATTATATATATAGAATATAATCAATGGTATATTTCTTTTTATTATATCCCATATATTGTAATGGATATAAAGAGTTTTAAAGTCAAAGAAATTCATTATATTTATACGATTATATATGTGTATACAGATACAATACTGATTAGTCGAAACCATGAAGATTCTCATTGTGATTGTCAAATTTTGTGTATGTGATTCAGTAAATGATTAACACGGTATACTAAACCTTAAAAGGAATTAATATTCTTTAAATAATTATAAAATACCTTGGCTGGATTGAATGGAAAAGAAACAAAGAACCTTCGCACCGAATATTTTTTCATGCTTTCTTAAATAATTTTCTGAATGAATAACAATATATAGCATTATAATACCTTGCTGCCGTATGAAATAATTTTATGATTCACACACCGCGGTGCATCCATATAGGTAGGTAGATATAAGGTTAATACTATAACACAATACTTATTTTCAAAGAATTTTCTAAATATGGTAATGGTATATACTATATATACACATAGTTATAATGTGTCGAATATAAGAAGAGAAATGGTAATAAAATAAAATTGAATGAAATACATATAATACACATGAGTGATTTTCTTTCATTATATGGTTTTTCTTTTTAATATCATATATAATATATATATATATCCTTTTTAAGTATACATTTATTCACATACTCGCATGCATATACACAACAAAGAGTTTCCTTGTAAGATCCTTGTATGTATATATAGGTATTATATAACTTATGTATACGTAATTCATTTTATATAAAATATATATATTATATATATAAATTAACTGATATAATATAACATATAAGTGTATATATATATATATACATATATTAAAAAGAACTCTGAATTTTCTATAATTTTCATACATATCCAGCATCATATATGTCTATTTAGAGTCTTCAATAGTTTGTAAAGTGCACTTGATGAATATATAAACAAGTAACTTTATATATACCATATATATATCCTTATATTTCTTATAAAAACTTGTAACAACTTTTAAAATTTACCTAAGTTAATGTAATGTTTAAGTTTATGTACATATATATATATATATATTATATAGTATAATATACAATATTTCTATATGCACGTGAAATGAATATACTTTCAACTATACGTACTACAATTTTACTATATATAATCTAATTAAACAAATTATTCAAAATAATAAGAAAAAAAAACTAAAAATATATAGATATTTTTACACAATTATTTTATAAAATAACATATGCACTTCAATATATAGATAAAAATAAAATATCAATTTTAGCATGTTTCAGTTGTGGTTTATAATAGTTTTAACTTATATATGGTATATATAGAATTTATAATAATTATTTGATAAAGTATTTATCAAAAAGTTCATGTATTTAAATTTTAAATGAGAAAATTACAAAAAATTTTATACATATTTATATATATTACATTCAATTCTATATAAAAATTCATCAAATATATCAATCGTTCTCGATATACATATGTGGATAGGATTCCTAGTATTCTGTTAAGAATATGGATTTTTTTGTCAAATATTTTATTAAAGTGGTTTAAATCATTTAATTTAATAATTTGTTGATGTAAAATTCATGTTGTTTTTCACCTTTAAAACATTTATGATACCATTTATAATTGATTAAATCAACCACAAAAAGTTAAAAGATCATTATTTTTCTTTGTATAATTGAAGAAAATGTTTTGTTGTTGTGAAAATGTAATAAACAAATATATTGCGCTTTTTTTAAGTTGTGTAACTTTTTTACTTTATCTTTCATATATCGCTCTATATGTAAAAAAATCCTTAACAGTAAAAATTGTGTATATCAAATTGTATATATATCTAAAGTACAGCGATATTTACATTTTATACTCTTGTGTGAATTCATATATATGTATAATAATATAATAACAAAATGTATATAATACATATGATAGTTATTTTGTGACCCAATATGCATAATACAACTTTGTTTATATTTATTTTCATATAAAATTATATTAGATTACTCTTTTTTGAATTAAAACTACAACGTTTTCATATAATTTATGTAAAACTTCTTCGTAAAAGTTTGGTTGCCAGGAGGCGACCCTGTCCGACTGTGTTTCAGTTAAAACAGCTGTTTTAATTCATCAGAATTGATCAGAGTGAATGGTTCTCTGAAACAGCAATGAATACAGTACAGATGGTATAACATTTTCCTCGTATGCCCTTCATCTTTATAATTGTTAACAGGCAGCATTTTCGTTGTGAGAAATATATGTAACTGTGATTTGCGTGTGTGTTTTATCAACCTTAATATAGATAAAGCATATTTTTTATTCCAACATATAATAAAACTTTGGAATGCATATATGTGCATCTATGTAACAAATAAAAGAAGCGCTGTTTTAGTGCGAAACAGCGGAGTCATATTCATAGTCTTAATATATATATATATATATATATATATATTTTTATATATATTATAAAATAAAAACATACAACAATGTATATCTAAATAAAAGATACTATAACATATTTAAAAACAACAATGTTTCTGATTTTATTTTTTATTTAAAAAAAACAAAATACCATTTTACTGAAAGAAAATTATATGTATATTTATAAATAATGTCGATGATACATACAAATATATAGATAAAGAATAATATATTTATATAAAAAAATAAAAATACTACAAACTCTGTTGGTTACAAAATATTATATATAGTATATAAGAAGAAAATAAGCTAAACTAGACTAAAATATACATAAAAAAAAAGAAGTTTCATTTTACAACAAGGTATAATAGTTGTTTGTGAAATTACTTTAGTTATATATAAATATATAAATGTGAAAATAAAAATCATCCCAAAGCAATTTATGCTCAAACTTTGACTATATATATATATACTGCAAAAGTATGAAAATGGCACGTGTTTGGAATTTTCTTGTATATATAGGATATCTTTTATACGTATATAGTTATACATTCCCATTCGTATCAGAACTATATATATAGTATATAGATTAGATATCGCATATGAAAAAAAAACCCTTTTTATTGATACGATATTATATACATTTCGTAAAATATCCATTCACTCAGTTCATTGAATTTGTCACGCTATAAATCCCTTGTCCAATATTTATCTAAAAGATATTATTTTTTGATCGTATCTCTATATATGCACACAATATACAAACATATCATATGTTGAACATTTTCAATTATGTTCTATATATATATATATATATATATATATATATATATATATATATATATATGATGATTCAGAGTCCTTATAATATATATGTATATATTCAAATACATCCCTATATACATACTTATGGTAAATATTTTTTGTTTTTCATCATTTTTATTAAATTTATTATAATATACAGGAGTATATATGTATATATAAATATGGATATGTACTTAAAATATTAACTTATGTTATATGTGAATATTATACAAAATAGATTTCCTCCTTCGCATACAAATTTGTATTAAATTAAATTCGTCCAAATATACGATATATAACATAGAGTATATATATATATATAATATATATGGATATTAATAAAACACAACTCAATTCCAAATATATATCATCTATTTGTATATATAAATATGCATTGTCAACATTAAAATCATTTTCTTATATTCATATGATGTATGTTTTAAAGGAATATGGATGGTAGTTTATTTGCACAAATGCTCTTGATGATATATTTTATTGTTATTATATTATTCATATATAAGATATCTTTATTATAAATAAAAGTACAAGTTATAATAATTAAATTAATTAATAAAATTACATGGCATTTTTCATTTTTTTTTTATTTGTGGGTAAAAATTAAACAATAGAATCGATACTGTTCTGCGGTAATAATAATATTGATGAAATAAATTACATATATAAAATATACAACATCATGCATTGCTCTATCTATTGTTGATTATATATTACATTTTGACATATGCGTATATATTATTCATTATACGGAGCTCGCATTTACATCACCAAAACTGTACGGTATATGCTATATATATAAACCACATTTTATATTAAATTATTAATAAAGAAATTATATGCATTATTACATGCCTTTCAATGTTGAATGTATATATATTTATATATTTTGTTTGCTAAAATTCATTGTTTGAATTGATCTAGAAAATTGTGTATATGATGTATCTATCTATATATGTATATAGATTGTTGTAAAGTTATACATGGTGAATAAATTTTAACAATCAAAATGATATGACCATATGTTTTCATATATATGGGTATAATCACCCTTTATATAGTACACGCATGTGAAACATCAAATCGAAATTAAATAAATCTATATAGATTATTCTAAGAAATAATATATGGAACTTCGAATTAAAAAGAAAAATATATTGATAATTCAGCAAGGGAGTGTGTATTTTGTTGTTCAAAGACTTAGTTCTTATTCGAAAGTTATTTAATACTGTCAAGAATTTTGCAATGAATTTTTTGTGAATTGAAAATTATATTTTTTTATTTGTTATTTATATTTTTGGTTTTTGGTTACATATAGAAATTAATATACTTTAAAAAAAATGTATATATAAAACGATGTAAACATTTCAATATGACTTCTTACTTTCATAATATAATAATTGATATTATTATATATTTTTTCAAATGTTCTTATATTCCATATTGATATATAGCAAATCTATTTAAGTCTATATTGTATTAAAAAAACAAAATATTCGGCTGTAGTTTGCCGAAACTTTTGTATTCTCTTATACCTAAGTATAAATAATCTTTTGATGAAACCATAACAAAAATTGGGCTAGCCATCAGGAAAGATTTGTTATTTTTCTTATTCTAAACAAATTTTCGAATATTAGAAATATAAGGAAGAAACCGTAATATAAACATTTTTTATTTTTAATTTTTTCAAATGTGCTATCGGCAAAATACAGTAGAATATATAACTTTTTATGACAATCATATTTATGTTAAATAACATAATTTGTTTCTACTATGTTTTTTACAAAAAAATGTATGTAATTTTTTATTAATATTACTACATATTCATTGCAACAATTTTATATTTATGAATTCGACTAATATACAAATTGTTGTTATTTACAAAAACAAGAACTCAATTCAAATGACTTATGATATAACTACTATTTGCATATATTTGAAAAAAAGAAATACTTGTACATATAGAAAATAAATATATAAACTTGCATTTCTATTATATGTGTATTTTATTTTTGATTTTTGTTTTTGTTTTTAATATTCTATATTCCTATACATAGTTCATAATATAACTTGTTTACGTTAAAATATATAGAAAACTTGACTGTATGCATTTACAAAATGTAGATGAATAAAATATTAATGAAACTTAAATTGTAGTTGACACTTTTCCAAACATACACAAATAAATATCATGACAACATGAACATATAGTATAGTATAACAAAAATTACAAGCTTTATTTTATATGATAAGTATATATGAACATGATAAGGATGCGATTTTATATACATAGGTTTCATTTACATATATAACATATTTTATTATTTATATGACGATGATGAATAATAATAATAATAACGAAAGATATCATAAGATAGAGTCTATTTTTTTTTAGTTTGAAGTTTTTTTGTTTTCCTCATTTTTAACAAAGTATATTTAAAATTTTTTTTTTGTTTGAATGAACAAACATAAAATTAGTATATTTCTTTGTATTTTGTGAATAATACATTGTTTATTCGTTGTTATTTAAATTGTAACCAACATTTAAATTGAAAAATGTAAACAATCTGTCTTATTACAAAATTATATATAATTTTTATAGCGCATTTATATATTTATTTTTTTATATAAACAACATGAAATGTAATGTAAATATTTTTGACACAGCAAAAAAATTGTAATTTTTTTGGTTTTTTGCATCTACAAAATGTAAAGGATAATTTAATAATATTATTCAATATATTTTTGCTATACATAAAGAGAATAATAATAATATTATTTACATTTGTAATTAGATATATATTCATATCGCACATTTTATAATATGTAAATTTGTAATAGTATTCCAAGATCATAATTCAGAACATATTTCACTGTATATATTATGGTGAAGTTTTATTAAGACTCTTTCCTCCACTAGAGAAATTAAAATAAAAACAAAATCGGAATTGGTGAATATTTCCTAGCGCCTTCCGATTGAAGGTATAAAAACAATGAACAGTATCTAAAATTACCTAAAAAAAAAAAAGAATAAAACATTTTTACTATATCCACAATTTTAAACCCGTAAATATTTTCAATTACATATTCATTCAATAAAATATCGCACATTACAAAAAATATTCGTAAAATTGTTTGCCTAAATGTATGGTGGTGGTTTTTTTTTCCTCTTCAAGATTAACAAGTCAAATCCAGACAATTTTTTTGCTTTATTTTTGATTACTCTTTTCTTTTTTTGTGTTGCCTATTTTCAATGTAAAGTAAAATGACAGGAAATGATACATGAATGTGTGCACGTATGCTATATGTAACATATATAAAATAAAATTTAAATATGTATATGGTAAAACAACGAAATAAAAGTATACCAAAAAATATGCAAACGATAAAATATATTTGAGTGAATGTGAATGAATATTTGTATCGTTACAAAATGTATTGAAATTCAATATATGTTTCAAGCACATTTATTTATGTAATATTATTTAACTTCTTGTAATCATGTATATATTATAGTTATATAGATATAAATATACAGAAAACGATGAGAAATTGTAAACGCAAAAATATTATATACATATAAATTTGAAATGCAATATGGCAAATAAAATATTTTACATACGTTTTGGAGATGAGCAAACTTTTTGTTTCTTTTGAATTTGATTTATTTTTTTGGAAAATAAACGTACAAAAAAAAAAGAAAAGATAGGTATAAAATATTTTGATTGATATAGAAATATTATAGATCAAATTATTATATATACATAAAATATTTTTTTAAGAGTAGCAAGCAAAATAGAATACACACTTTTTGTATAAAAAAATAATATTATTCATATATAGATTATTATCGATTTATTTGTTGATTTCAGTTTTTAAATTGTAAATAGTTCTTTGTTTTAAGGTATACACCCACATTATTTTGAGTTCATTATTTACATGGTATATACAAAAAATAAAAAGAATTATGGTTCATCACAAAATATAGTGATTTTATTGTGTATTTGTTCAGAATATAACAAAAAAGAACATAATCAATTTTCATTTCAATATATGTATAATGTATATATGTATAGTATATATTGATGAATAAATATTTTGTATACTTCTGGGAAAAACATTTTCTATTTCTAAAATAAATATTTCATTATTTTATAAAAATAAAATTCAATAAGAAAAAATAACATAGAAATAAAGAAAATTTCAAATACACACGTTATATATATCATATACAGTTATCGATTTGGTACCCATATATACTTACACACAATAGATTATTGATTGTAAAAAATATATATATTTTAAACCTCATATATGTATGTACATATATTTTTTAATTAAATTGAAGAAAAAAGAAGTAATTTTCAATTTTACTTTTAAGACAAAATATAAACTACTTTATACTCTCTCTGCAAATGAAATAACAAAAAATTGAATTAATTTATAAAGTACACGAATAACATATTTTATTTATAATACTCGTAAATATATAGAAAGAAGTTTTGCTTTTTCTTCTTCTTAATAAAATATATAACACTTCAACCTTCCTCATATATAAACAAATATCAAATGCAATGTAACAAACAATCATACTATATATTTTTCTCAACAAATAACAATTTTCTTTAATATACACCAGATCTGTTGTGTATATTATAAAGAAAAATAAAGGCGATTGCAACAATCAATACAATAACAACAACAATAATAAGAAATAAAATGAAGAGAATAGAAAAAAAAACAATTTTCATTGATTACAAATTCAAATAGAACTTGATTTATAAATGCTTAGTATAGTAATATAATAAATATGTTGCAAAAAATATAATTACTATAAATATATTTACGTTTTACAACATAAAGCTATTCTATATAAATATAATATACTATACGAATCCCCCTCCGCGTAATAACATACTGTTCGTCGTAGAAAATACAAATTCCAGTTAATTTACTATAAAAATCGTAAAAATTAAAAATACTTTGAATAATTTACAAAATATAGTTTTTGCTATAATAATTTTCTAAATAGGATAAGTTTTTCGACATATTCCTATATCTAAAATATGAATAATCAATTGACAGCATCCACATTTTGATGCGGTGATGAAAATATTATATATTCGTATATAACAAAAGATGTTTAAATTAATTCTAACCTAAATACTAAATAATCAAAATTAATATTAATTTAAAATATAACATTTATAAACATTTATATTGGTAATTCTTTTTTGTTATTCAATTAAAGTATTGATTTGGTATCATCAAAATAAATTAATTATGTTTTATGTATATATTCACAAACAATTTTACAATATTCCTTTCATATATTTATATTTAGGGATGTAATATAGCATTTTCCAATTCCATTTATTTCATTTATTTTATTGTTGTGAATATTTTATATAATATTGAATAATAGTTATACTAACCTAAAAGAAAATAGAGGTAAAAAAAATGAATCAATAATTAAAGTAAAAATAAAATGCAGAATAAAAACAATTGGAATTATGTATAATAAAAAAAATGTCATCACATCATTTTGTATTCACTATTCATTCATAGCATACAAATAAAGCAATGTGAATATACGGCATTTTACCTTTCAGAATTTTTACCTTTAATAAATTGAAGAAATTATCCAATCCTATCGAGTTTACCGGATAGAAATTCATTCATTTTAATTACTGAATATTGAAATTTACATTGCAATCCGGCAGAACATTTTATTCAAATTTGACCTGCAAAAAACACACACAAATGTTTATGTTTTAAATTAGTTTTAATGTTTCATAAATATACCGTAATTTACCGTACTTTAAAATATAATTTTTATTTATATATACATCATCATATATTATATACATCATCATATTATACGTTCACCAACAGAAAAATAAAACTCACACACAATCACACCTACACACTTTCGATTCTCGATCGATATATTAATTGTTCGTTGTGATGTCGACGATATATCTTCGATGTAGTTCATCATTCGATATATACGCAAATTTATAAAGACATTTATTGTTGTATAGATAATTGATAAATTAAATTGATGTGTATGCGATTATGTATTTTGTGTATATGCGTATACCATGATGTCTATATAACAAAATACGGTAAATAACGGAATATTTTTGAAGCACTCGCACTAAAAATACATTTTTATATTGCATATAAATTTGATTTGTGCTTATTTTTCATTTATAATTGCCAAGCGTATTTATTTTTTTTTTTTGGTTTTTTTTTCTGAATAATTTTTTCGTGAATAAAATTGAAACAATAAAATGATTAAATTAAACATTAAAACTAATTCAAAGTATAAAAATTTGTGTGTGTTTTTTGCAGGTCAAATTTGAAAAAAATGTTCGGCTGGATTGCAATGTAAATTTCAATATTCAGTAATTAAAATGAATGAATATCTATCCGGTAAACTCGATAGGATTGGATAATTTCTTCAATTTATCACAGGTAAATATTCTGTAAGGTAAAATTCCTTATATTCACATTGCTTAGATGTATCCAATAAATTAACATACAAAATGATGTGGTTATGTGAAACTTTTTTTTTATTACATGATTTTATTTTATATTAAAATTTTAATTGCGGTTTTGATCATTGATTCAATTTTTTTATCTCTATTTTCTTTTAGGTTGGTATAACTATTATTATTATTCAATATTATATAAAATATTCATAACAATAAAAAAAATGAAGTAAATGGTATTGGAAAAGGTTAAAATAATTTGACATCCATGAATAAAAATATATAAAAAGAATATCATATTGTAAAATTGTTTGTGAATATATACATAATATATTATTTTTTAATATATTTTGATGATACCAAATCAATACTTGAATTGAACAACGAATAAGAATTTCCAATATCGTATATAAATGTTATATTTTAAATTAATATTAATTTTAATTATTTAGTATTTAGGTTAGAATTAATTTAAACATCTTTTAGTTTAGTGTGGGAAGGGAAACTTTTCTATTTACTAAAACATGATTTTTTCCACTATATGAATTTCAAATGAATATTATTAACATTTTGTTTAATCATTTTGTTAATCATTTTGATACTTATACGTATTTAATTTCCAATTGCATTGATATTTTATTCATGATTTCGTGATATTATATTATACACATATCTCTACGGATGTATAATATTTTTGATCAGCTAAAAAAAGGAATTACAAATTACTTATTGTTAGATATTTTACCAAAAGCATATGAATATTGTTTTGCCTTTTCTAATGCACTAAAGAACAAATTATCAAATAGTTTTATGCATTAAGTTATATTATTATATTAAAATTTCTTAAAAAATTTTTACAATAAATATATTAGGATATTACATTTTATATCCTTAAATTAAAAATACTTCAATTAAATTTCAACTAATTGCATATTCGGCAAAAATAATGGCAAAAAATTGAAAATCCTGTGATTATTTTTCAACATATAATTTTTCATACAATAATTTTCCAAATGCTTATTCGTATTCGTTTTTCTACATATTCCTATATCCAAAATGACCATCATCTATTGGCAGCATCCACATTTTGATGAGTTGTTGAATAAATAATATTTTATAATAATAATTACATAATTTATTTGATTGGTCAGGTGGATGGTGATGTGATATGAACATGATTTATATTATGCTTTAGCCAACAGACAGAAAAATTAAACTTACACACAATCACAACTACACACAATGAATGAATTTATATCCGGTAAACTCGGTGGGATTGGATAATTTCTTCAATTTATCACAAGTAAATATTCTGTATGGTAAAATTCCGTATATTTACATTGTTTTTCCATAGTTTTTATTTTGTTTTTCAATAATATATTTTTACTTTGATTATTGATTCATTTTGTTATGTCTATTTTCTTTTAGGTTAGTATAACTATCGTACAATATTATATAAAATGTTTATTCACAACAGTAAAATAAATGATGTAAATGGAATTAAAAAATGTTAAAATTATTTTACATCCATGAATATAAATAAATGACAGAACATATTGTAAAATTGTTTGTGAATACATACATAAAATATAATTAATATATTTTGAAGATACCAAAACAATACTTTAATTGAATAACAAAAAGAATTAAAAACCAAATGTAGTAATATTAGATCATAAGTTAATTAATTAATGTTAAGTTTAATTTAATATTTAAGCAAGAATTAGTATAAGCGTGAATGTTGCGTGGAAATGCAACTGTTTTTTAAATTACAAAATATGAATATCTAATTTTATATTAGCAATTTAATATGAAACACTGAATACTTTATAGTTCCCATTCGAATATAAAAAGAAATTTGATCCAATTGTTTCAGTGTTATGTATATTATAATTCATTTTCATTTACATAGAAAATATAAATATCAATTAGGCATTATTGTTACACTACATCCCTATATCGTTATGAAAATTAATGTCTTAAATGCATTTTTAAAATGATTGTAATAAATCATTTAATAGATAATTTTAATGATATATAGTTAATTATAAATTTTTCCAAATGACTTCAATTGTTATTGATTATAAGCATGTTAAATACTAATGTCTAAATAATGAATTGGTAACATAATTTTTATTAATGTTTGCTTCCACTGTTCATTTACTTCAATAATTATCTTGTTTTTTGTTTTTCATTTCGTTATTAAAAGTGATTATTAAAAGTAGTGATTTATATAATAAATAAAATGTTCAAATCAAATTATAATAAGTAAGGATATTTTCTTTTAAGATATGTAAGCTCTGACTTAAACATTTTCACAAAATAATATTCCAATTTATATATCAATTCTATTATATTCAAATATTGATTAAATATATTGATTCAATAATGAATATTGATGTAACATAACTATGATATTAATATAAGAAAAGATTTTAGTTAAACGAATTAGTAAAATACAATTTACATTAATATGAATTTAATATCTTAATATAAAACAATTGGATTTGTATAAATTTGTATAGGAAATGCGAAATCTGAAATTTGAAAATATTCGTATGAATTTATAGATTATAAGTTAACTATTCAATTTTAATTAAATAGCATTTAAGTTAGATGCAACAACTTATAGAAATATTTATGTATGAAATATTTATTACTTTTATCAACACACTCAATCGCGTTAACATAATTAAATTTTTAATGTTATTTTTATATTTTCGAAACCTTTTTTTTTTATATAGAATAGTAAATAAATTGAGTTAAATTTATAATTTGTATAGTGAGGAGATTTCACAGTAAATTCATCCAGGATATTTTTAAATGTAATTTTTTAGTCCAATTTAAATCGGATTATATTAAATCCTATTATAGATTTCATTTAGATATTTCGTTAATTTTTTTTTTAATGAAAGTTTATTTTTATGTTTATTAGATTTATTTTAAAAAGACTCACTATTGATTGTAATAATTTATTTATAGCGAAAATAGAATGGTGCGTTTTCAGATTCAGTTTTATATATCTTAATAATACTATTCAAATATAAAGAACGACTAATATATTTTCACGAAACAAATGGATTTAGATTTAAGAATAATTTAATTCAAATTCAAAAAGAATGTTAAAAGTGACTATACTAAAATCGTTTATATTACAAAATGTTATTTCTACCTTTTAAAACACTTTCTTCTTCACACAGTCTTTTAATTTTAAAAGGTAAATTAATATAATTTTTTCAAATTGTTATCTATTGGATATATATGTAATTGCAAAACGAATTATTTTTTCATTATTTTTCAATCCACGTTCTAAAGATTTAATCCATTCCATATTTGATCTTTATATCTCTATCTACCAAATGTAGAAATATCAGATCTTTCTATAAAAACATTTTTTATTCAAATATTTTTTTTTTTTTTTATATAAATTAATTATGAACATTGAATGGAAATGTAAATTTAATATTCAATATAACAATAATGACCTGTTACTTATTCAATGAAAAAATATTTAATATTTTAAATTATAAAATGAATCAGCGCTGGGAGGATAATTAATAATAATAATAATAATAATATAAAATGAACTATAAAATAAAATGTATATTTAAAATTGAAATTGTATATACCATTCAAAATGTGTCTGATTGGACTTGGTTCAAATGCTGATGCGAAGTCCAAAACAAATTTTCTTTCTATTATTCTATAATTTTTTTTTTATTTTATTTATCACGAAAATATTAATTCCAAATTTAATTTGAAGAAAATCAATGTGAAAGAATCATATTCATATTGTTCCATTTCATATATTTGTGTGATATAAAATATTATTGAATATTAAATTTACATGTGACTGAGTAATGAATATACATAATGCCGATGAAAAACTTCAAAAAGTTTATTTTTGTCAATGCAATAGAGAAATTTATAAAAATTAAATATTTTTGGTATATCTTTTTTCATTGAATAAGTAAAAGAATGTCATTAATGTTTTCACAAAGATTTTCTTTAGATTTTCCACTTCCATTCAATTTTCCTAATTAATATACATAATAAACATATGTGAAAAATGTTTTTAAAGAAAGACCTCGTTTGAATACAAACCAAATGTATCAAGACAAGCATTCTATCGTTGAAACTTACATAAGGTAAAAAGAAAAAATATAATTACTGGGAAAACCAATAGGTTTTTTCTTCTATATTTTTTCCTTTTTATCTTATGTAAGTTTCAACGATAGAAATTTACAGTTATAATTGGGTGTAGAGCGGGTATACCCCCCACTGTATACCCGAGAATATATATACACCAACCATACGGGCAAAAACGCCCGCACCGTCAATGTATATATAAACTTTGGGGAGGGTTCATCGTCGAATGATAGGCATTCTGGGACCAGCATAGGAGGTCTTTGTGGCACCAGTGCGCACACAGAAATGGAAATCAAACGACCATGACCCTCCCTAATTAAAAGCAAATCTCACATGTAATATTACATGTGAGATTTTTGTTTGAAAATCGGCGGCTTCGCTAACAACTCGACCATACTTGCATCTTATGATTTATGTTCTTATGTTTTGTTCACATATAATTCAATATGGAAAATAATTTGTATGGAAAAATGTGATGATTGAATTAAAGAATATTAATTATTCTTATACTTATACCAATGAACTTTATGAACTTCATTATAAATATATTTATAAAAAAAATAAAATAAAAAGTATTAGGTGTGAATGCTTTGGGATTTTAACAGATAACTTCCAGACATATCATAGGTACATTGTAATGTAGATTTGCGATGCTTGAATGAAAGTTAATTTCATATACCAAAATTATTTAAATGTGTATTAACATTTTTCATTTTATCATTGTTAGAATATTAGTTACATTCATAATTACTTTTGTAACAACTTCATATTAAATACGAAGTCTATTTATTTAGTTGTAGTTGTATGTAGTTGTTATTAAATTTGTATAAATAGTTTTTACATTATAATGATATCTTATTATATAGTAATATATATAATATTCCTTTTCACATCTCTTCAAAGACATGAGCATATCATAATTTTATTAGGTTTCATGAGGATGATATCGATATTATAATACAATCACACAATCACAAATGATATACTATAATATTATACTTACAGATCTACAGACATTCTAACGGCAGTTTATTTTTTTATTCAACAAATAAATTGAAATATCATCATCAGTACAATATTTATTTTATTTTAATATTATAAATATGTAAAAGTTATATTAGTGTTTTTGTTGTTGTGATTTTCAATTTATTTTTCGGGAAATTCCCGTAAACATTTTCAGTACTAATAGATTTTCCATTTCTGCATTTTAGAAACTATGATTAAAATCTATTGCAAGTTCGTTTGAATCACCCTAATGGATTTTATACAATATTTTCCAAGATTTTACTGATTTAAATAAAAATTCCATTAATTTTTGGAAACGTAAATTAGTGAAAAATATATATACGATATATTAAATCATGTTAATTTTCTAATCAGTTATCGAATCTGAACTAAAAATAGCAGTTGATCAAAAATACCACCAAACATAATTTTCATAAGGATTTTCCGAGATTTTCGCTTTAAAATACGTAAAAAATGTTTCAGAAATAGATAAAATATTTGTAAATATCCTACAACAACAACAAGTCGTTTATATTTTTTTGTATATTTTTTTTTATTTTAATTGAAACAACAAAATAATTTGTGTATGTGTAAAATTGCGATGGTTGATTTCATAATATAATGCAATTGGTATGTATATCTATAATCACATATCTATAACAATGCATATCAAATCGAACAAATACCATAACAATTATCATAATTCAAACGCATTATTTCGCATTTAGTCATACAGATGCTGATATTGTAAAAGTGTGTAGATAAACCATCCGACAAATTAACCGTAATTATTTTTATATACTACTTTATCAAGGCACGAATTGTATTAAAATTTTGATCATTCACGCGTTTTTTTATTTATTTGTATTATTGGTTTTAATTTTAATGTAATTAAATTTTGTTTCTTTAAAATAAAGGTGAATTTGTGTAAAATGGAAAAGTGTGGATTTATTGCATAATTGAAGAATTTTCCTAAACAATCAATCGCTGTTCAAATATATGGATTGCATGTCCGATTTAACACAATCAATGAAACAAGCGGATTTAATTTTTTGTCATCCACTGATGATGTTTTATTTCATTCATCACATTTTTGTTCATCGGTTTCATCACCACAGGTAAAAAATCAAATGATTGTGAATAAAATTAATGATCTTAATACTATTTATTAATCATTTTATTTATAAAAATAATAATATTTTAATAATCCATCGGGAGCATAATCTTTATAGTTAATTGTCTTTTATTGCAAATTTATCATATTCATTTCTTTCAAATATTTTATTTAATTTTCTAATTTTATTTTTGTTTTTCTTTCTCGTTTTAGGTTAGTATGCATTTTTATCTATACAAATGTTAATTTAAAATTAAGGAATCACAAAATATATTAGCATACAATATGGACTTATAATTAAAATTTAAAAGCATTGCCAATAAGGAATATTTTGTCAGAATGCTTCTAAATAATCGTAAAAATATAAAATTATTATTCATCTACAAAATAGAATGATATTCATAACAATAATTACATTATATAGATATAATTTATTAGAATTAAGTTATAAATAATATTTAGATTAAGTTAGATATTTTAATAATTGGAATATTCTCTAAATTGAATAATTAATTAATGTGATCCTATTGATCGTATCGATCATATTGGTCATAAGATTTTTTTTAAGAGGTTATTAGATTTGTATAAATTTGAATAACAAATACGAAATATGAAATATGAAAATATTCAGATTATAAATTAATTATTCAATTTTATTTAAGTTAGATTTAATGCAAGATATTTAGATTGTTGTGTGAGTGTGGAAAAGGGTACTTTTGACATTTCAAAAATGGAATGTTAAGTTTCAATTTGGTACGAAATAATTATAAATATTTAACAAAATTCTCAATCGTATAAACAAAAAACTTGCTCTAATTTTCTAATTTTATTTTTATTATAATTCATTTTCTTTTACACGGAAAAGATTAAATCATTTGTATTAATCGTTATGAAAATCAATGTATTACGAATAATTCAATAATACTTTTGATTCCATTTCAATCCTAAATAAAATAATTATTCATTTTACCAAAGCTAGAATTGTTATTTATTAGAAATGTTAACAATCATTAAATATTATTTATTTATTAATTTTATGCATTTCTTCAAAAATATTCCACATTATTTTATAGATGTACTTTCGGTTATTTAAGTGCATCTTAATTTATTATTCCAAGTTTTCATTAATTTTCAATTATAATTCTTCTGTTATTTTATTGATTTTCATATTTAATATAGTTTTTAATTTTCAATATGTATGTAATTAATATCTACCATGACAAACGACAATTTTAACTCTTTCAATAAACCATATCATCCTACAATTCCCATATCAATTTAATTTAATTTTTTACATTCAAAAATTTGAATACAGAAATGATTATTAATATATAACTTAATTTATTATCAATAAATTATAGATAAATTATTACCTTTCCATGTGTTTTGTAATGAAAATAAAAAATAACAAATGCTAAAGGTTCTGAATCGTTAAAAATTCAAAGGTGATTTAAAAAAAGTCTTTTAATCCTTTTTTAGTATTTATAAAATATAATAATAGCTTAAAAATCAATTTGGTAGATATATATTCTATATGCTTAGGCTATGGAAAATTAATTTTACTATTTCATATGTGGAATTTTCTTTTGGTAGTATGATTAGATTCATTCAATTGTATGGGAAATTGTTGTCAACTATTACTTTGTATAAACCTCTATATCCATTCGTTCAATCATTTCAAAACTTATTCACTTATTCACGTTTCATATTCCTTTATACGTGAGGATGCAAACCATCACGATCAGTATAATATAATTATCTATAATTTGATTAACAATTTCATTTAGCGATTCATTATTATTATTATTTATATAAATAACTTTACTTTATTGCATGTGGTAATCATCACATTTATAAAAGTGTAATTATTTTAATTGTGCTTTATTTATTAGAAATTTTCCAATTCATTTTCTTTATTATAATAATATACTTATGGAGTTATAGTAATCATTTCTATATTATTTGTTCTGTTCTTTTCCTTTTGGAAAGTAATAATTTTATTTATAATATACCGTATTCAATATGTATACTTATAATTTGCAAAGTTGCAATGAAGATTTAAAAAAACAATAATAAAATACTGAAACTTTAAATCTGGTGGAACCATATAATTTTAGATTTTTGCAAATAAGATATTTTGTTCCATTCCAAATACAAGCAAGTATTTGCTAGTAGTAATTTCACATATTAGAAATGTATAGTATAAATTTATATATAATTGAATTGTCAACTATTATATGGATTTCTATTTTGCTTGATTTATATTTTTTTCGATCATAATTTCATAATTTTAGATCAAGAATCATCAAGTTGCTGTTATTAGAAAAATATTTCCCTTTTGTTGCATTTAAATGAATATATTTCCCAAAAATGTTTACATATCAATGGTTTTCCCAGAAGTAATCCGATTCATTATTATTTTAATTTCTTTAAATGTATAAATATAGTTTACCCGGATTTCAACAGTGGTTTTCACATTCTTCACAGCACATAAGTTTAATTTCAATTTTTGAATGATAATTTCTTTTAGATTCCATAAACGAATCGAGAGATGGTTATAGAAAAACCTCATTTTTATGCTGAAAAAAAGCATGAGTTGTTTCATAATATATTCGGATCGATTTTAATTCTGTAATCAAATGAAATTTAGCATGCACTGATATGTATGATAAGAAATATATGTTATACATTAACCAACTCTTACTATTCAATAGGTAAAATAAAACTCACACACAAGCACACCCACACCATATCGATTCGATTTATTAATTGTTTGTTGCATTGTCGTCAATATATCTCGATTTCGATCTATACGAATATTTGTAAAAGCATGTATTAATATATTGATATATTCAATTGATGATTTTGTGTATATTTGGTTGTATGGTGACGGCGTGCGTGCATATATGATGTTGTATATATAAATAAAAATTATATTTTAAAGTACGGTAAATCACCGAAAATTTTTGAAGCACTCGCACTATTGATATACATTTTTATGCCGCATATAAATTTATTGTGTATGTTTTTTTTTCATTTATAATATAAAATTGACACGCGTATTTATTTTTTGGTTTTATTTTTGTGAATAATTTTTTCGTGAATAAAATTGAAATATTAAAATTATTAATTTAATCATTAAAACTAATTTAAAATATAAAATCATGTGTGTTGTTGTTGTGCAGATAAAATCTGAAGAAAATGTTTGGGTGTATTGCAATGTAATTTTCCTGTATCGAGTGATTAAAATGAATGAATTTCTATCCGATAAACTCGATAGGATTCGATAATTTTTTCAATTTATCACAGGTAAATATTCTGTAAGGTAAAATTCCATATGTTTACATTGTTTTATTTGTATGCTATGAATGAATAGTGAATACAAAATGATGTGATGATATTTTTTTTATTATACATAATTTCCATAGTTTTTATTTTATTTTGATTATTGATTCAATTTTGTATCTCTATTTTCTTTTAGGTTAGTAAAACTATTATTCTATATTATATAAAATATTTATTCACAACAATAAAATAAATGCCGTAAATAGACTTGGAAAATGTTAAAATAATTTGACATCCATGTATATAAATATGTGAAATGAATATCATATTAAAAAATTGTTGACAATTATACATATAAAATATGATTAATATATTGTGATGACACCAAAATAAAAATGTAATTGAATAACAAAAAAGAATTATCAACATCGTATAGATTATAAGTTAATTAATTATTATTAAGCTTTATATTTAAGAATTTAAATTAGAATTAGTGACACTTTTTAAATTTCAAAAATGTAATGTCACGTTTCATATTATCAATCTACCAATTTGGTTATTATTCTAAATATTTATAACTTTTACCAAAATTCTTAATATATTTTACCAATTATATTTAATATTTATAAGATATAAAATACGAAATATATTCATAATCCCGGTTTAGTTTTTCTAGTTGTTCAATATAATTTTCCTAAAATCATATAAAGTAATGTTTCTAAACATTTCCATAGCTTTCTTTCAGACGTATAGCATTCTAAAAAATAAATTTAAATATAGTTTAATATACTTTTATATGATATTTTCTACTGCATCTAACATAAACTCAATGATATTACAGATTACATTTCCCAGTTTAGTATATATCAACTATATTAAGACGTATACGAGTTACATTTAAGAATATTCTATGAAATATAAAATGTAAATATATACATAGGTAAAAGTAATTTTAATACATTACTTTTTCATAAAATTGTATTATAGATATATTTTTCATAACATATAACAAATTTATGAATATTATACGCGATTTTATATATTATTACATTTATATTTAATTCATTTTTTTCCCGAAATACTCTCATATATAAAATCTTTTAAGATAGCAATTACATACACAGAAATTATAGAGATTAAACGAAACCGGGCGTTTGACAAATTACAACAAATATATTGAATAATATGTACTAAAAGTAATTTTTTATCCTATTATGTCAAATTTCGTTTCGATTACATTAACATCAATATTGTATTATTACGACATATTTTCACATAACATGAGGAAAATATAAATCGAACAAAAATAAGGGCCGTAATCTAATAAATTCGAAATTTAGACAATTGATTATGCGGAAAATTTTGAATTTCTTCATAAATTGTCTAACTATATGCATGTGTGTTGGGGAATAATCTATCGTTTTGATAATATGGCAAAACATTTCAATAACCACTTGTGAATGATTGAAACTTTCCCGTTTTTTTTCGTGTATATAAAAATATTTCAATTTCAATTCACGTTGTATTATATCATTATATAGAATTTATATTTTTTATACATTACATAGCACTAGAATTTTTTAGTTTCTTAAATATTAAATCATTTTAAGTAGAAATCTTCTTTTTAATCATAAAATATAAGGGCGCTTTCATAAATTAATGAAAAAAAGCACAACAAAGCATATAGCGAAGTAAACCCAAAACTTGTTCAAAGTTGATTAACAAAATATATATTTTTGTATATTTATCTATAGTTTACGTTTTGTTTGTTTCAAAATTTAATCTTACTAAAAGTTTTACTTTTTTTCTTTTATTTTTATTGAAGAAACAAAAATATAAAGTACAATTTTTTATTTAAATGTACTCCAATGTATCTAAAATATGTAATAAATTATAATGTTTTTATAATAGATAAAGAAAGCTATCTCCATTTCAATTTACTTTCGATAATTTAAAATAAATCGAACCCCTTATGTGTGGGATATATTTCTTTTTTTTTGTATATACAAATATAAATTCTAGTTTTATCCTTTTAAAATGTTTTTTAACATCAATCGTATATATTTATTCATATATAATTAAAGAGGTCATTTTCGATCAAATAAATAAATACATATATTTATATATTCATGTAGATGTAAGTAAATGTTTAGATGTTTTTTTTTTTTGGATAAACATTGAAAACTAACTATATACATATATATATAAGCTATTAAGAATATATTTTCAAAGAAAAGGGTATAAAATTAATTTAATGTTGTATATACATATTACATCGTATAAATACGGTATATATTCATGCTGGTTCATCTTAATATTCTTGTAAATTTGTATAAATGAATCAAATTGGTTGTATCCTCGTATATATATATAATTTGATTTGATTTATCATAATCAAATTAATATACGTCTGGATGAGAAAGTTTCTTAAAATGATCAATCATATATTTTAACAATTATTATATTAACACTACTTCGACAACGTTATAACGCTGATAAGCTTCTATTGTTGTTTGTATAAAGTGATAAACATTTTTTGGAAGAATTTATTTATCTTATGGGTATTACTAAAAATTATTGTTACTGAATCGTCCATTAACATATTTTAAGATCGTTATTCCAATTTGTAATCCCACTTTACCATTTGACGACTTATACTTTATTCCATGTCCATATCATAATAATCTCTATACAAATTACTAAATTTTTCTAATTGAAAAAAATCCATATTAATATTGTGTTTTTTTTTTTTTTAAATTCCACTAAACCAATGGGTTTTTCGATTTTCTATACAAATGAATCAAAATATAATGTATATATACAAAATATAATATATATATATATTGACTTTAAAATTGGTTATATTATACTTGTCCATGAACTGATGTTGCCCTCTTTATATACCCTGTCTATATTTATATTTGTACGTCATTTTATATTATATATATAGAAATATATATGTAAATCTATAGTATATTTGCATATATATTTTAATTAATTATATACCCATTATATGTATTTATGTAAGATATTTTAATTAAATTATTCAATATATACGCAAATCAACTTATCGATAAATGAATATTAAATTTGTATAACCTACTTATATAGATATATATAACCATAAAATACTAAATCCTAAAATAATAAAATCAAATCGATATTAAATAACTTGTATTTAATTTTAACACTCTATCTCTTTATATGCGTTTATATACAAAACAATATTCTGATTAAACCTATATAATATACATTTATTAAAATAATTATATTAAATTAAAATATTGATATAGGATAGATTGTATATATATATGTATTATATATATTGTTGGGATATATAAATCGAAATTTTATAACAAAATATAAATAATATATTGGCTGTATATGATTTTGGTATATATTTTATTAACCCGAAAATGTTTTGTGGTTTCTTATATAATAAACTTCAGAAATTATATAATGCAAAATCATAATAATAAACATGATTTTGTTTATTTTCTTTGAAAAAGAATTTGTTAAAATGATTATCTTACCTCTTAAGATTTTGAATAATAAAAAAAAACAATATTAATTAAAACTATTTTATAAATTTTATTATAATTTATGAAATACTGTGGGAATATAAAAGGGAGTTAAATTGATCATCAATCAACTCCTTATAAAATCCCACTTCAATATATATTAAAATTAATTCTCAAAAGCACCCTTGAATTTGAATATAAAGATTCTATAGTTTTCCTTACACATATACTTCATCATAACCACAAACAGTTATATATAGTCATTTAATATATTATATTTTTTGTTGTTTAACTTTAATTGGAAATGTTTATAAATTTGTGTATGGTGTAAAATCCATTTTTTTAAATCTATATTTTTCCCAATATATTTTTACATCTCATTAATTTATAATTCCAAATTTAATTTAAGTTTTTTTTTATTGTGATTTTCAGAATAGATATTTCTTTCAAGAAATTGCTGTAGAACTTTACGTTTTCATCAAGCGGAAAAGCTGAAAAGCAGAAATTTGCAGAATATTTGCAGTCCTCATCATTCGAACATTTTAAAAAAGTCCAAACAGGTACAATACAATTTTGATTTTGTTGTAAACGACTATAAATTTAATAATCATAATTTTTGTTTCAATTATTAAATGATAAATTTTTCCACATTGTTTTTCTTTCAGGTTAGTGTGATTTTGTCTGCCAGCTTTACGAATTTTTCATTTTATAAATTCCAACATTTGAGTGAGTAGAAATGATTTATTTTTATTATATTTCTTTATAAAAGAAAATAAAACAAATGAAATTCGTATTCAAATATTATTTCTATATATATATAACTTTATCAACAATTTTTCGGTTATTATTAAGAATGTGATGAAAACCGATTTTATTTAATTTAATGTTTCTTATTAATGCAACAAATGAACTATAACCATTCGGGCAATTATTATTATTATTTCTTTTGCTAATATTAATTTTAAAAAATAAAACAAATTAAGATAAATGAATTCATTTTTTTTATTTGCTTTTAGAAATATAATCTTTTTAGAGTTCATGATAGATCGCATTAAAATCCAACTGCATTATGTTACTAATTTTCTGACTAATATAAAAACATAAATGATTTAAATTGGTGAAGGGAAGATAAACATAAATTACTAATGAATAACTAATTTATTCCTTTTGTTTTTAGATCTATCATGAACTCAAACTAATTATTTTACTAACCAATATTTATTATATTGATAATATAAAATAAATTTTTTATAATTCATGTATCCTTTTTTTCCTTTTAACCACAAAAAAAGTAATTGCAAGCGGTCTGTCCTCTTTAATGGACTGATTACTTCGCAATGCTTTATCCTATGTTTTACAAAAAAAAAAAAATGAACAAGTAATTGGGTCTCGCCGCTTCGCATTTAATATCGAGGTTTGGCGCCAATTCTCATTTATAATCCTCACCAGGGAGTACTTGGGTCAAGCCCTCTAGTCCTTCAGCGGACCGACTACGCGCCAAGTACTCTTTCCAATCCGATAGCTCTGATACTCTTGAGAACCCCCATCCCTTGAATCATCGTTGTTTTATTTTATTGGGCTTGTTAGGGTAGTTTAAGATTATATTTAATTTTAATTGCGCCCTCAATTTTATTGATATTTTATTTTTAATTTTATATTTAGAAATATTTTTTGGATTTTTATTTATAGTAATTGTAGTTATAATTTTACTAACATAATAATAAACTATTTTCTAAAATTATTTATATTTTATGATTATATTTATTTCTCATCGAAAACATACAAATATTTTCACAGGTTTTGTTTCCTATATAGAACTTGTAATTTTGATAATTGATATCACATTTTAGACTTGATTTTTACTACTAATGATTTTGTCATTTATTATTATATATTTTTGTCTATACAAGTTTTGAACATAAATATGATGCCTTTTTTGGGAGTGATGTTCAAAAGATTATTATCGCTTTGGTTGATAAAATTGCGACTGATGATTCATTTCATTTTATAATAGGATTAAAATAAAATTAATTCGAATATTTTGAACATTATGATCCGAATTTTTTTCCATAAAACTATTCCATCGGTTTTTTTTCTTGTTGTATATTTCAGTTTAGAATTATAAAATCGTCTATGTATGCGTTTCAGTTTAAATTATACGGGTACAAAATTAGATAACTACAACTTATAATGTTTAATTATGATATAAAACGTACCATTGTTAGAAAATTTACATGTTATTAATTTTGCTAATTTATAATGTCATCAATTTACATGGCAATATCGATAACCACATTCTTATAAGAACAATAAATTGTATTTATTAAAATTACGTCGAATAATTTAAATTGTTAGATTCACAATTTGTTACCTATTCATTCAAATTTTGATAACTGCTAGAGCCAAAATAGCAAGTGAACTGCTTAAAAAACAGAACGAGATTCCTCTAAAAGTGCTTTGATCTTGTTTAGAAAGGGATATATATATATAAAGGTACTAAACTTATAAATCACAGAATACATACGTCTTGGTTTAATACACCTCAAAATACTTTATTGTCCTATAATAGGATAGAATACTATTGAAATATTTTAGATATAATGATAAAGACGTCTATATATTAATTATATACAGATGAGATACATATATATTTGTATAGATAAATGACATAATTTACATTTAAATATTATATAGGAAAACTTCAATTTCCTTTTAATAAATTGTATATCTTTATTTATATATAGTAAATATAGATCTTTTTGAAACACATCTTATTCATTAGCAAATAGAAATATTATATATAATATAAGATTTTAACGATTTGTATCTTAAAACATTTTGAAACTTTATAAATTCATTATATATGTTTAATATCTAAATAATCAGTTATAGTACTATAAATTAGTAAATGTCATAATACAAAATATATGAATATATATATAAAACTAATATATTATACTTTAAATATGTTATATCTATATATATATATATATATCTATATAGTTGAGAATTTATATATACAATCAAATGTAGTTTGTTAATCCCTTGTTATCTGTATATTTTCATTTTGTATAAACATTATATATGTATATATAATCAAAATAATGTTTCCCAAATATTTTATCGGATATATTAACTATATGTATTAATATGAAAAAGGGTTTACGCATTTATTTGTTCTTATTTAACTAAATGTTTAAATAAATTTATATAAAGAATTTATACCATTGAATGTGTGGTGTAAAATATATATATATATATATATATATATACATAGAAATTGTAATGCTATTTGAAAACTCAATGAATATATATGTATATGAAAAATCTATAGATTGAATGTATATTTAAAAATTAATTGTATTATATTATATGTTTTGCTTTTATATACATTATGTCCTTAATTTCGATATCTGATGAATGCAAATATTCATATACAATAGAATGTAAAGAACCCCTTCAAAGATTTCTAATATTTCATATCCATCTCTCAAAATTTCGTATTGTCTTGAAAATATCAATGCATATCATAATCCTATATATATATATATAAACAAATTCACTTGCTTATTTTTCTATTTATGACTTATACCATTAAATTTATGTCTAATAAGAAAAAAGTTACAATTATTTTTAACCCAATCTTATATAACAATATAAAGATTCATAATGAACTGGTTATCCTTATATGTATTTGTTTAGCCAGTGTTATGTACAATACGGTCAGGCGATCCGAGTTGCTATAAGACATAGTATTGGAAAATGCTTTATTTATTATATTTGATAATTATATATGTTCATATGACGGGATTTAATTTTTAAAATTATGGGATTATATTGGGATACCCTGAACATATATATTTATAGAGAATATTTAAATTCTATTTTTTAACCCACCAAAATACTTTTTTGTTTGTTGTTTAATATTTTGTTTTTTTAAGAGTAAAACGAAAATCTATAAATGTTTACCCTTTATATTTTCAATAATATTTTAATGTATGCATTTGCCTATTTGGTTTTATTGTGTATCTGTATATATACACACTCTTATATAATTAATTTTGTGTATATTTATATTGGAAAGTTCGGTATCTTTCATTTATATGTTATCAATATGTTCAGTACAATATGAAGTATAATTATGGAATGTAGAAAATTCAATAAAGAAATTTAACCGATAATTTCTTTAATGTAAAATACTAATATAATGATAAAGGAATTTATTATATTTGCAATTCTCAGCAACTAAGCTATATGCGTACTTGTACTTATATATAGAGATATTTTAATGCAATCTAAAACCCCTTTATTATTCGAGGGTTTATATTAAAAATGTTATACAACGGTTGGAAAATATTTGATAATTGAAGAAAACATTTTAAGAATATTTTTTAAAATATCTATAAAAAATACAAAATATAAATATAAAAAATTACGGAAATTATTGATTAATTTAGACAAATCTCAACAGTTTCATATTCTTTAAATTTTATATAAATAGAAAGGATGTTGGTCACAGAAGATTGTTTTAGATTCTTAACAAAATTATAAAATTACTTCAAAATATAGTAATTATTTATAGAACAGTTTTTTTTTTCAAAAGCTTTAAACTTGTACTGTTTGTTCAATATATACCATAAATATATCTATCGCTATAGTAAATTTTTGTTTAAATTTTAATAAATGAAATATAGGCATATCTCTATATATATATATTAGCATATATCTGTATATATGCTTATATAAACGTAATGTAAATCGTTGTTTTTATATGAAGATGGAAAAATTCTTAATCAGCATCATATGTTGTTGTATGGCCCGCCGCATACTATAATAATAAATATATCTATTGTGTAAATATAAATTTTTAGGAGGGTTATAAAAATTATAACAAGTCTTATAAACAAAGTATATTCATATTGTTGCACTCATATATATATCAATATATATACATGTGTATATAAAAAAAATCTAATTTTTATTTTTACATTATTCGTCGAATACAATAATATGAATAGGGTGCGAGAATAACATTAATTATTTAGATTTTTCTAATGGAATTTAAATATATATGTATATAAATTTAACAAGCAAATGCGATGAAAGTTTTAAAATGTTTTTTATCTGTATATTATAAATATATGAATATAAGTATAGAAGTTTTTGTTTTATTTACATGAATAGCTATTTTTAGTTGTACAATTTTTAATGGTTATTCAATGTTGCTTAAGTTTTAATATAACATATATAAATTCACCCTTGTTATAATATATGATTTTTTTTTATTGTTGATTGTACATTTTTTTACTTTATATTTTGAATGAACTTACGTATATCCATATCGAAATATGTACACTTGATTACTGCGATTACTGCACACAAATAATATTTATATATATATAATAATCAATATATATGGATAGTCGTCATTGTGTTACTTAAATTATTTGATTGGCTTCTTTCCTTCTTCTTATGAATTGCATTTTTATTCCTTTATCAATAATTGTATATGAAATGTGAATGATTATTTATTTTTTTATTCATATTTATATATTTTCATTATATATTAAAAATTTTCAATTTTTTTCTTCACTCTCTAAATATATAACTTTTTTATTATTTGCATTCTTTTTCTGTATGCATATATATTTGAAAATTATATTGAAAATATTTTTAACATTTATACTTTTTATCGATAAAGTTTTTTTTATAGTTAATTTTAAATTTTAAAAGTTTTTTTTTTGCATATTTTTAATGATGTTTGTTTTGTTAATATATTAAATCATAGACACTGCAGCAGTGTATAAAACGATTTATCATCAACTTATAGCGACTCGCTGTATATTTAGACGAGGTCAGCGACGGTAGAAATATATTATTTATATATATATATATGTATTAAAGTATTTTTTAGTTATAGTTGGATGAATGTATATGGTTTTAAATGGTTTTGTTAAACATTAACTTAAAATTTATCCAATTAGTTGAATATATTTATTTCTAATAGAATATCCTAAAAAACTTGGTTGAATATTATTTTTAGAAAAAACAAATAATAGTTTATGGTATATATATAATATGAAAATACGTTTTAAAACTTAACGCAAAAACTTACCATCATCTTTCATCACCTATACAGTGTACTGTAAAAGTTCACATCACGTTCTAATTACGAATTATATAATGTTATAAAAAAATCTATACATTTAAAAAATTATCAAAATAAAAATGTCTTCAAGTTTAACATAATATCTGGGTGTTTTGTAAAAATAGAAATTGAGAGGTATACATTTAACGACATTATAAAATTGATTTTCCTCCTAGGCTATAACCACCATATGTACCCTTTGACCGACGCCTCTTAGATCGCCCTTTATTTTACTTTATAATGTTTCAGTTTATATATACCTAAAATATTTATAGATATAGATAAGTTTATAGATATAGTAAAGGTAAAAAATCGACCAGTATATTGTGGTAACATATCTTAATATGTATTTTCTTTTTAATTTAACGTTTATCGTAAATTAGAGTATTCAAAAAAAAATTGCTTTAGAAAACTAATGGTGATGCGAATATATAACATTTACAAAATAAATATAAAACAAAATTCCGCACATACAACACCACCATAAGCACAACAATAACAATATACCAAATGTTGTGATCGCTTATTTGGTATTAAGATGATATATAAAAAGTTTAGAATTTTTATTATCTATACCCAAGGCTATTTATGTATATATCATATTAGGGATATATCATTGGATATATTTTGTATGTACTATATATTTAGCATGAGGCATTTACATTGTAATATTTTTATGAGAAATTTAGGTAACAACGCGAGACCAAAAAAAAAAAAAACAAACAAATAAAAAAATAAAAATGTAAAAGGAAAAATATAAAGCTGTTTACAGAAAATTTAACAATTTATTTTTTCCTCCATCTATCTATATATAACATATAAATTCATACGTGTAGAAAATTTACTCTGTATATAAATGCAAATATAGTTGATGTAACTTATTATTATAGATATATATATTTATGGTTTTTATGCATAAAGTCATAATTTTTTTTTACTGTAAAATTTATCCCAAGCTATTGTGTTTTTTCTATTTTTTTTTATTAATATATATGAATATTCAGTATAATAAGTAAACCTTTGCAATGGCAAGATTTTTTTCTCCTAATATATAATAATGTTATACGGTCATTTCCGCATTATGCTTATAAAAATACCAACAAAAGTGTTTATATTTGTTGGTTGTGTGTTTGTTTAACAATAAACGATTGACTGGATATCGTATGAGAATAATAAACTTTTAATTTATATATTATAGTCTAGCATTTAGGATAGAGAGGAAGACGTTTTTATTAAGTTTTAAAAACATCCCTATCTATTATAAAATAAGGTAGTAAATTTATCAATAATAAAACATATAATTTTAAATATATAATATATTAAAATTATATTAATTTATTTACATCCATCCATTAATTTCTTTATGAAAATTATTGCAAATCCGTAAGGTAAAATTGTGAATAATAAGAAACAATTTGTGTTTTGATTTTTAATTTTAATAATTAAAAAATTAAACTCACATTATCGATGTCTTCTAATCAAAGTATAAATAACACGCGTTTCGTCGGGAATCACCATTTCAAAAAGTGTGTTTTGTTTTATAGACTAAGTCCTACTTATAGCATTTCTATACATAACACAATTTCCACTTAATCCAGTTTGAAATTTGTATGTGTCACCATACCATTTTTGAAATCCGCATTCCATTCGTTATTATAGCGATTATCGATATTATCATAATCGATAATAGCGATTATGAAAAATATAGATTACCACTTTTTTATATCATATTTCTTTCTTTATTATTGTATCTATACATACAAAGGAGTAAGAATAATTTTTTTCCACAGTTATAGCCATTTTATATTCATATGACTACGATTTTTCTTCTTATACTTCATTATCATTTTTCCCTTTTTTGTATCCTTTAATTCCTATATAACATTGATTCATAGTCTCGATTAACAGGGTGTGCAATTTACTTCTTATTTTAAACCACAAGCAATTACAATTACTTACGTTCATATTCTTGTAGAAAAAAATTACTTTGGTATCAATTAAGAAATTTGGTAAGGAGGATCTTTTATCCTTAAAATCCTTTTGTTTTTTATTCTTATATATTTATTGCGTTATTTGCATCATCAATATATGTTATGAATTTATTTGAGTAGAAAAAAAAATGTTATTAAAAAATGCAAACTTATGAATATTATTCTTAATAAATAAATTTCTATTTATAGATTAAAAACAAAAATTGATTGAACATTCCGATTATATATATACCATATATTAAAATGTAAAATTAATATAAAAATAAATATATAAAATTTATAACAATTGATTTTGTAAATATAAAAAAAAAGCTCTGTTCAATCATATATATTTGCTATATAACTCTTTATGCTTTATATATCGTAGATATACTAACTATTATATGTACATAAATTACATATTATACTCCCTTAAGCTTATTCCCACATAAATATATGATATTTTGTAAACAGTGAAATATATGATTGTTTAGTATATATTCTGTTCTATATATATATATAAATAAACGTTTTCCTTACAAAAATCCAACAACAATATGTACATATATTCATAAAAATTTTGAATTGAAAATGTTATATTAGAAAAATATTCAAGAAACAAAAAAATCTTCATACCTACATGTTCAGATAAATGTACGTTTTTTTTTGTTTATAATTCACATGGGATAAAATATTGTTTTATTTCACATATATATATGAACGAATGAAGGAGTACAACAAAAGAATAATATTAACAATAATAATAATAAAAACTTTCAGAAAACTACAATTGAAACTTCAACAATATTATAGAAAAAATAAAACATTATTTTTTTCAATTTTTCATTTTTCCAATTTTTCATTATATGATATAAGTATTTTTTTTTTTTTTTGTTATTTTTTGCATTTTTTTGATTTATCCTTTATGTTTTTGCTGTTTTCTTCTTATTACATTGACTAAACCTTATAATGCTGCTGCTACTGCTACTGCTATTGGTATTATCGTATATATAAGTAACAAAAATATAGAATATAATATTTTCATTTTAACTTTGTCTGTATAACTATTTAAAATAAAAAAAAAAGAATTGTTCATCATTCATTTTCTCTTACATAATATATGATATGAATACATCATATATTGCATTACACATATATAATATACATAAATATATGCGCTAAGGATATATGGAAAGCTTTTCTATATAGATTTTTTTTTTGTTTATGGATGGATTGTGTTTTGTTGAGTATAATCTCCTCGCATATGCATGTATAGTGCATATAGGTAATGTATTATAAAGAATGTTTGATGAAAAGTTTCAATTGAATATATATACTTATATAATATACGATTGATTGTAATTGAAATAGTATAGATGTAATATATTCTATATAAAAGTATAAAAACCAACATGCATACAAGGTTCATATAAAAAGTATATTGTAAATAACAAAAAAAAGAAAAAATCTTTAATTATTCAACTTTCATGTTTGTTTTCCTTTTGTTGTTCCGTAATAATAATTAATAGTTTTGTGTGCGTTTAAGTGTATAATAAAAATATAATTAGAATATTATAAAATAGAATTTAAATTGTGTTGAATCGTCATGAGTCATGAGTTTGATTCCTATATACTAAAGATATGAAACGTTTTTTCTGTTATTTTTGAACCTCAATTTCACTCTGAGTTACATATTTTTCCCATGCGATTTATCGTACGGGTATAATAACATTTCTTTAATCAATATTTCAATGATTTTCGAATTTCCTTAACTTTATTTTTATAAAGCTGTATTCAAATTACTTGATTTGGAATTGCCATTCTTTAAATCGCACTTTATTAATGCTTCGCGTGATTTGTTCTTAAAAGTTGACAAATATATTGCAAAAGAAATATACGGTTAGAATAACTAATTTATATTTAAATTCATCGTGTTAAAAATTTATTATAGATATTGTTATTTGCTAAAAAATATGCATGATGTTCTTAATATTATTTGTGATCATTAAAACTTCTTTTATTTGAATTAAACTACCCGAACAGTATACCTTCCATAGATAAAAATTAACTTTAAAAAAATCGATTTCGCATTCTAACAATCAGTTTTTCTAGTTAGATATATAGAGATTCTATATGGTATACTCGTGTTATTGTGTAAAAACTTTGTAAATGTATATTTAGTGCATTCCGATTAAATAAAGAAAAAAATACCCTATTATTATTATATTGTTAGACAGACACATAAATACTATAATTCATTACAAACCATATTATTCACGGAAGAATACAATAAATATTTATACAATGAATACATATATAGAAAACATAAAAAAAAAATCTAAAGGCTTTTCTCATTCACGGGGCTATGCGTTAAATTTTATTTATACATTTTCTCTCTATATCACAAAATTCTGTATTTATTCACAAAAAAATGTATATATAAAAGACATGAAATAAGGACTAAATAGATTAGTTTGAAATCAACATCAATTGGTTAATTGTTTTAATAATTTTAAGTTTGATTCATTGCATTTTGAATTAAAAATAATATACTGTAATTGACAAATATTTTTATAATTATGCACTTTTGGACATTTCCATTTCATATGTAAATGGAACATCCATTTTTACCCATTTTTCACATATTTCACTCATGTCGTGAAGATGTTTTAATTTTAAATTATTCAATGTCATTCAAATTTCAAAACAAAGAATCAATCATATTTATACGTCTTGTAGAGTTCATTATTTAAATTAAATATATCAATAGTCCTTATTTGATGTCCTTTAATATATATACCACGTTTAGAAAAGCATATATATACAGTATAATATAATGTATAATTAAACCTTTCAGGCATGAAATCAAATTTTTTTAACCGTTATAAATTTCATCAAACGAAAGTGTATTTTGCACATAACAAAAAAAAAAGGAAATTAAATGAAAATGAAAAAATAAAAAAGAAACAAGAAAAACTCCCACCAATACCCTATTTTTAATGGTTGAATATACATTCATATGACCATTATTATAATATGCAGCTTTGATGTTATTTTATACCTCATACTATTTACAACAATAATTCAACATTTTTTTATATCTGACTGTAAACTGTATAGTGTATACTATATATATATATAAAGTGTAATTTATTTTTTGTAACTGAGGCTGTTCATATATATTACGATATTACATATACGATATTTGTTTGTATATTTTATTTTTACTATTTGCCGCTAATAAACGACATATCAACGACTGTGTATTTCATGCAGTTACATTTTTTTATGCTTTTGATCTGTAAAATAAACGGCACTAATATAAATTTTACTCGTAATTTTATTTAAAAATTTTCATTCATAATTTCATTGAGGTAATTTATATTAATTATGGATAATTTTTTCCCATTTTTTAAATGTATTATTTCGATCAATTTATCGATATGGAATATTCTACTTATAGTACATACTCCCAAAATAGTTATAATATCATTTATCAGTATCAGAATTAAATGATGAATATTGACAAAATCATGTTATATGTATAGACAAAATCAACATTATACGCATTGAGGGAAACACTACATGTAATTTTTCACAGAAAATTAAACAATTTCACATATTGCACGGTAATAATGTATTAAGGAAAATATCTAAATATAACTTGTAATCAAATTAATTTCATATTAAAATACATATGCAAAATGGTTCAGCTAAATTAAATGGCTTATTACACCTGAATTACTAAATTGAAAAAAAAAAATTATTTATGATATCATTTTAATAATAAATGCTATACTTTTCTTTACATGATGTTATAATAAATTTAATTGATATATAAAAAATATAGTTCTTTTCATTCATGATTTGAAAAATTTCCAATAAAATAAGAATAAAGGAATAAAGCGTGTATGGGATTATATTTAAATATACATTTATATATACATATGTAAATCCTTTTCGAAATATCAACACAATAATAATAATAATAATAATCAAACTAATAAAGACTAGAAAATGAAATAAATATTAATAAAAGAATAGAGCATCACCGCGTAGCAAACAATCCGATTTTCTTCTTGATTGTACGTGAATTTCATCATCTTTTATTTTCATCTATGCATCCATTCATCCATTCATCATTTATTTTACGTATTGAACCTAATAATTTCTAATTTAAACCTTTTCTTCCAGCATATCACGCGCTTACATATCCCATACCAAATTGCATTTTTGAATGAGCCATATATATGTGATATAAGATGACATTCAGATTGCATATATGGGATAAAAAAAATTTATTCATGCGATAAATTGAATGCTTTTGACAAAACAACATTTTTGCATTTATAATACGATATGAAATATTATTTTTCGATATATATTTTTGTCAACGACTTTATATTATCAAAAACATAAGTATATCTATGCAAAAAAATTGTTACATTGTTATATCGGTATTTGTTTTCTGTTGTGTATATAATTTTTCGTTATATGCATGTCTTATTATATTTATATATTTTCTTCAGGATTTTCTATTTCATGGTATTTTTATACATGCTTTATTTTTGCATTATATTTACAGAAATGAAATTCGAATAAAATTGAAACGTAGATGTAAAATAAAATAAAAAAAGAAAATCAAAATATGCATTTCATCATATCTTATATAATAAAAAAAAATATTATTCAGACTGCAATTTTTCAAATGTACAAAATTGAAATTTAACATATTTATAAATAAAAAGCAAAAATAAAACAGAAAATCAAATGGAATTTAAATAAAATAATCGTATATGTATATTATAATAAAAATAAATAAATATATTTTTATTTGTATTATATGAAAGAATTTTCCTATATTTATATACGGAAAATCGCTAGTCATATTTTATGTTGAAGATTCGTTGTTTTTTCTTCATATTTCGTATATATATATATCTTAAATCGAATGGGAAAAATCATTTCAAACACAGATGTTTGTTAAATATAATAACAGATTATAAATATATTATTCTATATGTATATACTTTCTTTAAAATGTGATAAATTTATATGATTTTGGAAAAAAAAGCTTTAATTTGATTTTGCATTATATTTATATATACTAATAATGTAATAAAGAAATATATTTAGAAAAACAATCATAAAGCTTATCTCTATCTACTTATATGCATATTTATAGGGTTCAAATTGGGTTTTGGTTGAATTTTCACCCAAACGAGTTTGTATATAGAATATTAAAATTAAAATATGTACTTATTTCTTATTACTATATTATAATCGATATTGACACGAAAGGATTATTTTCTATATATATACAAAAGTATATTCCCCTAAAATTTATTTATTTTTTTTAATCCGATTATATCAAATCTTTAGCATTATTAGTTTATGATTTAGAAATATAATATTAAAAATATTTATACATATAAAGAAAATTACTTTTTGAAAATGTCTACTACCTCAAATATACCACTTTATAACATTTATGAAATATTAAATTTAAAATCAATATATGAATAATATACATTTTCAATATCTTTCTGATTTTTCCAAATATAGCTTATGTATATATATATATATATATATATGACAATTCATATACATAAATAGATATACAGAGATATATTTATGATCAATCATTTAAATATTTTGAAGTGTTCATTTATATATAAATATAATACATCTCTACATATATATCACACAATAATAAAATTTATTATTCTCGTTGGTGTATCATCTCGAAAATATTAACTCTTATAAGTATATGGATGCGTATATATATAGATCATTTTCTTCATATTTTAAATGTAATCATCGTAATAGCATCTCAATCTGTATGCCATCTCAATGTATATACATACCATATGTAACCGATAGAAAATTATATATATATATATATATAAATATAATTTATAAACCTTTCATGAATTTATATATATATACAGTTTGAAACAATATCATATTTCACCATATATATACATATTTTAACGAATATCTATATAAATATATTTTCGATATTATATTTTATACCCTATGCATAAAAATAACTTAAGTCAATCATATTACCATATGCCACGTAAAAAATAAATAGAAAATGAAAAAAAAAATATCTTCAACATCAAAATACGTATATATAAATTACGTACCTCAAAACACAAAAGAGATAAGTGAATATATTGTATAATTTTATTTTTATTTTTTATATTCTGTTGAATAAAAATTTTCAATCAAAATTGACAATGTTATATAATTTGAAAATATGCCTATATATTTAAAGAGGAGGGTGTCCCAGTAGCTATAGCTCAAACGAATCCTGAAATTCGTGTACATTGCTAAATTTGATGAAAAAAATTAGATACATCTGAAAAGGACTTCGTTATGTTCCCCTTTTAAACGTTTTCATTTCCGCTTCCGTCGAATTTAAAAAAAAGTATTTATTATACCATTAAAAACTAATTATTATACAAAATATTTTTAAGAAAATCTGATAATTATTGGAAATGACGTTAATTGATTAGGTTTCCATGTTTCGATTTCAGTTTTTATAAGGAACGACAAAGCTTCGACGGTATTTTTCGAGTTATGTATTTTAAAACTTTCGAACTGATGAACTTTCAGTTAATTGTCTTCCTTTAATCAATATAATAACTAGGACAACCAGTATATGTTTTGATGTTTAGAGGGGTATTTATAAAGGTATATAAAATCAAAATCGAAAAGTAATATACATACACTGAAATTATAAAATTTTTAGTTATTGTGAAAATACATATAAAATATTAGCAGGACATTTGCTGATATACAACGATGATCAGTTTCTGCTGCTACAACTTGCTGTTATCGCAGAATATTGATTTTTTATTTGAGCCGAACTTTTTTTTATTTTAAAACTCATATTTATATCAAACTATTTTACTGTCTGCTGTTTGGTAAAACATTTTGCTATAGTATATTTCAAGTACATCAGCAATGTAGTTCTGCGAAATAGCGGATTTATTTACAATGATCCAGTGCGTGAATTTAGTATATATTATATAAGAACTGCTGCTTGATAATCAAATCTTAATCTACTGCAATAGCTCCCCTAACATTTATAATATATTCCAGTGTAGAATCCGACGAATATATAGTACCTATTTATAATATTATTGTGCCCACACAAACATATAGGTAGTATTATATATGTTATATATTCAGTATATAAAAAAATGAGAGACTTTATAAAAATGAAAATTCCACAAAGAAAATCTACAAACAAATTTTAAATCCCATAATAGTATTATTTGACAATCAGCTGAATCTCTAGGCTTTTTTATTATTTTATTTTTACTTTTATATTTTAAAAAAATAAAATCGATTGTATAAAGCACAATATTATTTATGGGATTGTTTTTTTTTTCTTCTTCTTCTACTTCTTGATAATATAAACCGTATATATATATATAACTATATTCACCTCTATACATCCTCCCGAATTGTATTTATCGTAGGTTTTCAGATAACATAATAACAGGATGTTCAAAAAAAAAAGAAAATTATTATGAATGATTTTCTTTATATAAACAAAAATTAGATTCTTTTGAAATGTTCTACACAATAATTTACATATCAATTGCTATGGTTGATATGCTTGGTTATGTGATATTCTTTTTTATTTGTAATGATATATGATTTGTCGATTATCTTTTCCGATTAATATACATATATGGTGAAGTATATTTCTGTACCGCGGTATTCGATAGAATCATTTTCAATAAATTTTGCCATGTCGAAAATATTTTTCATAAGTTTGTACCTTTAAAAATTAAGGTAATTGATAATTGTTTTACACATAAATATAATGGTATAATGAAAAAACTTTAAATGAATTTAAATAGACTATAAGAAAAATTAATGGAAAACCATCGTTTTTCCCACCATGTGAATTTATATATCGAAAAGAAATGGAAATAAAATCATAGAAAAATATGAAAATAAAAAAATGAAATACTACTTAATTTTTGTAAATATATTTATATACTATATAGACATTTGTAGAAGTCTGATATGAACATATTATATACGAATAGATATGATATATTTATATATATATATAAATAAATAATCTTTTAAATTAGATTAAATTTTTAATTTAAAAAGATTTATTTTAAAATTAAATTAAATTCTAAATAATATTATGTTATGATTGAATAAATTATTTGTGAAATAGTCTATTCTAATATTAATAACTTTAAAGAAGTTATTCTAAAGTTATTCTATTTCTTTTTTACTATAATAATAACTTAAAATTTAATTTAAAACTTTAATATAATACTTGAAATGGACAAATGGAAACAAAAATACAATCAAATGAATTTTACGAGAAATAGATAAACACCTCTTGTGCTACATAATTATAGGTATACCATATATTTTTCAATTTAAATTTTCCTTTATCTGTAGAAATAATTCCATTTAGGGTGAAATGCCTAAATGGGATTATTTCCCACCAAGGTTGTTATACACACTATTCTATAAAAACTATGAAGTTTAGTTATATAGTGAATTTTTACGGTTCAGTTTCCTTAATTAGTATATAAACACATTATTCATTTATGTTCGCTATATTTTCGATAACTTCTAACTTTTATTTCAATTTACGTAATTTACTATATAAAAATAAAAAAAAGATTTGTGATCAAAACATTTTTGAAGAAAAAATAAAGGAAATTGTAAATATTTTGTGGTGGTATAGTCTAAAAATGTACATTATCTATACTTAAATCTATATATATATTTATTACGTACACCGCAACCTGCTTAAATTTGTAGAAATAATAAAATGAATCTCTAACGTATATTTTTATGGGATATGTGTGCTGCAGTTGTTATATATACATATAATAGAAAAACCTTATATAATATATTATACCTAAAAATATACCTTTACTATACTGTGATACACCTTTGTTATTCTTTCTACATACAAAAATAAGGTAACAATTTGAAATTTCCATATATCGTATTACTTTTATATCAGTGAATATATATCGTTATGGTATATCTAAAAATTTTTATGTGAAGAAATATGTGAAAAAATTACAATATAGGATATCCGAAGTCATTCAACTTTAGCTTTCACAATTCTTTTTTTTTTATTTGATTTACATATTCAGGTTTTTTTTGTTTTTTTTTTATTCTTTATCATATTCAAACGCGTTTGAATATTTATCCACATATCTAGATGATAAACGTTTATAGGCACGTATATAAATTGAAGTTATTTAGACAAATAATATAAAGTATTAAAAGCACAGCCATACAAACACACACACATACACTTTTGGGCTCTCTTAAAAGGATATCCTTTACATTTATTATATACTATAAAGATAGACAAAATATTTATATGTAAATTGTTTAACTATATATGATATTCACGATGATAGGGTGGGGGGCTTTGTTTTTTTTTACGTTTTCGTTTTATATATGATTTAGATAATGATCATGATTATTGTAATGATGAACTACTTGTATATATAGAATATAGGATATGTACATTACATATATTTATGTATAATATAACCTTAAAAATATTTAGGATACCTATATATATATATAAGAAAAAACGATTTATGGAGAAAATACTATATACTAAATAAATATATATATTTATTCAAAGAAAAAGAAAAACATATTCCCAATATTTTTTTTATTCTGCATAATTTTTTCAAACCATCATATATTTTACTTATATATTTATATATTACGAAAGAAGGGATGTTTGATTATGTATATTTTCTTTATATAATATATGTTATATGTATCATAATGTACAGTTATGGCCAAAGTTCATTCAACATCATGTAGTATTCTTTGATACTTTGTTGAAACATCTTATTTACGGGCGTTTTTTTCTTGCTAATACAGTATGGAAAGGGTGATTTTGAAATTTCTTTTAAGTTAATCTTTTGTTGGTATATATGCATTCGATATAATTATCCATGAAAATCATTTACAATTTCCTATGGAAAATGATTAAGATTTGCCTTTAGAAAATTATACAATATTTCCGGTGGGCAATTATAATTTCAATAACATAAGCATAAAGAATTTTCTAATAATTAATATTTGACTTCCAATTGTTGATGTTTAAATGATTATGAAAATTATCGTCGAACTAAGCCGTCGACTATAAAGTCATTCCTGCTGGGTCTCTGGGGTATTTTCTTTGGGGTTGTAATTGATTAAAATCGTTCTTAAGTTAATCTCACATTTAGAAATAAAAAAGATGCATTAATATTGTTTTATATGAATGATTTAACTTTATCTAGATAAAATTGGACTACGTCATTTAATAAAAAAATACACATACAAAAAATATTTCCAATGAATTGAAAAAACAATAAAATTAGACTTAAATTGGGCCATACGTGTATATAAACCAAACACATATACATCAAAATACAGATATATTTGATATTCAAAAAAAAAAAAAGGAAAAATAAATTACATAAATGCATTGACCATAAAATAATATATTATACAATAATTTATACTCTATATTTTATATATACTATTATTAGGTTTACTTTATTTATTTATTTTTTTTTGCTTACAATATTTTTCATCATTTTGGTTATTTTACTAAAAGGATATTTTGAAATTGATTTTTCTTGCTATTTTCTTTCTTTTTTTTATTTTTTGTTGAAGTATTTTGCAAATTTGTTTTGCGAATATTATTATATAGAGTGTATATATTATTATATAGAGTGTATATGATAAAAATAAAGATAAATAAAACATTTCCCGGTACGCGGTTTAGTAACTGCAAAGGAATTTAACTATATATAGTTATATAACTTTATTGTTGTTGTTATTTCGAGGATCAAAAATTGTACGAAAAAATTTGCATCCTTGGTAAACTTTTTATGGCTTGAAATGTGTAGGAAAAATAAAACTAACTATTTCATCTTATATTAAAATATAATCAAAACTATTCGGTTATATTATGATATAGTGCTTTTAAAAAAATATCAAATATATCTGGTCGTCTGGCGCACCATACAAATTTCAAAATACGGTACCCCAAATATATAAATTTTGTATCACGATGGTCATATCCTCATCACAATTCATCATAGTAAATATTAACAAAATACCCAATTTTCTTTAACGACAGATATATCTAGTATATATAACTAAACTGTTATCGATTTTTAAATAAACGACGATTTATTTACTATCAAACTTTTATATAAAAAATATGTCTGTGTGTCAATGATTTTATGCTCATACATTCGAATTTTTCCCTATTTTGAATTTTTTATTTATATATATTTGTATAGAATTATATAATGAATATGACCCCAATATTGATTGCATTTACTATTGAATTGAGTATTTGAAAGTTTTTCTTATATGATTGTTAAATTTAAAATCAAAATTGTCATTGATATATTCAATCACTAAAAAATTTGAAAAAATAAAAATGATCAAATAAATTATAATAAATTTTATTTAATTGCCCAACCAATATAATATAAAATGTAATAAAAAAATGATAAGAAAAAATGAAAACTCAATCATAAATTAGCTTAAACGTTGGAATATAATGTCTGCTATTCAAATTACCCACTATATATATAAGTAATCAAATATAGATCTGTATATTTATAATATATTATACATATTTTATTTATTATATCTTATCTTTAAACATTTATTTATATATTACATTAGATATCGAAATAGATAGTCAATTTACGAAGAAAACCAAATCTATTCAACATTTATAAATAAATACGACTTTTTTTTGTTGGTATAATTTTCAATGTTTTTCAAGTAATTTCGTTAAACATCAATATCTCAAATAAATAAATTAAAAAACAGAAAAAGGGGAATTTTGTCTGGAAATTTTTTATTTGGTTCACTTTTTATAATGCGATTTTTATTTTATTTGATTCAAGTGCGGAGTTTAAGTAATAAAAGAAAAACGATAAAATGAAAATAAAAGGAAATAATCGTTGATAGGTATATTGATATATTGATAGAATCGTATATTTATTTTACGGTAATAATATAAAGAAAATTTATTTATTGATTTTATTTATATATACATATTTATATGTTAATGTAAGTAAATATACTAATTCTGAAATATTTGAAATATTTGTGGGATAAAATTACACATAAATGAAAGCAAACACAAATATTGGGATATTATTTATATGCACTTTCTATGATTCAATATATAGACAATATTTAATTTTTGTTTAAAATTATAATAAATCCTTCATAAACAAAATATTACTCCCTCACTCCGAAAATAAGATTTACCTTTTAAAAATCACTTTTTGTACTTATAGGAATACAAAATATAGGGACTTTGTTTTTGAAATTTTGAGTTATACCTTCATTTTGTTCATTTTTGTTATTAATGTGTCTTTCAATCTCTAAATAAAAACACATTCTCGAATATAACAGTGTTAAATTAAAATGGGACTTTTATTTTTGAACACGATTTATTTGGTTAAATCGTGACTCGTATTTTCAAACAGAGTATAGTAATTTGAAATTTCGTTCATTTATTTTTTTACAATTACTATATATCTTATGGATAAATTATAAAAAAGATCTTGTATAATAATAATTATTTTTGTATACGCTGATGAATAGTTATTTATAATTGAATATATTTACATTTCTGAAATACCTACTTTATTGTCGCACATTTTGATAAAAAAAGTAATCATATACTTATTTATTACATCTGTAATTCATGGATAGTTCTTAATAGTCCATATATTGTATCTCTTTGTCTTTAGATATCTTAAAAAAATTGCAATTTATACTATATCGTATTGGTACCAAAGATAAATGGTTCGGGCTAGTATAAATGAATGACTAAAATTAATAAATTAAGAATTGCTTTTTCTATTTCTTTTAAATATAATTTACGATTTGAACAAATAACTTACCCCAAAAGATTGTATTCGAAAAAATGAATTCTGTAAAAGTGATTACATAATATGGTAACATAAAAACTTAATGTAATCGATATATTTATATCCATGCATTACTCTAATTAAATATTGTAATCTACTCTTTGCCCTAAATGGTTGTATAATAAAAACTTTCAATTTAGCTTTTATTATTTGTAATATTCAATGATGTTGATATTGAATATTAATCTGTTAATAGTATTTTATTTTTTATTTAAAAAAAATATATATATAAATAAAATTACTCTGAATATTGTTGGTTTTGTATAGAGTTATTTTATTTTTACTACATTTTTCAATATTTTTTTTTTTTAAATTCATTTTTATAAATCCAAAATTACATATTTTTAATATAATAATCGAAATGATTTTGTGAATGTATTCATATAGGGAAAACATTTTTTTTAATATCGTTTGTATTACAACGTTTGTATTACATTACAAAAACATCAGAGCATTTGAAATACAGGATATTTTCTTTTTTTTGAAATAATACCGAATTACCATATATCTAATGGAATTTCATTTATTTATATTATATTATACTGAATCATATTTTTTGTCTATTAAAAATTCCTTGTTTATTAACAATTATTTCATCGCAATCATCATCGATATACTATATACATACATATATATTATTTTCATTAGGTTTAATAAATTTTATTAAGTATACTAAACATATATATGTTTGTTTATTATACTGATGATACATATTTTATAACTATTTCATATGCATATTAAATAGAATTCAATTTTAATATGAAAAAATTATTTTATTCCTATAAATATTCAAATGAATTCGATTTCATTTTTCATTATTATTATTTTTTTTTATATTGATATTATCAATGGTCAAATATATTTTGATATACATAAAAATATATAAATATTTTTTTTAATAAATTTAAAGTTCTAGGTTTTGAAATTTAAAATATTTTAGTGTTATCTTTTCGTTTGCGGCATATACATTTTTTTGTTAAAACTAAATAATATTTATGTATAATATAGAAAACGAGATGTATCATAATTTATGTTCAAAACAAAATATCCTATGTATATATCAATTTTTATGGATATAAATAAAAAAAAAACCAAAATATTGATTGAAAAAATATGTATAAAACATAAATCCTTTATACTCTTCGGATATCTATAGAGTTATTTATGGGTATAAGCAAAAAATTTTAGATTTATAGGTATAAACAACATATATATATAATATATATATTTGTGTGTATTAAGTTAATGTCCGAACGTATAAATGTATTGCTGCGGTTACCAGATGTGTATATCTGATAAAAATCACTTGTAAATATTTATTTAAAAAAAATAGAGTGTATATAAATTGCAAAAGGTATACGGCAAAAAAATTTCAAAAAATAAAACAAATCGAAAACAATCGATAAATGTATATTTATTTCAGTTATATGTATAATATTCGTTAATCGAAAAACTCCGTTTTGTAAATTTATTAGTGTTGTTTTTTTAAACTCTATAATTCAATGAGCCAGCAAAAACTTTATACAATAAAAAACTAAAATCATCTCAAGTCATTTGCAAAAAAGCATTTAATTATTTCCTATGCAATTGTCGGGGATTTCACTTAAAGATTCAAAATACTAAAAAGAGTAAGTTAAATATACGAGTAGAATCTTCTTTATAAAACCATGTTCCTAAAAAGTTAAAACACTAATTTGTAAACAGAAAACTTGATATATTCATATTCGTTTGTTAAACATACTTTTATACTTTAGGAAATTATACTTTACATCTCTTTTTTAAACTTTAAAAAAACATTTACTTAAACTACCTGAAAACCCCAATTTTTATAAATGAATTTCTTTATATATTAATTTCACCCAAAAATAAAATAACTTATTAAGTTTTCAATTATTTATATATATACAATAAGAGTTTTATATACATTTTTGATTATATAAAAATTAAAAATTAAAATATAATTATCTCACATAATGGGATATATATACTTTAAAAAACAATTGTTTCTATGTACAAAACAATATGGTTATATATATACAATAAACTTTTTTACCTTAATTTATTAATTAGTAACATATATTTACCTGTTTTTATATTATATTACCTAAATGTATTTGAATTTGTACTATAATAAATGTTCCTTTAAAAAATTGAAAATTGAGAAATAATAAAAAAAGAAACTAAAACATTAATTTATGATGACCTTAATTCATATATAATATATATGCTTCTATAAAAATATATCGATAAAGTTTTTGTTTTCAATTCAACATAAGGAAATAAAATTTTCAATTTTTTTGGGTATAGGTATAGAACCTTTTTATTTCCGAAAAATAATGAAAAATAGTTTAAAGAAATTACATTTGTGTACGTTTATTATACTTTTTTGTAATTTTATATGTATATATTATATTGATATTCACGTATATTCATTTATGAATTATATAATAATATTATGTAAGACTCCGATTTATATCATGTATTTAAATTAAAAAATGAATCAAATGTATGAAGTTGTTTACAAAATCGAAAAAAAACCTAGAATTGAAATATTAAATTATACTAACATTAATATATTAATTTTTTTAATTATAAAAAGCGCAAAGTGTCATTCATGAATGATTCGGTATAAAATATTCTCTTACTTGATCATTTGATATGATAACTGCACATTCTTAAACAATCTCACCTCAAACTGATGTTCAGCGTACGCGTTATATATGATCTTATCTTAAAATAATTTAAGTTATGTACTTCATAATTTACTAAATGAAATAGAGAATTAGAATTAAAATTGCAAATACTATATCATCAAAGAAAAAATCAATCCTAGGGAAATTAAGCTTATATCGTTTCAATAGATATATTCGACTTTTCACTCCTGATTAAAACATTTTAAATAATCACAAATACGCAAATACTATAAAAGATAAAAGTAAAATTGCTGACTTTCTTCCATTCACTTAAGTAAATTTTTGAAAATTTCGCAGATATTTACAATAAAACAAACGAATTGCATATAAATATCAAACCTTTGATATTAAAAATAAAAAAATTATATTTTTAAATCGATATATTGGCAAATGTTATCATAATATTTATCAATTGAATGCAAATAAAAAAAAAACGTTAAACATGAAAGGTTCGATACGTAGAAGGACATACCATTGTGATTAAGAGGTAGGGGGATTTATTTTAATGTAAATAAAAATATAATATTCCATTCAAATTTGTTCAAATAACATTTTATTTTTGAGGGTTTTTATTTATTATTATTTATATACCTATATATGATAATAATAATTATAATATTATTTTTAATATGAAAACCTATATACAATAAAATATAACCTTTACATATATAAAATAAACAAATAAAAAAAGAGGGTTTTTTTAATGTAAATATATGTACTGTATAGATAGAGCATATATTTATAATAAATATTGACTAAAACAAAATATTTATATGATATTTACAAAAACACAAAATAATATTTATATATCAAAAAAAAAACAAAAAAAAAAGAGGAAAAAAAAATCATGTACATATTTTTTTTTTATATTTATTTTTATTGCTATATTAATATATATTTATTTTTTCTTTTATTTCATTTATTTTTATTTAATATATCACTTTTTGAATTCATATACTATTTATGAATGAATACATTTATATATATAAAAAAAAAAAAATTGAATGATTATTTTATATAAATGTACGCTTTTCAAATATACGCTTTTTTTTATATATATTTATATATAAATAAAATTGAAAATAAACGTATAGTATTATTTATTTTTGTTAATTATTATTTGGAATACCTTATAAATATATATAAAAATTTTAATTAATTTTTATTCTTCCGTTAAATTATTTTGATTTACCTAAATATTATAATATTTTTCATAATAAAAAACTATATATTATATGATTGATTGCTAAAAATTATTGCATTTATGATACGTATTTTCGAATTTCTCTCACAATGTTTTAGATTTTTTTTTAGTATTTAATTATATATTTATGATATATTTAGAATGATTTCGTTTTATGTATATATAAATGGTATATGATGCATGTATATAAATATATATAAATAATTTATAGTTTATAATATATAGCTATTCGGGGTATTACACACACAATTTCTATATATATTATTTATTTTTGTTCCAACATATTGCTTTTATGATTTCGTGATTTTGAATTATATATATACTTTATTATTATTATATCGTCATATCAAATTCTTTTTGACACTATTATTATAAAAAAAATATAACAAATTATAAATCGATTTCTTTTTGCTATCTTTTATGTTTTGCTAAATTTCTTATTACGTGATGTATAAACTTTTTGGTGTTGTTGATAAACTTCTCTAATAAGGATTAGTTTGGCTATCATTTTACAAAGGAAAATTAGTTTTAATAATTTGTTGGTTTTTATGGTGCCGGTAATTTAGCAGTCGTAAGAAAAGAAAAATATACAACTCTTTTTCGAATTCAGTTTTGAAAATAACAGAGAAAAACAAATGTTTCGTGTCTTCAGTATCGGATTCGAGCCCCAACGACCTCAAAACTGTGTTTTATATATCAATTACACCACATGCGTTCATTTTCATATATATATAAAATGTGTTTTAAATTGAGTAAGATTATTTCTGGAATATTTTGATTAAAAGAGTTCTTCTGAAATAAATTAATTTGTTTTCAATAGAAAACCATATGAAAAGTTAAGGGATCAATTGCGGAATTCTATATTAACTAGACCATATAAACAGTTTTACATCAAAGTTTTTTTTCTGTTTTAATCAGTATAGTTAAAGTAAAAGTATTTCGTTATTGATAACAAAATCCTAATGGTGTCTTAAAAAATGTTTACTATTATCATCCGACATTTCCGGATAACAGAGCCTTTTCTACTACAAAACATTCGAAAATAAAAAACAAATACTAATATTTCTATACTATGACCAATTTATTTAAAAACATTATTGTCGGTATAGTTAATCTCTTGTTTCGCATCATACTGACCTCAAATTTCTTAAGATTCTTTTTGTACAAATATTATTTTTAAAGGTTTCTACTTCAGTCAACGCGTTGAATAACCACCCTAAATCAAAGACAGATAAGGCATACCATTTCTATAGTATTTACAATTAAAAAAGAAAAGGAAAGATTACCTTCCATCCTAACAGAAAACATATACGATTATGGTAAAATATATGCAAACATATTTAACATAAAAGATACTCATTTTATTATCATGCATTGCAAATTGTATTGTTTATACATATAGCGGTCGGTAACTATATATATATATGTATTTAATAAATAATACACATTTTAATAATTAATATAAACTTAAAAATGCCGAAAATGTTGATGACTATTTGCATAAAATAAATCTTTTTTTTATTGAAATTATAATAAAAATTATACATAATACATTTATAAATTAAAAATAAAACAACAAATAAATATTAAAATTATATATTACAAAGAATAATTTGATAAATTAATATTGATATATGGATAAATATATCGAATTTTATTATATATTTACTCATATATTAATTCGATAAATACTATACAAAGAAAAAACCCTATTTTATGACTTTTTATTTTATTCATCTGGTTTTTGTTTTATTTTAATTTTATTTTTTTTCATATTTTCATTTTGTTTATTATATATTAAATAATAACAATTCATTTTTATATATTATATATACAATTTTATGATCTTCTATACTCTAAAATATAAATAGAAATTTTTACAGGAAATCTTTTTTTTAATATAAATTTATATAAATTAACATATAAAACAAAAAAAAAATAAAAAAATAATAAATAAAAATATATAACAACAAGTGAGAAAGGATATTTTATATATGCGGGAAAGTAAATCATCATCATTGGTATTGTTTTTTTTTATTATTTGAATAAATTAAAGATTATTTTATACTTTTTTTATTGCAAAGTCAAAAAAATTAGTCTGTGAAAAATATTCTATTCGATTCAATTCAATTTTTCACTTCACTTTTATTAACATTATTATTTATTTTATTATTACACACACACGCATTCGAAATTTGTTTCACATCAGATTTTCTGTTTTCATTTTTCTTTTTTTTTTACAAAACCAAACTGACTAAATATCTATATATATACAACTTAAATTGTATATATACAATACATAAAATGCCTTATATAAATATATATAAAATGTTTATATATATATATTATATATGAAATAGTATATATATAATAATTATAATGTAGACTAAAAATGGATTTTATATTATAAAATCAATTTAACCATAAATAAGGAAATACTACTGCTTAATAATAACAAAGGTTTGACAAAGGATTGTTTCCATAATCCGATTGTACCACTAAGCTGTAACGTTTCAGTTGCTGAACTTCTTGAAACTTTACTTCGTGCAGCCCCTTCTATTATATTATTACTTTCATCTTCATGCACTATTGTATTATGTTGTGTCGTTGGATGATGATGATGATTATTTTGATGATGATTGTGGTCAGTGGTATCATCGATACCATTGTTATTAATTTGATTGTCATTAGATATTTTTGTATTTTTAATGGTGTCATTATTTATTTTACATTGGTTAACAACCAATGATGATGATTGGGGGGTCCATACTTTTGTTATATTTGGATTGTGTCCTTCAATATATTCCGTATTCTAAATATAGAAGAAAAAAAATATATAATATTATAGATGGGTTTAAAATAAATATATTTATATATAAAGTTATAAAAAGGATTAATGTTGACATATAAAATAAAATCTATATAGATATACAAATGTTACAATAAAATTAATTTATATATGGCATTCGGGTTTATTCAATATATATACATTATATAAAATCACATTTATTTTATAAATGTATATATAATTGTAAAGATTATATACAGGCCCGATCCTAACCAAACAGAGTTTTATAGTATGTATTCATTCATATCTATATTATATAGTTTTTCTATGGTCATTTGATGGTCAGTACGTGATTCATACTTAAGTTTTAATATCATATTTAGTAAACAAACAAAATGCTTTTAATAATGAATTTCTGATGCAATCATACTTTGATTTATCATACTATACATTTATTTGATTGTTGGATATTGAACAAAAATCAATTTTCAGAAAATTATTTCTATTTATTATTTAGAAAATAATTAACTATTTTATTTATAATAATGATCAAGCAAACTAAAGCTTATTGCTCAACACAATATATAATCTTAAAAAAAAAATGATCAAGAAAAGGATCAAGTAAGATAAGATTGTATATTTTTTAATTTAAAAAGCGTCCTAAATGGGAGGGTACTTGGTTTTTCGTTGCTAATTGTAACCTTCTTTATATAACCGCCATTGATTAGGTACATGATACATGATACAAAGAAAATAATAATAAAAAAAAAAGGTTAGATTTTATATCTTTATAGACATTTATACGATTGAAATATATAGAGTATTTTTATCTATAAAACTATAATTTTATTTGGGTATTTTGGTATATATATTCATCGCTTTGTCTTTTATCGTTAATATGTATTTGTTTGTATATATATATACAATACTATAATATAATGATTGTAAAAAAAGGATAATTTAAGTCAAATTATAAACAATATTAATACTGCAGAATTAGAGGTATAATACTATAAATATAGATCTCTGTATATTTGTAGGTCTGTACGTGAATATAAAATCGGTATATTTATTTGATTTCAAGGCACGTTATTGTTCTTAATTAAATGTATCTATCTATATTCCATATATATAAATAAAAAAATAACATTTGCTTTAATAACATTATCAAAAGTAATTAAATACACACATGTATAAATAATTACATAATAATAAAAAAAAATCGAAAAACAAATATTTTACTATGATGATGATGATGATGATGACGACATTATATATAATATTAAATGTAATTTAAAATAATTAAGAATATCTATAAAGGTATACATATATATTATATATATAGGGCACACCCTCAAATTATGTATGCATATATACCATTTGGATTGTGAATAAATGTTTAAATATATTTTACAAAATTTATACATCTCTCTCTGTAAAAAGTTTTAAATAAACGGATCTAATGTTAATCCATAAGTTCAACAATATTATTTTAAAACAAAAAATCCTTTTTAACATATATATATAATACCTATATTTATATATGTATAATATTTTTTGTGATTGTAACGTCATATATACAGATATATATGAGATTAAATTTACGTATATAAAGTAAATGTTATATTTATATGTATGTAATCTTAATATAAGTATAAATTAAATGAATAAATATATAAATATATATATATTTAAAATACCATCATCATCCCCTAAAATATGTAATATATGAACATTACATATTTAAATATAATATTTGAAAATTTTCACAATATGACATATACTTTAATAAATATATATATATATATATATATAGACAAAATTTAGTATAAATATGTTCTATTTTATTTGTATATTTGTTCGGGAATAACACAGATTATTTACATATATCGTGCAGCAGTTACCTGCAAGTATTTGAAATATTTTTAAATGGGTAAAATATATCCTATATAATAAATATTTAAAAACAAACCTACTGAATATATATGAAAGGGTAAATCATCATATATATATATAGAATAGAATACAATTCTCATACTCTTAGGTATATATGTATTAACACAATTTTGGGTGAACCCTAAAATTACCTATCCACAGTTCTTGAATATTTTTGTATATTCAAATTGTTTTTTGTTTTCAAATTAATTTTAAATTTATCACACTAAAACCATTTTTTTATCACTTTATATATTATAATATAATATATTAAAAAATAAAACTTTATTAATTTGTAAATTTTATTTAAATATAACCTTTTTTGTATTTTCGAGATTAATGTATTTAGTTTGATATTTAAAATCAATTTAATATTTGTTTTTTTTTTTTAAATAGGTAATATGTTTATCACTTGAGATGAATTTTCTTGTCACTTTTCCCATATCACCCAAAATTAACTATAATAATAAAAGTTCGTATATAACTCTGTGGTGTAAATGTTAAAAATGCCAACCTAAAATTCTAACGGAATTTTGGGGTCGTGGGTTCGAATCCTACTGAATGCATAAAATATGTTTTGTGTTTTCGGTTATTTTTCGAACCTGAATTTTAACGCAGAGTTGTATATTCCGCTTGCGGTTGGTCGTACGGCTAATTACCGACACCGTAAAACACACAAATTAAGAAACTAACTACAGAAGGCTGTTGTTGGACGTTAAAACCAGATTGTTGGTTGTATAGCGAAAAATTTATTTTTTTATTTTTATTTATTAATAAAAGTTCGTTCGTGATCATTTTTTTGTTAATAAAATACAATATATTTTATCTTGAGCTATTATTATAAACAATAATTCATTTGTAATAGTCAATTTCCACCTCTATGTAATCCCAACCAAATATTAAATAATATTGATAAATTCTTCTTACAAATATAGAGGGTTTATTTTTATATCATCATAACGTTTTCGATACAAATTATATAAGTGATGGAAAATCTATTTAAATAACCACAAACGTAATATACTTAACGGGTATTATTTCAATATATAAACAATTCTGAATGGACCCCAAAAATACAATAATATTCCTGTAAATGCAATAGCATAATAAATCACATTTAATCTATTAACAAATTAAGAAAACATTAATTTAATATAATGTTTACTTTTATGTTATATGGTATGTATATATTATAATAATTGGGTTATATACAATTAAAATTCTGGTTTTTCCAAATATTCGTTTATGTATATACAAATATATTAAAAAATCTCTTTCTTAAAACAATTATATTGAATACAATAAACAACATGGTAATAAAATTGAGTCATTTCCCAACTAGTTTTCCGGTTAGAAAATAAATATGTATATATGGTTGGATATATATAATATGGAAACTATATGTATAAATAAATACCTACATGAATCATTATTATTTATATTCCTTAAAAATTAAGTACATTTATTACACATCTTATATAAAAAATAAATAAATAATTTATTGTGAGGGTTATAAACAACCCTAAAAACTATAAATAAATTTTTATTGCATTCTAAATATGGAATATACTAAATACAACACTTTAACGTGCTGCTATATATATATATATATCGTCTACATAAATAAAGTAATATTCCATTATATAACTTGTTGTACATTATATATTTTATAAAATTTAACGTTGATGATATACCAATATTCATACATGTTATATATTATATTAGTATTAGTTATATATTAAAATAGTATAATAATAATAATATTAATATAAACATGTGGAATATTTCGTGTAATAAAGAACATATGCGGACATTATTATATAATTTTATATACTTCTTCAGTAAGGCAGTATATCTATAATACAGATAATATATATTCTGAAAAAATATTGCAAATAAGAAAAATATGAAAACGGAAGAGCTATTTATATTAAAAAAAATAATAAATAAATTATGGAAAAAAAAGGATTATATAATAATATGAGTTTCTTGAAGGAAAACTATAATTTTTAAAAGATGTTTTTATTTGAAAAAAAAAAATTATTTATTTATTTATAGAATTTTTTTTTTTTAATTTTCATCAACAAATAAATTGAAATCATGGTATTTGCATATTTTATATTCGAAAGCTTTTCAAAATAAATTGAATTTTATCACTCAACTTTTGAGTATTTTTTAAAAAAAAAAATCTTTTAGTTTAACATTTCAAGTAACCTTAACATTTAATTATAATATTAATGCAGGAGTTTGTGATCATATATAAAAAAGTGATCTTTTTTTAAAATTGTATAAAATAAATACGTATATAGATTTAGGCGTTACATTCGAATTGTAATACAGGGTATCTTAAAGAGATATTTTTCAATGTCTCCCGTTTATATATATAAGTATAAGAATATTTTAAAAATTACCCGATTGTTTCATTTTAAATCTATAGAGTTTCTAATATTTTTAAATACTTAATTCAATCCGTATACCGGAATTGATCAAGAGACGGCGATCAAAGTTTAATTAATATTGTGTATAGTATATAACATCCATTGATATTTGATTTGTTCATCATAAATGTATGTATCAATTCGTGTATTATTGGGATAGTTAGTGTTTTTGTTAGTGATACTTAAGTTGGTGATTTATTAGGAATAATCATCATGTGGATAGATAAACTAACTGATTAAATTTAATCAAATTAAATTTTATTAAGATTTTTAATACAAGTCCTACACAACCATAAGCATAAATTATTATCGATTTATGATAATATTGATTCTTTATAAGAGAATTTTAAATATGTTTTATTAGTTATAATACAAAAACTCTAACAATGAGACGATTAAATGCAATAGTTTTTAATTAATAAAAAAATTCGCGTGAATATATCATAATATAGTATGGTATGGTATATATATAAAAAAAGTACTGTTGAAGAACTATAAATTGTATGGATAAATTCTGTTGAATATAATTTACTTTGTATGTATGATTTATGTAATTAATAATACCATTTCTTTTTTTTTTATTATTAAATAATCATATATATTTATATACAGTAAAATTTAACAGCTTAATTGAGGATTTTCTTTTTTATTGTTGACCTAATTTTTTTTTTAAACTTTATAGTTATAGTTTTTTCATTTATAGTATGAATAATGCATGACCAAATAAAAACTTTGAAATAAAAAATACGAAATTAAGGAAAAAATTTAATTCAACTAATTTATTTTTTATATATCTGTCAGTAATTTGTGCTTTTTTTCACATATACAAAATGAGAATATTCTATATTTTTTATTTTTTATATATATATATGAATAAAGTGAAGATTATTAAAAGAATTATGAATTTATTTGTTTGTGTGCATATAATAACTCTATATATATTTGATGCATAAAAGAATATTTATTTCATGTATATATATAATATGCATGCATATTTTTTTAATGATAAAAAAAATTGCAAGTAAAGAATATTTACTCTGTGAATGAAATATATCATATATAAATATTATAATCCATCATATATATACAATAATAATAATAATAATAATAATGTTTTTTTTGTTTGTTTTGAGTAAAAATTTAAATGAATAAAATATAATTGGCTCTGTGAATGTGAATGAAAATGTAATTATAAAATTATATTATAATTTTTAACATTTTTTTCTCTCTAATTTTTACTTTATAATAAATATATACGTGATGTACTGGTTAAATTTTTTATATATATTTATTTTATATATATAAATACAATCTGGGATGAAAATCATACATTACGCTCCATTTAACTTTTAAATATTTACGCGTATTTACTGTTATATATTATAAAAATGGCTTTAAATTATTCGTATTTTTAATAAACAATTTTTTATATAATATCATAATATTCAATTTAGTATGTGTACTAAACAAAAAAAAAATAATTTTTTTAATTAAAATGAATATTATTATTATTAACAAGAAAATATATATTACATATAATTTAAAAATTATTTTGCGCTTATATTAATATAATGAAATTTTTGTATATATATGTACACAACGATATACGATACCATAATAATTAATACTCTTTTCAAAATTTGACGTTCATTAGCGTTTTAATTGTATTATTTTAAAATTTTGTTTTCATTTTATTACATATATATACTTTGAATGACTTATTGTTAAACTATATATTTATATATATATACATTAATTGTAAGTAGATTTAGATAAAAAATATCTTTAATAAGCAACCAGCTGTAATTTAAGAAACATTTTAAAAATCCATAAACAAAACTTAACTAATAATTTGTACCTATATGTACAAATTGAACTAAAACAAGGAGAAACATTAACGAAAACCAAAAAAAAAAAAGAAAATCCATTATATATGAGAATTTTATATTACTTCTTCTATACCAGATATAGCAATTAAAATTGAATGATTTGCACTTTTATACTTCATAGCAATACATATCTAGATAATAACCTAATAGCTAATACGTATATACAGATGGATACAAGGCAATATCATAGCAAAGAAAATATATTAAAACAAAATAGACGTAAAATTATATATATTATAGAATACCAAAATATAGACCTACACCTTTCGTATATATCATATACAATCTATATATATCAATGATGTATGTGAATATAATTTCATATATATTAAACAGAAAAAAAAATAAATAGATTATTATACTTACGGGAAGTATAACGTTTTTAGCATCCCAACAAATAACTTTAAATGACCCTCTTTTAGTGACTTGCTGAAAACTATCAAATTGATGTTTCCAATCATAGGTAACTAAACGTGATTCTAATGTTGTTCCCGCTAAATTAGGTGGTGATAAAATTAATACCGGATTTGATGCGCTATATATGTAGAAAAATTATAACACAAAAAAAAAATAAATAAATGATCAAATATTGCAACGATATTAAAGGTATATTAGAAAAAAAACATCTACTATCATATTATTTATAATATACAGGACCAAAAAAGGACAATAAATATATTTTTAATTGGAAATCAAAAACATATAACGGTCATGTAAGATATTAATTTTTTTGTGTGTGGATATTTTGAAGATTGATTTTTAAAATAAAATGGTCATGAGTCAATCTTCAAATTAAGAAATAAAAATTAAGAAATTGAAATTTTATAATTTGTGGTTCCCAGTTTATTTTAAATTTACAATATAGACAGTATTTATACTTACGGTACTAATTCTTGTATTCCTAATGAATGTAAAACAGTTGGTAAACTTGGTAATGAATGACATGTTGTTAATAATTTTTGTCTTGGATAATAGTATGTTAATACAATACAACTTTCTTCACGTATTCTAGGTCCACCTAGAATTAACAATAAAAAACAAATTATCGCGATTATTAATAAATTTTACAATAAAAAGTTCATTATATGATAACTGTCATATATCATTGTACATACCTAATGTAATTTGATCACGATTTGAACTATCGTATGTACATTCGGTTATCAAACGATCACCCGGTTGTATTTGTTTTGATTGTGTTAAACGTCGAAATTCTTGATAATTTGAATCGATATTATTATCGGTAGCAATTGCTTGAAATTCTTCACCATCACGTACGTGACGCAATCGAATTTTTTTGCCAATCATATGGGTACGCATCATAACGGCAAACACAGAAATTGGTTTTTGAAAACCACGTTTCGTGCATTCCTCAACGCAATGTCCTTCGGACACGACATTTTCTTGTAACGGCGGTATAATATGACGCCAACTAGGATCAATTCCTATAACAAAATTAATCACAATATATAGAAAATTAAATATAATATTTTAGATTGGAATAAATTAATTGTGCGGTAGATAAAAGTATTTAATTTAACATATATAAAAACTGCAGTAATGTATCTGTATAAAACACTTTTAACTACAAAATAATAAATTAGGATAAGGTTTTCGTCTATCTCTCGAAATATATAGATATGAAGGAAAAAAAATGTTACGAATGTTAGACAACAAACGTAGAATTTCAGTATATATTCTATATAGATTTAGATATTTGTATTATTTAATTTTTTCTATATCAAAATATATATATTAAGAAAAAAAAGGGGCATAAGATAAATTATTCTAAATGAAAATAAAAAAAATGTGGATATGATAGATGGATAGATTGATAGTCACAGATATATAGCTTGTTATATCTGCTCGTAGTACATCGATATTTCGTTTTATTTTTTGTATTTGATCGTTTACAATGTGGTGTGTGGGAGTTAACATTTATATATAGATATAAATGCTCAAAATAAGATGTTATAATAGAATGTTTTAATAGATTGTATTTTTATTTATTTTTTTTTCATATTCATTCTCATATACACACATTACATATGCATTTGTTATATATATATATATATATATATATATATATATATATATTCTCTGTTAATATGAATGTAAATACGTACATATAAATTAAATATTAATTAAATATGGGATGGTTGCAAGATATTTCTTATGAAATTGATTTTTTTTTGTCTGTTAATTTGTTACTATGTATAAGCATATATTTAATAATAAAATAATAACTATGGCTCTAAATAAGAACGGCAGAGTGTAAATATAAATGTTTTACGGCTGAATAATTTGTTATTTTGTGCTAATCTGATTATTTGTAGGTAATATATAATTTTATGAGACTAATTTATAAAATACACATTCGGAATTGTTTGATTATTATACACTATACATATGCATTTGAAATGGCAACCAATAGTTTATTCGTTAAAAATCAATGAACGGTTTTGTTTTGTTTAAGTTGCATAATTGATTTAAAATTCGAATGGCTAACATTTACGTTTTATAAAAAACATCTGAAAATCATTCAAATTATATTTAAATTAATTTTCGGAATCAATCCTTATCAGTATACCTCTCATATCTTTCATTTATCTCGTAATAAAATTGAATTCCTTAATATATCCAAACAACTTACGCGATAATACGATTATGGCATAATACTGTTATTTTATGGTAATTTATTAATATTTATATAAGATTACGAACTGAACCATGTCGATATATATAAATACTATAGAAACACAATAAAAATTCAATCCTTTCCATATTATAATATGAAAACATAAAACAAACTAACAAAAAACTAATTATTATTATTATTAAATTAATGTAAAACCGTAAAACTTTACATAAAATCGTATTTGATATTTTTCATTCCATTATAATAATATGATATAAATTGAAAAATGAACATTTTATACATTTATAAATCTCTTTGTATATCCCTTTATATATGAAAATGACAATATAATATATATTATATGCATATCCCCAACAATACAATAACATATTTTATTATCCTATATTATTATATTTTTATCAATAAGCACAATATATATTAATGTTTTTATAAATAGTAGCTATCTATCTAGCTAGACTAACGAGACGAAAAAATATATATATATATTTAATTATTAAAAAACGAAAAAAATATACAAAACTTACCAATGGATAAAACACCAGCATCATATTTTCGTAAATTATTTGTATAGTATAATTTTAATCCTGAATTATCAGCTTTTTGTCCAACATTTTCATTTAAATTTATATCATTATTTATGATATTTTTACCATTTGTATAATGTGTTTCCATTAAATAAAATCTTGCATAATTTGTTTCGATTGCATAACCCGTTTCTGGTGGAAATGTAAATCCCTTTTTTTGTGTGACGAATACACAAAAATAAAAAGTATAAATAAATCAATTAATATAATTAAAAAAAAAGGAAAATTGAAAATAAATGTATATGTCATATACTATATATATATATATACATATATATATATATATATAATGTTACTATACCTTTGATCCAGTAGCCCATGTGGCTACAATTGAATTACATAATAATGGTGGTGATCCTGAATGTTCACACATTTTACCGGGTTCTCTTGATTTTAACTCCAATTCGGGTGTTGCTCCTTGACACTCATACAATATTATATGTTGTATATATGATGCACTTGCCGGTGTATCAAAGATCGGTTCATACTAAATAAAATCATAATAATAAAAAAAACCATATTAATCTGCAATCAATGGACTATATTTATTTAAATTATATATGTAATACCTTAATAACATGTTGTTTTTTACTAAAATCTTCTAATTTAAACATTTTACACCAATACAATGAATCGTCATCGTATTGTGGTAGTTCAGCATCTTGATTACGTAATTCAATTGTTTTTATTATTTGTTGTCCATTTATGGTGTCCTTTGGTGATGATGTAATTGAATCAATTGATTGTATATTTTGTAATAGGAACATTGACCGATATCCTTTATAGGCTATTTGTGGTTCTGGTAAACTGCCTGGTGTTATTGAGCCATGCATTGGTTCACTATCGCTATACATAAATATTACACGCATGGTATCACTCTTTTTAAATATGTAAATAAATAAAAAACAAAAAATTAATAAATTTCAAACGAATATAGTTTTTTTTTTATAATTATTGCAAATTCAATTAAAAGTTTTTTTTTTATTTTATTGCATTATGTTCAGTTTACAGTGTTATTATTTTTATTCATTGAACATAAACTGTTATAATATTATCCTTTCACATCGATAGAAAAAGGATAATTTTTTGCACACACGTCAATTAAATTGTTTATTGCATATATAATTTCATTCAAATGTACATATACATTATTATTTATAATAAAATATACGCTTAATTACATTTTTTTATTTTTACATTGATTACACATTTTTATTCTCACAATTAAAAATACCTATAAAATTTTACAGTATTTAATGAAATGGCAAAAAAATTAAATGATTATTATGTTATTAACAATAATTTTTATGATGTATTATTTTTTGCAATTTTTAAATACACATTAATATTCGATTTGATGCTGTATTTGATTTTTTTTTATGTGAAATAATATTTTGCATAAAGAATAATGTAATTTCAAAAAATGTTTCAACCGGTTCAACTATATATAAATAATTCATTGAACCAATAATAAACATTACATTTCATTTAATCGAATATGATTAATTCTGTTTGTATGGATCTATAAATAAGTTCATGATAAAGTCATAGAATGTATATTATTTATGTATGTAAAATCTAAAATGGAAAAAATTTATGCAAATTTCATAAAAAAATTAATGCAGTTGGAATGTAATTTAAGAAAAATGCCTGCATAAAATAGCTTAGCACATATACATTTGTTGTAAAAACATCATTTTGAATTTATTATTTAATAATAATAATTGGTATTTTTTAAACATAAAAAAAAATTAATAAACAGCAAATTATTTAATATATAAAAATATGCGGTTAAATAAATCAGCTACCATTAAAATACCGATGCGAATACATCGAACACCGAGCATCTCATATAATAATATCATCCAATTTTTTTTTTAATGTATATGCATATAATTAAAATTTTAATATGTATAATCAATTTAATGGATTTTTTTTTCGGTAGATTCAGAATATATAAACAATTTTTTTTTTAATCAAAATAAATTATATAAATAGTATTTACAATATTTACATATATGTAAATACATATACACGTTTATATGCTCATCGTCCTATTATATATTTATATAAGAAGAAGTCATCTTTAACAAAAAGAAATTGAAATAAAATTGATGAATCTTTTTAATTGCTTTTCCAATCGTTTGTGGATGGATATTATACGCATATCTAATATATATAAAAAAAACTCATGATATGTATATATAATAATATACTTAAGTTCATCATAATATAGCTAACAAATATAAATATACATATATAATATATATATATACATAAATTTAAAGTTATTATTTAGTTTTATATGCCGTTTTGTGTTCTCATCTTAAGTTAAAAATTACAAAATAAAATAAATAATATCATCCACATATAATTTTGTTGAATTAAAAAAGTACAACGTATGTACATATAAAATGTATTATCATCATCTTCATCAATATATAAGTTTATAAAAGCGTTGAACGTGCCGATCTTTTACATATATAGATATACATATACGATTGAAATGAATGAAGAGTTCTAAAATCTGTAAATATATTATATGAATATAACATTTATCTGTGTATACTCGTATATATACTTAAAAATAAAAAGTTAATAACACCTTTTACATGCAAAGATGTACATACGATGTATGAGTTGTATGACAACTTTTTTTATGTTATTTTGTTTTTGATTTTTTTTTTAATACTAATTCTCTATACGTAAATTCTTTGTATATCTAAATAAAGGTAATGTATGTATATACCTTACATTCTGAATGTGTACTAATGGACATAATATTTTTATTATAACGTTTTTTGTTATTATATTATTCTTAACCATTCAACTATTATATGATAAAATATGTATATATAATATTTATTAAATATGCAAACACTCGTTGCTATCAAAAAAGGCAAGAATAAAAAGAAAAAGATGCAATAGTTATTAAGAAAAATCTTGTAAAGAAAAATGTAATTGCAAATTTTTCAATATTTAATAAATTTGATATTATAGGAAACGGAAAAGGTTACAATGATCGTATGTAAAACAGATATATAGTTATAACAATAACATAATAACAAATTTATTTATAATAACAAATAGATTCAAATGATGTAAAGAAAATGAAAATTAGAAGTTTTGAAAATTATAATTACCCTGAGTGTTTTTATTTTTTTGTTAATTCTGCATATATTTCTAAATGGCATTGTGTACAATTATTTTTACATGAATTTAATGAAAAATTTTCTAAATTTAATTTTATATAATTTTCCAAAGGAAATTTAATATAATTTTGAATACGAAGCTTTATTGGAAAAATTAATAGACAATTTGACAGAGGGATTATACGTAAATAAAATCGAATAAAAAATATTTTTGCGAATTGTATAGATAAAATAACCTCCCTACGGATTATAACTGTATGAGAAATTTTATAAATTCGTTCGACAGCTAAACAGCTTTTTCTAATAGCAAATTAAGAAAAAAAATATATTTATATGTTTTTATATATTGTGACGGACGTTCAAGATTATTATCAAAAATGCATATAATAAATAATTTGTTACATAGAAAATAATTAGATTTTTTCTTTAAATTTCACAACAGAATATTTTATATACATACCTATACATATATATTTTATTGTTTAACGGATGCACATAAAAAATTACAGAAGTATTTTAGTTAAATTAAAGCATATATTTAGTCAAATCAAATGTAGTATATGTAAAATTTTGTTGTTAAGTTATATCTGTAAAAAAGTTGACTTTTTTCCGTCATGTAAATCACATCATGACTTTAAGAAAATCTTTTTGTAATCCCATCAAAATTGCTCACTTCCAAAACAACAATTCTTTTTAATCAGACTGTGCATAACATACCAATCTCTTCTATATAGGTATATATATATTCATATTACGATACGTTCTTGTATTTATTTTATTTTTTTTTTTTGTACACATTTTCGCAATATTTTTATTCCATCATATTTTTGTTGTTGTTGTTGCTATTCTTAATGTACTATATATTTATACGGGATATATTCACTTTACATCACATTCAACATGCACATTGTACGTATATGTTATTAAAATATTGTTGATTCTATATAGTATATATATAAAATTTAATGGTCTTAATACATCAAACTGTTGTAAATGTATATATCCATATATTTGTTGTACATCTATCTTTCTGTATATCTATATCCTATATATATAGATATACATATTCAACATTGAACATATACATGTAATGACATATACACCATGTACATTAAAAATGTAAAATTTATAAGTACTTTAGAGTCATGTAGCGGTGACGATAAAACATGTCTCATATTATTAAATTGATGGATAATTATCATCACAAAATTATTATTACTTTTCTATATATACGACGACGACGACAACGCATAAAAATTAAATTTGTATATCATATTATATATATAAATAATACATATATAGAAAGAAATAATGAAGTAATGCCTATACATATAATTGATATGATCACTAACTGATCAAAGAATTTTAATTTAATAATAATTTTTTTTAATGGAAAAATGGTTGAATGAAGAAAATCAAGAATGAAGACAAGATGATGTAAAAATTGAATTTGTCATTTATATATAATTATTTTTTAAAAAGCAGCGCACATATAACTTTATACGTGTATTGATTATACTTATAATATATATTCTGTTGATATGATATATCTATCAGAAAAAAATACCAATAGTTATGTATTTTTTTTTATATTAAAAATAAATATATGCATATTAAAAAATGTGTATGTTATGTACATGCCCATATATATATATAATCAATTGTGGACTTATTTATAATTATAATAATTTATCTATACATATTCTCTCTGTATTTATGAAGCTAATATCTATATATAATAACATCCTTTTAGTATAGATTAATTTACTTATATCTGTTGTTGTTGTTGTGTATAGAAAATTAAAATAATATTATAGAATTATTTCATTTATGTATAACTCTATCTATATCTATATACAGTGGAATAATTTCGAGTTTAATACCTTATATAATTTATTTACATAGCCTCATATAAGATTCTGTAGACTGTAAAATCCATCAATTTAATGATTGATTATTATCATGCATTTATGACTTAAATATTATATATCAATATATATGTGAATTGAATTACATATTGGTAATGTTTATCAATCAAATCAATAAAATTATTGACTTTGAATTAAAAATATGAATAAATTATTTTTATTGTATTTTTGAATAGATAATTATTTGCCGGAAAGGCATATAATAATACATAAACAAGCTTATAAGGTAACAAAATGAAATATAAAGGTTGTATTATGATATGCAAAATATAGATATAGGAAACGGAAAGATTTAATATTTTCTTTTAATTTTATATTCTGAAAAAATTGTTTTAAATTTTTAGTTTATAATAATCACACAAATGAATTGTTTATTTAATATTTAATTTTAATTTTTATTTATTATTTGTGCGCTCTTAAATGAATATTGTGTGATTGAAAATATTATTAACACTCAAACTATTTTTATTATAAAAAAAACGTTTTTATTTTAGAAAAGTTTTAACTCTTTATATTTTATATAAATCTTTTGAAACAAGTAAATTAATCTAATTTATACTAAATTTATACATACATATTTTCAACACATATATTTATATGTATAAACTTTATAATCAAATTGAGTATAGTTTAATGTAATTACAAATAACTTTTGATCAAACCATATAGTTAGCTATATATTCATGTTAGTATATACATATACAGATTATTGAAGTAATATCTAAATGTACAAAATTTTCTATTTGTGGTCAACATGATTTATTTGTATATATATATACATACGGTTTTATTTGTTAAATTTTCATATAAAAATATATAACAAAACCACAAATGTACTATACATATCGTATGAACAGGCCCGATTCGAACAATATGCTAATGCGGGATTCAATTTTAATTTATTGTACCCAAATGAATTTATAATGTCATCGATAGTAATTCGTAAGATACCATTTATTACAAAATTTTCTATATAAACCGAATGCTAATAACTTTCTAAAGCCAATTCTGTATCATTTTCTAAATAAAATTGTGTATAATTTTCTAAAGCAAATTCTAAATTAAAAGACATCACATTGTTAACCTTCGTTAGTACCGCCATTGAATATACGAGAATGAAAATAGAGAAAATATTTATATTTTCAAAAATCCCAATATACCATAATAATTATTAAACTTTTAAGTGAATTTCAAACATATATATGTACCAAGTACCATTGATTATTTATATACATTTATAATGAAATTTAATTTAAATGACAATTGTTATTCATTTGAATTCAATTTGAAAATCAATTTTATGTATTCATTTTGTTTATTTTCCATTATTATATATATTTGAATTGTATTAATTGAATACATAATTTATTTAATATAATTTAGAAATCTTCTTTTTTTTTTGGAATAATGCCAACATTTAAATCAATTACATCTCTCATCAATGATTGCATACGAAAATTTTTCATTAATTTGTTAAAAAACCAAATTATATTATAAAGGATATTTTAAAAAATAATGCTAATGATTGCTCATCTTACATTTTTTACAAACCGATAATAAATACGATATTTTTTGGGTTGGAAAGAAATCTATTTAACGTTTTCCGGCAACTGTTATTAGAAAAAAATATATAACTTTGCGTGAAATTCAATTGTCTGAAAAAATATTTCGTGTCTTCCTTTGAATTCGAAGGATTGATTTCGAAATGTGGTTAGAATTTGTAATTAAAGCACAGAGTGTAACTAGCAATGAGTTACAAAATATTGCACTACATCCTATATTTTTAAGGCCGTTTTTCTTGACATTCTGTTTAATTAGTCATGACTCATGAAGTAGAATTGGTTTAATTGTTAATCGTCAAAAATTATTTTTAGAATATTGATTCCATGAACCATTGGTTCGAACTTAAAAAAATTTAAGAATTTTTTCAAATTAAAAAAACAAAAGTATTCATACTTAAAGTATTATACACTAAATATGATAAAATTCTATTCTATGATACTGATATATTAAAAAGAATTATATTCAAATTAACACAGTAATATATAATATTTTCAAAAATTAATTGAAAAACTGGGAATTTTTTTTTTTTATAAAATTCATATTTTTTTCGTTTCACTTTAAATTCCCATTTGTCTCATTCACAGCAGTGTGAAAATAATTATGACTATTGTTTAACGAAATGAAATAATAATCATAATAATTATGTTCTATTTTTTTATTTTTAAAATTATTGTTTTACAAAAACCTTTTCTTTATGTCTCATATATATATATATATATATAGTTACATCGTAAAAGTGATAGCATCTAATTATATATATATTTGAGTAGTAATTTTTATTTAATTTGTCTTTTAAAAATTTGTAAATGGAAATGTTTGTTGTTTTATATTGTCGCAGTGGAGGTGCATGGATCATTTTATTATTTAAAATTTGAACCTATAATTATTTTATTTCTGTCTGATTGTGAATGTATATTTAAATATATAATGTTTTATCTATTTTTGAAAATGTTATAAAAAAAAGGACTCATAGGTTGTTAAAAAGAGATTAAAATTTAATAAACAAATTTTTATTGTTATGTGTTTATATTTTTTTTATTCATTTTGTAAATAGAAATCGAGGGGATTTTTTTTTCATTTAACTTATTCAATTATTTGATCATTTTTTTAAGATAGCAAAAGAAGGTATACTTAACTTTAAATTTGTTTGGATTAATGTTTATGTATTTTGAATACATTTATATTATTCAATTAAGCACTTGATGCGGATGATGAAAGGGATGGAACTGACTCATGGCAGTCAGTATAAATATAGTTGATATTTTCTCTTGATATGAATTTTGTTTGTGAAATTTTTTTTTTAATATATTTTCGTTATAGGGATAGAGTATAGGGATAGAATTTTCATTATAAAGTTTATTTATAAGAAAATATTTTCATCATAAATAATATCAATATGAAATTGCATTTTCTTTAATGTAATACAATTACGACTAGTAGAAATATTGAATAAATAATAAAAAATAATTGATTTAATAAACGTTCACATATAGTCATTGTTCTTTAGATGTATTTTAAAAATAAAAAAAAATAAAACCTTCATTTACTAAAATATCCGTATAATGCATTGAACTTTTTAATATTTCTGAAAATTCAACGAAAAAAAATTGGGTATATACAATCGTATATAATTTAATGTAAAATTATCACAGCATGAACATTTCACGTATTTATGAATCATAATTATATTATTTATATACGAATCCTTTTTTTTTCTTTATAATTTTTATATAATATTGTTTATTTCTGTGTTTATATTAAAAATAATTTAATTATACACAACACACGTTTCCATGACCCTTTTTTTTGTGTATTTATATATGTAAAACTCATGCTTATCTATACGAAAGAAATCTATTTCTATATATTCAATTGTATATTTAAAAGAAAACAAATAAAGGATAAACAATAAATTTATTAAATAAAATGCGGGACTTGTAAATTTATTTATGTATATAAGCGGGAGCGATACGCTGGTATATTATTATTATTATTATTAGTTTTACTATATTTATTTATTTTCCAAAATAAATTGTTATTTCCAACTGAGATGACACCTCAGTTTATTTATTTTATTTTTATGAATACCGCATAAATTCAATTGCTTGTTTTGTGTGTGTGTGTGTGTGTGTGTGTATTATCATTGTTTTAAATAAATTATTTACCAAAAAAAAAAATAAATAAATATTTGTGACTATTTTATTTTATAATAATAGTTTATTATTTATACAAAATATAAATGTATAGCAGGTGCAAGCACGCACAGGAAGAAAATAAACGATATATGTAGAATATAATCTGATAATAAAATACGAATAAAAGAAAATAATTTATTGACTTCAATAATGTATCGTATATATGTTACGAAATTTATCACATATAAAAATCAATTATTTATTATTTTGTTTTTTAGATTTACTATATACATATATTGAAAAATGTAAATTTAATTAATTTTTGATATTTTACAATAAATGTATAATAATTATAACATTATAATACACGTGTTATTATATATATATATAGAAAAATTTATCTTACCGTAATAGGAACGTCATACGATCGATCACATGTATCCAATTTTCGTTTAAATCTCATAACAGTATGAGTAACATTTTCATAACCTAATAATAGTGTATAATCTTGTGATGAATCAACAACTGGCTCATTTGTACCAATTTTTACATGACGATCCTGTAAATATATAAAATACATATAAATTAATAAATGATTTAAATTTTATATTTAGAACATTTATCACATATTTTAATAATATTTTACGATATCAAACAACAAGCATATTCATTTTAAAAAATATAGGAACTCCTTTATAACTCTCGACTAAAGCTCTTCTTTATTATATGGATATATTTATATAAACATCGTGGTTTTAAGTTTTGTTAAATGATTTTCAATTTAAATTATTTATAAAATTCTTATCATATCATATATAATATATATATATATATTTAATTCAATTTCAATAATTCAAAATAATAATATATAAATTGTAAAATGGTTAGGTTTGTACAGTAGTATACGATTATTTGTACCATTACCATATATACATAAATATTGAGTAATGTTTTTAATAATACTGTCATTTACAGAATTTATCAGTATAATCCTATTAATTTAACTTATGTATTTATATTATATCAACCATATATATGTATATATTATATATGAATGGTTAAAATAGCTATATACTTACATAATTTACAATCACAGATTGTATAATGCGTTACTATTATTATATGTACATATTCAATGTGGAATACTCATCAGTATTGTATATACAATTAAATTATACATCGATACATAAATTATATGAATAAATAATGATGTTGTGATATGAATAGAGACGATAAACATTTCAACAATATCGTTACATATCATATATATATTTAAAAATGTATTATCGTAAAAAACTAGATTGAATAATGATGAACTGCGATTACGATTAGCATGTGTGTGTGTTTGTGTGTATGAATTTGTAAAACCAACTTTTATATGCATAATATTGATGACAACGATATATGTTTGTTTATACTTCTAAAATCTAACATTTTATCATCGTTTCATGTATGTAACATAAAATATGACAAATTATGCAATTTTGTGTATATATAAAAACAATGCATTTCCGTATATATATACAACAATCTATACAACTGGAATAGTAAAATATACCATTTATAAATGGTATCTATCAATTCATTTCAATCGCATACATTTACATTCCTGCATATTTGCATGATATTAACTGAATTCATATAGTTATACGTACAAAAATAAACATAGATAATTGTATAATACATTTTATATATAACTATTCAAAATTTATATAACAAAACAAAATATATATATACAAATACTATAAAAATAAAATCTATATTGTTATAAACAACAGAATGATGATTATCGTGCATATCGGATAGTTTGTATATGAAATATGCATTCGTAATATATTTAAAATTCTATATTATTATGATGGGTATAGATAAACCGTCAAAAACTATGTATCACAAACAGATACGCCTCTATATTTATATATAAATGTGTTTTCATTATTCATACAACGAGATTGAATTCCGATTTATGTTTACAGTAAACCAATTCGTGGTTCTGAATTTGAGGTCAATTTACACAGGTGGCCAACTTCAAAGAAGGCCGTTATTACTAACTCAATATAAGGATTTTTTAAGTTATACTAATATTATTAATTAATGTATATAGGAATGTAATAACTCTATATATTTAAACACCAAAATGCACAAAACAGTTAATAGTCAGAGAACCCTCAAACATTGTTGAATAAAGAGAATATTGATTTCGTACATATTTAACCACAACGAAAAGTGAATAATTTTAAAAATCCATTTTATTCGAAATTTTGTTGGGTCTATACTTAATAAGGAGTAATTCCATCGAATAAGGGTCGCCAAACTAGACATGTTTCACTGTTAATCGAATTTTAAATGTAAAATATATTTATGCGATAAACCAAATTGAATAGAAAATCAATTTTGCATATACAACCAAAAAAAATAATCAACAATCAAACAAAAATTAAACAATATTTATTATTATAATAAACTTTATATATTGAGGTCACACAATTAAATACATATGATGAGATGAGAAATAAAAAAAATGTATATTCTTCTTTAATACAATTGAAATGGATTTTTTTTTCTAATATTCATTATTATTATTATTGTTATATAGAATTCGAAATAAATACATACATCATCATCATCATCATACAGTAAATTAAACTTGTATAAAAACAAAAAATTACGTGTATTATTTATATAAAAAACATATTATGAGTATAGAGAATTATCATTGTATTTTATCATGTGTAGATTTACATATTTTTCAATCCATTCTTATTATTTGGATATGCTAATGTATATATATATTCTTTGTATCAATTAAATTATAATCTTACGTGTGTAATGCAATCATATAATGTTCATTTATTATTACTTTACTTTTTGTAATTTATATTTTGTGCCATTAACATTATTTTCATTTCTTATTAAACAATACATACATTACAATTTAATGTAATTTTTTTAACATTAGAATCATATCTGTGTGTAATATTTATATATAATTTGTTAAATTATATAGTCATTTTAAATGCATACATTTTAATAATATGATATCAAATTGATAATACTTTTTCTATAATAGTATGTATAAATATGATAATTTAAGTAAAATGTTCTAAATATCTGAAATTATTTCAGTGAATCTCGCACGCATTGCCGTATGGTTTTTGGTTCTAACTACAAATTATTATTAAATGTTTTTCTTATATATAAATAAATCTTTAAAAGGACTTGAATTTTGATAAATAAAATATAAAATAGACATATTCCAATATTTTGAAAACGTTAAACAAAAACCAACAAAATCCTTTTGAATGCGATTCTAATAAAATTAAAGCCTATATTTACTGGAACTAACTTTGTTCATTGCTATTTTGCTGATTAATATGTCCTTTAAAGACTGATATCTGAATATCACATTTGTATATAACATGTAGAATAACATATATATTTATACGAACATGTTAAGCCATTAAAAACTGTTGGGTTTGATAGATTGTATTCAAATTCGGGGTATAATAAATAGTATTTCAATGTAGAAAACATTCTATAATCAATTATTTATTTACTGTATTCACAGACAACGACAAAATTTAGTATACATATATACTATATAGTTATATACTTATGCTGATATGTCAAAAAAATATATTACAAATCGCGTGCATTTATCATTGGTTTTTCCTTATTATGTATACCAATATTTCTATCTATCTATCATCTATCTATCTATCTATAATAATATAAAAGTTTATACAAAAAAAAAATAACACACGCAATTCGGTAGTTTTGATATATGTATATAGTTATTTAAATTAGATTTTTGTTTATTAATAAATTTGTTTATATTATTATTATTATATTAATGTAATTTCTTTTTCTTATACTTTACATGATATATAATTTAAATAAAATTGTCAAAAAGTTATAATTTTCATATATTTTCATTATAAATTACTTTTTATTTTATTTTTATTTTTTTTTGTATTGGAAATCACTATATATCTATATATAATATATGCAATATAATCTGGTATTGGGGTTAGAATATTGAGGACAAATCTCATTTATGCATATAAAGCACAAATAGAAATGATAATTTACATGAAACTTCTAGTAAAAATAAATAAAAAAAACACATAAAAGCCTTAAAAAAATACTTTTATTTCATGTATGTATTTTTCCGATATTGCTATATATTCTTCATCTGATATATATTATATATAAAAAATTTATTTCAATCTTTATGCAAATTTCTGTTATATACATAGATAAAGCAATATTTATTTATTTATTATATTTTTTTTTTCAACATCTAATGTTGCTTGCATATTCAATCTCCTTTTGATCCAATATTTATTTAATATCCTTTATATATATTGTATATATGTACATATAAATGTATAGAATATATAAGTTATAAACAATATAAATATATTTATATATACAATACAGTAATATTCATATTGCATAGATGCACTTCAGACGAGTATACTTTTCACATTTACAATTTTCCCTTTTTTTTTTTGTTTATTTTATTTTGTTGTATCCTTTTTCTGTAATATGCACAAACGTCTATCTGTATAGTGAATATAAATATAGTTCAATCGATTTGATCCGTCGAAATTACATTCTGTTACAATGCTGTATATATTATATTTTTTTATACATATATACCACATATTACAATACATATAATAAAGGACATTTTATTTTCAAAGGTAAACAAAATATCCGGTCATATATATATTTAATATATTGATATCATTCTTTTAAAATCGGTAAAAAATAATATATATACAATGGAAATACCATTATTATAATATAATTCAAAGTTTATCTTTTTAAAAGTATTTATATTATGATTTATATGTTTAGGAAAAAAAAGTTGTTTTTTTATGTTTAGATTAAGGTGTAATCGTTTGTTAAATTGAGTATTAAATTATAATATGTAGTATGTGATTTAGATAAACAAGGGACCATTTTTTGGAGTATAACGTAAACTTAAATGAAGTTTTAAGACCGAGAATACTGAATAACCCATTTTGATATACTATCAACGCGATTTTATTCGTTGTGATTACCTATTATCAAAATGTATCAACACTTAAATTTTAAAAAATGAAATGCACTATTTAAATAATATTTCAAAGTATTTGTAATAATAAAAACGAAATTTTGGGGTCGTGGGTTCGAATCCTACTGAATGCATAAAATATGTTTTATGTTTTCGGTTATTTTTCGAATCTGAATTTTAACACAGAGTTGTATTTTCCGCTTGCGGTTGGTCGTACGGTTAATTACCGACACCGTAAAAGGCACAAATTAAGAAACTAACAACAGAAGGCTGTTTTATAGTCAGATTGTATTTTATTTATTTTTTAACAAAAACTAAAGAAGAAAAAAAGTTTACTGTTAAAAGATCTATTTTTATAACTTTTTTATACTAAACTATATATGAAATGAAAGAATAAAATATGAATAAAAAGACAATATTTTCTTTAAAAAAAAACTATAATTAATTCTGCAGCATACATTTTTGTTAATATAAAATATTAGATAAAATTATTAAATTTTTTATTTATCTATTCTATATATTTGTATACCAATGGAAAAATTACATTTAAAAATATGCCATATAAATAATATATAGAATTAAATACTATATATAGAACCACCATAGAATAAACACATTACTTCTTTCTGCGTTTATATACGCATAAAATTTCATCAGATAGTGATTTTTTTTTATTTTATATTACAGCTATAATAATCACAATAATAATAATCACAATAATAATAATAATAATAATTTTCATCATAGAAAATATATAAGAATATAAAGTGACAAAAAAATGGGTATATTAAAAAAAAACTCATTATTACTCTGTTTGTTTGTTTTCTGGTTGTTAGTTTTGTTTTTTTTTTAATATAAGTTCTTTATACGATTTACGTTCTCTTGTTACAAAATACGCATATGATCATGTTATTTCTTTTATACATTGGTATATTACAATTAAATTGCTATTATGTTTATATACCATGGTTCATATATACCATCGTTCGTTGATGATGTGTTTTCTTAATAATAAATTCTATATGGCCTATATATACTTATTTATTTATAACTATGTAATACCGTTTTCATATGGGTTTATGAACGATGTAATTGACTTAAGAAAAAAAAACGCATAAAGATTACATTTTAAAATAACTAATATATCGCTTTGGAAATTATGTGTTTGTGTTACTTAAAAATCAACACAATTATATTTGTTTTATTTTTATAACAAAACATGAATGTTTTTTTTTATTTTGCTACTCTAAAATAAACATTTAAAATATATAGTGAAATAATTTAAATACTTTCATTGTCAGAAAAAAATATTATACAGTAGTTCCCGTTTTAGTAATCGTTTTTATATAACCCATATATATATATATATATTTATATATTATATAAAATAAAATTATTGTTTCATTTAAATCTCTTAAGAATTTCCATTTTATAGTAATTATTATCTAAATAAAATAATGGCATAGTTTTACTGTATATATATATATATATCAATATCTTAATTATATGCAATGAAATTTTACAATTCATAAATTATATAATTAAGAAATTATTCACATTAATTATAAGCACAAATTTATATTGTGATTACATATGTATAATAATAAAAAATCATTCACATATAATAACATATATATAATATATAAATATTTAGATGTTGTTTGTGTGTATACAATGAAAAAAAAACAAATAATTATACACTACATTAAAATTCTGTTGAAAATAAAAAAAAAAAAGCCAAAAAAAATAAAAATAAAATCTAACACAACGAATTATGCATTTTTATATTTTTATTCATGTTTTTCGAATGACTAATGACTATATAGTGATATATTTATATATAACACTATATTTATATATATATATACGATTAGTAACATAATAATTACATTATTTCCGTGTCAGAATATAATACATAAAACATATACATGAAAATCTAAATTTATATAATTAAGTGTATAGGAGTTTTTCTATATATAAATAATAATAAACTATATATAGTTTAATTTTGTATGTAATTGACAGGGATTGAGATTTTTTTTATGTAGAATGTATGTTAAAAAAAAGGTTGTTAACCACTTCGTAAAACTTTATTTAAACTATTTCACTCTTTTGTTCAAATTCCAAATGTAAATGATGATTTGTTAAATGTATAATCTGCGTCGTCCTGATAAATTGAATCCTTTGCCAAATTGCGTCTTTTCGGAAAACAAAATACCTATACCAAATTTCATTGCCTAATTATTTTACCCTATATCTATTATACAGGCCCTGCTTTTGGTTTGGATATGTTTATGGTCTGGCATAAATATTTATATATATTACAATTATGATTAATAATAAATTAAATTATGCGTGTTATGTTATGCATGCAAGCATAAACAACAGAATTCTCGCCTATATAAAATGTATATGAATACATGAAATAAATTTTAAATGTAAATAAATAAACATCTCTGCGCTTTTTAAATTAAACATCTATCTGTCTATATCTATACATATATCTGTATAATACGATATTTATATTATGTAAATAATATGCATGGATAATATACATATATATAATGTGATTTGATTATTTTCTCTGGGTAAATCATTTAATAATCATGTATAGTTTTTGTTTTTATAATCATAAATTAAATTTAAATTATATAATATATGAATTTGTTTGTATGTATATATATATAAATGAAATCAGAATCATAATCACAAATAGAAAATAAGAATTTGGTCAAAATAGAAAGAACTTATACTATCTAAAAATAATATAATTATATACAATTTGTTTATTCAATATATTTAGTAATATTATTCAATTCATAGAATTACCTTTCTCATTGCGTGTTTTATTATATATTTATGGATGTATTTTTTGGTGTGAGTTTTTAACTAATTAATGAAATTCTTTTAGCGATTAGTGGATTTATTTCATTAAACTATTTTTTTAAAACAATATTTATATTTATTGTTTTTATACATAAAATTAATATTAATGAAATTTCAACAATATAAGCAAGTAAACCTGTAAAAATATGTTAAACTTTAAAAAAGTTTTTCAAATGAGATAATATATATAGTTCTATATAAAATAATATCATAAATTCTTTATATACATACATTTTTACTTTTCAAAAAAAAAAATTCCATCGAAAGCTTTATTATGTACATATTAATAAATTATAGAATAATGTAATGTGTTTAATTTGAAAAAAAAATCTATCTTTAAATAACATATTTTATGTTTATAGAGAAAAACAATTTTTCAAAACCACATTTTTCAACAACAATTTTATGCACTCGCTCTATATATACATTATACATATAATCAATTCATTATAATTAAAACTTTTGACTTTATTCAAATGTACATATACGGACGGATATGTATTTATAACAATTAAGTATATATATAAATATATGTATTATAAAATATTTATAGTATATGTAATAGAAAAAAGGAGTATAAATTGAACTTTTCATGTAATTTTCACTGTATATGTACTAATTTTTACATATATATTTATAGAATAGCTCTATATATGAAATATATATAATATAACTAAAATATAGCGATGTACATAAATGTGTATCAAAAAACTTTTAAAATACATATAGCAACTATAAGTAGTATAATAATATATTTTATGCTAGTTGATATATATAGCATAGAAATGTACTTTATATTTTAAATAGTCTAATAAACATGTTGTATACATGCAATTTAATAAAAATTTTCTATACTATACGTATATTAAACTCTAAACACTATTTAACACAAAATATTCATCAAAAATATTGACAGAGTGATTCAGTAAGGGTAAGCTATTCTATAAATTAGGAATTAAAATATGTTAACTCTGCTTTATTTAATGTTAGTTGATAAGTATACTTATCAGCAGAAATTTAAAATATAACGCGATTTTCTTCTTATTCTTAATAATATTTGAAAACTGGTGAATTACATCAACTCATAACTAAAGAAATAATCCAAAATCATTGATATATATATTTATTGAAACTGTTAGATGCAGTGAAACTTTTAATGATAGGCGATCAAATGTAACACAAAAAATTGTCAAATACCAAGGTTATTATTATATTTCATCAAATAATTTGTATATAGTCTTCACTTATATTGAAACACCCCAAATTGAGATTATATCCATTTATATATATGTATATAAGGAGAAAGTGCAATTTGATGAGATCCTAAATTTATAATATATACATATTTTTGGTATATAATATATACCATATAGTCTATTTATACATTTCAAAAATAAAAAACTAATATATTTATTATTGAAAAATTGTTGAGGAAAAGTGTAATAAAAAAATAAAAAGAAGAAAATTGTTTTAAAACATTATATGAAAAGTTTTAAATTAGAATATTTTTTATATAAGCTATATATAAAATCTGTTTTTATAAAATATTTAATTTATATAGGATCAAAATAGTTTTTAAAATAGAACGTATACCATAACTGTATGCATGTATTGTAAATAAACAAAATTGAATACATTTTCATTTTTGTTTAAAATCCTATAGAAAAATCGATGAGTTTGTGGTTAAAATTTTATATTTATCCTTTTTTGTGATCCTTTTACCATATTTTTTTTGTTATTAAAAAAATGGTGATGCTCGCAATATGTACATATTTTTTTGAACCTTCAACTAAATCTTGTTTAAATATGAAGTCATAATCCATGTAAAGAAATTTTTCAATAACATTTTAGAAAGTAACGCATACTCAATTCAATTGTTATTCGAATAGTAATTAAAAAAACACTGATTTATTTCGTTATAGTTAATCATAAAAAAGACTTTATAGTACAGTAATTTTTTTGTTTAATTATAATTACATAATTTTCACTGGTTTTTTTTATGTATGAATTTTAATTTAATTATAGTTTTTGTTGATTTAATTTGTCAAAAATGAAATACAACTTTTACTTTTCTTAAATATACTCTACTTGAGATTATATATTTATATATTTCATGTATATATGATTTATTTGATTATATTTATTTATAATTAAAATTTTCTATATATTTTTAATATATAGTTTTTAAATATTAATTTTATGAAATATATTTGTAATATGATATATAAGTCTATATATATTCTGACACATATTAATTATGCGTGAGTATATTTTTTTTTAAATTAAAATACAGAAAAAAACTTGTTTCGAAAGAAAAAAACGGATAAGATCAATTTTTGCTTATATATAAAACTTATGAAATTATTATTTTTGAAATGGTAATAATTAGGTCATTTATTAATATTTTTATATAATTTTATTTATATTTACATATACCGCGAGTTCTTATAAAACGTATAGAGAAAAATTATACATATAAATTGACAATAATCAATTGATAATGTTGATTTTATCATAATTTTACAAAAAACAATAAAACCTTGATTACATTGATTCTGATTATTAAATTACATATCGTTGTTATATCTAAAACAAAAAAATAATAAATTGGAATGCCGAATAAAAATTTGTGGAGAAATGTATTTTGTGCATGTTGGTACTTTGAAATCTAGTTGATAGTTGTGATTTATATAAAATTTACTGATTAATTGTTCATGTTCATGATCATGATATAATCAAAATGTTGCCAGAATGTAATTGGATATATTGAAAATTTTAGTTTTAGAAGTTTCATCTTTGTAGTTCTTTACATAAGTTAATTATAGTTACATAATTGAAATATAATTTTGTAAATATATTATAAAATATTCAAAAATTAATAGAACCATTTTAAATAAATAAATAAACCAATTTCACTTTTTAGAGTTTGCTTAAAATGGGCATGATTTGCTTTTTCATGATTTATATACCAATTATCCAATCAATTTTTTTTTTCATATGTTATTAAAGCAACTACTTAATTTTTGCATTTAAAATAAATCGCTTTTATTTGTTAAATTATATATCATAATTATATAAGAAAGAAAGATAGATAAAAAAAACCAAACTCAAATATTCAAACATAATATTTTTTGTTTTTTTATTTATCGTATTTATTAATCATAATATTCGTGAATCATATTTTTTACTTTTCAATTGTGTATATATGAAATATATACTACAAAATCAACATTATACACATTCAATTGATATTCATTCATTCATTCATTCATTAATGATTATATTCATATATATATGTTTTACTATTTTTTTTTTCATGTATATATATATATATATATATATGATATATTTATTAGGAATGAATATTTATATAAATGTGTATTGTAACCTTTAATTAACTTCGAGTATTTATAATTTATTTAAAATAAAAATTTTTTTTTCATTTCAAAAATATATCAATACAATATAACAACTATTTACAAACAGATATTTACTTTTATGTGATCATTAATAATCATAATCAATTATATATTTCTTGTGTGTATATAAACCATAAACTATATATTATTTATATGCATATATATATATATATATAATATATATATATATATATAATATATATATATATATATATAATATATATATATATATTTATATAGTTAGTTATATTGATATATGTCTATTTTTTTATAACAAACTTTTATACTCTATTACATTGACGTTCCTTCTTCATTATAACTTTTCTCGTTTAAATAAAGAAATTTTTTTATTTAATTTTCGTGTTCTTTATTTTTCTCTATATTTAATTTAATATCATTCAAAATTTTTGATTAATACATAATTTACGAAATGTCAGATTTTATTGAAAATCTATTGGTAAATTTAGGTTTTTAGTTTATACAAAAAAATTGATTTTCTGATCCTGAATCAGTATCAGTTTGAGAATTATTTAAATAAAAAGTGTTCAAAGTTCTCATAATTAATTAATGTGGATCTAACAATTAGTTTTCATTATAAAATCTATATGGTGGTACACTATTTGTCAGATTCGGCCCAAACTACCTGAAGAATTGCCCAAAATAGACGGGCGCTCGATTTATTTATGCAATCTATGTTATACGACAGCTTTATTCCATAATTTACAATATTGATCTTGAAAATGTAATAACTACCTTATAAATTGAACCTCCGTGTTTTAATTTTTTTTTGCATTTAAGTAGAAATCATATATACGTAGATATACACAGATATTAATATTAATATTATAAAATCGATATTAAACTAGTTTTTTTTTTGTGTTTTGCTTCATAAAAAAAAAAATAAAAAATGCTTCATAGTTTGATTAATTTCAATAGCAATTTATATATGAATGAAACTGTGAAACTATATTATAAGTCTGTATATTTTCTTAATTTCTTTTTTCAAATTAAAAAAATTCTCATACGATATACGTATGATGCACATAATAAAGGTGTCTTTTTTTTATTATATGTGCGGATAAATTTTTTAAGCATTATAGTATATATACAAGAAATTCAAATAGTTATGGATATTTTATATGAATATATAATTATAGTTGTAATACTATATTTTTTATACAAAAAAAAAATAATAAAAAAAACGGCACAACACTTTTGGCCTTAATTGAAAGTGATTGGAAATATTTTGTTTTGTATTTCTTTTATATGGTTTAAAAATTTATTTATTTTTTTACTGTTGAACATTGAATCTATATAAAATACCATCGAGTATAACTAACTAGTATATATATATATATATGTATGTTTATAAATATATTTAAAATTTGTTTACTGCATGCTGTCTATTGTAATAACAGAAGAAAAAAAACACAAAAACTAACGATATAATAGTTTCTATTTATAATAATATATATAATATACATTACCAATAAAATATTTTATGTATATATTAGCAATATATAATAAAATATTTATAGTAAATATATAGCTCGTTAGGTATATATTTCATCTAATAAAATTGAATTAAAATAACCGATTTTGCAAAATGTGAAACGTGCTTAATTATAATAATCGATATATATATATATATAGAAAAACTATTATAATATTTATATATTATATATACCTATGTTGCTAGAGCTCATATATAAACATATATATAATAATATTATTATATATATGTTTAAAGTTATGTTTAAAAAAAAATTGTTTTTTTTTCTTAAATTTAAAAATAAAAAAAAAAAATACAAAAGTTTTCATACATGATTGATATTATTGGTATCTGTTAGGTATATATTATATGTAATAGATAGATAAATATTTATGAAGAAATACATCAGATATATTATATTATGATTATATACACATAAATGGAGGTATATGAATTTCGAAAAGGCGAGTATATTAACCTCATTGTACTATTATTTTTATTATTATTATTATTATTATTATTATAATAAATTTTATGCATTTATATGTAATTTATATATTGCTTGTAAATTTTGTATATAAATATTTTAAACAAAGAATGAATTTCATTTTTTTTCTCTCATGCTGTACATGTTTTAATATATCAATTTCATATAATATTCATTTATTCATCTGTTTTGATTTGACCTTTTTTTTTATAACAAATATTTATTTTTTTTTATTTTGTATTATATCGGCATACAATAAATAGCATTTTATATATTTATAGAATAATTGTATTAAACACAATCATTTAAATTTTGACATTATATATTCAAAATACAATAAATAAAAATAGTTTTTATTAATTTTTTTTAAATTCAAATAAATGTTTTAAATCAACAAAAGTCTATTATTATATTTAGATAAATAATACACGTATAGAAATCGCTAACGATATCGTCATTCTCTTGTATATTACATAATAATGTATATCGTACAATTTTTATGTATTGTATTTATAATTAAATCGATTGATTTTTTATAATAATAATAATAATTATTATTGTATTAATGAAATATGTATATATAATAATGTAATAATGAATATTTTAAATCGATTACTATTTAAATTTTTTTTTTACTATTTATTAAAAACATTTAATGGTGTCGTTTTTGTACAGATGAGTGGGTTAAAAAATAAATAGACATGGATATACAATACATTCGATATGGTGTTGTTGTGGTAATATATCATGTATCAAAAAAATAATTTTAATTTCAATTATTATATTATGTTTATTTGATTTTTTTTTAATTGAATTGTATTTGACATTAACATACATGAAAAAATTGCGCGCACTATTTATTTAATTTTTTTATAATTTAGTTAATTTATGTAAAATATATAATTATTTGTATATTTTCTATACCATATATTGTTTTTTTCCATACGAACGCCGTCATTAACTCATCATATGCGATTTATATATATACTTGATCTCATTTACATATTTAAATGTTTTTGTTAATTAACCTTAAGTTTATTATAATTACATTGTTAGAATATTTTAATAAAGGCAGTTAGAATCATTGAGAAAAAAAATGGTAATAGTTATCTTAAGAATATCTCGAAAATTTAGCACCAAAATAAGGGATATGTTTATATTGTGAATTGTATATAGCTTTTTTGAAGACTAAAGGGTTTACACTTTTTTTTGCTTTGTTTTGATTTATTCCAATTTTGTTATGTTTTATAATTATTTCCTAATATATTTAAATAATAAAAATATTTCATACCTGAAAATATGTTTGCCAATTGTTGACCCAACCGATGACTATGTCCGCACCCGATAAATGTCCATCATTGGAAAAACCTAAACCAAAATAACCGTGTGTTCGTACTTGCACTTCAAATGTAATATTTTCTTGTTTATCATCAATTTGCCATAATAACCGGAAATCATCATTAAAATCATATGCATTTGACCATTCCATTGAATGGATGGATTTTAATAAAAATAATTTTAAAAATATTAAAATATATTTACACTGATACATTATATAAAATTTCATAATTCTATTTTTTTTTTGTTAAAATTCACTAATTAATAAAATTATTTGATTTCGATTTCTTTTTTATTATATTAATTTAAACAAAAAACTTCACCGTGATATTAATTTCGATATTCACTTTAAAATTACACTTTAATATTTCTCAAAAATTAAATTATTATTGTTATAATTTAATTTTTTTTTATCACATATTTTAATTTGGATTTTATAAAATAAAATTAAAATATTTCCAATTTTCTTACACTATACGATGATGAGGATTTAATTGAAATTTATTAGTTCTGTTTGAATAACAATGTTGCAATTGTTGGTTCTTAGTTTCCAATTGTAACATCTGAAAGTGAATGAATAAATTTTATGGATTAGTTTATGGTTTTATATGCAAACACAAAAAAGAAATTAATTGTTAAAATTAAAATACTTATATTTAATATTTATATCTGCGTAAATAAAAATAATATTTGCATTAAAATTAAACTTGCAATTTAGTCTAATTATATGTATGAAATTTAATGAACTTTTATCACAGTTTCCGTTTCATATATATAGTAATTTTAATCTAATTTTTTTAATTTTTATACTTAAAATATAATGTTTAAGTTTTAATTGTGCGTTTAATTGTGTTCTATATAAAACTAAAATGTAGGTAGGTGTCAAAATATACAGTAGATAATTAGAATGATATATAAAATTGTTGATGATAAAATTTATAGATATTCTAATTGTTCACGTTCTAAATTCAACTAATTTTCTGTTTAAACAAATAGTTATCATAAACGTATAGAATATTAATATATAGAGCAGAACATTCATATATACCACGATATGCATCTTTATCTATACTATATCATCATTTTTATATGTACTTTAATTGTATATGTGAATGCGTGCAACAAAATTATGTGTATAGTATGAACATTATCTAACAATTAATGTCAATCTCTAAAATGTGTATTTATCTCATTTGTTACATCATTTCGTATATAATGCGTGATTTTATCTGTCATTTAATAATCACGTATATCGTAATGGTGTCATATATAATACATCTTGTATATATTTTCACTAATAAAGCATATATTTATTTAACATACATAGAAAATTAGAATAAATATATTTATATATATAGTCATTATTTTCCTATATATAGAAAACAATTTTATATAAACACCAAATTATAATTGTTAAAATCTAGTTTTATACCTTTTTAAAACTTTATTAATTATTATCATGTAAAGAGAATATGTAATTATAATAATTATATATGAAATGCCAACCAAATTTCATATATCAAATGTTTATGACAACCTTATATGCAAATGAAATTTTATAAAACAACATATTTAGTATATGTAAAACATTAATTGTATTTGTCAATATCCTGCAAATAACTAATATAATAAAACCAAATAATTAATATATATAATAAAATCATAATAAATAACATCAATTTTTGATATATTTTAACAACAATATTGAAATTATTAATTTTATTCTCTATATAATAAAACAAAATTCATATGTGGTAAATTATGTGGATATAAATATATATTTATAATAATAAATGGATGATGAATGATTTACTATATAAATATAATATTGCATATTATTATATGAACTCTGAGTTTTTTTATTACATATTTTTTTATATAAAGAATAATTTATATATTCAATAAATCAGAAAAAATATATATAAGTAGTTTAATAATACATATATATAAATGAAAAAAATTCAATCATTTTTATTCAATTGTGTGGTTGTGGTTATACACTTTATATAGATAATAAAATAATGAATTTGAATTTTATTTATATTACATTAATGTATGTGTATATATTAAAATTTTATTAATTTAAAGAGATGTGTTTATGGTCAATTTGTGAACACAAAATATAATTAATTGGTAAAAACAAATTATATGAATTCATGTTTTATAATATAAAAATTTCTTTTTTTTTCCTGCTTTGTGTGTATTGATAATGAACTTGTCACCATTAATGTATCATTTAACAAATTTTTATGATATCATAAATACAATATTAAAGGTTCCAATCGAGCATAACTAAATACCGTCTCATGTATATATATTTAAATCTATTTGTATGAAAAATTAATGGAAACAGTTCTTTTGAACCTCGATAAGGAATTGTAATATTTTCATGTAACAAAATTCTTTAATAAATTCGAGATAGTTTTGACATATACATTTTTGTAATTATTTATTTGTCTATGTTTTTTTTCGATGATAAAAACCTCAATATCAAATTTGAACAACATTTTAAGAGTTGTGGGTTTAAATTTTATAAATGGAAAACCATTGAACAACATGTTTCTCCGTTGTTTTTGGATGCGAATTTCACACAAAGTTACATGTTTTTATTGTGATTGGTTCATAACCGTATATGATTGTCGGACACCAAAACCAATTGTCGGTTGTAAACTTTTTATTCTTGATTTGTTAAAAATGGATTCAACAGAATATCAATCAAACATTTTAAATATAATTATTGGATACATGATTATATGTACATTAATTGAAATGAATTCTTTATAAATTTTTCAAAGCATTTTAGAAATTAATAATAATATTTCCAGACCCCTTATCGTGTCAGAATCAAATTGTCAAGAACACATTTTATAAATAATTGTGTGATGACTTTACCAAAGTTAATTTAGCATTCATAGATACATAGAAAATTTGTGTTATGAATGAAGAATAATAAATATCCTTGATAAAAATAAAGTGACAGAAAAGGTGATGATAAATCTAAAAAAAAATTTCACACATTCGATTAAAAATAAAAATATCAAATTTAATCTATATACAGACAACTATAAAACCAATTACTTATTTTCTTTAAACCAGTATAGGATAAAAAAAACAAACTATATGTTATGCACATTTATGCACTTTTAACATTTATGAATCATAAAAAAAACAAACAAATTTTGTATATTTTTACCTAAAAGGAAATATTTTCTATATAACATGCTTATAAATGTATATATAGAATAATTCGAATAGTCCCAATATGCCTTTGAGCTGACGCCTGTCTGTACTAAACTATTTATGATTTCATATTTATTTATTTTTATATATATATATATATCGTTTATGCCTATTTTTACTATATTATATATATCACATTTTTTTTATATTGATGTAAATTGTTTTTTTTTCTTCTATCTACAAAATGCATGTTTAGTTGAATGTAATATGCGTTATCTCTATATATAGATAGGCATATTTATAGTTATTAGCTATCTATATTCATATCGGTATACGAATATATGTATATATATAGTGATATTCAGTTAATATTTCCGTATATAAATTGTACGTATTTATGTATATAATTATTTTTAAATTTGTAAAAATATCCACTTAAAAATCTATACTATTTTTATCTATATATATTAATGTGTATATATGGTAGATAGACAACGAAGGAATACTTTAATAAAATATATATTCATATCCGGTGTTATGGAATATATGTTTAATGTTTATATTAATTTTTCTCATTTAATATTTATTAGAATATATAATATTTAAAATGTGTTTTAAGGATTTAAATGTTGGGATTCTCATCAAAATAAAAACATTATCTTGTGCGGTGAATATACATAATAATTGTCATGTGAAAAAAATGAGCAATAAAAATATACAACATCATTTAGTACCTATATTTATTATATAATTTCTCACAGAAAACTTATAAATTAATTTTATTTTTTAATTAAATACAGATATTATTTTTTATTTGACATTGTATAAAAATAAAAATTATTTTCAATATACAATGGAATAGCATATAAAACAATAAATTATATCTATATATAAATCCATTTTATAAAATGTCGCGAGCGACTGTTAAATAAAAAGGACAATGTGATTTATTTCTTAAAATATTGCCAATTAAAACATAAAATACAAAAGGATTTTTATTAAAAAAAATTTATTCGGAATTTAATTTTGCTAAATATACGCAGAGCAAATTTAATACATAGTAATTCCAAAAATAAAAAATTGTCCTTTCTCCAAAAAACATTTCACCAATTCGCGTTTATTTTTTATTTTTATATGTTTTTGTATAATGAATAAATTACATCATATATATACTCTGGCACAAAAACAGGTAACGTTTCACATGAAAATTCAAATAATTTATGCGTGTAATATTCTACATTATTTATGGTTGTCTCGTTATCCATTTCAACACAAAAATATACACAATTTAATGTTCATGTATATATAAAAAAAATGCGAAAAAAAAAATGAATCATGAATTATTATTATTATTGTTATATTAAAGAATTATTACTATATAATATATATAAATAAATAAAAAAAAAAACTAATTATAATTTAAATTTCCTATATTTTTTCTATGGTTGTGTTTTTTTTAACATTATTTATGTTGGCTACACCCGATTAAACAATAATGAGTCCTTTTTAAATATTCATTAAATGTATATATATAGGAATATATATTCTTTTTGATATTGTGTATTAATGTATGGAAAAAGTATATCCAAAAGTTTTATTATGACAAAGGAAAAAAATTCCTTCTATTATAAGGTTAATTTTTACACTAATAATAAATAATTTTATTTTTCGCTTTTTTTTTTGCACCAATCTTTATATGTATATACAAACAAAGTTTATGTATTATATACTCAAATATAGAATGCGGGTGGTATTTTAATTTTATATATAACAAGAGTATAAATTAATGTGGATTCAATGTGTGAAAGTACAATTGTAATAATGGAGCAAAAAAAAATATTTCGTGTTATTATATTATATTCATTCGTATATATTTCATGATGATGATATTGATATTTATTTGGCAAAAAAACCCATTGCTAAATACATTGAAACTTTTTCAAATATGGGATTCTTTAAATCCACTTTCAATAATCATACAAAATAGTTACCTTTTTTACTTTTTATATATAAACCAGAGGTATGTAATGGGCAGAATTGATTGCGGTCAGTAATTGTCACAAATATATGATTTACTATTAATCTATTATTTACCTAAATTGATCAAAAATTTATTCGAAACGAAACATTTCGAAACTCTCTGGCTATGGAAACACAGAAGTAACACACAACTTATAATGGGCACAATATGAAATACAAAACAAAAACGCAATATAATTATAACAATATATATACAAAATAAATAAAATTTACTTTTTGTTTTTATCATTTCAATATATAAAACATGAGCATAAAAAAATACACGAATACCAAAAATGTATTTATTTATTTTATGTTAACCCCAATATTATCAGATAAATATATATATTCATATATAGGATAAAAATAACATAACCATATATTAGTTGAATTTTTTAATTTTAAAGGCTTTAAACCAAAAAAACGAATATACGAATTTGCATGACAATTTACCATTATTTGAATTTTAGTTTTGTTTTGTTAAATATATATAAAATAAAAATAATAGTCCCATACAAATTTCACTATAATTAAATATCCTTTTATACATATATATATATATATATATATATACGTGACGTGGTAGTTGTGTGCTACGTTCAGATATGTTTTCTATAGACAAATATTGTACTGACTTTTAATGCTTTTAATGATACGCAGATATAGAAAATATATTATGAAAATACAAATGAAAATGAAAATTTACAATTGAAATTTGTGTTATTTGAATAACAACAAAAATAAAATAAACATTATTACATTTCAATATAAATTTTGATTGATTGCATTGCGTACAGTCAGTTTATGGATAAAAGTACTATCCATATACTGACGATGTGGTTATTTTTTGTTGTTGAATCTCTCAAAACAAACGAAAAATAATTTCAAAATTGTGATTTTTCAAATAAGTTTTGTGATAGTAAGAAAGAAATGCAACCAAAATGATTAGATTTTTTAAATCAATGAATACAAAAAAATACAGAAGCTTTTCAACAGAAATCATAATATTACATAAATGTTTTTATAATTCAATTGCCGAATTTAGATATATATATATTAATATTTTATTGTCGATTTATAATAAATTTAATATGGATAACAATATAAATTTTCTAATTTTATTTTCTTATATACGTATTTGAATGATTTTAATTACCTTATTGTATTAAAAAAAACTTATTAGATAAATATTTATGATGAGTATATACGTACATAATACATATAAGTATTCATAAAATGAACATAAAAAAGAATTATTCAATTTTATGCTTATTCTCTCATAAATATCATAGATATAAATTTTCTTATAATATATACGTTTTGATTATATTAAATAGAATCATGTATATATACATAAAATTCTTATAAGAATATAATACGTGAATTAATCAATATACAATAAACAATATTCAACATACAATTTTTTATTAAATCATTATTATTCAAATGATATCGCCAAAATAATATAATAATAAAAAAAAACATATATATTTATATATTTTTTACCATCGAATGGGCATCACATTTCCATAAAGCATTGTCTGAAAATTATACATAGACATTTTAAAGAAAAGAAATAGAATCTGATAAATAAAAAAATGAAATACCACAATTTCATATTGCAATTCATATGAAATGAATAATGAAAATATATTCTTCAAATATATTTACATACATTTTAATGAACTAAAAGGAATGAAAGAAAAAATGAATAAAATAATATAATAATTTTTATTGATGATTCATTTATTTATCGATTGTATTTTTTTTATATTGTATATTATTGGATGTTCTTTTCCTTATCTTTTTTTTTTTTTTCATTGAACTTTATTCATAATTTTTTATATAAATATTGCTATTCAAATTCAAATGACTATATAGTTTTATTTATATTATTTATTTTTTAACATAAAACAAGATATTGATATTCAGTTTTTTTCTTGGTATTGCTCGGTACGTGTGCTGTTATATGTATATGAATATTTTCTCAACACGATGGGTTAACATTTGTGACTGATGAAAAATTTGGGAAAATTGTAAAACGTTAAATTCTAGTCTCTATAATCATAGTCTTCCGATTGATTTACTATTTTATTCACTTTTCCATTTCGTTTGATAAACACTTTTCTATTTTGATATTAAATTTAGCCATAAAAAATCTATATATAGCATAATTATAAAGCTCTTGCAATGAAAAAAGTTTTCAATATTTATCTTGAATTTGATAAAGTTTACCGGATCCCCTTACAATAATATATAGAATTATTTACTTCATTGAATAAGAATTAGAATAATTTAATATATTTAATACACGTACCTTTAAACAAATGCATAAATAAAAGATGATTTTAATAAAGTGATATATAATTTATGAATTGTGAATGCTAACATTATTTTAAATATATATATATATAAATTATATTATTGTTATTATTATTATTATTAGGTATATTTATTACTAAATTCATGGCTAATTTATAAATTTAAAAAATTACTATACCACACCCTATCATATACATATAATTTAAATATATTTGTATGGTGATGGTATAACCATAATGCAGTATATTATATTATTTATATTTTTTCTTTTTAAATTGTATACTATCATAAATAATAAATTTGTATTTTATATTATAACTATATCACATGTAAATGAACAAATACAATAGAACCAAAAAGAAAAAAAAACTAAAACAGAATCACATTGTCAACATATAATTTTATAATTAACTGTGATAAATGATAATATGTAGGTAGGAAAGGAAGGTATATGTTTTTTAGCGGCTCGATTCTTTGATGTTTGACTTTATTCATTGATTATATATATTTATATTTTATTAACAAAACGACGTTTTAATTTTCTTCAAGATTTTGAAAAAAATAAATAAATAAAAACATACATTCAAATAGAAATAAAGTTTACCTATATATTGAATTATAAAATTTAAGTATATGTTATGGATATTAAGTATATGGAACATTTAATACAAGATTTTATGGTCATATGCAAATTTTGTGGATATGTATTTTATTGTTATCATTTATTTTATATATATAAATTATTTGATTATTCTATTTATCAAAAGAATAACATTTTTAGTTTCATTTTTCATATAATAATATAATTCATTTGTAAATAAACCAATTTTTTACGCAATTGTTGAATAAAATTTTACTTGAGCATATTTTTTATAATGACTTTTTTACTTTGTTTACGAAATTGACCCTTAATTTATTAGTTTTGATTCCTTATAACTCTTTAGTAAATGACAATGATATATCATATATTTTTCAGTAATTTTCCTATAAAAAATATGTAATATTATGATTTTCAAGCTTTAAAAGTAATGTGAGGAAACTGATAGTATTATTTTTAATGATTATTCTAATGATATAAAATTAAACGGTTATCTTAAAAAATCTACAATTTTTATCAAAATATTGCGTTTTTTTACGAAGTACAACTATTGTTTATAATTATTTTTACAATGCCAGAGATTGAAGTTAATTGAAGGTATTGATATATAATAGTCTTTTAAAATTATTTATATTATGCATATACGCTGCGATTATCTTAGGTGAACCACCAAATGTAAAATCTTAATAAAAATCTTTATATAAATTTAGAGATTCAATATGGTATCAATAATGTATGTAAATGTGAACCGGTTTAAAAGAATGAATAAATCAATATTTTTTCGGTAGTTTTGTATTTAATCCATTTATATATAACAAAATACAAGCAACAAAAAAATTAACGACATTTACCTTTTAATTTTTGTAATATATAATAAATATAGTGTGGACAACAAATATTTATTTATTTTATTTTTATTATTATATATTTTTTCTTGCTTTGGTTTTTGCATATTTTAATTTGGTTTTTTGTTGATGATCATTCTTTTTTTGTTGGTGATTTTTCTGTTCCCAAACAAGTCACATATAATAACAATCAGTAGTTGTTTAGTATTAATTTAAAAAAAAATGCTTCATAATTAATTTTTTTTATTTTATATTCCTCTGTTTTAAATGATGTCTATAAGAAATTAGTCATATTTATGTAAGATTAAATATATATTTGAAATTAAATTTAATATATATACTACAATATAAATATTATTTTTAATTAATGGTCAACAACATGTTTTTTAAAAAAAATATACAAAATGTGTACTAATGTTTATTCTATTTATTATTTTTTTTTTCGGTATATTCATTTGTTTATTAATTTTGTTGAATTTAGAAAATGTAGAAGTTTTTTTTATTTTGTTCTTATATATAATAAGATTATAAATTGAATGGTTTGGAATGAATAATGAAGGTAATATATATTCGTATATTTGTAAAAGTTGATTAATCGATTTGTAAATTAATTTAATTGAATATATTAACATGATTTTATTGTATATGTGCGGTTATAATTATTAATTATTATTTTTTGTTTTAACAAACCAAATGATAGTTTTACCATCACATAATAATTGGTTTAAATATTGTATAATTCAAGAAAAATATGTTGGTTGCGGTATAATATATTTTTAGGAATAGTTGGAGTTAACTTTTACAATAATGAAATTTAATAAAATAAATTACATATGCCCATGTAATTTGTTTTTGTTAAAAATTTATACACTTTCCGTCTATTCATTTCACTGTTAATTTACCAAAAAAAAAAAAGAAATTTGTTTGGTAATGTCTAATCGCATGATTTCTATTATAATAGGAAGTTTTAAAAATTCTCATAAATAAAAAAATACTATACAAACCAAAAAAATTATAATTAAATCGACATATGGTTTATTATTTCAGCCATATATAATTCATATCTTATACATAGTAGCATAGTAGATAGATGAAATTGTATTAATTTTTTTTTATTTGTTGAAGTTGAATATTTAACAGTAGTATAATCACCACAATTTAAGTATAACCTTATTTTCAATATAAAATTATCAAAACACCAGAAAATGTATTTACAAAAAAAAAAAAAAACACCAATTTTTTTACAACATCTTTGATTTGAAAATTTCAAACAGTTTCATATAAACAATTACAAGCCCAACAAAAAAAATCTAATGGAAACAAAAATACATATTCTTTAAAATTATGTCTATTTATAAAAAAAAAATAAATAAATTTCTAATCTAAACAAAATTTGATATTTTCCTTATTATTAGTACAAACGATATCGTTCATATAAATACTTATTTATATATCTATCGGTATAATCTGTATAGAATTGAATTTTTACAATACACAAACATATTTTAGAATATTCTCTATACAATATAATTGTTCTTTGCATTATTATGAATCATATTATACCAGTGATTTTAATAATAAATAGTATTTTTTGTGTCCCAGTTATCATCTACAATAAATTCAATGTACAGTTCTCAGTTTTTCTTGTTCGATACAATACAAATTCAAATAAACAAGTTTTAAAATTTTGTAAGAAAATTAACACATTAAATAGATTTTTGTAAAACATCTTTAAACTTTGCTTTAAAAAAAAAATTATATAAAAAATATTCATCGGAGTTTTTGTATTTGGACATAATAATCGTTTACGATAATTTAAAAAAAAAACATTTTTTTTTAATAATGATGAAGATAAATGATTTATTATTTTGATTATTCTTATTATTGTTTATTATATTCTTTTTTCGTTATAATAAAATATGCTTATATTCTATGGTAGTGGTTCTCTATTTATATAATAAATTAAAAATTTAATTCTTTTCTCTTTTTTTTTTTTTGTAAATAAGCAGATTAACATTTTATTTTTTCTGATATTTCTATTGTGTATATTATTTTAACAATCTTTGAATATTCTGGCATTATTTTTATAATCGCTAAAAATACTTGTAATTTATTCAATAAAATTAATTTATGTGAATGTCCTAAGAAATTCCATTCTAATATATAAATATTAAAGTAATATTGAATTTTATTGTTATTGAAATTCAGATAAATTTGATTTTGTATTTTTTCATTTATTAAGGAAAATATTATGGTAATATTATGTCTGTTGACAAAATACCAGAATATTGAAAAAAAAAAATATTGATGAAACTATATAAACAGATTTGAATATCCGAATATCCTTACTACTCATTGTCAGCACATTTATATTGTACTAAGTGATAACTACATTTATGTTCAAATATGAAAATCCACGTATTCAAATTAATAAGCATATAATTATAGTAGTTATATTACTCTAAAAAAGTAGCACACATTTATCAATCCATAATAAACGGCAGTTGTTTATCAAAATATATTAAATCAACAATAAATCAACGAATAAATTATACATAAACAATTAACTATAAATAATATAGGGAATACAAAAAAATATTTATCGGTTCATTTATTTACCCATTATTGTACTGAAAATATATATACCCCTTTTTTAACTATATATACAACAAAAAAAAGTGAGTTATCGATCATCGATATAATCGGTATCCTTTTATATAAAAAAAGAGTTATTTTTTTTAGTATTATTATAATATCGAATATTTATTATTATTTTCGATTGTATGTTTATTAGAGAAACTATCAAAATAAAATAATTTTATATGGATATGGGTTTATACAGAAAAAAAAAAGAAAAGAAATTGAATTCATGTTTTTAAGTGTGCAAAAATGAAACGAAACGAAAGAAAATTATATGAAAAGGTTTTAAATTAAAAAAAATAAAAATATGAAAACAAGTATATTATCTAGATTATACATTTTGGATATAAACATAAAAAAATGAATTGGAACCTTTTATATTTGATGAATATATATACATATAGTGATTATATAGCAGCATGGCTATAAAAATCATAATAAAGGATGTCTATTATATTATATATGTATATACAAAATAATATTTATATATAGTTATTATTTTACTATAGGTACAATAAATATGTTAATGCTATAATAATATACGGTTAATGCAAAAAAAAGGAAAAAATATATATGTATATAATAGGAAATATTTGAAAAGTTTATCATATATTTACTCAATGAACATCCTATCTCCTTTTTATTTTACTTTTTACTTTATCATCATGTGTGCTTTACTTCAAAATAACAATCAAATCAAATATATCTCAAATTTTAATCTACAATTTTAGTCCTTGATACATTTATACATATACACTATACAGATATATTATTATTATATATGGCATAAATTTGAATCAAAATAAATTTTATTAGTATATCGTCATTCTATATACATATGGATTATAAACCAATATTACAAAAAAAAAAAAGAAATGTATATTCAATACAGTATATAATATTAATATTTTTTTTTTATTTTTAATATTGCTATATAATCTTAACACATATATTGTAAAACTTTGATTCTTTTGTCACACATACATGATATGAAAATAAAAGTATTAACATTTTTTTTCTTTAGAATATTTTAATTTTTTTTTCTGATTCTATATATTTATTTTCTATACATATCAACATATTGCTCTTTTTTTTTCATTATATATTACATGCTATTATATTGACGGTGAATAGAATCAAAAAGAATAAGAAAAGAAAAAATATTAAAGTAATATATATTTGACGAAAAATATTTAAAAAAGGAAAAAACATCTGCTTGTATGATGTGGACTATATATAATACTATTGTGTCGGATAAAGTTTATTTTTTAAGATACATACCACCAACCAAACTAAATGATAAAATATACAGATTGGAAAAAAAAACTGATTGTGAGTTCATTTTTTTTTTTTTTTGTGTTTTGTTCTAAATTCTATATGGATGCGAGACAACATACCTTAAGTTTTATATATGAATTCGTTCATATTTTCAATTTGTTTATATTCATTTTATATGACGCATACCATATCTGCATATAGGAATTTTATATTTAAAAAATACTTAGAATTCTTACATACATATTTGTAAGGTATCTCTCTTTGGATTATAAAACATTTTAAATATTATATATAAGCATATTTATAGAGGTATTTAATTTATGTGTGTAAAAAATATAAAATTCACATTTTTACGTATAGTATCAAGTATATGTATGCTGAAAACATTACCTTTATTATTGTTGTTATAGAAGGTAAAAAAAAAATCTAAAGAATACAAATTTTCATGATGACATATTAAAATGTATATAGCACTAAATTCTGGCTTTAACAAAATACAAATCAATATTTGAAATTATCCAATGTTTGAGTTTGAGATATCTATAAAAGCATCTAAGATATACCAATGAAATAATCAATATCTAAATATATAATTGAATCCTCATCCTTGCGATGGATTATTATTTAAATTCAATTCGTTTTTCGTATACAAATCAAACCAAAAAAAAACCCCTATATATACAAAACTCATTAATTTTTTTTTGTTACATATGAAAAAACAATTAAAATAACAATAACATTCGATAGACGAATAAAATAAAAAGTTTTTATTACTCTAAAATTTTCTTTATCACATATAGAGCGCGTATATATATAATTATTTTAAAATATTATTCAAATTAAACTACCGCATTTTTTGTTATTGTATGACACAACGATAAAAAATTGTATTTTTTACACAATAAAATGAAAAAAAAACCAATTCCGGATACATTACGTATAGAGTCCAGAGGGTTGTCGTGTAACCGCAGGTCATATTGTATATATATGAACTAAAAACCAAATAAAAAAATGCACTCAATTATTCGTCATATAATATTAATTCTATATAGAGTTTCCACACAATTGAATTTATATAATATATATAATAAAATTTTGTATAAAAAAAACCATATATAAAAAAAACCATATATATAAAAAACCAGGAAAAAAATAAACTCAAAAAAAAAATAGAATCGATAATTTATATAATTTTCATACGTTAACAACTTATTAAAAATAATTATTTATACAATGTGTTTGAATGTGTAATATATTTAAATTATATATACATTTTAGTTGCTATTGAAAACAAAAATATTACAAAATGGTTCCCTTTAAAAATAACTGGAGTTAACCCTTTTTATTTTGTTGTTGTTTATTTGAATATTTCAAAGAATTTTAAATTATTATATTTAATAAATAAATTGGTCTGAAAAAAAAATTGCTCATTAAAATAATTTTGTATGTATTCATTAATGGGTATTGTATTGTATATTGGAATATATATAATAAATATGGTAAAGACAAATTATTTTTTATTATTAAGGTTAACACTTTTTTAGCATATTTTTCTTTCAATGCATATCATCTGGTCTCATTCATATAATTGAATTAGGTTATATCTATTCGATTTGAATTAATATAAAAAAAATCAAGGATTTCAAGTGCGATTGTTCTTATTATATACAATTTATAATACAAACTACAGAAGTACATACTTATCGCTCGTATTCATTTAAAAAAGTTTAAATATCTTACTGATTTAACCGTCAACCAAATATACTTAAATCCACTGTGATGTTTTTGGTATGAAACGTTATCATCTTTAAAGTAATCAGGTCGTTATGAAGTGCGAGTATGAATAAATTTAATTTTTCCATTAATTCAATATCAGTTTTCTTTTACCTATCGCATATTCAATACAATATAATTTGTTTATTACAATTGAAGAATAACAAATTTTCTTCTTTCAAACTCTTACCAAAATTAAATAAAAATGTGAATCTTATTAAATGAAATAATAAATCATTTCATTGTGTTGATTTATGAATTATATACTCACTCTATCTACCTATACGTTAAAATATACCTATATATAATTATAATTCTAAAATCAAGATTTATATTTCTCTTAATATATTCATATATATATATATATACAAACTCATCGCAAGTGAAAATTTTAATTCAGTAAGGGTAAGTCAAAATGAATTCGGTTGATGTCGGCATCGTGAGTATGTATATAACTGATATAACACACCACCGTTTTCATTTAAAATTCTATTTTCACAGATAAAATTATTATATAAAAATTCTTTTTTTAATATATAGAAATAGAATAATCAATAATGAAAAAAAAAATCTTTCATGAAAATAGGGAACACATAAATTTAATCTAATTATACGTAAAAAAAGATATAACTTCATTCATATATAGAGTTTATATAATTTAAATTTTAAATACATTCATTTTTTTTTCTTTTCATTTTATTAAAATCTCTCTATTATAGAAACACTCCTATATAATAATTTTAAAGGATAATAATGACATTATATTAAATTATATACATTTATATATATTTAGATATACAAATGAATGTATGAATATAGTAATAATAAATATGCAAAATCTATATATTGTATATATAAATATATATATATATATCCTTTTATAAATTGCTGTACATAAGATAAATTTAATATTTAAATTTTTGGTTATATTTGAAATACAATTTATATATATAAATATATTATGGTATTGTATCTATAAACACGTACATTTATATATATATATTTTGAATAGATAAAAGTCAAAGACTGAAGGAACAATATATCTATCTATATATAGATTTATTTATATAATGGCATTCCCTAGAGTACTACAATTCTTTGATAGCATACATAAATACACATACAATTCTATATATGAATGTATATAAATGGTACGTATAGTTAAAAAAGTATACATAAAGTACATACAGGGTATATGATTTTAAAGAAAATGTGATTTCGGTAACATAAAATAAACAACAAAAATTTAATGTTATATGTCTGTGGTTAAATTAGGTCATTCAGGAAATGCTGAGAAAAATCTGCCCAGTATGGTTTATTAAACTATTAATATTTCTCCTTTCGCATCCGTTAATCATATTTATTTGATTTTAACGCATACTCCAAATTTTAACATAAACCATTTTTCAAAAACTTTTAGAATTTATTAATACATTTCATTATCATACATTCTGTATTTAAATTATAAATCTATACGTAGAAATCATCAAAAATATTCCATGTCTATTTTTTGTCATTAATAGAGTACCGCTTATATACAATATATTTTCATATCTCTATATATGATAAAGCGACAGATCGACAACGACATAATTTCTATATGAAATATGAATATTATATAACGATTATTATTTATATGTAAAAAAAAAAGAAAATAATAAATAGTAAAGGATGAGATGTGGAAGAATATTGTAATGTTTTTTGAATTACAATGAGTTGTAATGAGAATTTTTTTTCCCTATATATATTTGCTTTGTGTATACATTACAAAATATGAATATAGTCATTCGTTACAATATTTAAATATAGAAATTATTATAAAATATATATATATATATATATGTTTAAATACAATAGTATTCATAATAATAGTAATAATAATATATGTATTATTAATAATAACAAACCAGCATAATTTTTGATTTCATAAATGTATAAAAAAAGAAATAAAATAAATTAATATTCATCTTAAATACCGCATGGTATAGTATATTTTAATAATAAAACATTTTAGTAATTTATTGTCACGATACATGTAAATTATTATATAATATACATTATATATGTGCCTTTTTCGATATATACAATAATTGAAAGGATATTTTATTTTATTTCAGTTTCTTTTGTTTGGTTTATTTGAAAAACTATCGTTGCATTGTATTTTTTGTTATATTCATTATGGTAAATATAACACATAATTGAATGACAAAAAAATTATTAATTTTTTTATATAAATAAATTAAAAAATTTTCAAAATAGTAATGAAATACAGTAAGTCCGAAAATCATTAAAAAAATTTGGTTTCAGATATTTATAAGGATTACATATCCTTAAAAATAGGACAATTTTCCTTTCGTTGAATATAGAATTGATTAACCTGTATTCAAATGTAAAAAATTTTGTAACATTGTTTGAATTGCAAATAATCACTTTTATTGATTGGCTAAAGTATAAGATGTGCCAATACCTTCGCAGGTAATTGTTGGATTTCTTATCTGAAGGTTTGTAACCTTTCAACGGTATTCCTATTTACAGGAAAGTACAGTAAGATAAGTTACACTATCTGTTATACAATGGTTATCTATTGACCTAATATAATCATATGATTCTTTTATGTATATATTTAATGTCTTTTACAATATATTTCTGTTGTTGATGTTTATATGATTGTGATGATACACGAGGACTTAAATATATATATTCGATATCACATGGAAAATATTAGATATATGAATATTAAAAAAAATTTAATTGTAAAGAAATTATTCCATATGTATATACCATAAAAAATAATTTTTATTTGACAATTTCATTAAATGATTATTATTATTATTATTACTTTAATATAAAAACGTATATATAATATTAAAATTAATTATATTCAAATGAAAACAATATGATAAGAGATGAAGATGAACAAACATTCATTAATTTATATTCTCAACATGAATTATATCTCTATTTCTATCTTTCTAATAATACTTTAAAAAAGAAATAAATTATTTTGTCATAAATTGCCTCATATGTGGATAAGGATTATCTCTATTTTAAAATTTAAAAAAAAACAAACACAAAACATTTAAAAAAACAAGTTATTAACATACATTTACTAAATGATTTGTCATTTATATAAAAAAAATTAAATAAAATAATGCTCTTAAATATTATATTATTGTTAATGGTTTTAAATAAAAAAAACATAATTCATGAATAAATAAATTAAAATTATCGACGCCGCCCTCATATTACCATATTTTTTTTTTGTTTTGTTTTTTACATATTATTTATTCGCGTACATTTAAAAAAAATCATTTATATATAGATTATTATTACAGTATTTATTTATGTGTTTATCGAGATGTAAAAACAAAATATGATGTAAATAAATAAATATTATTGTAAATTGCCTCTTATAAATAGATATAAAATAATATATGAATTAACTCATACAAAATTTCAATTTATTTTATAATAATAACAAAATAATATTGTTTTACATTTCGTTTTGAATTTTATTTTTTTAAATTATCATCATTCCGATAGAGCCGCCGTATATATTTTAATTGAAATATCAATAATGAAAAATATATTTATTTATAAAAAAAATATTGTTGATTATTATTTATCGTTTATTTTAAATATACACATATACAATATATGAAAATATATAACCATGTATATTTATAAATATATAAAATTCATATATCTATCGATCCATCCGCATGTATTTATAATATAATATAAATAATAAAACACATTAAACAATGTGTTAAATAAATATGCATAATAAAACGATAAATATTGATTACCATTAAAAGTTTTGTGCTATATATGAATATTATTAGCATCAGAATATATCTATATTTATTTATATATATATATATATATATATATATATAAATTAGTGGGTATTCTAAATTAGTTTATTTATTTTTTTTATATATTGTTTCACTTGGAAAATATCTTATCTATATAATGGATATTATTATTATTATTATTATTATTATTATATTTTGGTCTTACCCACCCAATTATATTATATTTGTTCAAAAATAAAAACGTCAATATATATAAGAATCGCATAATGACTTATAATTTTTTGTAAAGACATAATTTTTTAACATATGACTATATTAAGTCTGTATATGATATATACATACAATAGATTTAATGTATATACGACAATCGCAGTCAATTTCGATGTTTAATCAATATATTCATTAATCATTTTTTGATAATATATATCACAATAATAGAAAAAAAAAATTATTATTTTATAAAATGTAATTTAACCAGTTGAAATTAACTTATTTTCCACGTCTAACTTGTTTTTTTTTTGGTAAATCGTCGAAAATTTAAAGTTATTAAAAATTCAAATAATAAAATGATTGTTATACCAACTATTAATGAATGATTTCTACTGCGAAAGATATCAGAATGTATACTTTGCTTAACAATTTAAAAATGTTATCCATTTAAATGTAAATGCAGAAAGAAATTTAAACAATTATATATAACTTGGATATATTGAATAATTTTTAACTATTAATGGTTATGAAAATAATTCAGTTATATGCTTTTCACCAACTCATCTTTTCGATCTAAAAATTTACATATGATTATGGCTATTTCTACTATACTTTTGGCACTTTATAAAGATTTCATAACAAATATATAATTTTAAATTTTTTCTTTATTTTGCTACCCTTGTATTTAAAACGTGACCATATCAATTAATAATAATTAATTTTTAAAATACATTAAAAGCTAAATATTTATTTATAGTTTATTATAAGTAAAATTGAATTTATAATTTTAATTTATTTGATATATTTTCATAGCGTAGTATATAATATTCATTTTGTTTATAAAAGCTTTTTAATGGATTTTCAAGAAATCATATTGCCACGATTTTTGTTTTTTGTTTATTCAATAAATGTGTGCAAAAAAAAATAAAATAAATACTAATTGGCAAAAATCAATGCATTGTGCTGTGATATCTATATAGTGTGATTTTTAAATCATATATAATTTATTAATATAATTGTAATTCTGTAATATCTTTATTTGATAATAAATTTGTATTATTATTTTATAAATATAATTCCTTTTAGCACCTCATGGATCTTTTAAATATGACTAATTTAAGTCAAAAAAAAAATTACTCATCAATACAACTAGGTTTTTCTTTATTATTATGATTGTTATTGATAACAAATATTTGTAATCGCATATAAGTCCAATGGTCATTTTAGTTTTTTATTATTTTATATTCGACTCGACTATAAAACTAGGAACTTTGTTCCTTTTTTTTTTTAAATAATTTCATATATTCTTCATAATTTGTACAACTGAATAGTTGTTTTAATGATGATGAGGTTTTATTATGATCTTTTGTTTGTTTTCGTTTAATTTGTTTGAAATGTCGAATCGTACCCACGACCTCAAAATTTTAAGTTGTTTTTAATTATCAAAATTTTAAGTATCAAAATTAAAAACCATCTTAAAAAAAGAAGTGAAGAAAATTAATAAAAAAAATTATTAATAATAAGTATTTTTCATATTGATATACAAAACATTTCAAAGATATTGGTTTTATAAAATTTATTTATCAATACTTTTTTTTTATGTTATTTATTTTATTATTCTTTTAAACAATACATTTATCGTTTTAAGAGAATTCCGAATATTTATATATATGATTTCATATGTTCTTTTTTATTTTTTGGTATATAAATCATATTTAAAACACTACGTTAAATTTATATGTATTTATACAATTTAAACAATATAGAATATATTTATATAGTATAGAAAAACATACCATGATGATATTCAAGGTGTAAATTGCAAAACGTGACTTGACTTCATCTTGATAATGTAACATAACATATATATATATATATACAGTACACATAAATATATAACAATGTTGATGGAAAAGAATATAAAAAAAATTATTATTTTTTATTTAGCGCTCACCTTTAAGCTTCTTATTATTCTTATTCTAAATTCAAACGACTGCGGCGGCGGCAACTTCGGCAATACAATATTTTAGGGCTTTTATTTTATTTTTTTTTATGTAGATATATACAATTCCATATCAACTAAATATCTAAATGGTTTTTATACCGAAATCTCAAAATAAAAATCCATATATACTCAGAGGTATATTCATGAATATGTATATATACAGATAATATATATGATTTTAACACATATGAGGTATTAAATGTTGTATGAAGAATATATTTATAGAGACATCGCGCAGTGTGTGACTTATATCCTTATATATATAAAGAGGTATATGCATATATATTATTTACATTTTAAGATGAAGACACAAAATAATAAATAATAAATATTTTATTAACACCATCATATAGCTTAGCAATATATAAGTGAAAAATATATTTGAAGAAATATTTTACAAGCTCGTGACAACAATAAATGGACGTTTCTTATATCTATTTGGTTATTCAATATTTAATATTTATTTTGTTATATAATTTTTAATACATATATTTAACTTTTTATTTTTTTCCAAAAAAAATATGAATATAGTTATAGTTATTGGTTATAAAAACCTTTACGATTATTTTCTTATTCAATTTTAATACATATGGTGTACATTTATGATTACAAAATTATATGAAGAAATGCATATTTATGATTATTATAAAATGTATATGTGTTTATATTTAAATATATGATATTTCTTATTGTGTGTAATAAAAATATTATATTTATTTTCTTTTCGGTTGTCTTTCGCGTACGTGATAATTTAAAAACAAAAATATTTAGTGCATATTGTTTAATTTTTTTTTATTGTTTTTTAAGAAAATTTTTTATCTTTACATGACCAAAGGTTTTTATATAAACAAAAACAAAAAGAGAAAAAAAAAAGAATTAAAATAAACTAGAAAAATGCAAACCACCACCACACCCAGTCAATATATCTCGAAATATCTTATACATATTCGAATACATAATTATTTTTTTCTTTCATTTATCATATATATATACGAATATATATAAAAAGATTATTATCTAAATTTTAATTTTCATATGTTGATTTCAAAAATAAAATCATATATACATTTTAAAAAAAAAATTGAAATCATATTTATTTTTTTGTTCTTTATTTTTTACATAAAATAAAGCTTTAGGTTATTTTAATAAATATATACATTGTTGAGTAAATTACACATTTATTGCGGTGTTTTTTCTTATGTTTTTACGGAAGAAGTGAAGAAATTCCAGATAAATATAATTTTTTTATATACCAATTTTTTTTTTCTTTTAATATCCATCTGATTTGGTATAGAATATGTAAGCATTCACACCTGAATCCATATAATACAGACATATATGTGATAATATCAATAAAAAAAATTGTATTTTCAATAACAATATTGTATTGTTTAACTTTAATTCATATATATAACTATATAATATCTGCTGGTTAATTTATTATCAAGAACAATTTTCCATTTATCATACATAAAATGTTTTTGCCTTTAGTGAATTTATTCTTTTTTTTTTTATTTTAAAGATTCGCAAAAAAAAAAAACAATAAAATAATAATTTAAATATTATCGCAATTTCTAATATTTAATCGGATGGATTGATTATATACTATAAAATAGATATAAATATGCTTTATTAACTATACATATATATTATATTTTAAAAAACAAGAAATCATTCAAATATAATTACTACATATTATAAAAGTGTCTTACTATGGGTTCGCTATAGGATATTCATTAATCAACAAAATACACTATTTATTACTATATTATAAGTCCTAATCGAAAGTTTTATCTATATTACGAACCATTCAAAAATATGTAACATTTGTTTAATTATGAAATATAATAAATTCATTGTATTTTGTGAAAGTTATTTTCAATTACAGGTATTTTCGAAACTAATGTATATATATATGAAAGAACAGTATACTATATATTTAATTATTTTATTTATTTATAATATACTATTTTACGTAACGAATTAAATAAGGTATATATTATAGTATATAGATATTTCCAAAATGATTGAAATAAATAAAACAAAGAAATTGCATGAGAAACATAAATCAAAGTCAAAATAAACATCATTTTTGAATCTATATCTTCTATAAAAAATCTATCTATAAAATTCAATTCCATTTCGCCATTCATTAAATTAAAATTTGATTTAAATATAAAAATAATAGTAAAAGTGGTTATTGTAAAAATATTTGATATTATTTACCAGAAATGAAAATTGGTTTTGAATGAAAAAATATGAATTTAAAACAGATTTGCTGTCGATTAAATATAAATTCAATTTCTTGGGCATTTGTACATATCATCACACATTTTTTATTCGGTAATTCTTAACTCTTGTGATCTATTTGTAATTGACGTTTGTCTATTACATTTACATTAACAGCAACAATATTTTTTTGAGTGCGTACAATATTTAGTCCAGCCAACGTAGGTTTTTTTATTGTTGTACTGCAGCTTCTTCAAATTTTCGAAATTATTTGGCTTAACCAAATTTTAAAAAGAGTTAAAACTCTTACTTTATTATTGTAATGTAATTTTACTTTCTGTAATAAATAAATGTATATAGAAACAATTAAATATGAGAATATTATGCATATATGTAGATTTCGCATAATATATAATATATATATGTTATGTTATGAATAACAATATTTTTGGTTTTTGTTTATTACATTTATACGAATATGGTGATATAATATCTTAAACACCATATATGAATAAGTATTACCAAAAAATATATACATATATATGGCTATATAGAGCACAAAATAATATATACGAGTATTTGGATTATAATAAGACATAATATAATATATATTGTAGTTCTACGGTTCTACGTACTTTTTGGCAAAACTTCATAAATAGAAAAATGATTTATTTCTTATAGTAAAATATATACTGCAGTAATTAATCATCGATATATGTATGTGGAATATCGTGATAATATATAAATATTCATATGTATGTTTAGTTATTTATTTCTAAATTTATTTAGTTAAATGTTATAAATATTTAGTATTAAAATGTATATTGAGGCGGTTTATCCCCAAAAAAACAGCAAAAACAGAAATATTTGAACCTAGTACCATTTTTGATTTTCCATTTCTTTGTTATCATTTGTGCTCGGTGACGTAAAAACTCTTAAGATGCAAATATTTATAATTATAATTTATACGAAAGAAAATTTGTTTATTTAAATCTGATGAATTCTAAAGGATAAATGTTGTGACAAATTATTTTAAGAATGTTATTTATTTTAAAATCCATACTATAAATCAAATACTTTCCCTATCACATATCTTAATTGGTATATAATTTAAATTAAATTGTGCATTCGAGCTGCATTAAAATAATATAATCTACCAAAACTTATTTAACTTTTTAATGCGTTCAATCGTATATCGTATATATGCAAATTTAAAAGTCAAACAATAATTTATTATACATTATACAAGGAAAAAAAAATAAAAAAATATGAAATGCAATTTTTAACGAAAATTATTCAATGTATATTTAAAATCCAAAACTATATACGTAAATAATAGGGAATATCAAATGCACAGTAGCTATAATAATATTTATTGTTAAATTAATTTATAAATATAAAAAGGCAATCCTATTTCAAATGCATATTTGCACAAAAAACACGTTTAATCCAAAATACGTGCCACTATAATTGGATATAATCATATAATACATATGAAATAGATATAATATTATATATACATAACCAATATAACTAAAATATAATATATTATTGTATTGTGTGTAAAGAATTGAACAGATTTTATTAATTTGCTACAGTTTTTCGATTTATTTTCCGATATACATATATATAAATATATATGTAGATACTGTTATGCATTTTTGTGTGTTATACTTTTTTCTATATATACTGAATTTTGTTACGTTCTACTTTCTACTATAGTTTTATGGTTTTATGCATTATAATAAGTTATATATTATTTATAATATTTATAGTCTATTGTTGTGTTTAAATCGTATAGGTATACTTTTTCGGAGGAATTTATAATGTGGCGGTTATTTATTATATTTAAAATATTATATGATTTAGAATTTTTGTTTATTTTATTATTCTATACCCACCCTTACTTTATTTAGTTTTGTCACACACAAAATTATATTTCTATATGTAGTGAAAATGTTTTTAAGCAGATGTAAAAGAAAATAACATTAATAAAAAAAAAATCATAAAATTATAAAGACATATTAAAGTGTATGTCACAGGTCGATAGTTTATTTTATTAGTTCATCTTATGAACACAGTTAATAAATTTGCTTATACGCGATTATGATATCGTGATAATTGATCCCATGTATTATAATTTTCCTGTATATATTTTTTATGGCCTAATTTTTATGCACATATTATGGGGTGGCCCTACTTTAGCCCTGCCCTAGACTCCTAGACTCGTTTCTTACTCTCTCACATTGTGTTTCTACATCCATGTACGCGACGGCATACATACTAAATCATATAAACAAATAATTATAATCTAAATAAAAAGTAATTTTTATATTAAAATTCATTAAAATTTAAAATACTCTTATAGTTTATGAAAACTGATTCAATGGGATGTTTCTATATAGCTGATTTATATGATGTTATAAACGCTTCTATAAATCTCTTAGAGCATGTATCAGGACTTAATTGTAAAGTGATCAAAAAAATGTTTGGGTAATAAAACCACTCTTTATTTAAACAAAATGTATTTACGTTTATGTAAATTACATATTTATACATGTAATTCGTCGTCGATATTATATATCGTCGATATATTACATAGAAAGAAGGGCCACTGACTTTATATTGACAACCAACAAAAATAAAAATAAAGTATTAGTAAACTGAATAGAAAAGAAAATAATAATAATAATTTTTCTATATCATAACAAATCCTCAATACGTGACTTTGAAAATTATCTGTTATACATATAAAATATTGTTCTTGTTCTTTATATAAAACTTTTTTTTCGTATTTTATTTTTTGCTTATTCTATGTATTCATTTTACTTTTATAGTTTATATGTAATATATATATCGGCTCTGAAGCTGCATCAGTTATCCCATTTCGATCTCATATATATATGTATATATTTGAAGAAATATATTTTTTTTTATTTCCAATGCATTGATGAAAAACTTCTAATATCTTATAAAACTCGCTATATGCTGTTTTATTTTCTATTGATATCACACCATCATTTGAACTATATATACCAATAAAAGACAAAAAAATATATCTTTCAGTAGGTATATTGAACTTATTCGAAAAAAAAAACCCAAACAAAACAAAAACCCATTGACTTTTCTTTTTTTTTAGGATTTTTAAGAATAAAAGACCAAATACTAATAATAATTTTGATAATTTCAAAATATATCACGTTTTTACTTTTTTATACTACTTTTATATTTTACATTATTAGTATTAATATTTTTTTTTTTTGGTTTTTTATTATTAGCTATATATATATTTAGTCTATTCTACACTAAATTAAAGTATGATATTTATTTTTGTAGCATCTGTTCAATAGTTTTTCTTTAATACGTTTTGGAAACGACAGGTTCATCACGAAAACATCATCAAAATAAAAAATAAATAGTAAATATGGGTATAAAGAATATACACCACAAATTAGTGTGAACAATTTCTTTTATGATTTCTCAAAAAAAAAAGTAAAAACCAAATGTTTTTTTTGAAAAACAAATATTTTAAAACACAAAATTACTCTTTCAAAATACAAATAAAACAAAAATGATAGTCAAAGTTATCATTTGCCGAATTTTTAACTGGAATTTATCTTGATATATTTCATTAATCCGTCTATGAATTTATACATATATTGATATATGGATGTGAATAATTGGAATTAAAATAAATTGGATGTGCATGTACCAATTACCACCACCACCACCAGAGAATAATAAATTTCAAATAAATTATATACTTTGTTTAAAAATAAATAAACTCGTTTTTAATTTCAAATTATAATTGAAATTTATATAATAACATAAAAGGCTTAAAAATTTGATTTGGATATAAATCATAGGATCAAAATACTGGCATTTTAATTACACAATTTGAATGATATATACAAAAGATATATATGAGACAGATCACAAAATAAGTGTACATGTACGCAGACAATATATATAGAGATATATAAGAGTTCTAACTAGAATAATTGTAACAATAATAATCTAATGTTATTTATATATAGAAAAGTTATGTATTTCGAGTAACAGTTAGCACATAAATCTTTATAAATAAAATGCACCCCTTCTATATATACATATATTTAACGTTTACAAAACAAGGTGATCGAAATTAAAGTGTTTGCATTTTAAAATTCTAGATATCCTAGATATTTGATAGATTCTTGATAGAGAATGCCAACATTTTTAAATTCTTGATTTTAATTTTAAAGAGAGATTGAGAACATATCATTACCTTTTGATAATTAAATATTTAAAGTTATATTAAAAATGTTTAGCAATTAGTTTAAGGAAAAAACGTGGTTTTCTCCATATACGGGAAAATTAAAAGAAAATAATCAATGAAGCGAAATATAGTTTTTCTTATTTAAAAAAAGCAACATCCTGTATAACATAAAAACATATGCATATTTTATTTATAATAAATAAAAAACAGGAATATCCAACATATAATTTGGACTTATGAGTTTTGTCATTGGTTTCAATACATATATTTATATATATAGACATAAAAATGACATAAAAATGTTTTGTATATGAGATAGTTGTTATATATAGTAATGGTCCATTGAAACTTTCAATGTGTCATTGTTTCTCAATTTTTTTTGTATTATAGTATAGAAAAATATACATACAATGTTTTTTATACATTTTATTATATATATTTTAATATGTAATAAAATTTAGACCCCAATTTTAGTTTTATTTTATTTAAGCATCTATATATATATATATGTATTTAATCTAAAACCATGATTGACATTTTTTGTTTGGATACTGTCGTTGTTTGCATGATGCAGATATAATTGTATAGAGATAGATTGCAATGGTTAAATCCAACACATCAGGATTAATATAATATATTATATATATATTGAATAATTTTTGTAATATACATTTTTGTATGCATATATTTTTTTGTTTAATATTATATATATGTATATACGTTTAACATAACAAGTATTTATATATTTTACAGTCAACTGACTATAAATTGAGCTAAAATAATTTGGCCCCTTTTTTATTTGTCAAAAAATTTAATATATTTAACACTATGAAAATAAATACTTTGTGTATATTAGATTTTATATGGTACACATATATTTTTAATTTTAAAATAAAATAAATGTGATCTATTTAATTAATGTGTGATTTGTTATGCTTAACAATAAAACTCTACTTATATTGTATATTTTTGGTTGAAAATTGTAGGGGAATATACATATGTATATATATTGATTTATTATGTATAAAGACGAACATATTCATACAAGTCATTATTTTATGATTTTATATATATTTACAGAAGTCATCAAATCTTGGTTATATCACGCATTGAATTCATAAATAAATAGTAATCTTATCGCTTCTATGCTAGTGATTTATTTATAATTTTGCTTGTGAATTCGTGTAGAAGAAAAGCCATTAAACAAAAAAAAAACGTTTTCACAATTTATACGTTATATAATTTCATATGGTTTGATATGAAAGTCAGATTATATTTACTGTATATCATATTATTTTTATTTTTTTTGGAAAGAAAAAATTGAAAACCGATGCAATTCTGCATACGAAAATTGCAAACAAAATGAATTTATGGTTCCTTTTGATTGATTTTCAATAGAGATCAACAATTTTTTTTTATTGTTTGGCACAACACATATAGAATATATATTTTTTCAATATGTTGCAATTTTGTATATATAGAAAATTATTGAATGATTGATTCAAATATGTATATAATATGATTTTCACATTCAATTGTTATAAATATGGGGGAACTTTTATTTTATACATATTTCGAAATATTTCAATAGTCAATATATTTGAAATTAATTAATTATTATATTTTGGTTGTGATGCATAAAATATTTAATTCATTTACGAGCACATTCGCGATTATATAAATCGTTAATATTAATCTTTATTAAAATCACATTAATATTAATTACTTAACAAAGTTATAATTATTCCTAATTGCTATAAGATTGATCATTCAATGGTTTTTTTATGGTAGAATCTAAGTGTTTTAATTAACTTTAATAACATCTCATATAATATATATTCACAAATAATAACACATACCTTAATCATTTTTATGTTAAAAATTTTCAATATTTATATAATAATATTTTTAAACACTATTATGCAATCCAAACACATTGAGACAAACCAATGTTGTAATATACATAGTTAATTAATTGTCACATAATCTGTAAATACAAAAAAAAATTCAATCAATATAACAGAAAATAAATGCATAGTTTAATTCTAATAAATTTTAATTCGCTCTTATACGCACAAAACAATTTATCAAAAATTATATTTTACAATAAATTTGGAAACAATGTTTTTGAACAATTTCTATTTAAAATTAAAAATAATAACAAACATAACAAATCATCATGATCAAATACACTCAACATTTATTAATTATAATTAAAGCCAATTGTGTATTTATGAAACCAATTGTTGTGTTATGGTTAAATTTATTTTGTACATGTCATCATTTATCGTTGAACTTTTATAATAACATACTGAATTATAATGAATAATTTATATATATATAATAAATAAATAAACGCTCATAAATTCCACATAAATTAAACTCTTAAATAAATCTGACAATCTTAATTCATCGAACAAATAAATTCTGTTACTCTATATAAATATATTATTTTTTTATTATTATTTTAAATTATTTACTTATTATATATATTCAAGATTCAACACACAGAATTTATATATAAATTATAAATAAAATTAATTTACATTATTTCTTTTTCATTTAATGTTAATTAATATGTTTTTCTATTTTTTTTTTCCTACGATGACAACAAAATGATGACACATATAAATAAAATAATGTTATACATAAATGGAAATATAATTAATTATTATTTTCACACACATATATTTTATATATATTATAATTAAATATCGTCGTGTGTATATGTATGTTGTTAATCTGCAGAATTAAATTTTAATCCGCAATTGCTATATATTTTTTAAAAACCTATTTTTTTTTTTGGCAAATGAAACACAATGAATATCTTTATATATTTGATATGAATTTATAAATGATTATTTTTGGCAACATACAATATTATACTTAATATTAACTTAGCCGCATATTTATTATCTTATACTATATATATATATATATATATATATACAATTTGTAATAAATAAATGAATATAATGTTTTTGAACTTTATCCAGAAAAGACCAACAAAAAAAAAATATTATGGACATAATATATTTATATGGAATCAGATATAAGTTAAAGAAATGATATTATTATACATATATAAACATAATCAATATCTTTCAAATTTAATCAAATAAGTATAACAACAACAAAATAAATAAAAATACAATCCTTGACCAATTTAAATTCTCTATATTATGTGTGGATTTTATTCTATATATTTATCAAATAATTTTTATGTGTGTATATATTCTTAACTATATCTGTATATTAGTATTGATTTGATTGTTAATAAGTATTTATTTTCTATGTCATTGAACATTAAATTTGTCTCAATATGAAATGTTACAACCGTAGAGGTATAGTTTTGTTGTATTTTGCTAGTCGTAAATATAAGATAAATATATTATATCGACAATACATATAGTATATATATATATATATATTCTTATATCAGTAAACGCATATAAGAACGTATTCGAACTTTATAATAAAATAAAATGGATTTTAACTTTATTATAAGTCATGTGCTTTTTTTTTTGCGTCTTCTTATGTTTATTCAATATTATATCGATCTATGATGGACATTATAAATAAAGACATTTTGTTTTGTTGAAATGTATTCGATATATAAATATTTTTTTCTTCAAATGTATCATATAGAATTCGCAGACCTATTCGTCTATGTTTAGATTGACCTATTCGTCTATGTTTGTATACCTGTAATGATTAATGCGTTGAAAGTGGCTCGATAAAAATGTTCTTGCATAAGATAGTTTTCTTTAAATTTATCTCAATAACATTTTATTAAAGACAGCAAACAAAATTAAATCTGAACGAACGATAACCTTTTAACAGTTTGTTTGTTTCAATATTTTAATTCAAATTACTAATGTTTAGGTTCTTTAAAGAAAAAATTTGGTTTATTAAGTTACAAGAATGATAATTTAATAATTGCGATTTTTATATCATATGTTTTTTTCATTTTCAATTCATTTCTTCGATAAGACTAAAATATATTTTTTAATTATCGATTTTTAATACGATTTATCATTTTATTATACATATAGAAATTCATCATTTTATTGTGTACGGAGAAAATGTTAATTAATAATAATCATCATCATGTATTCGGTATACTTTAATAATATAATATCCGCACATTGAATATATGGCTTAAAAAAACATCAAGACAAAGTCTTAAAAATCTATACGCGGTATGTACAAAAATATATACCATATAACATATATATATATATAATATGATATTTTATAATTAATTTATAAAGTTCCCATATTTTATATTAAAAAATATTGCTTCTTTTATGTCGTGTTTCTCATTCCATTATTTTTCTTTTAATCTCATCATCATCTTTCAGGGTTATTAATTACAAGTAATTATTCATATAAAAAAAAATTATATCTTTGGTATACATAAAAAAAAGAGTTATATCGTTATGCATATATATGTATATATGAATTCTCTGTGCGGTATGATAAAACATCAACTTAAAATTCGAAAAATTCGATTTTGTGAGTTCGAATCCTATACTGAAGATAAAAAACAGAAGTGTTTCAGTTATTTTCAAAGATGAAGTTTAGGCAAAGTTGAATATTTTCCCATGCGCTTGATAGTTAAGGTTAACTATCGACACCGTAAAAGCAAAAAATTCTGAAACCAATAAGATAACATGACTGTTGTCAGATGCTGATAAACAAAATCGATGATTGTAAGTGTGCCTTTTTTATTGTATATTGAAAAATTTCTATATAAAAAATATATGTAAATTCTCTATATATATATAATATAAAAATATATTTCAAACAAATCATAAAGAATACATATATACATATAATCTTTATTTAGACATCGTACTATATATACTTTATAATTATTCAGAATAATTGTAAATATACGATAAATTTGATACATATGCATATAGTAGTAGATAGATTTTATAATTATAAAAAAGAATAAAATTGGAAAAGTCTTTCATATATCAAAAACCAACAAAAAAAACATTAGAAGTAAAGCGTAACGAATTATTATTTAAATTTTAAGTATATATATACAGATTTTCCCCTTTTTTCCCATTAAATATAATAAAAAAAAAAAGTTTATTTACTTGTTTTTTACGTGCATTATTTTGTTTGTTATTATTATTATTATTATTATTATATATAGCGTTCATCTCCATCAATTTGTTACTATAATACCTTTTATTATATATATACTTTATAACGTGAATATGGAAAAAGAATATTTATTTCAAAAAAAAAATTATTTTGGCATGGTAGTAGTTCGTACACACGCGGTTTTTTTTATAAATAATTTTTATAAAATATATACAGTACACCTTGTCGATAAACAGCAGCATTAATGTAGCCCACGGTAGTTGATACATATTATATTAATATCTTTATATAGATATAAGATGCCGAAGGTATTTAAAAGACTTTAAGAATGTTCTCTTTATAAAGAAAATAAAAAAAAATTACTAAACAAAATTTTTTTTTTAATTTGTTCTCGTCAGTAGATAGTATTTTTTTCTTTTATTTATACCATCGCGTACATTCATTGCATTCATTCATTCCATATCAACTATATGTATATCTATACTATACCTTGTTTAAATAAGTACTATATTTACGTATATTAGTTATATGAAATCAGAACAATACACAAAATATCGTTTTAATTTTAAATACCAATATCATCTCTTATTTTTAGCTTATTAACTGGTTAAATATCATGCTGTGACTAATCTTACAAAATGAAATGATAATCATTTATTATTCGATATTATATACGGTTGTTGTTTTTTTTTTCGTTCTTATTTCTGTCTTTGTAATATTACCTCTATATATATATATAGAAGAATAAATAAATAAATATACAGTGCGTATTTCAAGATCAAATGAAATAAATACCTATCTACTATATATATGTATAATATAAATATAGTATAGAAAAAGTTACAATAAATTCGATTTGTTTAGGTTTTTTTTTAATTTTATTTACAATATTTATATATACAAATGATCAATTTGTAACGAGACACATATCAATACATTTGTTTTGTGTGTACAAACGTAAATACACATTGATAATAAATATATTATATGATTATATACAGACATTTTTTTTAATCATGATAGTTTTGAATATATTTTTTTCAATTCATACCTCGTTAACAAATTTTTTTGAGATATTTTATATGAAATATTCACTCTGCAATCAATATATGAAATAGATTTAAAATACAAAAAAAGAATTTGTGACACACAAAAAATTGTGTACATATACGTTCTTTTTTTCCATGAGATTTATAATATCTATGAAATTTTTTCTACATATTTGTTTTCTCCAAATACAATGAATAATACAGAGAATTTTAAATAAAAAAAAAAGTTCACTGAATTCAATTTATTATTTAGATTTACGTATATATAATAGATAAGTATTTTATAAAAATATCGCGTATATATCAAATTTCATATTTGAGTCATCAAGTGTCATTTATTAGTGTTTTTATGTGTTTGTGCTGCCTTTATTTTACATTGCGATGTATATTACAAAAAAAAATTGTTTTTTTTATCTAAATACATATATAATATTTTTAAGTGCTTCGTGTATTTGAGATTATTTTAAAAAAAATTATTATGATATATATTTATTTCTTATTCATTCGTTCTTCGTTTATAATAGACATTCGTATATATATATATAAATAATCCGCGTAATATAATTAATTTAAACAAATTGCTTATGACATTTATTAATTTTAATTTTTTTTTTCCTTTTGTATTTTACTTTATTTTTAAGTATATTATTTTTAATCTTCATTTTATTTTTATATAAAAAAATAAATAATGTAAAGAATTCGTTTTTTTTAACTTATTTTGCATTAAAAGTAAAATTTTGTTTATCGCCGTTCTTTTAAATTGTAAAATAGTCTTTAGAATGGATGAAATTTGTTCATAGTTATATTTTTAGATAATGTTTTTTTTTTCAAAATGGAATTTAATCCTTAATAAAATATTTCATTTTTAAAAGGTCTTCGTTTTATATGCAGGTAAATGAAAATTTACTTAATTCATTATTAATATCTATTGAATATTTATGTAAGTATAAAAATTTAATTGCTTTCTTTCATAAAAATCGATATATCGTTCAATTTTTTTTTTGCTTTATTTGAAATACAACTAAAAATTTTATTTGATATTAAATAATGTATGGGAAAACGATAAATTTAATGGTCATATCGAAAAACACATTAATAATAACCACTAATTATTCAACCCTAATTTTTTGAAATATTTTTAATCATATTTTAAACGAAAGAAAAAACACCTGACCAAAATGATTTTTTGAATATATATAATATAAATGAAATTATTTTTTGAATAAGAACATCAATTGGTTGTCTATATATATAAAAAGTTAAAGTTGATGATTAATGCTTATTTGGTATTCTCATATAGAAATTGATATTTGAATAAATGGTTTTGTAAACGACAAACTTAAATAGTATAGTTTTGAAATCCTTTTTCCATATGTTTGTATGTAATGAATCTTTTAATCGAAATTTGTTCACAATCATATAATCACATATATTTAAGCCAAGATTATTTTTATTTTTTTAGTTTTCCTTTTGTTTAAAAATTTGACAGTGGGAATATTCCAATATAAATGTTTGAATACAATATTTTTAATACTACCTATAGTTAAAAACGCTTCAATACCCACATTTAAATGTATAAATGTAGCTATTTTAGCTTTTTACTCGATTTTTTTATGTTATGTCTCTGATATATGCATCCATTCTTCTATACACACAGGCCAGGTGTACAATGACAATTAAGTATGTTCATATATACCATATAGAACCTTTTCATATACACCATTAAATATTTTATATAATATACATATTAAATATCATTCTTAAAAATAAAAAAAAATAATCAAATTTATATATACGATATATTGACAAATTCATATATCACCTTTATAGCACAATAAAAAAAATGTTATTATGCAGTTTTTTTTTTAAATCTATATATATATATGTATAATTGTATATATAAAATATTTATTATGATCCTTTATTATATAAATGTAAAAATCATTCAAATATTTATGATTTTCTTTTCTTTCGTTTATTTTTTCACAAATCATCGTCATTATAAAAATATGGCTTTTAATTCTATTCCATTATATTAATTTGTTTGTGTTATATCGTTGATGTAAATAATTTTATTTTTAGAATAAAATTCTTATAATGTGAAAGATCAGAGGTATAAATATACATATATGCATTAAAATTTAAATATACATTTTTGTAAATTATGTATCGGAAATAAAAAATAGTCGTAAATAAAATATACACACAAAATAAAAATAGGTCTGCTGTGTCACGATATTTTTACTGTATATATAATAATAATATAGCACAAATTTATACTGAATATTACTTTTATAGCTATATCTATACTTTTCTACATATAGTTAATGTAACAGAATTTTAAACCAAACCCATAAATTTTCTGAAAAGAGAATAATAATAAAATAAAAAAAAATGCAACATATTTGTTAGTATTTTTTTCTTATATACCATATATATATATTTATAGAGTTGTATAATATCTTTACATCAAGATGAAAAGTTAAACTACGTCACGTTTTGCAATTTACACCGTTCCATATATTTTGATCCATCTTATAAATATCTCTCGATATATGATACATATATATATAAATATACAAAAATCATCTGGTTGAATTACGTTTTTTTTTTCAACACAATTGTTTACTATACAGACATATATATTGATGTATCATTAAATTACTTGAATTTTATATCGATATGTATAGTTTTTTATACATTATTATAAACTTATTTTATGTGATATTATTAGATAAAAGAAAAGTGTATATAAAAATAATATGATTTATATATTTTTTTGAAATAATGTAATTTGATAAATTTTATTTTCTGTTTCTTATTTTTTAACTTTATATACGTTTATATATACTAAAACACGAATATTGTAAATATTATATATAAGAAAATTCATGACTATTTTTTATATTTATCAACAAAATTTATTTTCGAATTTTATGGGTATTGAAAAATTGAGATATATATTTAAAGATAGAAAAAATCGTTAACACCATATAATATTCACGGTAGTGAAGATAATAAATAATATATGCTATTTATTTCGAAATGTTTAGAGGGCATAAAATGTATTTCATATATACACACGTTATGATATATGTGTGTGAATAATTTCGTGAAATATATAATTTAAATATTGTCTATATATAATATTTAGTATTTATAATAAACACTTGGTAATATATAAATGTAGTAATTGTCATAAATTTTTTTTGTTTGTTCGATATATTGTAATAATTATCATAATAATAATAATAATAATACAATCCATATAACACTTTATCATATTATATTATAAAATGGTTTATTTTATTTTCTTTTATGCAAAATATTTGCAAATAAAATATACAATAATATTTAGCATCAGGTTCGGTATATACCAATTGAATGTATTCCTCAACACTAAAATTGAACTGTAATGTTCTATATGAAATTCTGAATAATTTTCTGGCGGAAGTCTTCAATTCAGATCACCATTGTATTTCATCGCAAATGTAATTAAAATAATTTTGGAATTTTGACGAAATTTAAAGAACAATTACTTTACCGCAAATTTAATATATTTATTTAAATCTTATTTTTTGTTTAACAAAAGGATTATAAAATATTTATATGTAAAATGATTTATAATATTATATCAGGATAATTCTATTTAATGTATTTTATTGCAAAAATTATATATATATAATAACAAAATTAATTCATGCAAATCCTTTCTATTGTAAACACCATGAATATAAACAACAACAACCCACAAACACAAAAATTGTCACATCTTAGTATACGGGTATACGTAGAAATAAAAATAATAACTACCAATAATCTTTAAAAAAATTAAAATACAACAATATTTTTGTTAAAATATAATAACAGGTAAACGATAAAGATTATGAAAATATGAATAAATGAATTTTTAACTTGACTTTTTATTTGTGTATATTTCAGATGGGATGATGAGATGTAAATAATATTATTTATTATTATTATTATTATTATTATTATTATTATAGAAATATATAAGAAAGACGTTTAGATATTATAGGTACGTTATGTACGTACGTATGTATATAATGTATTAAAGAAGTTTATCTCTAGAGTAAGTAAAATTTATAGCATTATATCAGCATATGATGAGTATAGATGTTTTATTACAGAATTTCATATAAAGAAAGAGAATATTATAAGAACAAAAAAATAACAATTTTTGATGGGTTTAATGAACTTTTAAATCTTTATATTTTAATTTTTTTTTTACCATATCTAACCTATTCCATATAACATACATATATATGAAGAAAGATATATAATGTAATCATTAAAATAACACACGTATGTAAATGTATATATTAAAGTCTGATATATAGACAAAGAATTAAAAATTATATACATAAGCCATTTAAAAGATAAAAAATTGTGTATGTCATGCGCTCATAACAGATTCTTTCTTTTTTTTTTCATCATTTTGCTTCTTAATTTTTCTGTTTTTTCTGGTATATGTAAAATAAAATTAAAAAATATTCAAAACGATATGATGCTTTTTTTTTCTTTTTTTCTAATATAAATATTTTCATTTTTCCATTCTTTGAATTGACCATTAAAAAGATTAAGCTCATTAAAATTTCATTTGTGAAAATTATTTGTTCTATAGATGCCTATATTTTCTTCTTCGTCTCTTTTTTTTTGACAAAATAATGGATAAAAGTTTTTTAATTACTTTTAATTAATATGTATATATAAATAATGACGATGCCCACAACGCAAAAGTTTTTTTTTTAAAGAAATGCGATATTTATTATATTTATATGAATTTAATTTTTTTTAAGATATATTCCATTATTTTTTTTTTTTTCATTTTATAAAGTTTTCTCACATAAGAAATAATAAAATAATCATCAATAAATTTAGAATATTATAATTATAAAACACTTAAAGGAAAATTCTTGCAAAAAAAAAAAGCGAGAGATAAATAAAATTGAATATTAATGTCGCACTTTTTTATATATATTTATTATATACCATCGCAATATATACCGCATTTATATCCTTACATAAGTTGCCCGCATATTCACAACAAATAAATTCACTGTGTTTATTTAGATTTGGTACATACACGATATATTTTGTTCAGTTTATTAAAAGAGTTTTCACGAGAAATATTTTTCTCAAAAATTATTGTTTAAAATTGGAAAATCTTTTTCCAAAACATCAGCTGCATGAATATATATAAAATAAAATAACATTTATAAATTGTTTAGAATAAAAGTTGAAAAAAAAACACATACGAAGTTTTTTTTTTCAAGTAAATAAGTCATAATTTTAACACACGCTTATTACTATATTGCCTGTATATAAAGTAAAATTGAGTATATAAAAAGCATTTTTTTTTAAGTTATAAACAAACAAATTTATTTATTTATATAATATCACCCACCATATCATCATACACAATATATTCGTATATTAATAATTTTGGTGCATGTGACATATAGAATTGTTTAAATTTATGAACATTTTTTATTTAAATTTTTATTTTTTGGTTTGCAAAGAGTTTATACAATTTTTCTATTTCCTTCTGGTTTATTTATTTTGTTTTTTTAGAGTATTGTAAATTGTAAAAATATATATGTTATATAAAACTATACAAAAATTGTATAACACAGATATAGATATTTTATTTATATATATATTTTGTTATACACATTATTTAACTATTTTTATAGATTGTATACAAAACGTGTATGTATTCTTCACTGCGGTACGACTGTACTGTACTATATATGAATTATTTTTAAACATATAATGTATTATTGTATTTTTGTACAATGGTTTTATTTTTATTGTTACATTTGAATTTTGTAGATTATATGGTAAAATATTATGACATTTAGTTTTGGGTACTCTACATATATTTGTTTATTTAAATTCATATATTTATATTTTATATATATGTAATTTTATGGATACAAGTTTTGCGATTAAGTACACACTAAAAATATTATATTATTCATATGAGATTTTTTTTTCACTGTTGGTATATTTTTATAAAGTGGAAAAATTTTTCATTTTAAATTTAAAACTTTTTTTTATTATATAACTGATATAACAAAAAAAAATATGAGTTTATTTCATTTTATTTCTTATTTTCTTTTTTAGCTTTTCAACTAAATATAGAGTAGGAAAATATGAAATAAAAAATATCAAATAAACTTCCGCCCAAATTTTGTTTTAAAACCAATCAGTTTTTACTTTTCAAATTGTATATATTTTTTCATTCATATTCATATGATATTTATTTGATTTTCTATATTGATATTAATATCTGTGATAACAATTTTTAAGTGATATCTTTCGTATTTTGAAAAAAAAAATCGAACTTTCATAGAAATTGTTACGATATAATACAAAACCTGTACAAATACGTTAAAGTAATAATTATTTAAATATTTCGACAAAAATCAGGTTAATATAATTTGCAGTATTCAGATCTTTTTTCAAATATTTATTGTCAAGTATAACCATTATTATGGTAAAAATGATCGTATATTTTGTATGCATTAAATGTACCTTAAACAAATGAATAACCACAAATTGTTTTCAATTTGCCCCAATATAACATGTAAAATCGATAAATGATTATAGAAATTGTACTCTTTCTGTTAGTATTTGCATATACTCGTCGTTATATAAATAATATAAAATCAATATATAAAATGTATTCAACAAACAAGAACAAATAAAATACGCTGCATATATTAAAATACAAAAAAAGGAAAAAAACATCACAATCTAATAACAATATTTAATATATATACATAATTTATTTGCTGTGGTAAATGCAATTATTTATATATATATGAATATTATTTATTATATATTCATTGTCATATTTATTTTTTTTAATATACATTTCTTTTATGAATATCTATCACCTCGCTAAAATATATACGCGGTTATTAATATCTAATATATTCTATTATATAATGTATGTATATAATTATAAATGCAAAGTGATATATTAACAATAATAGAACGTTCGTTCCATTAGCAAAAGCCATATATATATATATATATATAATAGTTTTATAAGTGGAAAATCAATATGATTTACTTTCAAATGTTTCCATTTTAATATATAAATAGACAGTAATATTAAATGACATATGTAGAACATTAGAATATTAAATATAGAATAATAATAACATAAATGTCTATAATATATAGAATTTAAACAATGTATTCTATATTTAACATTTAATATATATTTAAATATGCGGTTGTAATATACTTTTTTCAAGAGATAGTAATTTTATAGATACGCCATAATGTTATGTATATGTTTTTTGAGTTCATTAACACATTTTTTTGTACATATCTCTTAATGGAATAATTTCAAGTCAAAACAATTATAGGATTTTATTTTAAATCATTAGATGACAGTTTTATTGTTTATATATATATAAATTAAAAGTTAAGTAATTCAGAGTGATTAATATTTAGCAAATAAAGGCATAAATCATTTCTAAATACAATTGAAAAGCACCATGACATGACACTGCTTCCATTTTTATCATACCCAATCATCTACATCATGCGCGCTTAAGTACATTTAATATTCTATTGATTATTATGTACGGTGGGTATATTGATTATATTATTGTATATATCCATTTATATATGTAGGTACATATAAATATATTATTAATATATATATTGTTAGCGTTCATTTACCTTAAACTATATATTATATGTACATGTATAGATATTAATATAAAACGTTTTATACCTATAAATAAATTAATTTTCATAAATACAAAATATATAGAGAAACTAAATATAATTATGGTTAATAAACTTCTGTATAAATATGAAATTAATTGTTAAACCTTTATAATATATATGCATTAATATATAGTATAAATAGTATTTGTATATATATATATATTATATATATAAATATAGAAACATTAAAAGCCATATAAACACGCAAACGAAATAAAATACCAATAAATTATATATTTTCCATTTCAATTATATATGAATTGAACATTATCATAAAAGATATATTTATGATGCATGTTTATTATACTATTTTTACCTTATTTATATTACTCTTGACCTATTGGAACTCTAGAAAGAATACCAATATTTTGATACATTATTTATATATACACAGTGACTCAATTTTTTGATCAATTGCATAGTGTCATCATCATAATAGACATAAAAGATGATGTTGTCCTATCGTAAAAATTATTGAAATATTGAGAATTGCAATAGGCGTAGTAAAACTAATTTGTTTAGATCGGATGGAGGTTTTTTCCAGTATTCTTGGAAGTATGATTGTACTGTTCGTAAATGATTCAGGTGAATAAATTGGGGCAAAACTCAGCTGCAATAAAACAATGACCCAAAATGTATATAAAGTGAACTTTAAATTTGCTTATTGTTAGTTAACACAAAAAAGTTTTCGCGTTAACTATACTTTTATTAAAAATTACTTGAACTGTATATGAAATCGTATTAGTATGTATTTATAATAAATGATGATAAATTCTATTATTATGTGTAATTTCCTTAACACACAAACTTATTAGAAATAATTTTCGTTTTTTTTTAATTTTAGTATTATACATACTATTATGTATAAATGAATAAGGAAATGACAATATTAACCTTATGTACAATATAAATATTCAAAATAATTTAATTTAATAATAAAATAGGTTGTATTTGAATATTTATTATGTATACATAAAAGGTTCAAATAGGTTTTTTTATATAAAAAAAAAAATAAAATATCTAAATAAATTTATTTAGTATTTTTATATAGAAAAATTGTACATAAAAATAAACCATATATTATTAGGCTTATGAGTGACTGACTTTTCTAAAGGTAATGATGTCTAGACAAAAAATCCCATAAGAGTGTACATGTTGAATTTCTTTTTCATTTTTTGAACATGTATATGTTTTATTTTTTTTATATTATACATATTCTGATATTATATATATATATATATATAGAAACCAAAATAAAATGAATAATGTTAAGTTCAAGGTTTGGTATATATCAAAAGATATGAAAGCATGTAAATATAAAATGTAATTTACAATAATAAAAATAAAAATTACAGTATACATGATGACGATAATCAAAAATGTTTATAATATACAGAATTTTCTTCATAATCAAAATTGTTAATCATACATACATGATTTTATATATAGTATATACTTATTTTTTCTATATAAAAACTGTCTTGTAACAACATTTTATACATATATATATATATATAGAAAATGTCAAAATGTCAAAAATATACTCTTGTATAATACAATACACACAGTTTATAATACACACAATATGACGGCTATAAATATACGACAAAAAATATACATATAGCATTAAACCATTATACACACATATTTATTAATCCATTCGTCATCTTACTAATATATAAAGATATAATGGTATATGATGTATATTTATAAATCTATCTATATAAATACATTTCATATATATGCATATATTACACAATTTTAATTAAATAAATATAAATTTTAACAATAGAATAAATTTTATTCAATCATTAGAATTACATTATAAATTGTGTTATTTATTTATGTTTACATTTTTTTTTTGTTTTTTTTTTTCTTTTTACTTTTTCCATGTATATTTTGTATAAATTTATCATATACAAAAACATTTAGAATTGGAAAAGTTTTAATAAACTTTATCTTTTGTTTACATATACGTCTGTATTCTCTATTCAATTTATATAAAATTGATTTAGTCATAGAAAAGTTAAAATAGAAAATATATTTATATATGTTATTTGTATATACAAAACCGTACGTTCTCAATTGTTTATTATATATATAATAAAATAAAATAAATTAAATTTTCACGTATAAATGTTACAAGAAAATTATTATTTTCCATAATTTTATATATATATATCTATAGGAATATATTTTTGTCATTTGTTCAAGGTTTTTCACTGTGTAAATAAAAGTATTATGAGTGCACAAATAAAATATACATTTATATATATATATATACACAGAATATTACCATTAATATGTAAGATTAAGGAGGGAATCCGCATCATAAATAAAGTGATTTGCATAAGCAATATAATATCGTGTATAAAAAAAAATTGTAAACATAAACAATAAATGAAAATATATAATAATAATGTACAAACTATAATACTTATAAAGAAAATGGTCGACTCATTTCATAGGCATTATACAATTTTATATACGACACGACAAAACCGAGTATGTGACTCAACAATGTTTTTATTTTTCCTTTAGTTCTGTTTTATTTGCAAAAAAAAAAAGAAAAAGAAAAAGAAAAATAATGTTAATCTTTTATTCAATTTTATTTTCCAATTGAAAATTTATCTTTCTATATAATAATATTTTTGCAACCCTTGATATGGAAAACAAATAAACTTAGGGTTACATATACAACATAAATTGTATGTATAAAAATAAAATGTATTTATATTCAAAATTTTTTAATACAATAAGCTATTGTAAATAAAAAAAAAAGAATTGAGTAAATTTAATATGAAAATGAAATTATTATATTTAAATTTTTTTTTATTATCATTATACCATTATGTAAATAATAAATAAAAATGTGTAAATATTATAAAGAAAAATTTTCCGAAATAAATATACACTTATTTTTTTATATACATATATATAACTCTTATCATTTTTGTCCATGTAATACATTTACATTACATTCTGATGCAAATAAAAATAATATACTAAAATGGCAAAAAAATGTGTGTGCGACAATTTTAACTTTTGCAAAAATGAAATAAAATGTATTAGCGAAAATAATAAAGAATTTAATTTAAATATTTATTTTTAAATTATTTATATATTAGCCTATAATATAGAAGATTTTTTTTCTTTTTATTTATGGTAAAAAAATATACCGCTGTGTCTGTTTTAATGGAACCTTTCTAAATTATATATATTTTCATTTATATATACAGGCGGTATTCGTAGACAAACCAACAAACCCGAAAATTGTGGATTCTATAACTCATTCGACACAATCGACTAGTGAAAAGGTGTATCTAAATCGTTTCATTTGAAGAACCATGATAAATGTAAAAATTTGCAGAATTTGTCTTATTTAATCATATGAGTTATATGAGATTTAGGATATTTTTTCCATGCTCCGGTGTCCTCTGAAGAGGTTCTTGATATTATGACGGTATGTACTAATAATGAGATTGCACACTTAGCAATCATTGTCATTTCAGAACGAAATAAAAACAATAGACTAATATTCCATTAAAAGAATCCCACTGTCCAATATCCTATTTAAATCATTGTCATGTTTAAAATTAATATTTTTTAAAACTTTTATTATATTATCGAAATGTATCTGATAATCTCTATATATTTCATATATTTTTTGCGACATATATTAAATTTTCAATTTCGATAAAAAAAAAGAACAAATTTTAGTATTATAAATCTTTCATAAATCAAATACAATGTAATGATGAAACCATATATAATAAATATCCAGTTTTTTTTGTGAAGATAATTTTAAATACACTCTTTTCATTATTTTCAATTCTATAGTATCGAATTTTTAAATGCGTTGATCATTTTTTCTTTTACTTTTTTCTATACACACAACACACATAATAACCTATAGACATTTATATATAAAATAATTATAATGGAATTAAATTTAAATTACAAAAATGGAAAAATTAAGCCTACATTTAATTATGTATTTATAAAAAAAAACGAAAAGAATATGCATTATTATATCTTCAATGTAAATAAGGACGACAAAACAATAATTGAATTACAAACCAACAAAAAAAAATTGGGGAGGATTAAAGATATTATTTTCCTATTTATATTTATATATATGTATGGAAATCTCCTGAATGAGTATTTTCTATTCTAAATTTTACAAAGAAGAATTAAGAATCTGAGATTTTCTATTCTTATGTACATAACATAACTAAGATAATATAAAAAAGTTATAATTTATTGTTAACGCATATAAACAACGAAATATAAAATATATTATGTATATTCAAATATGTGATATATCCAAATGAATTATACATATATCAATGTGTTGCTGTTAAATTAAGGAGGGTTTATTTTTTCCCTTCATCAAATTTCCTATACTATATTTCTATAATAAAATATGAAATTTATATTTTCATTATAATTGTACAACATCACTTCAATTGAGGATTAACGGCTATATATGTACAACTGCAAATATTAATATATGCCACAAACTATGTACAAAAAAAAAGAACATAAAAAATAAAATAATAAATAAATAAATTGCTACAATAAAAATAAAATAAATACATGTTGCATTAAGTTCCTATATACAATGGGTACATCCCATGGATGGTGCGAAAAAAAATCTATACATATTTGTTACAGGATGTAAATTGAAAAAAAAAACAATTACAGATCAAATAAAATAAAGCACTTTAATATTTCAATTCAAACTGGGAGAGATATATTTAATAAATCAAAAATATGGAATAAAAAAATGAAACCATTGAAATTAAAGTGGTTTTTTTATATTATTACATACAAAATTTTATGACAATTTTAACCTTTAACCTACAAATCATTTTAAATATAAAGGTTTTTTAATATTATTTTTTGTTAAACCCAATTGAATTTCCTGTTGTAGTTTTGCTACAATTAAAAAAAAACTTCTAGATCGTGCGAAAATTTTTTTAAAATTAAAGAATACATTTTTTTCTAATGCTGCCGCCACTATATACAAAAGTAAAAATTAGTCAATTCAAATATATGGATAAATATAAATATTTTAATTCTCATATCTTAATCGTATATTCCCTTTTTTAACAAACAAAAAAAGTAAGAACATACATTTTGGTTTGGGTAAGATAACCTTTTTTTCATTTTTTAAATTACATTTTTGTATATATAATATTTGAAAAATAATGAGAGAATAAAATATTAAAATAATGTGATACAAAAATTTGTATTTTACTAATTAGGTATTGGAAAATGTTTTAACGAACCGATGGTTAATAATATCGAATATATATTCTATAAAATGTAAATGGTTAAAAGATAAATTCTCTTTATACAAACAAAACCAGCATTCATTTTAAAACAAACCTATTAAAAATAGATATATTTATTCAATGTATTTAGTATATTTATAATATATATATACCTTTTTCGAATATAGATAAAATGTCGGTAATATATGAAAGTATTTTGATTTTTTGTTTTGTGTTATATTAAAAATATACATTTTCAATACATTACCTATATATTATACAAATTAAACTTTCATTATAGTTGGACAAACAATAGTTGAATTGATTATGCGGTATATATGAAAAAAAAAATCTCCATATATATTGATATAGAATTTAATTATGTATGATTCATTCTAAACTAACAATAAACATATAATATATAAGCCCCTGCAAATCCCACTGGATTTTATATTATGTATACAAATCATTAAAAAATAATGTGTATAAAAAAGTTTTATTATATATCATACATACAATATATAAAATAAGTATGGTATTTTATTGTGCTGTATATACATCGTTTAATTGCTTTATAATTATGTTCAAATTATAACACATACGCATGCATATCTATCTATATAAAAAAAAAGTAATTAAATCAAATTTTATATTATATATAGAATTACATATAATTTGCCTTTAGGTATAACAAATAAACTTATGTAAACCCCTTTTTATATTTGATCATATTATACTCAATGATCATATGAAATACACAATTGCAATCGCACCATATAAATAACACCATAAACTATTGCCTTTTTTTTATTATTTGTTAAACTTTTTATTGTAAAAATTTAATGACCAACGAAATTATATAACAAAACAGTATAATGATGGAAAAACAAAACCAAATAATAAATGAAAAAAAAGCGAAATTATTTCTTATATACCCTATACTATAAAAGGAAACACGTTACGAATTCACGTGTTAATATTGAATGAAAAAAAAAAGAAATGATTAAATTGAATGAATTTATAATGTGCTGAAAATGCCTGAAGTAACATTTGAAAATTTTGCAATATATTTTATTTTTTCGGGATATTCATTTAAAGTAATTTTATAGTGTATTATAGGTGTTGGTTATACATTATTGTTTTTTGCGTTTACAGCATTATTCAGCAATTCAGACAACATATGTTTAATAATTTGTTTATCCTTTCGTTTTTTCATCCTTATATAATAATTATCGTATAAACTAGAGAATGTATATATAAAATCTAATAGAAAAAATTTTCGCTGCACAGATTTGGATATAAATAAAATAATTTTTTATAAAATATATGACAAATTTATATATAATCTGAGGTTGAGTCCTTGATAGAAAGCAAAAAGTATGAATAATACCGTCGTTTGTATATGTCTCTAAATGTATCTCCATATTTCAATGAATATTTCAGGGAATGTAACAAATTAAGCAAATTTGCATAAAATTAGCAAATACTCAAATGTATGTGATTTTGTATGCATAAGATATATCACTCAACCGGTTACTCTTACCATTACTGGGTCAGATTAAGGATGTAGGTCAAGAGTCCAATTCTGAAATGAAAAATTCAATCATTTTATTCTTGAAAATGTTATTTTGTTTTAATCATTTCATTACATTGCAATACCTCATGTCATGGTCAATTTTCTAAAATATATTTTAGAACATTTTTGCATATTTTTTTGGTATAAATTATCTCACCAGGATAAAACAAAATAACACATTTACTAAATTATATCATGTTTCATTTTCATTCATTATATAATTATTTTATATAGATGTATAAAGAACGATAATGGAAAATATATAATAAATTAAATATGATTTATAAAAACATTAATGGGTTATATATAATATATATTTTAAAGTGTATCCTTTTTATACAATAACATAATATATACAAAATATTAACATAATTTTGTTTTTCGCAGATATACATTTAGTCATTTAATAATTTATTTGAATTTTCAGCATTGTTTATATATATAAATTTGAAAAATAAATTATGAAAATGTAATATCCTTACGTTATTTTTTTATACATGGGTTAGGTATATATAAAATGAAAATATATATTCATGTTATATCCTTATGAAAATATGAATTCATATATACATTACGATTCAAATGCTATATATACATAACTATATGTATATAAAATTTAATCTTTATCACATACGCAGACATGAATATACAATACGATATTTTTTTATTCATTGTTTTGATTAAATAATTGCTAAAATGTTAGTATATGAATAAATATCTCACATACTACATGCAAAAACAAATCATAAATAAACAATTGTTGTAATATTTTATATAAAATTTTGTATATTATACCATGTTTTATCGCTACAATTTTACGCTGCCAAAATCCAGGACGTATAGCGATAAATATATGTATTTATGAAGAGAAGGAATTATACGAAAAAAAATAAATACACAACACGTAGATTATACAAAATAGTAACATAAAAATATTATATAAATATATATTATAATATACAAATAAAACTGTGATGTGGAAAAATGAGAAGATTTTAACCATTGATATGATTACTATATATATATATATATATATATATATATATATATATATATATGTATAAATATAACAAATCTTTTTATACATAAATGTATTATGTAGGTATATCTTCATTACACAGTGAGATAACAAATATATAATATATATATATAAAAAAAATACTATATGAATTGTACATATACGTATATTTTTGAATAAATCGTAATTTTGTGATGTCGCCAAAGATAAAAGATATAATTTATATTCTCTGTATTTATTTTCCATATGAATAAAAACAAAAAAAAAGACAATACCTAAATATATTTAATATGATATTTTTTTTTACTTATTTTTATATAGATGATTGTTTACAGATTGGATTTATGCATGCTTTATGCATACTTTTTTTTATGTTTAATATAAAAAATGCATTATTTAAGATTGTGATTTAAGACAAAATAAATGAATTTTAAAGATGTGTATGTATGTGTGTTTTTTTCATAGCTTCTGAAAAATATTATTATCAAATCTTTTATTTTGCTCTTTATTCTTATTTTTAAATATACATAATACATATTATTATATTCAATGTTTAAATTTGCCCGGTATACATACATTTTTTTTTTCTTTCCACTTTTAAATTCATTTCCATACGCTATTATTTTTGCATACAATGCTTGCACGATAATCGAATATATTAAAATATATATACCTGATATTTTGTATTTATAAGGACTTTAAAATAAAAATAAATAAATAATATATTCCGAAAATGAATATTACGCTAAATAAAACAAAATAATGTATTTATAGAAGAAAAAAAATAATAACCATACATTGAAAATAGAAAGCTTTTGTTCAACTTTTATAAATATTCTATGTGAAAATAATAATATATATATAGCATTATAAAAAAAATGAATTGGTATATCTATTGATTATGGTTCTTATATATTCTTATGTATACAAAAACACATATTATTTATTCTGATGTGTTAAAGATTATATATTTATATATATGATAATTTATTGTTTATATTAAAAGTAAAACAAAGCATTTTGTGTATATTTGCGCGTTATATGTAGATTTTTAATACTGATATATGAGATCGACGAGGCTTTACTTTACACACGAAAATTATTTGATTTTTTGATTTTCTTAATATAATAACTAAATGTGGGTTCATAGAATAAAAAATGTACATCTATTATTTATATGAATTTTGATAACAAAGAATATTTTACTTTTTTATATAAAATAATTATGTAAATATTTATATAAAAATATTTTTTTTATTATGTTTTTCAATATTTCTTAATGTTTGATCTATAACAATATAATATTTTCATATAAATATTTTGACTTTATCAATTTCAATATTTATTTTCCTGTATATAAGAATTGAAAATTCATCGATGTTTATCGTGTTAATTAACCCATACTTTTTCTACAAAAAGAAAGATATACACATAGAGATACGATATGTCGTCCTTATAGCATTCATCTTGACGATCTTAAAAAAGGAAACAAACAGTATTGCAAGTATAACAAAACCAAATGCATATTATTGTGCATTACAAGGGATTGATTGAATATGACGAAATCAAGAAAACTCGTAAACATTTACAAAAGGAACCCCTTATAACAGATTAAATAAAAAAAAAACTTAAAAATCCGTTAATGAAATGCATTTTAAATGGATGTGACTCTATAAGAAAACTTATTCGAATGCCTTCGTATATATATAAAAATGATAATGAAAATAAAAAAATAATAGTGGACTCTGGAGGTTATTTTTATATTATGTAAGAAAATGTTTTATGTTTTAATTTTTAATTATTATGTAAAAGAATTTTTTTCGTGTTTTATAACATCTAAATATTTGTATTTATTCATTTGTAATAATAATTATTTCATCGTCTTCATATACATCCAAAATGCACATATGAATAAAATAATAGAATTAAAATCTCACAGGAAGAAAAAACAAGGAAATATAAAAATAAACAGAAAATTGTATATATTCAAATTTTTATAATTTATGTTTTTGTTTTTTTTTCTATTTGTGATTGTATATACCATAATATAAAAAAGTTTTATTTTAAAATAATTTTGATTTTTGTGTCTGTCTTCTCTTCATTTATATACATATGTATATAAATAATATTATATATGTATATTTTGTATTGTATAAATGTGTTTTCTTGGATTTTTTTTATATTTTCTTCTTTAAAATAATGCCAGTTTTATTCGAGTTTATTCATCAGATTTTGCGGTGTATTAAATGCAGAATTGCCATATTGGACACAAAATCTATATTTATTCTATTTCTTATAGACGTTTTGTAAAAAAAAAAAAATGTATAATATTTTCATCAAATACATTTTTCAAGTACTTCTTTTTTTTTTCTTTTGATAAAGTGTACATCTTGAAAACATTTATTTTTGAAGGGTATATATACAATATTTGGTTGTGTTTCTGAAGAGATTCTTTTCACACAAAAAATAAAATAAAATAAAAATGTTCTTTTTAATGCAATAAATTCAATCAAAATGATGATGGTCTTATTATTTTTTTTCTATATAAATATTCTTTTACATTTATTCTTAAGAGTTTTTTTCTTCTTTAATTTTAACAACATCATTACAATTGAAATAAATGTGATAACATTTTATAAATATATGTATATAATATTGATTGAATTGTGGTTGAGAGGATAAGGATTAGGAGAAAACGCATTATTATTATTGATTTTATGGTTGTTTAGCCGTTTGTTTTTTGCAATAGTTTCAATTGTGTTTTTTATATTTGTAAGCGCTTTAAGAAAATTAAATTAAAAAGGGAATAGAATATCCTGTTTTTATTCGGTTTGAAGTATTTTAATAAAAAAAAATGTTTTATAAGCATTTATTTCGTGTTATTATAATGAATATCCTTTTAAAACATGATACTCTATAAATTGATATTCAATAATGTACAAAAGAAAAGTGTGACATTATTCGATATCCATCGATAATTATATTATAAATAAAAACCCTTCAGATAGGTCATATATAAAATGTTTAAATTTAATATTAATTGGTAATTTGACACATTCCTTGTTTTACACAAAAATACACACAGTTGAAAAAAAAAACAATAATATACCATCATAATAACAATATATCAATATTAAAAAAAAATTCTTATAAATAAAATGTCGATGAAATTTGTATGATCGAGCGACATAAGTCAATGAAACCATAGAAGAAAAAAAATTTTCATTATATTGAGAAAAAAACATATATGTGTATATTTTAAAAAAAAAAACCGCTATTAACTACAAGGTATAATATGACAATAAAAAAACATACAAAAATAATAATTATAAAGCTTTATAAATCCTTTTTATATGATGCTTTATTATATGTATATATTTATATGCATAACAAATAAATTAAAAATTCAACCACGTGAATTAAAAAAGATTTTTTGTGATATTTTATATTAATATAAACAAAAAAAAAATACGCATAAAATACAACAAAAACATATTTAAGTATATTTTTATAATACAAATTAATTCGTCTGCATTAGCAAATACATCTGTATATATAAAAGAATATTATTATTTAGACATCTCGCATAAAACTCGGATTTTTTTTTCCGTTTTTTGTAATACTTAAATATCACATATATACGAATTATATTCGTATAGTTTATATCATCATATATAGATGTATAATAATGGGTTTTTGGCAAATTCTCAAGAATCATTAAATCTTAATTTGAAATAAAATTAGACTTCCCTCTATAGTCTATATATATATAAATATATATGTACTAATACTATATAATTATATAATATATCTATACTACAAACGAAAAAAATGAAAATCACATTATCTTATATTTCTTTTATGTACGTATATTTATCCATCCAGATATATATTTGTGTAATTCAATGAAAATTGCTTTTTTTTTTGTTTTATTTTGCTATATAAGGGGACGATGAATTTTTTTTAGAAATCAAAAGAAATGTAACGCGAATAAAAGCAAAAATAAAAAATCAAATCTGACACTGCATAGAAAAATATAATTTTTAATGTATAAAATATGTTTTTACATAAAATTAAAATAATCTGCTGATGTTTATCCTTATATAAAAAATATAAATAATAATAAATATATATTTTCCTATTGTTTGTGTGTGTGTGTGTATGATGATATACAATAATGCTATTATTGCAGCATAAACTAACTTTACATTTATTATTTATAATTTTTTTAGGTATACTTATATGTTATGCATATAGAATATTTATATATATATTAAAATATGTATTGTTTAAAAGTGTTCAATTTATATATATATATATCTATACACCTACAGTCAACCATCAATTTTCTCGCAATTAAAACGGATATATAAAGTGTGCAGATTTACGATGCGGTACGTGATTGCCCATAGGAAATGTTTAGGGTGCATGCAAATATCATTATATATATAGATTCTATATATATTTTATATTTACATGACCCAATCAAATGTGCCTTATTGCTTAAATTTACTGTATAACTATTTTCTCTCCCTTTTTTTTTTGTTTGATGCCATTTACCACTTATTGTAATATATAAAACGTATATTATATTAATATATAAAATATATTATATACTAATAAAGTATATTTAGATAGAAGGATATATAGTTAGGTATATATATAAATATAAATTACACGTATTGTTTATGGTTTATACAACATATATAGAGTATATATTTATTATACAATAATTGCGGAAGTTGTGGCTATAATTCTAAAAAGGTTTCAAGTCAACAACAGCATGCGATTTTATATATATAAATATATAGAACCGTATTCATGTAATATATAAAATAAAAGCGTCTTCTATGGTGTGTGTGTTTTTTTTTCATATATACATTTTAACATAAACTTCCGACTAATCCTTGTTTTGTAAAATTATTATTGATATAATATATGGTTCATTTTATGCTACATATGTATATTAATATGCATATTACGATTTTTTATTTACATACTCAGCTGAGTTGTTTGTAAAAAAATGTATGTGTATAGTAAAGTATACAAAAGTACAGTGACATTTTCCGGTCTTTTAATATATATTTATAGAGCGTACTTTTTGTGATTTTACAATGTTTTATACTGTTAATTTTTGAAGACAAAATACGTACAAATAAGACTCTAATAACAAATTACCGTCTAGTTTATTTCATATGTAAAATGTTTAAAAAAAAAACTACATCATCACATTGACCTCATATAATAATACTAATATTAATAACGAAAAAAAAATATGTAATTAATCTGTATAATATCCGTTAATATATAAATGGATTTCAAAACACTTTCAAAACAATAAAGCTTTTTTGAATATAATTATCAAACTATATATATATTAGTATATATATATATATATATATTATAAATAATTTTAATTTGATTTACAAAGAATAAAAAAATTGTATATATAACTACTATATATGCTTTTAAACAATTTCAAAAAAAAAAAAACTTGATTTTATCATAAATTTTCAATTAAGCTAATTTTAATCTCACACTTTTATCTATCTATATATAATAAACCAAAAGCAAAAAATAAACAGAAATATGTATACTAAATTTAAATATAATATACAAAATTTAAATAAATATATATGTATATGTATATTCATATTGAGAATAGAAAGATGATGATATACTTAAAGAAATATGTATAACTTCTGATTATATATTCTTTTTGTATTACATTTAAATAATAAACACTATTTATATTTCTTATTTATAATAGTATGATAAAATAGAAATTATTTGTTTGTTACTTCTTATATAAGAGAATTATTTATACCGAATATTTTATAAAATAAAATAAAAAATAAATGATATTATATTATACAACAGACGTGCTGAATTAAAAACAAAGACGATGATGCGGTGACGATCGAATGAACAACATTATATGATGATGATGGTCATTATTAAGATTATCTTAAACCATTTTTTTGATTCTTCGTTTCTCTTCTTAAATTCTATAATAAATACATTAGCATATTTTTTCGAATAATATTATTATTTAGGCTTAACATTCTTTGAGAAATTTTAATGTTTAAAAATGAATTTCATTCTCTTATTTGTTTTTTTACCGAAATTTATCCATATTTATAAATATATCCATCTGTTTGTGAATCAACAAAAAAAAAATTGCGCAATAATAATAAATTTATCTTGATCATTTAGCATTTTGAACTATATATGAATCATATATTATTGTTGTATATTATGAATGATATTATATATAATTACAACACTGAAATACACACATTTTTTTAAAGATTTCGTTTATAAATACAAAATGTTTAATAATGAAATTTCATTTGTGATTTTTACTATTTTACTATAATGTGACACCTTACAAACAAATTTCAATCGTTATTTAATTTATTCGACAATAAATTTCAATCATCAAGACAGAAAAATCAGTAAATTTTAGATTCTATTACATCATACGATTTATAGTAATCCTACTATGTATATTGATTGGCAAATATTGATTTTGTTTAAATTATATTTAGAATTCATTACGTTTTTTTCGTTTTTATTTTGAATCAATTCGAATCAAATTTATAAACAACTATGAGAATGATAAATTATTATGCGGTTAATTTATAGTTTTTGTATTTTCTTTTTATGTATATTTACATTTATCGATCTCTATGCGGTTGTGAAAATTGAAAATTTTAATTCAATGAAACAGTAAACACAAAATGTATATTAATATATTTTTTGGTTGGTAAATATTTCCAAAATATACCTATATTTTAATACAATTTTGTTGTTTTTTTTTGGTTTGTTTTTGGTGGGTTGACACACTCAAAACAATAACATTTCCACGTTGTATGATTTGTGAAATTATAAACAAACATTTGAAAAAATTAACCCAATTAAATTTATTAAAATAAACTATAAAAAAAAAATCAATAATTTTAAATATACATAACGACGGTATAATGAATAAAACTATTTATATATGCTCCAAAATCATATTTGGGTTTTATTTTCGTTGTGGTTTTGTATTTTGAGTATGTGGGGCATGAAAATTGGTTAATTAATTATATAAATATAGAATTAATGAAATCAACAAATTATAACACATTACTGTTAATTTAATTATATCACAGCAAATATTAAATATATACAGAAAAAAATATAGTAAAATCATTGATATTATAACTTTTTTTAATAGTTTTATAATTAACAAACAATAAGAAACAGGTGAATTCAACTTTTGAATATTATATTTCGTGTTTTCTTTTTATATTTATATGGTTATTTATATTAACTATTTTTAAGATTGGTCGGTTGTTTTTTTTATTTTGTTTACTTAATAAGAAAAATTAAAATCAATTCACACATAAAATGTATAATTGATTGATTTAAAATTATATATATATATATATTTGAAATGATTTTTTTAAGTACAAAACTTTGTATTTTATAAGACATTTCTTCTTTTGGAACCAAAAAATAAATGCTATGATATTAGAGAGAGAGCCCAACCATTTTCATGTTAACCGCGTGCGGTGATGCCCCTGTCAAATTTATTTGTATATTTATTTATTTATTCATCATCAAAAAACGATATAATATTACAAGACCACCTTGAATATATGACAGTTTATATATCAATATAATACAAGATATATATTTACTTAATTTTTATATACAATTATACATATATATATATTTATTTTACATGTACAAGATATTTGTTAATTTATTTACATTTTTATTTATAATCTAAATAATGGTTTCTTTATTATATAAAAGGTCTATACAAAATTAATTGTAAAATGTTTTTGTAAAAAAAAATCAATCTTTTCAATTTTTATTTAAAAAATATTGTAAATCTACAATCTTCTATATTATTCCAAGTGTATTGGAAATCAATTGCATTTTTTGAAACTGTGTGAATGAATTTTTGGACGATTTTTTGTCATAGTTTTATTACTATTATTTTTGTTGATTGTGTCATTTAAACATTTTAGTGATATAACTTCAATATTTTATTAATTTATTATACATAATTTTTATCTTTAAAATATTACATAAAAAATTGAAAGATGTTTGAAACATTTTGAATTATGGAAAGAAACAATTTTTTTTTTAATTTTCAAGAATGGTGATTAAAATTCTTATGGTTTTTTTTCTCCATATACCAAATAATAATGAATTTAAATTGTTAATTGTATGTTTTTTTATATATATATACGTACATTAATTTACTTGATGGCTTTTTTGAATGACATATTAACATGTTGCATACATGTATAAAATTATTCATAATTCTTGCACTCACGCACATCAGTTTGGTTTTCATTCAAATTTTTTAACTACATAACTATATAATTTTCTTTCTTAATGTGTAAAAAAAATGTCTACCAATTTTATATAAATGAAAAAAGATACAAAAAAAATATTAACATGAAAATTATATATTAAAAAACAGAGAAACTCTAAAAAAAAAAAGACAAACATTTACCGATTTCAGTATAGTATAAATATATTTAAAATAAAATAATATAGCAGCTAATTTGACGCCTACATTATTTAAAACAATTTATAATATTTCTTTTTTTTTCTATTTTCTTACATTGTTCTATATTAAACATCGAAATTAATTAGTTAATTGGAATCGAATTCGTATACATATATGCATGTGTTTGGTATATATCATCTGTGTATATTATATAGTCTCATCTTCATTTTGTTATATACTGCTGTATGTATATGATGATGAATAATAATAATTGTATTATATATTTTTTTTTTAAATAAATATATATAATACGTTTTTAATAGCGAATGTCACAGTTGATTAAATTTTTAATAAAATTTTAACACCATATTACTATATTTCATAAAAAAAAACGTTTCTTTTTTTGTCAACAAAAAAAAATGAATATATAATTAATTCTATATGTATATGAATGGAGTCTATTATAGATTCGAAACAAGAATTATTCTTTTATTAATTATTTTATAGAATGTAAATGTGGTTAAAATTAAAAATATCCAAACAAAAAAATTATTAAATTTGACATTTATTTTATTATAGAATTATTTTACCAAAACAGAAAAAAAAACCATCTGTTATGAATTTTATAATTTTTACTATTTTTCTGCGTATGTATATTTAATAAATAAATGGGTATTTTATATTATATAAAATTTATTAAAAATAAATTACCACGTAAATTCATTTTGTGTTCGATTAACAAGCATAAAGTTAGAGTAAAACATATCCGGTATTTAACATCAACATGTAACATTAAATCACATTTGTCTAATTTTTGCATATAAAAACGATGTAACTGATTCTGATGAAGGAATGGTACATTAAGAAATTGAACTAATTAATATCATTATTTTTTATTCTTGGTTTGAATTTTCGACATATTAAAATAATGAAAAATTGTACAATATAAGAAATTGTTAAATTGTATATATTTAATATGATTCATTTATACACTAACAGCCATTTAAAACGTACCAATATTTTATATTACTTGTATTAAATGTATTTTTAATTTTTAAAAATACATTTTTTGACATAAACATGTCAAATATTTATATATATTTTTTCGAGTCAATCTTAAGCGTACGCATATCGATAAAGCAATGGTTTACTAATTATACATTATTTTAATATTCGTAAAATTTCGAAGTCTGGAAACATGCGATCGATCGAGGTATATTTTGGTAATATATAGTGGAAAACATTTGAAATTTTTCCGAACAGCATAGCATATAAAAACTAAGGCTTAAATATTCCAAATGTTATTTATAATTTTAACAATAAGAATATCCTTTGAATATTTTTGGGTAATCCGAGCCCAAACATACACATTCCGCATATATTTATGTACAAACGTAACTTCGAAATATGGAATCATACATTTTATTGGTGCGTTTTATATTACTGTTAGTAGTGTATATATTTTATTTTTCGTTAATGACTCAGACAATTTTTCTAAATAATGTACATGTTTTATGCGTACATTTATACATATTAGCATATTTTATAGAGGAGAATGTAAAATTATAAAAGCATAAATTTATATTGCTAAAGTTATATAATAAAAATACGAATAGTGCACAGCTGTTGATAATATACCAAAAAAAATGTAATACACATTTATTTTTGGTTTAATTTATATAAGTATACCTATATGATTATTATATATATTATATAGAAATGTTTCTATATATTTATGCAAGTTATCAAACAAGGTTTTGCATTTATATATAATAAATTTTAATTGAAATAGGCATATATGTATTTGTGAATAGATTTGTTTGTGAAATGAAAATGGGTAGTTTTTTGCTCTCTTTTTAACCAATTTGACCGATTACCTAAACAAAAAATATGCAATTTTTAAGGGTAACATTTTTGTTTTGTTTTTATAATACGTAAATATTTTATCTATTTTACCACACATATTTAGAAAATAAAATATGGTATAGTAAAACACATTGTCATCATCCCTTTACCACCTTCGAAAAGCTCGAAATATATATTTATATCTGTATTTCTATATACTATAGATAATATATGTAGTAAGGTAAAAAAAAACTTTTAATGCTTTAATATATATTATATATATATATTGTACTCTATATAAATATATTTTGTGTATAACAATAAAGAAAAAACACACACATACAGTGAAAGAGGAAACAAAAACCCTTCTTCAATATAAACGATCGATATTATTTATTAATGGTAAAATATATATTATCTAGCAAAGGATGTAGATAAATAAATTTATATATACTTATTCGTCCTTAGTCGGATTTTTCCACAATATAAAAAATATATATGATATAGTGACATAAAGACATTTATTTTCTGTGTTCTATATATATATTTCATGATTTTTCTGTATAGTTTAGTTACATTATCATCTATTTATAATATATATATATATATATGTATATGCAGAGAGTAAAGTAAATATAATTTTGTGGTATTCATATGTCAATATATCTATAAAATAAATGAATAAAAATTATGGAAAAACAAAAATTCTAAAATGTTCGATATTATTTGAAGGGAAAAACCCCGGAAACTTTTCAAAAGAATAATGATATATATGTATATATAAGTTCTTATATTCAAGGATATATACTTAAAAGTTTTTTTGCTTTTTTTTTGTGAATGTTTAAAATTGATTTCTTTTTATTTTTTCCTTATTTTATGCAGGGTAATCTAAAAGATATCACAGAGATTCTATGATGAATTTCCAAGTCTAAATTATTTAAAATTGTAACTAAAAATTTATCGATCTAACTACCAGTTATTAAATTCAATTTATTTAATCACAGTATTGTAAAATACCAAATCACATACAATTAATAGTTTTACAAAACATATATAAAAGCTTTTTCAGTAACAATAAACATTCAATTGATTTTCATTAAAAAAAATTAATTATTTTGTATAAAATATTCCCGAAATCATATTCGAAATCGAATACAGTTATAGAAGCCATTATATAGGTTCCTGTTACCTGATCACCCTGTCTGTATTATATATAACTAACATATTTGAGGTTACAATAAATATTTAGAAAATCTATTCAATAAATTGTTGAAATAAAAATGCATTCAACTAAAATCAAATATGTATTCATTCTTTGGCTAAATTTTTGGTAAATGTCTTACTTTTTTTAATGGTACTTATTCGAAATATTTTAGCTCAAAGTGTAGTAGATAAAAAATGTATTATATATAAACTATTTTTAGATTATTTAAACTTATATACCATACATGGTTTTTTATATATTAATCTGTTTCAATTTTTTGCTTTGTATTTTCAGAAGTATATTTTCCTTTTTTTTTCTTAATTATTTTTATCCCATTATGTCAAATCAATATTTTAATATTTATACGTAAATGTATATGTAATAAGAAAAGTAAATAATTTATTAAATATATGATATAAAAATAATCAATAAATTAATATATTATCGATCATTTATTTATTGTATATAATATAGTATATATATTTATAGAAAAACTTTCTATGTACATTTAGAACTTTTTCCGTATTTTGTATATATTTTATTTTATATATAGACAAATATGCAGTATATAATGTGTGTATTGTATATATATAATTAAATAATTCAATGTATATTTTGTGTGGTTATCAAAAACATTTTTATTTGTGGGATATAGGGGCATAAATTATTCGATCTAATATGACTGCGATATGTATATTGTATATATATTTTATTATCCTTTGATAATTTCTGTATATATACGACAATATATGTAATTCAACTATAATACTAATAAATTCCATTAAAAATATATACACCTATACGTTGTATATTGATTGATAAAGTTATTGAGTTTTATTAATCTATATATTCAAAATATACTATATATATATATGGTTGTAATATTTTTTCGGTTTTATATTTGTTTTATTATTAAACATATATATTCATATAGGTAAAGTAAAATATGGTAAAAAAAAGGAATACTAATTGATTGTGACATTTATTAAATATATTTTGGTTATTTTTTCATTTTTATTCTGATTTTTATTATTCTATATGACTGACAATAAAAGTCATTTCTTTGGGGGATTTTGAACGAATAATTTGCATATAAAGAAATGAAAATATTTTATTCCATAGTATTTATGGAATTTATGCATAAAAGAATTGAATGCATTATACATATAATCAAATATGACAATTATACCCAAACGATTGATTGAATATATAAAATATACATTTATATATAATTGATATAATTTAGATCTATGAAAAATTTCTATATTGTATATACAAAATTAATATAAATTGACTTTTACAGGTTATATAAAGGATTGACATGAACATGATGTGTTTTAAGTTTGATAAATGTAATTGAAATATGAAATGGATAAGATCTCTACCCATAATTATATAGAATATATAGAAATCTCAATTTACAGCATATACAGTTCAATAAAATCACATCATTTATAAACAAATATTTCATATATACTGCTTTCCTTTTAATTTGAACATGTTTCCCATACAATTTCAAGAGTTTTCTATTTAATTTCAACATTTTTCAATTCAATTACAACATTTTTCAATTCAATTGAATGCCGTTGTTTGAATGCGGAATGAAAAAATTTTGAAATTGAACGGAAAATGGGAATATATATAATTATTGGTTATAAATTTCAATTGATGACTAAAATAATATACAGATTTAAATGTTTGATAATATTTCTACATTCTTTATATAAATAATATCCAATTTTTAATGCCATATATGATAAAAGCTGATGGTATGTGTTTTATTCAATATTCTCCATATAAATACAATACTGCGTTCATTCTATATAGTTTATAAAATCAAATTTATCATTTTTCAATTAAAAATACATAACTTTGTAGTTTTTATCACATTTTTGTTTGGTTTGCTCACATACACCATATACTATATACATACATATAGATAGATATATAGTTATTTTGTATAGGAAAATATTCAATAACATTTTGTCAAAATTCCAATAGCATATGATAAAATTCACATAAACTGTTTGCCTTTTTTATGTTTTTTACTATATATACTCTACAATATATATAAGTGCTATGCATTCTTTACCAAATTAAATTTAAAATTGCATTTAGATTTACATGTACATATAGACGTACATAATTGTAAAACGTTTATATGAAAAGAGTATTTATATGAATATATATGATGGATCTGATATTAAGCTACCATTTTTTGTTTAATTTTCATTGATTTCCTTATTTATTAAAGAACCATTGCATTAATAAAACTTTTAAAATTACCGCATCTATTACAGATACATATTGTTGTCGAAGTAATGAAGAAAAAAACACAACAATTGAAGAAAAATTGTAAAAGGTACGAAGACGGTGTTTTGATAACAATAATTCTTCCTTAAACACATATAATATTTACATCATATTTGTTATATGAAAAATTTAATTAATTTTATCAAACCTGAGATATGTGTTGTATTTGTATGTCGCAAAAAATTATGGCAACCGTATTGATATATTTTGGTTTGCACATTTATTATTTTTGTGTATATTCACAAATTTGTGACCTTATTATACAACTATATGCAGAAGAATATTTTGCAAACATGAAAAAGGTACATATGATAGCTAGAGATGATGCACATGCACGTAGATAAATTCAACACCAACAATATATACATAAATGGGTATGTAACCTGATAAATAATAACTATATAAAGTTTATTGGTATAGATATATAAACAAATTCGTATATATAATCATAAAATATAGATATAGAAAATGTTCATGTTCCAAATATTTATTTGGAAATTTGCCAATTTATATTTGAAAATTGATTTTTCCTGTATAATTTCGCGCTCATATCCGGATGTTGATGATGGTGGACTTTTTTTATAGATATACAGATATATAGAAATTTATAAATCTGTATATAATTAATTTCCATCTATCTATCTATCTATCTATATGTTAATATAATAATATTTAAATTACTTTATGGTTATTTTTTTCTATATATTCTATAATCACTTCAATAGAAAAAAAGGAAGTAATCAGCAAAATTTAGGTAATTTTAACCATTTGATTTTTGTTTTTCATTTATAGAGTTTTATTCTTTGCAAATATCCAATCAAAAGTAATTACTTTAATCCTGCAAATGTGTATCTATTTTTTATACATACACTCTTTTTTTTATAAACATTACATGCATTTGAGTCGGCATTTCCTCATACTATATATTTTATTAATATAATATAATTCAATTTATATGTATCTTATTTTGCTTATTCATTCAATAAATATATAATAAATATTATATTCACAATGCATTGAATAGATAGATATATTTGTGTAAATATAGAATTCTATATTATGTCTATTTGTATATATATAGAGTATTGATTGTATATACATACTATAGCATATCAAATAATATGTTCTATGTATATGTCGTTAGCGTGTGTTATATTACAAATTTTGTTTTCAAATATATAGGACGAATGTTATAATAGAAAATATAATATAAAATGAATGGAATATTATTTTATTTTTTTGTTCAATTCATATATAATTATATATGCTATTGTTATTATTATACCATTATCGCGTTATCATTGTGTATTTATATATAATATATATATTACGATATTACACATTTGTATATATTTATACCTTTACTTAAATATATACCTATATATATAATATGATAATATGAATTAGGGCATTAAGAAAGGTATAAATATACTTTAATTATAGATAGGATAACCTGACAAAAGTATAGATTTTATTTATTTATTGATATTTTATATGAACATTTCCGTTTTATCAATTACGTTGCCTATACATAAGGATATCATGGCCATGTAATAAAAAATCAATATGTATTGCATAATTATTCGTTATATATTTATAGTGATCATTCATTCATATATACATAAATCATAAATGATAACAATATTCAATTAGTGTTTGATTATTATACATAATATACACAAAATATATATACTTATTTATAGTCATGGAAAAACTAAATTATGTTGATTATCATAAAATTGCAAAACATTTTATAAAGTCAAGATTTGACACTGCACATCCTGCATGTAATGATCGACATGTATATCTTTGTTAAAACCATAAAACCATATCCATAAATGTATACAACAGAATTTGAACATTCAATTTAAGGTGTCAGTAAAAGAAATTTATTATATAGAATTTATTCTTCATTCTCATATATTTACTGATTTTTTAACAAAGTCCTAATATGGATGGCGTCAGAATTTTATATACTATATAAGATGTGGTTAAGGTAACGACCACTTTTCTTTGTGATCGTCTATACTAAAATTGTTTATTGTTTATTATTGGTGCATAAAAATACCTTTTCATTGATGGTGGTGGTCTATTCGTCCAGATCCATTCACTGGTTACATATTTTTCCATTATTGCAAATTTCGAAATTGAGGTTTTCATTTCATTTAAAAGCTAAAGGATTTTCTCTATACAGTAAGAAGTATACTTATAGTAATTTGTTACGATTTGCTATAAGTTGATTTACCACATGGAAACTCTATCCGTAACAACAATTTCTACCTAATTATTACATTTTTCATTCGACTATTTTTTTAAATCATTTTGGCGAGAGTTTCTTATACTAATTGTAAATGTTATTTTATTCTTGTATATATCATAGAATGATCTTTTTTTGTGAATTATTTCGGACGACTATCTAGGAGGAATTGTTAAGGTAATAAACAAAATCAATAAAACAGCTTTTTGAACACATTTTTTTCATAAATTATCAAAATAAAAATTAAATGTAATACAATAAAAATACAATTTTCCTTTAATCTTTTGAATTTCAATTAAATATTCACTATTATTTTTATGCATATCTAATTCATCTGTCGTCATTTTGTTTTGTGAAAAAAAAACAAATAAAAAATGTTGTCATTATTTCAACCCATTAAAAATAAAATTTCTTTTTTACCTTTATAATAAAGAATAAAAAAAACTTTCTATGGGCATTATTAGTTATATAACAAAAAAAAAAATACTGTTTATATTAGTAGCAACAGTAGCAAGCATGTATAATTTTTATTACATTTTCGTCCTTCAACATTTCTTTCTATTATACATTTATCTATAGTATCATAGTATATAAAAATGATGTAACAAAAATTAATTTCCCCTAGAGGATAGTTTTTTTTCTTTTATAAAATATATATTATTATATAATATATGTATATAGAAATTTCTTGCTACTTATCATATTTAACAAATATATAATATCCGTATAGATAGCATATTATCTACAAATAGTTTTTTTTATCTTGTGTTTGTTAATAACAATTCTGTGTATATATATATATTATATAGCATATTAAGATGTAAATGGCATAGATATCATTTTTTTTCCTTTTCATTTTCAATAAAAATTTATTACAATACATTGAGAATTCTTTTTTTTTACTATTATTATTATTATTATCCGTATTATTATTATTATTATTATTATTATTATTACGGTTATTCTAAAAAAATAATAACAAAAAAAAATGAAAATCGATGCATTCCATATATAAATGAATTTGTGCAACATACAATATATGTATAAACCAATTCAAAGAGTTATAGTGAGTGAGAACAATAGAATAAAAGTAAAAAAAAATAAAATAAATATTAATAATAAGATAAAAGATATATTTTATATAATTTATTGATAAAAAATATTTAAATATGTATTGGAATGCATAATTTATATAAAAAAAACAGGGAAAAAGTTTAATAACAGATTCATAAAGTTGCTTAAGGATTTATTTATACACTGTATAGTTTAAACACAAGATATATTGATAAAATGCAAATATCGTATTATAATGATTTAATATTTATATGGTTTGCATATGAAAAATTTTTAACAAGTTCTTGATAAATGTATATTTTATTGTATAATATCATAATATATAAATATCTTATTATTCATATTTAACCTTTATCTTGTACATACGAGTCAAAATAGGTATATATAAATAAATGTGCATATAAAATAATTTATCCTGTATATTATAATGTATTCAGATATAGTAAAGATATAAAATTTTTCATATATATTTATATAACAAGTACAAAGTGTTAAAATCAAAATCAAATTGTATATATTCAAAAAAAAATATATGTACGTATAGCAGGTTTTTTTTTGTATTCTGTACAAAGATATACTCGCACGATAAGAGTTTTAAACTCCATAAATATTTTTTTGAATAAATTTAAAAAAAAAAATATAATATGATATAGAAAAATATACGGTTGGTATCTTTAATATTTGATCTTAAAAAATTCGTAGAAATATATCTTCTTATTTTATTTATTTCTATATGGAATTTATTTAATATAGATTTGCTTTTTATATATTGACTTTTAAATGTTAAAAATTTGGTAATAATATATACATATATTATTATTAATTAACAAATAAAATTTTGTTGATATTTAAAATTTATCATTTTCATTTGCTATTGGAAATGAAAATTTATTTAGAAATATTGAAAAATATTTGTCATTTCTGTATATTTTGTGTTTTATTAGTTTTTTTCTTTTTTTTTTATATAATATTTAAAAATTATAAATTAATAAAATAAATGATTATCAAAACAAACGAATAGATATATTTAAAGATTTGATTTATAGATATCATATTTTAAGATCAAAGTTTGAAAAATCGTTGACAATTAAAATTTTTCCTTAAAAACAAGTTATTATAATTAAATCTGACCAATTTCATTTTGAGTTTGTTTAGTCTGTTGTTTTTGTATTTCTTTTTTTATTTTTCTGGCCACTTTTTATCTATACATTTATACAATATTGTAACAAATGTTATACAATATTGTAACGCGATATTTACTTGCATATATAGTATTTGATATATTTATAAAACTGAATGTATAATATAATTATATATGCATATAGGAAATGAATATTTAATAAATCATTCCTTAAATATAATATTTTCAAATATTTATATAATAGATTTTGTCTTTAAGAATACACGCTATTATTAAATTACATTTTCAAAACGTTCACTTCATCTATATAATGCTTCTGTATACATATATAGAAACATTATATATAAAAGGATCAAACTTTAATCTTATTACTATTTGACACCATACGCGGTGTCAATCAGTCAACGTTCGGTACAATAATTTTATAATTTCGTTATTCTAAATGTGATTAAACTCTATCAGGAAGTCAACAAACCTATATAGAACATTTTAAAATTATGTGTATATATTGCATTGGATTTGATTCGAATACACCATTTTTTTCATTTTTTTTTATATTCATATTATTCTGCTTTATAAACAAACAAATACTTTGCGGTTCTATATATATTTTTGAAAAAATTAAATATGTATGCCAGGTGTTTTGTTTTACACAAGAACATATTATATTCAACCAAATGGGTCTATTATAAAGATGTAATCTTAAACTTATTTAATAATTAATAGTACAAGTGAATTAAATCATTTAGTTATATAAAATAACTGAAAAACAACTAATTGAAAAACGTATAACATGGTTGACATTTTTCGTATATAAGATTTGAACATTTCGAAAATTATGTTGGAATTTTAAGTTGTGTGTTTTATCAACTGCACAAAATAACATGCATCCACTCAATTAATCGTTGTTCGTTTAAATGGCTCCGAAAAGATATTCAATATTTATGTTAATTAAAATTTCTCCAAAATCATTAAATATTTATTCATATAAAAAATTAAACTAATTGAAAATATTGATATTATTTATTATAACATAATTTCATCATAACTAAAATACCGGTAATATCAATTCTTAAGTTATATTATTGAACTTTCATTAAATCATCATCATATACACATATGTAAATACTTAATAATGTATCACCACCATTCAATTTTATGTAAATAATATGCATACGTACTGAAATTGATTTTAATAATTTATATCATATATAGTCTCACATCATGTTTTGTGGCATATATATGCAAATTATAATATTAATTATTATTATTGTTATAATGTATACTAAATATATATATATAGATTATTGACAATTTATAGTGTGTTTGCTCAGATCAGAATACAACAGCTTATATAATATTAATACATATTACACATATAGAGGTATATCTATACATGTGTTTGATGTAAAACCATAAAACCACAAGATCAATGCATAGATACACTTATATATACATCATATATCATATATATAATTATACAATATAAATACACATATATTATTTAAAGTGACCACAAAGTTATTCTAATCAATGTTATTCAACTAATTTTGGTTGAATTTAAAATTTATAGCATTGTATGTATTTTAAGAATATGCTGTACTATAGATAAATTTAGATTAATCATAAAAATTTAATTTAAACAAGTTATTGAACTTTTCTGGTTTTTTTATATTGACACTCACGACACATATGTCGTAAAATTGCTTAGAGTTTCATACGAATTAGAGTAATTAAACGAATATATCATAAAACAAATACAAAAAAAACCACCAATATATTATTTTAACTAAAAAATAAATAATAATTAAAACTAATTTTTTATAGTAAATTTAAGCATAAAAAAAATTGTATGTACTTTAATTTCATTGAAAGTGAAAATGCAATTCCAAACTATATCATATATAGTATATTGATACCGTAAAATTAAATATGTTTTTAACATCCATATACACTTATACATTTTTATACCCAATAATAATAATAATCATAATAAAATAAACAAACGACACACGCGATCCTATTTATATATTATATTATTTTTTTTTACATTCATCTTATTTGTATAAAAATTGTTTCAATTTTTTGTAAATTTTTATGACTTTACTGATAAATATAATTATTATTATTATGTACTTCGAATATTCTTTTTTATATACGATGAAAATGTATATCAGATAGAACTTTATTTTATGTATTATTACAGGCATTAAAATAACATCATATATATAGTGTGATGAGGATGAGAGGACATAAAAAAAAACCCCAACTAATAAAATACAAAAAATTAAGTGACATAAAAAATAAACTACAAGACAAGTGACATATTTTATATGAAAAACAGTAATAATGAATAAAGAACACTAGAAGAATATACTGACAAAAATCACCATAAAACACAAACTCAATAGAATATAAAATAATAATTATAATCAGTAAATTTATCTATGAATTTTATTTTATTTTTACTTCATCTTGACTTTATAAAAGTAGAATAAAGTATAAAAAAAAAATCAAAACATTTAAAAAAAATGTATTACATTATAGAATTTCATTTTTAAATTATATAGACTTATATTTATATATAGCGAGATAAATTTACGTTATATGTTTTCCTAACTTCGTAACAAAAAAAAAAAATTAAATTTATTACACCATCAAATAACTTTTGTAAAGTGTCTTTTTTATAACCTTAAGTTACAAAATAAAAAACCGAAATTCAAAAAAAAAGATATAAAAAATAGTTAAATTCTTACTTAAACCAAAACGCATCAAAAAACAAACACAACACACATCAAACATTAAGAATAAAAAATTAATTATTATTATTATTATATCTATAGTTTGTTTATGAAAAAAAAATGTTTTTTTATTTACCCATTATTATATTTGTTGACATATTATTATTATTATTATTATTATATTTCGTACTATAATAAAACAGAATTTTTATAAACAAAACTAAAATCAAAGAACAAAAAATTTAAAACTTGAAAAATGAGTTTTTATTTTCTTAAGAAATTAATTTTTTATGTAAATATTTTATTCACGAAATATTAAGCAGAAATTCATACAACTTTATTTAAAAAAATCTTTTTCACCCGTCAAAAGAATCAAAAATAATATGAACTTAAAAAAAAACTTTACACAAAAATCACATCTTATATAAACTTTTTGGGTTAATTGCAATAAAATAAAATTTTACAATTTTATTTTCAAAAATGTTTATGAAAATTCACAAACCCCACACGCTGTTCGTGTTGTGTGACAAGTTTTCCTAATTTAAATTTTATGCATCAAAATTATCGTATATGAATCAAGAAAATGTAATATTTTTTTACGTTCACTATATTTTATAATAAGGATAAAAAAAGGACCTTTTATTATAAATATTTTGTTGGTATTTGCGCAATTTTATTATAAATTCAAAATAGCAAAAAAATAAAATGATATTGGCATATATATTTTTTTTTTATTTTACATTATTATAATATTTTCTACTGCTGTAATATATACTCTTTTTTTTTATATAGTATACAATTTTTTTTTTTCACAACACTTCTTATGTATATAAATAAATTGTATATATAGCAATAATATTCTATATATAGTTATATATAAATTTATAACAACACTGCAAATATAGATATATATATATATATTTATGTATTTGATTATACAAACAACCGTAAAAACATGTTTATTATGGTTGCGAGAAAAAATTTAACAATACTTCAATATCCATATAAAATCTGTGAAATGCACGGCGATACTAAAATTTTGTATACAAATTTTTTTTATATTGCTAAAGAATGGAGTTGTATTTTTTCTTGTATTTTATAACATTTTACAGCTGAGCAGAAACTGGTAAAATATTTTGGAATATGTATGAAAAATTGTTGAAATTGAGAAGAGAAATGTGGATTTTTCAATGATTATTAAAATGTATTTTCCCCTAATCATTTTATATTGTGTATATTATATGCTTTACAAATATAAAATAATATTATGTATAATATATGTAAGGTAGAATGGTTTATTTATAGATCGGTATATTTGTTGTTGCTCAACGTTATATGGTTATATTTTAAGGCTTAATAAAAAAAAACATTTGTAAATATATTTTAAGATTTTGTTTCTGTGTGTTCTTGACGATGAGAATAACGTGAAAAAGAAAAAAATTAATTTAAATAAGAGTTTTACACACATATATAGTTTTAACAATCATTAAAGTCATCATATGCTTAAAATATTTCTATTTATATACATTTATTTAATAAAAATAAAATAAAATTTTTACACCTGACATTTCAAGTTTTACGTGGATTTTGTATTTAAATAGGTATATGTATAGTAGATGTGTATGGTTTATTTTGATTGAATAAACTTGCAAACATACGCAACAACACTATTGTATACATACCGTTTGTGATGACCATAATATTATAAAAGAGCCAAGCAGTTTTTACGATAATAAACTCACAGGAGAAGATTTCAAACTTAACGAAAGGATATCCCCAAATTTTGTGTAACATTCCCATTTGAAATGGGGAAAATTATAAAAAATGATAAATAAAAAATTTATTTCTTCATATAAATATGTAAATATATGCCACAATAAAGAAAATGATGATGACGATGAGATAAAATTTAATTTTAGAGTATTTTATTGATTAAAATTTGTACATATTCATGTTTAACACATACGTACGGTACGTATGCCAATCATATATGAATAAAATGTTTTTTTTTAATATATCATTTTAATTTTATTTTTATATATGCCAAATCGATGGTATGTTTTCATATTTTATTTATATAATACAAGTAGAATGTATATACGCGGTAAACATACGTATATATGTAGATAAGTTTAAAGCCGGAACAAAATAATTTAATTATAAATAAAGAAAAAATTGATGGAAAATATAAAATAAAAATACTAATCCCATCTCAAATGTATATATAGGTTGCGGTTGATGTGTACAGAAAACAGCTGTTTTATTATTTCATTATAGAATAGATGATTCTTTAAAAAAAAAGTACGATGAATATGAATTATTTTCGTTTTAAAGATATCATTTTATATTATTAATATTCTATGTCTTATTTAAGTTTGATCATTTTGCTGTAAATCTTCTAATTTTTCGTTTACAAAGTGATGTTTTAAATTATTCCTAATTCTTCTAATTATAATACGTTTAAGTGGTTAAACCTTGTACCTTCAGAATTTGTTTTTAAAACATATAAAAAGAAACCAAGTTGATAAAACCCAATAATAGGTATAAATTAGCAATTTAAATGCATCAACCACTAAAAAAATGTATGTATATACTTATTTATTACTTTATATAAAAAAAAAGCTCATCAATTAACTAAAATATGACTTAAATGTTGATTAATAATATTATTAATATATATAGGACAACCTTTTTACCTCTATATCCATAATTTTGTTTATTTATCTCCTATCTATAATATAAAAAAAAAACACTTCAAATATACCTTTATTATGATTTTCTTCTTTTTTTTTTGTTATTATTTATTCGAATATAGAAATTTTCTTGTATAAATATTTATATTATATATTAAGGATAAAAAATATATGACATAATAATCAATAAATGTTATATATATAAAAAAGTGTCAATTTTATATATTTCGGGATTATGATTGAATGAATTTGATAAAAAAAAATTGTTTATCTCTATTTGACTGTGAGATGTATGCGGGTATAAAGGTATATTTATTATTTTTGTAATATCCTTTAAAAATTGTCTATATTTGTTTTAAAAAAATATATATAGTTATTTATTCAGGTATATCTGAAATATTATATAATCTATTTATTTTGAAATTCCAGGAAATTAATATCACCTTTTTTTAATCTCTTTTGTATAAGTGATTTGACGTAGGTAGAACTAATAAGGTATTATAAATATTCCATATATTTTAAAATTAAGTGACAAAATCTTTAATGAAATCATGTATTATAAAACTTATTATTTTTAGTTATATATATCTATATATAGAATTCGTTTTCGTGTATCATAAAAATTGATGGTGATAGAATTAATTTAAATATAAAAATGTTAATCACAATCTTCTTGACATTTTAATAATTCATATTTTGTAAATCTTTTTATTGAATGTTTTAAATGTTAGCCCTCTGTATATGTGTACAAAACCCTTTCTTTTTTTTGACGCGTAAATTTGTGAATATATATTTCTAAATTATATTATATTATGAAACTTTATCATTCATTATTAATATATTGTTTGTTCATTGTAAATGGGTCGCGATATAAATAAACTATATAGGTGCAGGTTAAATAAAATTAAAAAAAAAATGCTTATATACACGTTTTTTTGCATTATGTCTATAACTATTTTTTTATATTGTTAACAAAACGATCATCTCTATTTATATAAATACACATTCATTGTACATTTTTTATTAAAAAAATATAAATAAAAAAACATTTTAATTTATTTTTGTTATTCAAAATCCCATATAGTACAAAACACATAAATACTTAAAAAAAGCTTTTGACTTTCAACATTCAGCAAAATATATACATTTATTTTATACATGTTCATTCAACCGCATTTATATACATATAGAAATATATGAACATTATGCAATAAACATATATATATAGATATATGTGAATTAACAACCAACGAGCCATCTTTCCAGCCATCCATCTACATTTATCTATCCATCTATTCATTCATCTGTATGTAAATGTATAAAGTAGTTTTTGTTTTTTTATTTATACATATTTATGTGTAATTTTCTTTGTGAATAACATATTATCAACTTTTTATTTTATATGTTTTTTTTTCATCTATAATTTTTTTCATATGCATAATATAGCATATACATAAATAAACCATACATATATTGTATTATCTACATTTATGAATTCAAGTTTATGTTGGTACTTTTTGTCTATATAACTAAATATATATTATAATAAAAGAAAAATGAAGTGTATATATTAAGATATATATACATATATATAGCGATGCTCAATGCATATATTGAAAACCTTACATACATAATGCATGCATACAATGTTGTATTATTATTATTATTATGTACACATTTTCATAAATATAAGGATATACAAAAATGTATATACGTACATAAATTATATATATTATTTTTTATAAATGTACGGAGACAGATATTACAAACACGTTCTTCTTATATCAAAAGAAAATGACAAAAGCAAAGGTGTACAATAAGTACCCTTGCATATAATACCCTTCTTATGATGGAATAATAATGAACATTCACTTTATATTGTTCTACCTTTTTTGATATATATTTTGTTTTATAAATATCTGCAGTATATGCGCTATATAAAAGTATCATATGTGTTCATCATCTAATGCATGCGAGATGATGACAGAAAAATGATAAAAATAAATAAATGAATACATGCAATTTATAAATTTTGTTTTTGATTATTATTGTTATTATACGGTATAACCGGTAGGTATTGTTAAACTCCTCCGAATTATTATATTATTTTTTTTTAAATATTCAATTAATTCAAATAAAAGTTGTAATACTCATTTGTGTATTGTATCGTATGCACATGTTTAAGAGCTAACAAAATTTGACGCCAAAATGGGATCAGATGTTTGGTATTTTTACAGTAGATGATTGTATGCAGTTTCAAAAGAATCTATAACATCTTTTATGTGAAACTTCAACTTTTTCCAATGGAATCGTTATCTTGCTAATGGATACTGCGTATATAGAATTAAATTTTTATCAAAACATTGAATCGCTATCATTTTCTACTGAAACCGTTTAAAATGATTTATATATTATAAAAATACCTTTCTTAATATGTTATATTCGCCCAGATCGTTTAGCTGGTTATTATATATAGCTATTTTTCTAGTCATGGAAAATTAATGAGAAACAAAGATTTTAATTATTAACAAATATTAGCCCTAGCCCTAAATTATTTTGATCTTATAGAATATAAAAGAACTTTTCTAACGATGGTCTATTATCCTTAATCCCTTTTGACATACCAATTCTTAGTATATCGTTTATTCTTCATTATACACTTTCCTCTAAAAAATAGATTTTATCAAATCAATTTTATAAAATATTTTAGTAAAATTGAAAAGTGAAAAGTTTCAGAAAACTCATATGAAAGGAGTTTAATATTTATAGGCTTGTTATGGAAAATTCATTAGTAACGACTGTGCCAAATTATTCGTATGAACACCGCATACAAGCGATGTAAGGATACACCCCCTTACATGTGTTGAAAAAATACGTATGAAAATAATTTTTTGTTACATGTCTATATCTTATCCGTGCATTTAGGTACGGCTTTTTTATTATCATTTTTTTTGTTAAAAAAAAAATAAATAAAATATTGCTTTTATCTGACGACAGTTCTATATATCATGATCATAAGAAAATAGAAATAAATAAAAAAAATTATAAAGGATGTGTATTATATTTAAAGTCAAAAGCTTCTTTCGTGTTATTTAATACATATGTATTGTATGTATATGTATCGTTATTAAAATGATAGAAAATTGCTCATCATTCTTTTGACACCTTTGTATATTGTTGAATGCGCTTGTAATTATTTCAGAAGCATTGTTAAAAAAAAGAATGGTTTTCTTTTTTGTAATTCTTTTACATTCAGTTGAAGTTAAAAAATTAATATATTTGTTAAAAGAACAAAGGTAAAAAAGTTTCGTAAAAATTATATCCGGTTTATTTTGTAAAATAGTTTAATTACTTTTTATTTCTATTATTTTTGTAATTAGTCCATTACCCCAAGATCAGGCCATTCTATTTGTTACCGTATTTAAAAGTATTATACCCGAATTATTTTTTAGGTTTGTGGTTTCGATTTGTTTTTTCTATAACTTTTTTTCTTTCAAAAATCTTATAAATATTTAAGTCATTTCATTAATTTATTAATCTCATAATGTTATTACTATTATACCATTATTGTTATATACTATATAGGTTACCCCACTTTATGAAGAGTGATTCAACAAAATCTACCACTAATAAAAAACTCTTTTCATACGTTTTATTTTAGCAAAAATTAAATCTGTACACAAAAAATATAGAGCATCGTCGAAAAAAAACTAATCAAAAATTTAAATACACAAAAGGGTGCTGAAATTTTCAATTATATTGTATTTTTATTCATAATTTAGAAAAAGAGAATTGTAAAAATAAAATTTATTTTATACTTATTAAATTTTTTTAGTATATGCATATAAAAATGAACAATTCAACATTAATTATATATGAATTTTACAGGCTAATTAGTATGTTTCCTTTATCCTCATATAATATTCATAAAGAAATGTAAATAACTGAATAAAATAAAGAAAGAAAGAATAAAACTATTTACAAGAATTTTTAATATATATAATTAATGAAAATATTTGTTTGTATAAACGGCCAAATTAAGAAAACTTATATCTCTGTGTCTGTATAATATATATATATAAACAATATTATACTATAGAACAGAATTAAAAAAAAACACTTCAATTTTGTTGCAATTTTTCTTTTTCTTTATAGTTGCTATTTTTGTGTGTGATTTGTGATATTTACCTATTCCTACCTTCTGCCACTGCTAATATATTATGTATAAATGTATATGCTGTACTGACGGACGGACTGATTTTTTTTTTATAATTATTTTTGTTTGCAATGGTAAATGATATATACAAATATAATTTCTCTGTGTTTTAGTTTCGAACTTTTTTCCTCTATGTAATATTTGTATATACAAAAACCTTATTCCGCGTTCTTCTGATTTTGCTGTATATATATAGTATACGCATATAGTGCATGTTAATGTACTCATGTATAATAGTTTAATTAAATATTAAGTTCAAGTTTCCTTGAAAAAAAAAATATTAAAGGTTCATTAAATTGACTTTTATCTTATAGCTGCTATAAAATATATATTTATAAATATATTTTTTTGCTAAAAACTTTATTTTTCTTTAACTTTTTTTGTTTTATAACTATATGAAAAAAATAAAAATGCTTTATCTTTTATAGTATATTCGCTATAAAATATTAAATGATATTACATTTTTGTTTTATTTGTTGAATTATTTTTTCTTATAAAAACGTGAATTTTAATGAATCTATACATAAATTCATTTATCTCATATATGTTTTTGTTTGACCATTATAATTTTTTCTTTTTCTATTAAAAAAAAAATTCTATATAATTATAAATACAGATAAAATAGAAATAATATACTAATTAAAATATAGAATTCTACGTACACTTTTTATTTTGTTCATTTATCGACGTATGATAAGCAAAAACAAAACAAACAAAAAATATTCAAATGTAAAAATATTTTCCGTTTCATGTATACTATCATCATCATTCTTATGTATAATATACGTTATCATATATATAGAACAATATTTATTTTAAATAAGGATATATAACAAAAAATTGATAAATAAATATTACAAAATTAATTACCTAAAAAAGTTTCTAATCTCCGGGTAATTTAAATACCTTTAATTATATTTATTTTTTTGTTTTAATTTTGGTATATATGATTATCGTATATACTTGAATAAAATATAATTTACGTGTATGTTGTTATCAACAAAAATGTATGTCCCTCCTCTATTTCAACAACCCCATAAATTTTCTTTGAATATACATATTCAAATGTGTATATATTTTTGATATAGTTTTTTTGAACTTAGAATATGAATGTGTTATATTATTTTAGTTTAGTTATTTTTTGTTTTAAGTTAAGTTATAATAAAAAAAAATGTTCTACATTTAATTTAATTGAACTAAAAATGTTCATAATATACATGACATAAATATATATATATATATATATATTTCGTAATTTTTACTATATGCATATATTCATATATATCTTTTACCTACTTATATGTATAAAATATGTAAATAAATTATGTACAACTACACTATAGTCTAGTACATAAAAATGTTAATTTAAAAAGGGTGTTGCCACATGTTATGTTTTACTTTTTTTCATTCATTCTTTTTTCACATTTTAACTGCTGGTCCTTATACCATGTAAAAATAGTTGGATAGATACCTTTATATATAAATTAGTGTAACATTTTATATTATGAGAACTTTTTAATATTGTTATATATATGCATACATGTATGTATGCATATAAGAACTACCTTTATGTAAATTCGTGTTCATATATTAAACTTATTTATATATAGTATAGTTATAGAGGTAGTATAATTGTTTTGTTATTTTAACTAATTAATACAATTTTAATTTTTCATTATTGTATATATATATTTACAATCATACATTACATATACAATATACATTATATATAACATATGCTTCATAGGTGGTAAACTATTTATATACATATATATATATATATATATATAGAAATAATCCGAAATATTTCGAGACATTTTTGTCCTATATTAATATATATATAGGTGAGGAAAGTTTGTATTCGTAAAATGTCAAAATAAAATTTAAATATTGTTAAAAATCTGTAGTTGTATTTGGAATTACCTCATAGGTATACAAAAAATAAATATGTATATAATTCCATAGAGTTAATAGGATTAAAGTTGATTTATATATTTTACAATTGTAAATAGAATTAATTTATTTAATAATGTATACTTGTGCTTTTTTGTATGTTTATTATATTATTTAATGGATATATGCAGGTTAATGAACTAAATATACATTAATTTAATACTAATATAGTATTAAAATTAAGCAAAAAAAAGTCCTATGAATTCTACTAGTTTTTTTTCTTCTTTATTATTGCAACCTTATATAGAACTTTCGTTTATTTATCATATATTATCATATATACCTTTTAATAAGAATATGTATCACACTCCCTGTACACTTTGAACATTTTAAGGAATAAATTTCCTTTTTTTAAACATTAACCTTTAGAAGTTGTAATTAAATGAAATTCTTTTTTGTTTATACGATTGAATTGCAATTAATTGAAACATATAAAGTATATAATAATATTTATCTTAAAGAAATATTTGAGCTAAAATCCCCTTTGAATATTTAGTTTCATTTTAAAATTAAAGTGTCAGGTGGATTAATAGGAGTTTGAAAAATAAGCATTTTAAAAAATTATTACTCACCCAAAGACAATGTATCCCTTCGTTTTCTTCCTATCTCGCATATAAAACATTTATCAAATTGTAAATAGATTTTTATAATATTTAAAGGAAAATTTTCTTTTACATTTTGAAAAATGGTTCGTTAAATCATTTCTAAACTACTAACCCTTTATACAATATAATACACACTATACATAAATATAAGGGGATTTACAGTAATATATATAATGTGGAATATGGAATGTATATCATAAAATCCAACTATGCAGATTGTGAACGTAAATTTTTTACAAACTATTCTAGAATTAAATTAAATTTCAATTAAATTATTAATATTCCCGTCAGTGAACCGATATATATATATATTTTCAACAATTTATTTGTAATTTTCATATATGCTTGAAATATACACATTTACCTTTTAAATAAATATGAATGTATAATATACTATATACATCATATCAACATTTATATCATAAACAAACATCGTAAACAAATTATATTCTGTCATTGACCATTTAATATTGTTTATATATAAGTTAATAAAATTTATATTATAGATATTGAGAGTGTCTCTTTACGGGACACAGAACCGATATACAAAATACATATATATCTTCTGAATAAGTAAAATATGCATATATATAATATATATATATATATATATATATATTATAGTTTAAGATTATAAATTGAATAAATATTTAATTATTTATTTACTGTTTGATAAACTTTTAATAAACTTTTAATAAAATATATATATTATATAATATACTTAGTATAAATATAATATACGAGGCAGTACACGAATGACTACATTATCCGTTTGTTTGTAAATTGTTATATGTATATAGGTATTATGCAATATATGATAACTTAAATTAAATAATTTATTTATGAAAGTGCATTTTTGTGTTAAAAAATGTTTTAATTGTTTTTCTGCGATGTTATATATTTGGTTACTCTGTCTAGAATATCCAGTAGTAGATCTATATATATATATATATATATTATATGTAGGTAGATATATATAAATATTTATAATTTAATGTTTTGATAATAAGATAATATGCAGATATTTACAAAATATTTTGAATATAATTTCTTTATACATATTATTTGTATAAATATATATGAATATGTATACAAATAATACGTCAAATGAAATTTTTGTCATAACTTTTGACAGTTAAAGATTTATTAAATTTAATTTATAATATGAAAATTATAATTGTATATGAATATATATATATATATATATAAAGTATATAAATGTAATAAATATTTAACCAACAAATATATATATAGTAAGTATATATACAACAATATTATAAACATGTATATTTACATTATTGTAATATTTTCGCAAGAAAACTTTATAATTTTTCTTTATATACATTCTTATATACCTTTTCTATGAATTTATCTTATAATATAATATTTATACTTAACACACACACATTTTTATACTATAGTTTTACTTTAAATATATATACACATAAAAAAAAGCAATGAATTCATCATACAATATATATATATATATATAATATATTTTCAACTTATAATAAGTAATTTTAAAAGAAAATATTATATAAAATATTTTAAAATACTTTTTTAATTTATTGTTATAGTTTATTTTAATATATAATATGAATATTTTAAATTATAAAATGTATCATGTAATATATAAATATATATATATCTAAATAAATTTTATGTTATAAGTACGTATAATGGTATAATATACTACTATAAAATACTGATAATATATATATATATATTATATAAACTTGCATATGTATATATATATTGTATGATATAGAAGAAAAGTAAATCTGTCATATACCAGTTTTACGAGAATTTTTGTATATTCTATCATTCTATATATATATATATTTAGGAACGTCAAATTGTCAAGCTTTTCAAATAATACAGATAGAATAATATAATATATATAAAATACAATAAACAAGCATGACAAAGTGATAAAATATAATAAGGATTATATATTTTATTAGTTATTATTATTATTATAATATAATAATAATTATGATTATTATTATTTATTACTATTATATATATACGTATTTCTTATTATATATATATATATATATATATATATAATGAGGGTTGGGTTAATACCACTGGAATTTTAAACATCACTCTAATAAATAAATGTTTATTTATATATATATTCAAATTAAAATCGTATGTTAAAAGTTAAATGAATATTCGTAGCTAACAACCAAATGAAATTATATGTACGTACTACGTAGTATAAATTTATATAGATAATTCGTTATATTGTTTGTGATGTTATATAATATACTAAAAATGAAATTTTCCTTAACATTCATTACTTAAATAACTTACATACATTTACGATATACCTATATATATATATAAATATTTATAGACCTAATATATATACATAAACCATGGATATGCCAGAAGGAATTTATATTTATTCGAATGGTGGTAACATGATAAGAATCTTAAAATTATTAAATTGTAATTAACATTAACGTCTTTTGGGTGATATATAATATAATTTACAAGTAACTTTCTATCATCACATATATACTATATATATAATATATATTTATTTATCATATAGTTATATATGTTATAAATGTAAATAATTTCTTTATATATTTATTTAACTTAATTTATAATAATAATTGGTAAAAATATTAAATTTTTAGGGCATAATATATACTACATTAACATATCAAATATCCTCCTTATTTATAATATATGTAAATTTATAATAGAAAATAGTTATACTATAATTGTAATATATGTTCATCATATATGAATACATCACATTAGATCTGTTTAATGTAAGATAATTTAAAATGTGTTTATTTAAGTGAAATGACATGTTTCAATGTATAGAAGTGATAATCTTATTAAATTATATATATATAATACATGATGTTTTTTAAACGTGTAAAATTGACCATTAACAAGAAATTACATAAATATATATTATGTATATATGTTATGTTATGTATATAATATCAAATGTCTATACATATATTTCAAGATATGTAATTGTTTTTGGCTAATGAATATTTAATTTTATCAGGATTTAATTTGTAATTGGTAATTATCTTACATTACCATAATAATAAAATGCATATGATTATCATAATATATCTTATTATATATGTAATAACCCAAATCCAAGATCCATGAGGTTATAAATCCAAGATGTATGTATACAATATTACAATGTATATATTCGGTTGGTTATATACTCTTAATAATTGTTATCTTGTGGAAACATAAGTGGATAATTATTAAGCATATATGTACGTACATGTTATGATGTTAAATAAGTTCAATTTAAAATATAATTTTTAATTTTGCATGAATTCATTTTATAAATTCTTTCAATAACGTTTTAAAATAATAATGTGAAATAAGGATAATTTGAATAAAATAAAGATAACCTTAAAAGGATATATGAAAAAAAAAACCAAATAAAAGAAAATTACACAAGACAAAGTTATTATCTTCATATTGAAATTTAAATTTTATATACAAAAACCCTTTCATTTAAATATATAACTGATACCACGCGATTAGTTTTTGGTAAAAATTGGTAAAAAATAAAATAATTATTTTTATTAGCGAAAAAAAAATCATTTCGCATATGATTTTTATGAATTTCTCATAAATATATATATATATAATGTATATACACACACAACACAAGTTAATGTACCTTTGGAGCATTTTAAGACCGTTTTAAGAATAAATTATTTAAGATATTTGAATAGTTCAATTCTGAACCGGATAACTGATAACTGAAAGCAAATAAAAGATTTTATTTAAAATTGATTGGATTATGAATTTACATTTTATTATTGAAAATATCAGAATACATTGGCGATTACATAAAATTAAATTTTTAAGCAGGTTTAAAACTTGTAAAAAAATTAGCCGTTGGAAGAAACAACAAAATGTCTAAAGTACCAAAATTGAAACCGTTTTTCTTTTATTGTTTGATTGATTTTCCATTAAAGAACTTTTTATAGAACATGTCAGTATAAATATTTAAATCAATCGATTACCGAGGGGAATAGATGGTTGTGAAAATTTTAACAATATTTCAATATGAAAGTGTTGTAATGAAATTTACAAATAATTTCTGATTTCAACTAGTTTTCATATAATTTCTGATATTCTTAAGGATCTATATATCTATATAAATCTTTTTAACACATTTTTATTAATACCATCTGAAAATATTAATACTCGTAAATATAATTCAAATCCCTAAACTATTTTGACGTTTGATGGCATATGTTTATGTTTTGGTTTTTAATTAGAAATTTATTATCCATTCCATCGCAATAATGTTGATTTAATTATCGGAAAAAATTTTATAAAAGAGCGATAATAATCATAAAATATGTATTCTATGAATTTAATGGATTCTATTAAATTAATATTAAATTTTAAAATAAATATTATATATACTAAGTGTATTTATTTATTTTTTGATATATAAATAAAAGAAATCAATGTGTGTGAATCAATCATATACAAACATAATTGGTTTTTTGTTTTTAAATATTAATTAATTTATTTAATAATGGCGTAAAATTTTATTTTTAATAAATAATGTAAATTTAAATACAAAAAAATTACACACACACAAAATAACATTAAATGTACAAATCAATTGTATTTATATGAAGTAAATATAAATTTGTATATATGCACTTAAGTGCGTATATATTCATTGTTATTGAGGCACTTCTTAATATAAATATATATTTAAGAAAACAATAATGAAGTTAATGTACCTTTGTATTATAGAATAGAAAACTCAACGAACGGTTGAGGTTGAGATCACACAATTTTTATATGAAAAATATTATAATTTATTAAATAATTTATGATGGATAAAAAAAATGAAAGAAAAATAAAAAATGAATATTTAAATTATGGTAATTTCTATAATAATTTGTTGGTTTTTGTTTTATATACCACCAATGAATAAAATAATAAAAAAAAAGCATTATAATATTTTTTTTAACCTTTACTTTATATTTATAAATGTAATTATAATTTAGAAACCATTTTTTTTTTGGTTTTTTTTTAATAAACAAAAATTCTATTGGTCAATTTTATTTTACTTAAGTTTATTTTTTAATTATATGGTGTATTATATTGCTGTTTTTTTTAATTGTTTACATTTTTTTATGTATATGTTTATTAGATTCGTTTTTTGTAATTGTTATTCCTTCTTTTTTAAATTTCATAATATATACGTGATGTGTGTTTATTTTTTCATAAATAACAAGTAATAATATTTAATAAATAATAATAAACTAGTTATTTTTTTTTCTATTCTTTATTATAGCTTATTTTAATTCTTGTTTTCCGCATTATTATATTTAAAATTTTTTTTTATACAATATATTTCTTTTCTTATACAACATGATGTGAGAATATATCTTTTTTTAATCTTCTTCAGCTACAAATAACACTTTAACTGCGACGTATATTTATTATTATTAATATTATTATTATTATTATTATTATTCAGGTTAACATTGAAAACTATCATATTTATATTTTAAATGCGTTGTCCATTTCGTCATATATACAAATTTAAATTTAAATTAATAGATGAAAAATAAACCTTTATAATTAACAATTCAAAAATGGCTTTTTTAACTACGAGTATGTACATATTCGTGAATTAATATAAATGTAATGTGTAATAAAAAGAATATATATATAATATAAGGTATTTGTTTATTTGAATAAATTGTTGAATCATCTCGTATTTTGATTAACTAATGATATTTTATTTATAAAGATGTAGTTATATATGTTGAAAGATTTTCTATATATACACATATGCAGGCAACTATAGAATCATGTATATACAATGAATAGAAAATTTATTTAAAGAATTTATATTTTGTGCAAATATATTAACAATAATGTTTGTTTGGTTGTTGTGATTTTATTTTCTTTTTCTTTTTTTTTTCTTTAGATTATACTTTGCATGCAACATATGTGATATTTCTTATTATAAAATACACGACGATGATGGTGTCTATAAATGGGTTTATGTAAAATATTTTTTGTTGAACTATACTATATGAGTATTCCATATGTTGTGTATATTTTTATACCTTGCCTATTATTATTATTTTTATAATCTTATAACAAGCTGTTAACGGTAAAATAACCTATGTGGAACCCTAACATGTATACATCTATATATATAGGTAAATATATAAATATTCTGTTTACAAAGTCATGTATATTATATTATATATTGTGCTTTATATTGTGTATATGCATATACGGAATATATACGCAAAATCAAAATCATTATATTTTATATATACAAAAAATTTTAACTATATATCCATTCATACATATATAACATCATCATCACAGGTATTTATATGTACGATAAGAGTATACAAAATAATATATACATATATTTACCATCTACCGTCCTCTCTGCTGATTCATGTATGCATATAAGAATATAATATATATATATAAAAGATTGAATTGTTGTAGGGTCAGTAAGATTCAGATAATATATTATATAATAATAATAATAACACATTAAATTTAAAGAAATTCTCATGTAACAATAATGTTCACCGGGTATACCATATTTTTTGTACGTACATATTGTTGTTATATATTAAATTATTTATAGAAAGTTTAATAGAAAATATGGTTATACCAATGGTTATACAAACTACAAAGCAAAATGAGTATAAAATATAATATTTATTATTATGTTTGTATATATTATATTATTATTATTATTATATTTAGTTCTAAAATATAATATTATATGTATAGTATATTATACATATACCTTTTTATATTTACAAAAAATTGTATGTATAAATAATCAATTAATTTTGTCTTGTGTTTCTATATATAGCTGATAAAATTACCTTTTACATATTAATATTTGTATGTTATTTTATATCAACGTCTTTCTGAGTATATACATAAAGATATAAATATTGTATTTATATTTATAATTCTGAGCGAGAAATAATAAGTACATTATTATTATTATTGTTGGTAAAATCGATTAATACAATTCATTTTGTAAATTTCAAAACGTAATTTCAAAATAAGGAATCTTGAACCAATTTCTATGGGTTAATTATAATGGTAAAAGATACCGCAAAAGTAGGAAATTTGCATATTTGAGGATATGAAATGAATTTTTAACTATTATAAACATTTTCAAAAATATTTTTATTTACTTCCCAACCACAATATAATAATAAAGAATTTGATTCAAAACAAAACTCATCGATTTTGCTTTTGTATAACAATCATAAAAGTTTAATCCAATACCTTTTTATTACACAAAAATGTTCAATGTTCATGACAAAATGTTCAAAGACATACAGAGAAAAGTATTATTTTAATTTGCAACTATAATAAAGAAGTTCAATCAAAATCATTAGTTTTAAACATCAGAAATGAACAATAAATAACATTATTGGAAATTATTATCTTAAAGAGATTATTAAGACAATTACAAAATGAATTGGATCTATTGTTTACCTTAACATTAAAAGAAAAGAAATTCTGTTGATATTAAAAAAATTATAATATAATTTTAATTTTTATTATGTCTGTAATGTCAATGTCATATGGTAAATTAGTGTATGATTGCTTATTATTTACATGACAAAAAAAACTATATATTAATACTTTATGATGATTAATAAAAAATAAAAATATAAATTCGAATTATTTATACACTCATATTAATATATCTCATACTCATATAATATTAGTATATATATAACAAAGTATCTTTTATTTTTAATATTTATATACACTTTTTCATATATTTTTATATATATATATATATTTTGAAAAGGCGTTGTAATAATAATCCTCTTTGTGTGTAAAAAAAAACTATTAATAGTAAAAAAAATTAATAGTTATCTTTATAACGTTAGTTTGTAGAAAATGTAATTTTTTGTCGTTCATTTTAATATCATTAGACTTTTTTTTATTATTATTATTTAAATTTGTATAGAGAGAGAATTGCATTTAATCTATTAAAAACCAAATTAAAGATGTACATACGTATATAAAAATATACAATAAGAATTAAATTAAATAAAATAAATGTAGATATATTTATATTATAATCTTTTAAATTTAACTTTAAATGTAAATACTGTCATTTCTTGTACGTAAAAAAATACAAACTTCCTACAGATTTACTGCTTTGTTTATAATACCATATCTTGAACCAGCATACAAAATATGTCATCAAGCTTATATGCATTTGTATATATATAGTCGAGTCAAAGTCTAATAAATGCAATCAACGGAGACATGTAAATACTGTATATTATTAATTTAGAAGCATTAATCATATATGAATATCTATTAGATTACGTTGAAATAATTTAAATCTATATAAATAATTAAAATTGGAAATCTATTTAAAATCTTCCTAATACTTGTATTTTTATTCTTAAAAAAATGAATTATATTTTTCAGTGTCTTATACGAAAACCATTACATTTGTTTTGTAATTGATGGTCCATTTATTATACAGAATGTGTATGTCCCTGTTATATAATTTCTTTAAATTTTTAAGTCATTTAAGCAATTACGAAAATTTACATTGATTTGCTGCAGGAAGCAAGAATTTATGATAATTATGATGACGATAAACTTTTAACGATTTTTAACACAATTATTCAATAGAAATTCTATTCTATATCGGCAAAATAAACGATTTAAAACTTCAATTCTTCAATAATTTCATTACCGCTAATTCCAATTATGTTATGTGAAATATTTCCAATTTAAATAAAGTCTTGCAATTATATTTTGTATTTTATGATTATCATTTTATGCATTTTATGAAAATCTCTAAGGGTTCACAAGGATGAAAAAAAACGAAATTTATGAAAATATGAAATGAATCACTTTAACTGTAATATAGTAATATGACTATAGTATAATCGTTTGCAATTGTATTTGATAAATATACGAAATTTTTATTTTAAAACTTTTGAAATTTAATAATATTTTATCGAGTAGATTTACGTTTTTTATTTATAAAAAATAGTTGACAATGTATATATTATTTTATATTTTCAATGTATAACTGCAAAAATATATAAATTTATTTTGTATATAATGATCAAAGTAATAATGAGAGGATTACAAACTTCTGATGGCTAAACATATTATATATAATAAAAAAAAATATGAAATAATGATAGAAATTTATAAATTTAAGTTTTTATATCAATATTAAAATAATCTAAAATAAATTGTCAGCTTATTTGTAAACGTGGAATTATATATTTTATTTTTTATAGCATATTAAAATTAATTAATTTTATAAAGAAATAATAACAATATTAATATTTTATAAAGATTAAATTTAATAGTTTCTCTCTAGATATTTATACAAATGAAATGCAGTGTTTTGATGATTATGCAAAAGTGAAAGACAAATTGTATAAAATAAAGAATTATAAAAGCAAAATATATCTTTTAATTATTACGGACATCACATGCATTTATTTGTAGATGAAGAATTAAATAGATGATCATATATTTAAAAGTTAAAGGCGTCATCAGAATTCAAAAATAATTGGATGTCTTCTTCATTTTACTTGATTTTTCTTAAATTTTTTGTTTTGACAGTAAATAGTTTTTTGTTTTTTTGGAAAAGAATTAACTACATTTAACAAAAATTAAGTTAATTTATATATAAATTAACATTGACAACTAAAATGTAAGAATTTATTTAACATTCATTTTTCAATTATATCTAAATTCCCTAATGTGTTTATTTTTAGTTTCTATAATCCCTCAATATCTCTTTTATTTTCCATTATTTTTCATTGTTAATAATATACAGAATATTCTTTCAATTTATAGACTTTAAAAACAGATTTTTCTTATTTCATCAACGTGTTTAAATTAATACCATATATTCTCGGTATAAACACCTAAAATTGTTGTCTTTCTTACTATCTATATATAAATATATATATATATATAGCTAATTGTGTGTATTATATTGAAATAAACTCTTATTGTTTATTACCATAAAATACAGTGATTTAATATATCTCGTAATCAAACCTACATATACAAATAAATTATGGTATTAATCTTAAAGTATTTATATATGAAAAATTAAATTTACATTTTTGATATTATAATAACATTTTTAACAACACTACTCGTACTCGTATAAAGTGCAGTGCGATAAAAATAAAAAATAAAAAAACATTTATTTTGCATATATCATATTGTCGTATTATTGCATTTTATTTTCATTATTCTTAAGTAAAATTTCTTGGATATGGATATACATATATCGCATCTATGTCGAAAAGAAGTAAAATAAGTATTTAAATGTAAATTTTAAAATATACACGATATGCAGATGATATAGGTTGATAGTGATATGTATTTTATATACATACAAGTTGTAAGGTATATAATAATAATAGTATAATACATTCATTCATACATTAGAATAAAATGTTATTGTGCGTGGGCGATTTAAATAGCTACTATAAATAAATATAGTATAGTATAGTGTATATATAACATTTATTTTAAATCAACAATATTTATTTAAATGTTTGATTTTTGTTGGTTTTTTTTCTACATTTATCTAAACTGTTATAGACAAGCTCTAAATATAAAATTTTTATATAAATTGGAAAGCGAAAAAAATATACATCGAAAAAAGATAAATCTCTAAAAAAAAATTTGTCTTTCGTTTTATTTTATTTATTAATTTATTTTATAACATAAAAAAATATATATAGAGTTGTTTTTTTTTGATTTACAAACATTAAAAATATATACCAATAATCATGTAATTCATTGATTCATTTTTGTTTCATTCTTTTTATATTAACTACTAAATTATTATAAATAAAAAATATTTTAATTTTTATTGATTCCATTCTTCATACCCATACAGTTAAAAATGCTGTATCTTATTTGATTTTTTTTTGAATTCACATTAATTTACATTTTATTATTATGGTATATATAGCCTTAATTGATTCAGAAGACACAATTTAATGATATGTTAAAAATTCTATAAAAAATAAAAACATAACTTGTTAACAAAATATCTAAATTTTTTTTATATAAATAAAAAATATATACACACATTTAATATAATGATAATATTATACAATTTATTGGTAAATAAGTTATGATACTTTGTATATTGTATATTTTTATTTATATATGTTTATATAAAAATGTTTGTTAGAATATATACGCGGATGCTTAATTTCATCGGTGATGAAAATTATATTCTAATAAATTATATGCTTGTTTATTTTTTAAGAAAAAAATTCTTTAATAATATAAACAAGAATTTTTTTTTTATCCAAAAACACTTTATGGTTATATACAAACAGAGTAAAAGATTAATTAAAATGGTATTTTTCTACCTATATATTCGTATAATAAATAGATTCGATAATTTGTAAGCAATTTTGAAAGAAAAGCATAATAGAATAGACCTTACCATTTATAAAAATTATAATATTGATGAAAATGATAATTCATAAATTACACATTTTAATTAATTTTTAAAATATGTAGAAAAGCAAAAATAGCTATTATTTGTAAAATTTAAAATTAATTTTGAATGATTTTATCTTTTATTATTGTAGAATATATCGATAAATTCATGTTCATCATTAAAATCAATTATAATTAATTTTTGTATTTTAGATTTTTATTTTGATGTTTTTTTTTATTTTTCTTTGTTTTGTTAAAGTTTCTTCACTATTAAAATTTTATCATCGTTATATTTTATTACGACTACTTGTCGTGAAATCGGATATTTCTTAAATACGCATAATGAGGAATAAGGAAACATTTCGTGTTAAATTTATTACTATTCAAATTTGTTAAACATCTTTATAAAATCGAAATTATATATATCACAATAATTTATTTATCATTGTTTAAAAAGGGTATGATGATTCTGAACAACAATGTAAAATAAAAAGTTAAATTTTTAATTTAATTACAATTATTTTTCTTTAATTTCTTAATTCAAACTTGATTTGATATCTCTATACATAAACTACATTCCTGTTTTGCTTGCATTTTTTTTTAATAATTTATCAACAATACATTGTTATATTAAAGAAACTCAAAAACGGAATCAAAATATATAAATTGTTATGCACCTATATTAATGAGAGGTATAAATATAAATATATATCTTAGTTTTAATGCGTTAAACTCTTGTTATATTCACACCTAAATAAAATGCATATTAAATTATAATCGAATTGTTTGGATGATGGACACAAAATGTATATACGAATTTTATAATAAAATATAATATAATATACAATCCACATAGCAATTAATTTAATATACACATATATACATTTTATTATTATTATTATTCGTTCAATTTATGGTTTAATTAAAAATAATTTTAATTGGAAAATAAATTTTTTTATATAGTGTATATGCATATATATAAAAACATTTAATCACACCACTGAACAAAAAATTAATCACACCCGTTTGTGTGATATTACTCATCGAGTAATACCTCGAGTATGCGACGGCCACCTACTTTAGCATCCATAACATCTTTTCACTATTTCGACATTGTTTTATTTTATTTTTCCATGATTTCAATTCCCCTCAATCCACTAAGTTCTTTTGTTTTTTTTAATTGGTCTGGCTTTTAATTATTTGCTTATGGGACGTATATTCAAGCTAATGTTTGTTGGTTTTTCTTCGAATTTCCATTCGTGGTTAACTTCTTTAAGTATTATATTATCAACAAATAAAACATAACAACGATTTCAACGTATATAGAACCTCATATAAATGGCGTATTGTGAAAAAAATTCACGATTAAAAGATAAAAGGATCGATTAACAATATTTAGTTTTAAAAATTTGCTCTACTTATCCATTTTATTACTTTATATACTCTTATACCAATTATTCAGTTTCCTCTAGATATAAAAAATTTTTAATTTTTAATTTTTATTTTATCTAAACACATTTCTCGCTCATAGTCGTCGGCGATCCATATAATTTTCATCATTTATTACATTGATCCGTTTATGCACAGTTGTGTGGTTAAATGTTTGATATAGGGTATAATAGTGACTCTGATATGGTATAGTAGTGACTCTGACATACCAACAATATTCATTTTTCATTATATTATTTTTTTTTTGTTCACATATTTATATACAAAAAAGAAAAAAAAAAGACAAAATATAATATGCATTAAAATAAATCTCATAAAAATATGCATGGTAATATATAAGTTAATTAAAGTTTGTGTATGAGATGAGGAACGTAAAATATGCATATAAATATATATTATGCAATTAATAATAAACAAATCAATAAATTTTTGTGTATTATAGTAATAAAATTTCATATAAAACGGGCTAAATATAATGTTGTATCGCATATAGATATTTATATATATACATGTCTATAGAGAACAGAACATCGTCAAGATTTGAATAGTTTATTGTTATTTTTATTATATACGTTTATCGATAATTTAAGTTAAAGTACATCAATAAATGTCTATGGAATAATAATAAATTGTTGCTATAATGGTTGATTGTGATTAAAGGGATAATATTTACATAAGAATTTTTGCAAGTATAAAAATAATTTTTCCATCTTCTATGATTATAAAAATTATATAATATTATTTCTAACGCACATCTAAAATAATATATATTCATTTTATATATACATTTATACATGTCTGATTTTGTAATCAATTATTTATATAGCTTAGCTGTACTTCAAAATGTTATGTTTGTTTACCTTTGTTTTATATATACAAGTTGTGTATTATATTATTCATGGAAAGTTTATTATAAGAACGTTTATATACATAAAACATTTATTTATATTATTCACATAGTCTTATAATATTATATTATATATTATATATATAATTGATAGAGGCCAAATTCACGTTTTATAATGAAAAAATAACATATTATATAATTTTAATAAACTTTTTTTTGTTGTTCTTATATACCCAAATATAATAAATATATATGCCGACTCATCACAAAATAATAATAAAAGGTGTAATAATATTGCCATAATTAGCGTCTTCTTTTATATATAACAAAATTTTAATGGGGTAATTAGAAAGAATAAGTAAAAAAAAAATGCTGTGCTTTGTTTTATTTATTATTACATAAAAGCAATTTTGAAGTAACAAAACAATAAAATAATAATAAAAATAAAATGAAATATAAATAATTAAAAAAATATAAAATATACAGACAGATATAATGAAAAAAAAGGAATATTTGCGTTACGTATATATAAAATATGTTAAAGTTATCTTTACAATTTCAACATCATCCTAATTATAAATATTATTTTTACGACTAACTTCTTAGTAATTTCACTTGTGCTTATAGGTTAAAGATTTTATACAAGTATATATTATATACGAGATTATACAAAGGCTCGCAAGCAAACGCACATAAATAAATAAATACACATATATATATATATATATATATTTTATAGACATTCATCTTTATGTTTTAGCATTTTCACGTTAATATATACATAAAAAAAATTGCATTGCAATTAGTGTTTACAACCAACCATTTATACTGTATTATATATATATATTTACTTCGATATGTGTATCGTCTGTATATTCTGTACTTATTTATACATAAATGCATGCTTGAATATCGTTTGAAATAATATATAATAAAAAATAATATACGAGTATGTTAAAGAATTTGGTTTTTTTATTTATTTATTATTCAATTAATGCAACAACAAGAAGATGAAGTATGAATACGGAGAAAAAATTCTCTTCTCTTGCATATAACTTTCAATGCTTAATAATAATAATAGTCTGTGTGTTGTGGATATTGTTGAATATTGCAATTTTTTTATTTGGTGTCTTTAAAATAATTAAGCAACATACAGAGGAAAGTCAACTGCCTATATATTCACTTCTTTTGTGTTATATGTGTACATATGATGCGTATTTACGAACATTCAAGTAAAAAAAAAACTCTTTTTTACATCCTTCTAATTATCTTTTATATTAATCTTCCTTTTATTTTTACGGTATACTTCTTCATACATATGCGGCAATTTATATGCATTTCGAGTTTTATATACATATATACATATAGGTGATATAGTGTTCCTTGGTTTGACATTTCACAAGGATGGATGCAATTAGGTTTATTTTACCACTTTAAGTGTATAAAATATATATGTATAAGCTTTTTTTTGTTATATGCATATATGAATATATAATTTATTTATAAACAAGATTTTTTTTATGCCTTTTATATTTATTTCTTCTCGAATTCTTTTTTATATCAATTAACCAATTGCTGAATATATATTGGGAGTTTTTATTTATATGAATTCAGTAACATTTTATATTTTTATAAATATTTTTTTTTCTTTAATATTTGTATTTTATTAATTGTAAAAGATTTTTTATGAAAATTTCTTATATAAAGTTAATTGTAATAGAGGGCTTAATATCTATAGATGACTTTAATATAATCGGTGGTGGTTATGTTCAGTAGTACAATAGTTAAAATACTAAATCACTTATTTAAGCAGCATTGAATATCTTATTATATGGCCTCACCACGCAATGAGGTTTCTTGGTGGAAAATCGATTCTTTGTAGTAATAACAATAAACAAAAATATTAGACCATCTCTTAATAATATCATGTTTTTTTTATTTTATTTCTATTCCCTCCAAAAGAATTCAAATCAATATTTTAAATTATGATTAGATGCTATTTAACATTTGAGTTAGAATCCGGTACAGTTGAATTTATATACAAATGTTCCCTATTAGATCATCATAGTCTTAAGATAAAAATCAAATCACAATAAACTACCGATTTTTGTCTTGAATCTTGAAAATGTTTTTCATTTGAATAAAATAGATGTCCGCATAAATATTTGTTTATTTATATATTATTAGAGAAATAATTAACAAATGTTATCGATATCTTTGATAAAACCGATTATTTATTATATGTTATGATGAATTTTATTATATATGGAATTTTAATATATGTTCCTACATCATATTGTACATATATATACCTTTTAATATGAAAAATGAGAATATAATATTGTTTAGATGCAGCACTATATCTTAAAATTGATGATATGGTTGATAAATAAATTTATATAAATACATATATCATATATGGATTTTAGGTTTATGTGCGGTGATTGTTAAATGTAAATATCAATATCTCTCTTTATATATATTTACCAATATTTATTTAGTGTTTTGTATATATAAACTTATTACATATATGTACAAATTCAGATATTATATATATACAACACTATGTATACATATAGCTATTGGGATATATAATATAATATTAAAGTAATATTTATATATTATTCTAGAGTATGTGACATGTTTACTTGCTTGACAAAGGGTTATATTGGTTATATTTAGCCAATAAAACGTTATATGTATTTTATATATTATACAGATTTATAATACTCTAGTTCCATACATATATATGTATATTTTATTGTTTACGTTACGTTTCGTGTATTTCATTATAACTATTAATATACTCATAAAATCAATAAATATATACTCAACCATACGTACCATTATAATAGTTCTTAATAGTATAAATAACACAATGAAATTTACTATATATAAATATATTACTATGAACAAAAATGTATATTTACGAGCAAACAAAATACATTTCAATATATACCTAATATCCTAATATCTAAATAGTACAATCTTTAATATCGGTTTCGATATTATTTTCGATATATACAATAAATATTATAGTACACATGATATATATATATTCGCAAACACACAATCATTTTAACAATCAATAATATTTATTAATACAATATATTTCATATACATATTGTAATGCTGTGATGTGGTTAGTTATCATATAAATAAAGGCAATTATTATATGTTGTGTTTGGTATAAAAATTCTAAATTGAATAAATGCAATATTTGCGTATATGAATAAATTCTTATTTTGGTTCAATGTAATTTAATTATTGTTAAAATTTATTCTATATAGAAACAGAAACAGAAATTAATGCCATTATATATAGAAGGCTTCTATTGGAAGGTAAACACCGGGGGCAATCATATAAATATATTTAGTAAATAAATACATATGGAATATATAAAATGAAATAATTCATTTTTTATGTCATGTCAAAATTCTGATGAAAATAAAAATTTTTATCGATGACCAACCATCGTCATAATAAGTTATTTATAAAAATTCCCTATTGCCATAGATATGTATATCACCATAAAGGTAACATAACTAAATCAGAATATACCTATAATATACGGGGTTATCCAAATATAGTTTATGTCAAATTATTAAATAAATACTTAAAAATTTACATTTTATTTTATATAATAAATATTATAAGAATAACTATAACCAAATGTCATTTAAAACACCAACTTGCTTTTAAGCATTTGACATGACAGTATATAGGTCTGTTTATAAATTGAAAATGATATACGTCATATAAATATATATTTTTAATGTATACAGATAGATTTTGAATAATAATTTATAAGATTTCCATATATAAAATACCATTGTGATTTAATAGATATCCACAGAAAAAATTGTTTGATATATTAAGCAGTATAACATTTTTTGATATGATGATACAATAAAAAAAAATTCAAGGCGATGTATAAATAACATAATAAAATAACGCATATCAAAAACTTTTACATTTCTTTAAAAAAAAATTCTTTTTATGATATATCTAACCATATATATTTATTTGTTTTTTTTTTGTTGGTATAATTGTAGTAGCGTGTAACTTTTTGTATTCTATAAATTCTTTTTCATATATATTATTATAATACAATAAAATATAATGCTTTTTATATCTTTTTTTATGATACACGTTTATATTTGAATCATTTTTTTTTCCATACCCGGCCAAATTCATACGCATTTATTCTCCGTAGCGAATAACATATTCAATAAATATAAGTGTTCTTATTATTATACCGCATCAAACCAATAATGTATATAAATAAATAAATAACTATATCCAAGTGGTTTAAAGAAGAAAAAAAAAACAAACTTTGTGAATGAAAATTATTACTATACTACCGTTTTGTTTTGATTGAAAGATCGATTTTAAATTGATTTCATTCTATTTGTTATATATATACAAACAAAAACATATATATATGTATCTATATGTATTATTAAATACCAGCTATTTATATAAGAACACGCAGAATAAAAATAATAACAGAGAAGTTTAGTTTTTATATTGTATTTATTTAATAACACGGGGAAGAAATATAATAATTTGAAATATATAATTTTATTTTTACTGACTCAATAAAATTTCTTTTTGTATAAATACGAGTACAGGTTCGGAGTTCCACGCGTCTTGGCTAAAAAATATACTTTTGTATGATAAACGCCAAAATGTATACTATTATTGAAATGAATTTATCCCATTTTTTAGGTTTTACGACAAAAATATTACATTATTTAATTTCTTTAATATCATTATTAAAAGGATAATACTTCCTTTCAATTGTCCTGCTAGAGAAAACATTCCACAGTCTTTTAAACAAATTTGTATTAAGCACGTAAAAAAACCAAAATAAAAAAACTGTTTAGCAAAGACGCGTGGAACTCCGAACCCGTGGAACTCCGAACCTGTTCCGATAAATACCTGTTGTATTTATTGATGTCCTAATATTTTGGTGTTTTTGTTTTTTTTTCGAAAATGGGAATCAAAATATCATTTAATTATTTCAATATAATATAAATGATATATATATAGTTTTAAATGAAAAATGGTCCAATTTTATATTCATTATAATCTATTTTAAAGGAATTATATAATTTAGATATAGATACCCAGACAATCATAATTAACATTTTACATGTTTCGCTATCTATTAGTATATATGTTTATAGTTTATGAATAGTAAATTTTTATAATGTGCAAATTTTATAATAAAAAATAAACTTTGGTATATGTCTGTAAAAAGTTAATTGTTAAAATCATGCGATTATTAATTTATTATATATAGGTATATTATATATTTATTTTTATATATATACAAAAAAGAGATATGAATGAAAATGAAACTACTTTAAATGTTAATTCCAAGAAATGGTATATAAAAATATTCATATATGGCTAGACAAAATTATTTTTATTATATCAAATTTGTGGGTCAGTTAATTTTATATTTTAAATTCTATATTAAAATGAATAGAATATTTTATAACAAATCTCGCTGAAATTTTCTATATATTTGCAACTGATTAATTCGTTGCAAGCCTTTGAAAAAAATTTACCATTAGTTTTAGTTATATACAGATATGTGAATATGCTGTGGCCGTGTGGTTGATAAAACACGAAACTTAAAATTCTTATAATGTGCGGACACATTTTTTCTGTATATATGTTTTTCTGCTATATTCGATACTTAATTTCACATATTGAGTTACATATTTTTTTCATCTGTTTGGATAACAATTTACGAGACTAACAACAGGAGGTTAAAATCAATTGTTGATTGTTTCTAAAAAGATACATACATTAATCAGACTAAATGGACATTTTAATTTCAATTTTTAGAACAATTAAAATATAAAGTTAAAACTAAACTAGAATTCTACATTTGTAATTCCCGGCCAATGTTTACAAACTTCATTGGTGGTCAATATAGTTCACAAAATTTAATTGTTTTAGATTTGTTGAACTGTTATTCATATGTTATGTATATTATTATATTTGCTTAAATTATAATCAAAATACCAAATTCTAATATATGCAACAGTAAATCTTTTGGTTTATATATACGCATTAAAAAATAAAACTCTATATATTCAAATTGATATTTCAATTCGCTTATCATGCACAAAAATCATTTGCATATAACAATCAGCCTTCAATAATATATTCTATATATACGAAGAAACATTAAATAATATTTTTTGATAAACATAATTTAGTGTATATTCAAATATCATTGAATTGATTGAATATTTTATAATTTCGTTTATTGCTTATTTAGGATAAATTGTCAATATTTATAGAGAAAAATCATTTACCAACATAACAATAATATTACCTTTTTTATCTTTACGTTTTAACGAACCTCTTTTTGTGTAAATACAAAAAATATCTATGCATATAAATAGAACAAAAATATAAAAACTTGTTTATTCAGATAAAAATTGTATGTAAACAAAAATTTTATATTATGTATATCTATTTGATTTATTTGTCACAATAATAATAATAATATTGCTTTCTTTACATCATATATAATATCGTAAACATTTATCCATCGTTTTTCTTGCGGGATATATCCATCCATCACATATACGACGGACGGACATAATTTTATTTTTAGTTTATTACATATGGCAAAAGAATATATTTTCTAAACAAAATAATATTATAATAATAATTTTACAAAGATATTAAACAATAATAAACGTTTTATAAAAGAACTATTCATATTTTTTTGTTACCATGATTATATTTCATGTGTATATTTAAATATTTATACCAATTTTATAACCAATTTTTTATTACGTTTATGCAAATGCATGTAGACTGCAGTGACATGATTTTATACACATCATATACCTGTTTATGTATTGTTATATGCCTATATATTTAAGAGACATATTCGTAAAACAAAATTATAAAAAACATATACATTTTTATTCTAAATAAATTTATTGTTACAACAAATGCCTGTTATGTTAACAAATAACATCACTTTATGCAAATGTTTATATTTGCATTCTATTCTGTACAGGTAAATGTTGTATTTATTTATCTATATTTTTATTCTTTTACAGAGAAATATATTACAATATATTTATTCTGTGTATTTATTCTCGCGTTTACTAAATCTAAATGTATATAAAATTGCATATAATCACAGGGTGATAGATTCAGAATTATTACAAAAATAATTCGTGTTTGTTGGGGTGGTTTTTTTCAACTGTAGTTAAACATTTCAAATATTTTTTTACATTTGAAGGATTTGTAATATTTCTCCAATTACGTATAAGTTCGTCAAGAATTTGTTTGGGTAAAGTATCAAATATCGTATAATGTTACGTGAAATAGGATCAGGGTATTAAACCAATGTGTTCGGCTTATTATGGATTTTTAATTCATCAAATAGCTAAAATGTAAATACAAATATGTACATAAATAGTATTTACCCCGTTCATCGACTCCCTCATATACATTTTCTAAACCTAAATTTACTAAACTAATATCCCAAATGTTATTTCATATTCATATACAATTATTTTTAAACTAATCGACATTTTTTTTTATTTTTACAGGTCTTATCACATTAAAATGCAAGTTAAGAAATAACAAATCGGCAGAGAATTTCAACTATATGTAAATAAATATTATATATTGGTAAAATCTCAATCATATTTACTATTTTCATTCACTCCATCAGTACAAATTATTTTATAACATTTGCAATATTGAAGTTATATTATTTTTAAGGCAATTCTTTATTTAGCAATGTTAACTTTAGGTAACGTCACAGTTCTTATTTTAGTTATATATTTAGCGAATCTAATCGTTGTGTTATATGATATGTTGTGTTATACCCTGTTTGAAAATTCCCAGTAAATATACAGAGATTTTTTGAACAACGAAAATTTATTGTGACTCGAAAATATGCACATTAATAAATCATATAAATATATTATGTGTGTATAAATAAGCAAAATAATAATAAAAAATCTATTTTTATTTGTTAAAAAAGCATAAATAAAAGGAATTGCATATTATACAAAATGTATGTTTACATGAAGAAAACAAATTTTTTGTATCGGTAAAATAAATGAAATTATACAAAAAAAGAAATAAAAACAATTTTCTTTTTATAATATTTATTTTCGTTTGTCTTCTTTTTTTTTTTTGAATAATAAGCGTCAAGTCTCCCACCTTAATTCATAATATCATCGCACCGCAATATATTGTGAATATATGGTTCGTATACCTGTATAATTTTTTTTTATTTCTTGGTTTTTATTATTTTTTATTTTTAATCCAACTTAATTTCTTCTTCTATTAACGGATAAGACAAAATGTATATACTTATATATATTAAACATGTATATTATTAAATTTATCGTATATAAGTATTTTTATGCAAAGACATATATTATATTATACAGAATTGACCTTATGATGCATTTGTAAATTTTGCTCATGTAAAATTTATATATATAAATATATAATATATATTATTTTCTTAACGTTTTATACTTACAATTGATGTGATAAAAATAAATGTACATAGATATTATTTGATATTATTTATTTATATTGTATATACGCACTTAATGCATGAGTGTAATGGGAAAAAACTCGTCGTACAAGTTTGATATATAAATGCAAATGTATATAATATTATAAAGGTGTTATTAACTATAAGAAGATTTAAAAAAAATGTACGTGCATACTGCATGGTATAGCAAACATACAAAAACAGTGTATTTATCTCTACATGAATCGTAATCACATATATTTACATTTATGAATAAATAGTAATTTAAAGTCTCCATGTTGTTATGCAGTTAACTTTTTATATACACTTTTTCCACACATGTTAATATGTTTTATTTTTGCCTGTCTGTGTTGCGAGGCTGTTGTAAATTCAATTTATATCAACAAAAATAAATGTAAATTTTAACTATAGTTGTCGATAATTTATATGAATTACCATAAAATATTCATCTGCAGATATTTAATTGTGCGGTTAAACATCGCAAGTCAAACAATCTTTTCTATTCGAATTCTATTTATTTATTTATTGATTTATTATTTCTATTCATAACAAATTAAAAAATAATTGGTATGTTCTATTTGTATACATTTAAAGGACATCAATTTATCTAATTTTCACCTAAATATTATTATTGTTATATGGATTATTGCTTAACATTTATAACTATACGACATAAAAATAATAATGTTATTCGCATATAAATGCAATCGGTTTGTAATATTTTATTGTTAAAAATTTTATTGACGTCTTTCTTAGAAAACGACTAATAATAATAGCATGTCTTCAACGAATTAAAATTGGATTTAAACAGAGATTAAGGAATATATAGAAAACAGACGTATATATATAAAAAAAATCATTAAATACAAAAATTATATATAACCATATTAAATGACCATCTAATACATTAGTCACGGCTTAAAATATAATATTTACAAATGTGAATATATATACATAACATACATTATTATATTAGAGGATAATCGAAATCTTCTTCATTTCTTCTTTTTTTCTATCTTCTTAAGAGATCAAATATAATATAAATAAATAAAATTACCCTCCTAATCTATCCTCAAATTGTTTATACATAAACATATTAAATTACATACATATATATTAAGGCTTACTTAAGAAATAAGAAGATATAATTCGTAAATAAATAAATAAAAATAGAAAGAAAAAAATGGTAAACGTCTTTTGGACACATACACAAAATTATAAAATCTGCGGACGATGAAACGTAAATAAATACAATAAAATAAATAAAATATATACTAAATAATAAAATTATTTAATAAAATTTCTAAACAATTTTAAAAACTAAATATTTATCCTTATACAACACATAAATTTTTGACCCAAATTGTCCTTATATAATATATTTTATATACGTCGTATAATTTTATTTATTTTTCGTCGTCGTTTTTAAATGATCGCATCGCATCAATTTCTTTTTATTTGACTAATGTCATATATTTTTTGAAAAATCTGTCGACCACACACTTCTCGTATTTTGTTATATATTTATCCATATATCTATTTTGGTAATAGTTAAATATTTATAACATATTATTTATAAGGACAAAATTCTATTTTACTTTCTCCTGTTAAATATTTTATTAGCACAAAATATGTATACGGTGACCAAACGTAATCCAGATTGGTAGGTAAATTTTGTTCGGATAGTTATTAATTATTTTTGATCGCCCATATATATATATAATATGTTAAAGAGGTGATAATAAAATGTTTCCATAAATTAATGCCTTTTTTGTGAACTAAATATGCTATTAGCTTCTACTTATTAATTTATAAAATACACATTCAATTCAAAGTTCGTTCATGGTACGTAAGACAGTCAAAGATAGTCTAATTTGAATATTGTGGAAAAGGCATAAAAATCTAACCGTATATTCTTTAAAATTGTATACAAATCAAAATCATTTTAATATTTTTGGTCATCTTAAGCATATATCAACAAAAAAATTGTATCTAAATTTCGTCAAGATTTATATATTATAATATATTTCTATTATACAAAATGAAATATTATAAAAAAAAATACAATAGTTTTTTGTTTCTTCAAAAAAAAAAACAAGACAGTTTGTATATACACAAAATATGTGTGCCGTCCGTCACTCAATTTATCAGTGGCAAAACATCCTTTAGCTTCTTTTACAGATTCTGCTTTTCTCAAATAATAATATAATAAATATATATATAAAAAAGAAAATATCTTTTATATATTATATATACAATACATTTATACATCTTCTCCCTATATATATTTCACCATTATCATACCGATAGATAAATATAGATATTCTTTTGTTTGTCTTTTATCTTTTGTACTTATATATATGTTATTTATTTTTGTTTATGTTTAACTTGATTTTTTTTCGTTTGCTGTTATGTCCTCTTCGAATTCGAAATGTAAATTTGTGTATTATAAAATTCTTTAAAATTCATCTAAACGAGGTATTATTTAATATAAGGAATATCGAAATATCTTGCTAAATATATATGTAGGTATATAATAAAAATATTGGGTCATTTTGCTATAAATCATTTGAAGGATTTTTTGCCCGCCGTTCATAAAGATTTTATGATTAAATATAAAAAAATGTTTAAAATTATATTATATTCCACGAATTTTAAAACTTTCTTTCATTTTTCTTTTATTTTTGTTTTTGTTTTAGTAGTTTTAGGTATGAAATTATAGTTATTTTGTTTGTCTTTGTCAAAATAATAAATAATGTCAATCGAAAGACTAATTCAAATAAAGGAGTTCCAAGGTTATTAAAAAATTTGTTTATGATTTAATAATTTTTTATTGTTTTTGAAATGGTTTAAAATTTCTTTTCTTATTTTTTTAAATGACGATGTTTAAAATTCTCATAGAGATTTCAATCTTTATATATTACGTTTATAATATTTAATGTAATAAAAAAAAGAATATATTTTAATATTCTTCTTATATATAGAAATTTTAATTTAATATTATTACCATCAGGCAATACTCACCTGTTAAATTTTATCAGTAAAAGACACATTTTACATATTTTATAGACTTAATAAATGTATATGGGATATTTTATATTCTTCTTTTTACTATTAGTGTATTTAACTCTTCAGAATATTAATAATTGTAATTGGTCATTAGTCAAATATTACAAATCGCTATTAAAATTCAAAATTCGTTATGAGTACAGAATTACCTAAAGAAAACTTTAATGAATTTCAATTCAGAAAATACCTGCATATTTTGCCTTTCGAAATTTAAACGGATATGTGTTTAGAAATTTAAATAGAAAAAACATATTAGAAAATCACATAGAATTCAAATGAGAAAATTATAGATAAAGCCTTCAAATTATATTGCATTACCCTCAGAAAATTATATAGAATTTCATTTTAAATTCTTTATGTTGATCTTAAATTATTTTCAAAACATTTACCGGAAAATTTCACGAAAATTTACCCGAAGCGTGATAACATAAAATTAAATTGGGTACCAGAGCGGTTAGGACCGGGCCCATAGATAATCACTTTTCAACTATTGATATCAAAACAGCTTTAATTAGGAAAACGCATTATTATAATGTACGGAATAGCATTTAAAAGTAGTTATATAAATTATATTTATACATAATTTACAAATATTTATATATATTTATATAAATTTGCCGTATAAATAAATTAAAATTGTTCAATATTTTATTAATGTATTTCAATTGAATGTTAACAAACAATATTCAATATTAATATAATACATAAAACAAAAACGTTTTCATAAATTGTTTTTCAAATCTCTATATATAATATATTGATCGGTAGCTAATTTAAAATCTTTCAATATAACACCATTTGAATTTCAATTTTATTTATTCATATTTAGATTTTCAGATATATACATACTAAATATTAAAGAATATTAAATTTAAAATACAGAAATTTATCGTTTTATATTTCTATAAATCTAACAAAAAATCGTTATATACATATAAAATAAATTAATTAGAAACTTTAGAATATGGAAGCCCATATACATAAATAATAATATCAAATATAAATAAATTAAAAATTAATTTATGACTTTTTGTATATATATAGATGATATTTAAAAACAAATGTATAGAGCCAACCGTATAGATAGCCTGAAAACAAATTATTTTAATAAATCACTTATTTTCTATACTATTCTATTCTATTTTTACATATAAAAGATTTAACTATTTATATACATTCAAATTCAAATAACCACATGAGATATAATCTGGTTTGCATTTTTTATAAAATTTATTCTATTGATATTATTATATATATTCAATGAATTGTAATTGTTTAAATGAATAAATGTTTTTGTTTTCTATTTCTTTTCAATATATATAGTTTTGTATTTAACTTTGATCTCTCTATATTCGATTTATATTTAAAGTATATATATATATATATATGTATTTATAGAATTTATAGAAATATGTATAATAAAAATGTTTTATAGAAGAACAAAAAAAACCAATAAAATTGAATCATTATATCATATCAAATAATATCGCGTTCACAACTTGGTTTCTATACATAATATTATAAATAAATAGATAGTATGTGTATGATATCATGATATATATACAAATAAATAAAGGTATATTTTATAGATACTGTCATATACATAAAAAGAAAATAAACATTTACAATAAACTGGTAAGAAAAAGATTAACTCAACATATTTAGCTTCCTCGTCTTCTTGTTTTTATATCTATACTATAATTTAATATTTTTTTTTATATATATACATATTTTATTACATATACAAGTTATAAAGTAAAATTATCTATATTTACAAATTAAAAATCAGGTAAAATTTACTCAGTGGTCGTCTCCCAGTAGGATGTCTAACAATTTGCAATTATTGTATTTATAAAGATTAGTTTATGTGATAGACGTGCAGAAGACGCGGTAGCACTCTATTAAATAATAACTAATTGATTAATTTTAATAAAATATATGTATAAATTTCGGTTGGTTTTTTATTTTTAAATTTTATATATACATTTTTTTCGAAAATAAATATACCAATATATAAATATACCAATATACCAATATATGTGATATTAAGATTCAAATTAAAGTATCTTTAGGAGTAAAAAAACACTATACAATGGTTATTAATAAACATATAAATTTTACATTAACAATTTTTAATTCGGTATTTTAAAATTGATTAATGTAAAATGGCATTAATTTGCTTATCAAAAATTCTTTATTCAATTTCTGCTAATATAAATAAAACGCGAAACAAATGTTAAATCCTTGAAAAGTTGTTTGTATCTGTTTAATATGCTCCAATTTTATTTCATATATGAAAAACTAATTTTAAATATGTTGATCATTTATAAGAAATGAAAATTTAATTTAATCTATTAAGGTATATATGAACGATAATATTAATGTGACAGAAATTTCCATTTCTGTATGTTATATTTATTAGATGAATCTAATAAAAATGTCATGTGTTTAAATACATATTTAACGTCTTCTTTTATATCTCATAGCAGTTATTTTATATGGTATATCATATATAATACATATAGGATGATTATATAGAAAAGATAAATTTGCGATTTATCTATAGACATTACTGAAATATTTTAAATTGAATATCGTGGTGTATGTTAAAAATATGTTCAAAAATAAATTTATATTAAAGAATTTTATGTTTAAAAAACTATATTCTCGAAAATTTATTATTTTGCGGTAATTCTAAATGATTAAAGTCAAGACAAAAAAAAATGACTATATCCAATATCCTACCTTATCAATCTGTACTTTCATTTACAATAACGTTAATCATTTGTTGTAATAATATACTGAACCTACACAACCACATAAATGGACAGATCAATAGCATAGGTACGCAGGTTAATAGTATAAAAAAATATACAGGATTATTAAAATAAACTTAGACGATAAATATTACAAATGTTTAAACATTGAAAAAAACTTACAATACAAAAAAAAAGGATCAAGATAACATGTTATAAAGTCGCCACTGTATATTTCCATAAATATAATCAAAAACATTTCTATATATACGACGAGAAAAATCTTATTATTATTAACGTATTCATTTACATATTTATCTTTTGTATATTTTTATATGACTTCGTTTTTCTGTTCCTTTTCATTTTTTTTTGGTCTTTGGTTAATTAAAAAATGAAATTTCAAATCCAATTAGAATACATATGTATTACTATATGAATAATACATGGTTTTATAATAACAAATTTTTATAAAGTAACAAATTTCTTGATTAAATATTTCAAATGTTAATAAAGGTATATAAAACCATTTCGTTAAAAATGTTAGTCATATATAATATAAAGTAAAAAGAGAAATGTGTAAAACCTGTGGGATGGATATCAATTCTCACTAAATTATATTATTTATATACAAAAGAAATAATTGACATTAATTTAAGCAGATGGAATATTATAGATAATATATATTTTGAAGAAAATTAATAGACATCAACGGTTATATATATATGCATTTGTATTAATTTAATTGAATGCATTACATACATTATATTATAAATTACATAAATGCATTATTTATCGTATCACAATAATAATAGGCATTTGTAAAAAGTATTTTTTTATTAATAAATAATTAGTAATTATAATATTATATATTATTTAAATTTACATAAAATTCTATAAATGCTTTTTTTTATGAATACATTCATGTTTGTTTTCAAATAGAAAACTATAATCACTTTCATATATAATATATTCATAGAAAATAATAAATAAAAATGCACTTTCTTGATAATATGTATATAGAAATGTATATGTAATTAATATGATATGAAATAAATGGAATATGAAGTTTAGAGCTCCGCCTGTTAAACAATTTATACTATGTTATATAGGAATATAAAATTCATGTTATATAGGAATATAAAATTCTATACAAATAAGAATTATGTTTATGATGACCCTATTCTTAATAAAATTATGACATTAAATAATAAATATTCTTATGTATGTATAAAATACAAAAACGATGGGTAAGAACTTTATACAAAAAAAAATTCTATTTAAAATAATATTTATTTGGTTCGGTTCAATCATTATCGTACATATGAATATATATAGTATAAATGAATACGTGGAATGTTTTCTTTATATATATAAAATAATTTTCAATACAATACAAAAGTCATAAAAGTTCGTCCCTTATTTTACAGATAATTATTTTTGATAAGTATTCATAATTTTGTTTATTCAAAATAATTGGTTGTAATATTCATATGATGCGTATATACATTTATATATATCAAATGATGTTCAAGCGTTACAATTTGTGTTTTTATATTCGAATATTATTTTGGGCCAACAAAAAAATACCAACATCAAAGAAATACTTTATTGATATATAAATTCAAAATGAATATATGCATTAAAAAAAAATTTTTTTATTTATTATTATATGATAATCAAAATAAATAAATTAAAATTTTATTTAATTAAATTTTACTTTAGGCTTTAATCTAATTATATTTTACAATATATTATTATTTTAAGTACACTTATAAATTCTGTATATGTAGTTGAAAGACCCATATATTTAATATATACAGTAGTAGCTATTTTGTATATGCTCGATAAATGTCAATATTATAAATTTCAATTTCAATTTTTGATTATTGATTCAAATAAAATGTACAGTACATACTTAAAACTTTTAATTTAAAATGAATATACCGAAAATGTATTTATTAAATTATATATAATTTTCAATTATAATCAATAGTAGTATACTCTACACATTTTTAACATCATACGATATATTTAATTATAAATTATAAACGAGACTAAATAGAAACCACTAACTATATTTATCTATATAATATAATATTTTGCAATTATTCAAAATTAAATATATTTGTACTTATTATATACTATATAATATTGATAATATATAATCATATATACATACTCATACACCCTTAATGTTAAAGCTAATTTTAACAAAAATAAATTATCAACGCGATATATAAAATGAATAATTTGTGCGTAACGTAGATGCAGATATATTAAAAATTTGAAAAGAAAACATTTAACGATACATGATACGAATTCACAGAAACAAAATATAAATAAAATCTGTGGAACCGCCCAAAATAAAAGCAAAGGATCCACAATTAAAGATTATGTAAACTGTTTTTTTTTTTTGGATTGCATAGGTCTCTAATACACAGGGAATAACTTTAAAAAGGAAAACAAATAACTCTTTAATATTACTGGATCGATTGAATGATGAAAGCAAGATGAAAAATCAAGACAAATTTAAATAAAAAATACTTTTTCATCAAAAAACTAATTTTCATCATACATTAAAGTTTACCGATGTGTGTTTTTTAGTAACTTCTTATTGTTTCCGTGCCTATATAATAAAGGGGTTTGCTGGTCGTAAGCAATCAGTTATTATAGGCGGAATAAAAGAATTTGAAAACAGTTTGATGAACTGTATTGTAAGAAAAGATCATATCGCCCACATTTAGGAAAATGTTCCCACAAAAACTGTTTTTTAATATGCGGAAACTGATCGCATTGCCATCGTGGATAAAGTTATAGTTGCATAATTATATCAATTGAATCATATTATAAAATAAAAAACCCCGAATGTAAATGCATTTATATATGTCGGTCAATTGATTTTTATAGTTACCTGATGGTATCCATTTATAGTGTGTGTATATTACGATATAAAGGTCACCTGATTTTTTTTTGAGTAATTATATTGAAATATTACATTATTAAAATGCACATTATTACTATATTATAAAGCAAAATTATTATCTATTATAATATTTTATATAATGAATGAACTAAATACTTGATGAAAAACATTTACAATAATTCTAAACATATATAAATAATAATAAAGCGGACTCATTTTCCATCTATCAATATGTTGCTTTTCATTTATTTTGGTCTGTTATAACCTAATTCAAACTAAATTTTTCATGAGCTCATATTTTAATTATAAGTCTGAAAATTTCAATATATATTTCAGTCTTTCACGCATATAGAACGTATCCAAGTATCATCATAATATACAAAATGCATAACTTTTTATTTAATTTCTTTTGTAAATTTTATTTCAACGATCCGCCTTCCTTTATAATTTATAGTGAAGTGCATGCAATCATATCATAAAATTGTGCAGGATTTATAAAAAAAATAAATAATAAATACTCATAGTATTAGAGTTATATTATTCTGTAAATTCCAATCGAAATCGATAACAATTACATCAAAATGAATTATTAAAATATGTTTATGTTTTATTTTGCAATCCACCAAAATATACAAATTAAATAAATGAATAAAAAATGTAAATAGAACAAAAACGATAACATTTTCAATAATTAAATATAAAGAAAAAAAAGCAAATATTAATTACAAATACCTGTAAATAACAAAAAATATATTTATACGAGTAAATTCATAAAACTATATATAGATTTAATTCAATAATATAAAATGTATGGTATAAAAAAAATGTATGGTATATATATAATATTAAATTATACATACGGGAAATGAAAAGTTTTGTCCTGCAAGGATTTTATACTGATATTAAACGATATTTTTAATTTTATTTTAAATAAATAAGATTTCGTGTGGTTTTACATAATAAGATCAGATTGTGTTTTTATTCAGTTGATTGGTATAGATTTTAGGTTCTTAAATTATTCTTCATCCATTCATTACACAACAACATTCAGAAAAAATATCAATTTAGTAAAAAATCATTTAACGTGTAAAATACAGAAAACTTTTAAATTAATGTAATAAAAAATATATGTTAAAATTTGCAGTTTAAATAAAACAATATATATATATATATATATGTATACAAAACCCGAGGAAAAAAAGTGGTCAGTTGTTAAACTAATTAGTTATTCTGTTGTTTTTAGTTTGTGTTTTTAAATATTTTTATTTTATTTTATTATATATATATAAATATATTTATTATTTATATAAAATGGATATAGGGATTATTTGTTTGTTTCTCTGTATCTATATGTGTTGAATATATTACATGAATTTTCACATATATGGATATTTTTAACAACTAAACTCCTACATGAAGTTTAGAATATACACAACATTTAATATTATTATTGCTTTTTTTTTTGTTAAATATATGTACATATATTTTTATGTATGTACGATTTACATATATGCAATACAGTATATGTTTGTATAATAATGGTAAAACATCACGCGATTTACATTGAAAATTATTTGCATAGACTAGATAGCGCCATAAAAATGTGTATATATATACGAATGAATATCATTTATTTTATTTAATTTTATATTTTTGGTTTTAATTTTCATTTATTTTTTATTTATACAATATATATAGTTAGTTCGTTATTTAGTAATTCCTTCTTTTTTTTTTTTGTAAATTAAGAAAATACGACATACTCTTTTTTACATTTGAATAAAATATTCAAATAATATGCATATATATTAATATTATATATGAAATTAGTATATATGTAGAATAATAAATGCTTAATTCAAGGCTTAAACTTGGATTTTAATTATTTATTTATAAATAAATAAATTAATCTATATTTGATTTTATGTGGTCTGATAAAGTAGACAAACATGTTAATAATATGAAAGATATAAATATTGAAATTAGTGTACTATATATTAACATAAAATTATTTCCAATAACAAACATTCGGGGACTGAAACATAATAGAAAAAGTGTGATCAATTAAGAATTGTACGATTTTTATAATTATTCAATATGATTTTTTTCTGAAACCCAATTTATTGATATTTTATTCCTATAAAGCAATAAATAAGTGACCGTTTTCGTGATTTCTAAATATGCAATCAAATTGATTAGTTGTCATTGAAATTCAATATGTACGATTTTTCTCCATTTTGTCAGTTATGAAACACAATAATACATTTGTTGATATTATTTTGTTCTGCAAACGCTATCAAATGTTTGATTCTTAAACTGAATGAAAATAAATTAATATACTTTGTCTACGCCCAAATCCCTTATACCGTTAGAAAATGAGTATGATTAAAAATGAAATATTTGGAAAAATTTAGGTGAAAAGTAACAAAACAAACTTAAGAAAGTCAATAGAATGCTTTCATTAATCTTGTAGGGTTATAAAGTAGCATTCACTGTATATTTAACACATACATATTTTTTAAATTCATTATTATTGTTAAAATCAAGGAAAAAATTCTTCTTAATTATTCATTTCCTCTACATGTGCATTTATACATTAAATCGTATTTATAATATATAAAATGTATGCACTATACGCATACATACATATATATAAAAAATATATAGAAATTAACAACAATTCTTAATCGTATAAATGAGAAAAGTGCAAAAGATCATCAACAAACAAAGTAAAAAAAATAAATAAAATTAAATTAAGGAAAAAATAAAAAGTGTTGTGTGTTAAAATTAAAATTTACTTCAATGGGTGTTATTTTAATCGTGTTTTTTAAATATACAATTTGATTTTTATCAATAATTTATTTTATTTCACTTTATTCATATCGGATTATGTTTATTTCTGTGGTACTGTACATATATGCGATACGCGCTTACCGATAATGTCTTTGTTTAACATATTCTCTATATTGGGTAATTTTGTAAAATACTATAGTTCGAATCATTTTAATTTTTTGATACCATTGGCCATATTTTACGTTTATTGTTAACTACACATCTAAGTAATTATTCAGAGACTACCTTATATGGTTTTATCAGGTTTACCTATTTGATAGATAAATGTAACATCCATCTTAAATATATTCACTACTTAAATATGTACATACAACAACGTTACTTGAAATGTATAAGTTCAAATTTGATTTTAGAAAAACAATACTATTCATTTCATTTAAAATTACAAAATTAAAAAATTGTTTTACTAAATTGAAATATTTTGTCATTTATCAATAAAAAACACCATCGACACATTAGAAACCACAGCTGTTTATATATAAAAATTTGATTTATTTAATACCTGGCTATATTTTTGTTTGTATTAAACTATATAGACATGTATACAATGGAGAGGTAATGTTATATAAATAAATATTTATCGCGTTCAATAAAATAGATGTAATTGCATTTTTCAATATTTTTCTAATATCAAATATTCTATATTCTATTAAGGCCAGGTGGTAAAAACCACATTAAATTAAATCAATAAAAAAAAATATTTTCATTTCTTGTTTATGTAATACCACCAATGCTATAATAAAACTCAAATACAAACAATTATATAAAAATATGGAAATTATGACGAGGAAATAAATGCATTTAAAAAGTGTATATATATATACAATATCCCAAGTCAAGCGCGTACTTATATAGTATGTTGTTAGTTTTTATACTCATGGTAAATAAATCGATGCATTCAAATTTTACTGATGCATTGTTATACAATATATAAAACAAAAATAAAAAATACAAAGATAAATAATATATACAGTAGATGAACTTTGAATATACCTAACTAATTTTAGGTCTACATCAATATTTAAACCAACAACGAGACATTTCTGTTAAGCCTCGATTTCTATGAAAATATTTTATTTATCACAAATATGATATTTGTGATATAAAAAAAAATGTGCTTTTTCTGAAATTTATTTTGCCTGGATAAAAAAACCGAAATTTAATAATAAATACCAATTGCTGTTAAATAATTCCATTTTTTATTAGTTTGTAAATTAACTGGATATTTTATTATTATGAAATTAAATCATAAAAATTAAATAAAATGTAAATAAAATGAAAAATGAAGTTTGGACGACGGTTAGCCGACGGCAATAGAAGAAAAAAGTATCAATGTCCGCCGTCAGTCCGCCGTCCAATATTCATAAAAAGCACCGCCATTGAAATGCATGTATTTTCAATTTGACATTTGCCGTCGTCTGCCGTCGGCATTTCATGAAAAGCATTACTTTACCGCATCACCTATTTATATGATAATATAATAATACGAATATTTATCGTGTATTCATCATCCGCTTACTGTTTGCGTACACATATGAGATAAAAAAAAATCGATTTATATAGAACTCTAACAACAATTTTTTTATGTATATTATATTTAATAAATGTGTTTATGTAATATTTACTTTAAAATATGCGTTTAAAATAGATTTATAAAATTTAAATATATATATATAAAGATCCACAATCACTAAATATATATATATTTAAATTTAAATTAAATAAACGATGAATGAAAAAAATCACGTACTATAAACAAATATAACTAATTATTTACACAAGTATATATTTCATTAATATATTTACTATATGAATAAATCCATATAATTCCTTTGCAATTATATATGTGATATATATCAAGATGTATCTATAATTTTATATACAGGATATACCTAATAAAATATGAAGAATGTTAAAGATACATTAATGGTAATAGATTTTCATTAATTAATTTATGAAATTGATATATTTATTGAAATAAAATATTATCTATGGTGTTATCATGAAATGTTAATAAAAATATTTGTCAAAAAAAAAACAACATCATAATTTCATTAACCACATCTCATAGATTGCACTCGTATTTTTCTACTTTAACTAAAAGCATTCATTATATTTATTTTCAACGGCGGTCCTAATGAAGAGTGCAATAGCATAGCAACACAAAATTTATGGCATCGCTTGCATTTGGGCGCTTCTTATACTAAAGAGTTGGCAATTGCGTTTTCATGGTGAAATTGTGGTGTTTTTTGTATATTTTTTTGATTAATAAATGAAAATTCTTAGCAAATTATAAACAAATTCTTTTAGAAAATCTATACAGAATTACCTTTGGAATACCATACAGAATTTCGTAGAAAATTATATACAGAAATTATACAGAAAAGTATTCATATACAAAATTATATCAAATAAAAAAGTAAGGATAAGACCGTGTGTGTTTTTTATTGACATCATTTATCAAATAATAACATACATTAACAAACGGATCGATATATGCGTTGAATGATGTACGAGTATGAATAACCATATATTCATTATATTCATGTGTTATTTTTTTTGTGAATCGAAACGCATTATTGCGGAAAGTAAATATTATCAATATTTGTCTATATTTACATAAGATTTTAAATATTGAAATTCTACATTTGAATATATATTTGAAATATTTATTATATTTATTTTTCTTATATTTTATATTACACTATTTCAAAAAAAACTATAAGCTGTTTGTTATTCTTGTTAATTATATATATATTCTAGAAAATATATAACCATATCTAACACACGGTAGATATATAATAATTTTAAATTGATATATTTTTTAAAACTATATATAAATTCACATATTATATAGATTTTAATTTTTCCTTTAATACAAAATTGTTATTTTTTGTAAAAAAAAAAAGTATATATCCATATCTGATTTAATAAACATGAAATTCATCCGGCGGATGTATTATAAGTAACATTTAATTCAAAATTGATTGATATCAGCGAGTTATGCATTTATTTTTTTTATAAAATAAAAATTAAATACAAATGCGTATTGATATCAATATATTTAAAAAAAAAAACTATTTTCTTTTTAATTCTTATAAAATTATAAACAATTTGGTAGTTTTTCTATGTTTATTTGGAGTTAGTAAAGTATATATATTTATGTATACTGCGCGGTTAACATCGATTTATTATCATTTTGTTTATATATGTATTTTATACATGAGTAATAATTTGTAAATATATTTCAAAATGTTCAAATTGGTTCAGATAAGAAAATATATTTAAATATATATAAAGTTATCGTGATATCACATTTCTTTATATATAAACAAATTGTAATGTAAATGACCTTTTAAATACATATAGTTTTGTATCATAATTTGTTATGTTGTTATAAACTATTGATAAATATATTTATGTTATATTATATATTGTATGATTGAACTAAGAATATATATATATTAAATATTCAGATAAGGAAAATGCATATAATATTTTAAGTAGCTTACGCTTATCAAGCGTATATAAGACCAAGTTAAAGTGTATGTTAAAGTTGGTTTTTTGGTTAACAATAATAAAAAAAACACAAACACATTTTAAAGTAATTGTAAATATCAGATTGTAAATATATTTTTAATGTAAAATAAATTAATTTATCTATAAAAAATGCGTATTTATATAGTTTTCTGTATATCAGACTATTTACGTGGTCAAAATAATTCCTATATGTATTACAAAATATCATATAAAATGTTCAATAAAATAAAACGATAAATATTTTTATTATTCAAATATAGTATTATAAAAAAGGACTCCCACGCACATTTAAACATTTTGATGAATAAATAAAAATCATTTATATACGTAAATCATGTATATATATATAAACCATATTATGTACCTTTAATTACTTATACATTTTTTTTTGTTATTTTGTTTTCCTTACCATACCAACAGATATTATTTATTTATTTATTTATTTATTTACTATAAAAGTATTAAATACTAATACATGCATTACATTATTATAAATTATAAAATTATAATAAATTATAAAAATATAAAAAAAAAAAAAGTCAAAATAAAATGACAACAAAAAAAAAAAAATTTAGTTATTATTACTATAAAATTTTAATTTAAATTCACAACTTTTTACATTATTGTCCAATAAAATATTACTATAAGAATTATAGGACATTAGTAAAGCATCAAGTGGATTAAATCGGCCATAATTGGTACGATGGCAATCAATGTGAAAAAATTCGATGGAGCGCAAGCTCCGAAAATTCAATTTAAAATGCAATTTATCCAATATGGAAGTGCAATCAACAGTACCATTGATCAATCCGCATATAAATGACAAACCAATATATTGTCGATGTTTCTCAAGCGTTGGCATGTTTAATAATGCCAGCCTTTGAGTATAACAAGGCAAAACAATTGGATCAGACCAAGGAAGAGATCTAAGAGCGAATCTTAGAAATCTTTTCTGGACTGATTCCAATCTATTTTTAGCATTTGAATAATACGGCGACCAAACAGGACACGCGTATTCAAGAATTGATCGGACAAGGGAATAAAACAATGTACGCATACTATATGGATCGGAAAATTCCCTACCCATACGCATAATGAAGCCAAGCGTAGAATTCGCCCTATTTACTACATAATCAACATGGGATTTAAACGTCAGCTTAACATCTAAGTAAACACCCAAATCTAGGGTTTTGTCAAAACTATTTAAAATAATATCATTTAAATGATAAGAATTAATCAAGTGTGTATTTTTACGCGTGAAATGCATAATCTTACATTTGTCAATGCTTAAAAACATATAATTACGACAACACCAAACATAGAATGCACAAAGATCGGCCTGCAATGCTCGAGCATCATCAAGCGTAACAACAGATTTATAAATTTTTACATCGTCCGCATATATTTTGCACCTAGAATATTTTATAACACCGGACAAGTCATTAATAAAAAGAATAAACAAAATAGGTCCCAAATGACTACCCTGCGGAACCCCAGACCTGACAATAAAGCTTTTTGACCGCACATTATTATATAATACGCTGCAAGAACGATTCCACAAATATGACCGAATCCACGACACAAATTTATGACCAAAACCAATTGCCAACAATTTGGATAATAGTATATTCTGTGACATTTTATCAAAAGCCTTGCAGAAATCGGTAAAAATACAATCAACCTGCGCACCCATGTCAAATTGTTCAAAACAATATGTGGTAAAATCAAGTAAGTTTGTGGTAGTGGATCTACCACGAATAAAACCATGCTGTTCTGGACATATTACGGATTTAACGCTAAAAGCCAGAACCTTCGTAATAATACCCTCAAATATTTTAGGTATAACGGACAATCGCGCAATCGGACGATAATTCATTACATCATTTCGGCCACCCCTTTTATAAAGTGGAATGATGAAAGATTTTTTCCAAAGATTAGGAAAAGAAGAAAGTTCAATCGATTTATTAAACAAGATTGTAAGTGGCAAAGAAATACAATCAATACATTTTCTCAAAACCACGGATGGAACACCATCAGGGCCACAGGTGGATTTGCTTTTACAAGTAGTAATAGATGCATAGACATCAGAATACGAAATAGAAAAGTTTATAGCAGAAAGATAATCAAAAGATGCAATTTTACCAACATCATAATCACCGGGAATGACAGTGTTATCAAAAGAAGTTTCAAAGAATTCGGCGAATAAATTAGCCACTGAAACATCATCAGTACCATCAACGTCATTATAACGAATAGACGAAGGATAACCGTTCACAGATCTTTTATTTTTAATAAACGTCCAAAAATTTGAAGGATTGTGCCTTATATCAGCCTCGACTGAGTTAATGTACGAATTATATTTTTGTGAAACAAGATAATTGAAATGATCACATGCATACTGGTGATTTACCCAATCGGAATTACTCCTTGAAACACAATACGAATTCCATAATTTATTTCTTAAATTTCGGGCATTTTTAATCTCACCATCATACCAAGGATAGCTGGATGACCCAACATGAGAACATTTTAAAGGAATGTAATTCAAAAATTTATCAAATAAAGTGTTATAAAACAAAATCAATGCATGATCCAAAGAATAATCTTGAAGGTAACTCCATTCAATGTCCTTCAAATCATCATTTAATTTCATGAAATCTGCATGCTTGAAATCGAATTCAAAAATTTTCCCAACATTAAAAGTGGTATTCCCATTAAAGGACAAAGTTAAATACAATGTTGGGTGATGTACATCCTCCTTTACAATGCAATTATTGGTTCCTGCTATACAGCAGTCCAATAGTTCGGATGCAAATATTAAATCGAGCGATTTATCGTTTATGTTTTTTATATGGTTTATTTGCCTGAACCCAAGCGATGAAATATCGTCTAAAAACGACGCATCCAAATCAGCAGCAGCATTTAATGGAATTAAACAATCAGCATCATCCGACATAATCCACTCAATACGAGGCAAATTAAAATCACCCAATACCATGATCTCATCATTTGCGTCACAGATGTCATTCAAAACATACTGCATACACACAATCATTGAATCATACAACGAGATATCAGCAGCAGGTGGGATGTAACAGCAAAACACATATAATCGTTTATCATTTAAACGAATACAAACACATAAACATTCCAAATTTTGAGCCAATTGTGATAAATCAACATGCGATGAAGGCAAAGATGATTTAACGGCAATAAGAACGCCACCTCCCCTTTTTGTAGACAAGGGATTTTGATGGCGATCACGTCTAAATATATGATATACTGAATTAAATAATTCAGAGTCCAAAATACTATTACATAGCCAAGTTTCGGTTAACGCATAAATATCCACATAGGACGTATTTGTAATGGAATGAAGATATGTCTCACGAGTCTTCGTTCGAAGACCTCGAACGTTCTGATACAATATTTTTATGTCAATCAAGGTCGTTTGGTTGTATTCATTTTTCGATTCCGAAAATTTTTATTATTAAGGAATTCATGCACAATGATACCGTCAATTTTCCAATTACATGGAATAACGAACATATTGAAGTGTTCAACAGGTACAAATATTTTAAAAGAGGAATAACTCCCAATGTGCTTAACATTATTTATTTGCCTAATACTGATATTGTCATCATAGTTCATATTTTTGTTTATATGACACTTCACCATATCAGCAGTAGATTCTGGATGAAGCCCAGAAACAAATATGCATTTATAGCGTTGTGCAGCTTTTAAAATGGGTTCAACAATACCAGTACCAGCTATAACATCTTCATCATTTTTTGGTATAACACATTGATCCGGAGTGTTTTGTTCCATGTGGTTTTGTAAAATGGTTTTTGGTCGTTTCGAATCATTTTGTATTGTAGGCATTTGTTGTGCACGCTTTCTTGTTCGTGGACGTTGTTGATAATGTTGTTGATGATTATTAGTATTACTACTATTATTATGTTGATGTTGTTGTTGTTGTTGTTGTGGTGGTGGTTGTTGTTGGTGTTGTTGTTGTTGCTTTTGATGTTGTTGATGATCTTCATCAGACCCAACCTTAGCAATTTGGTCATTATTGACCGACTGTCCACACAATATAAAAATCCTCTGTTTGACAATGTTAAGGTCCGATAATAAAATAACATTCTCAGACATTAATTTGCCCATTTGATGATGTAAAATGTTATTATTTTTCAAAAACTGTTCATTTTCCACCTTCAAATCCTTAACTTCAGACATTAAAGCATTAATTATACCATACAGATCGTCAAGTTTATTAAAAATGTTTTCATTAGTGTATTGCGTTGGATCATTATGAGGAGTAATTCCGTCGTCATCAGCAACTTCACTAACAACAGACACATACAACAAGTTCGGAGAACTACCAGTCAGCTGAGTAGTATTATTTGTTTCTATGTTTTCAATATTTTTATTTTTATTACTTATATTATTATTCAATGCAGTTGTTTTGGTAATACTGGTTTGCTGGTTTAAGATTAAACCGTTGTTATCAATACCAGTATTCTTATTTGACCTTGTTGTAATTTTGTTGGTATTTAGCATTGTAAAATTTTATATAATATTAAGAATAATAATAATAACACAAATTATGATCAAATATATGAAAACAGTAAATTAATAATATTCACTTATAATTTTTAACAAAAATAAAAATAAAAATATAAAAATTAAATAAGTTAAAATTCACAAACAAGAATAAATAATTAAAATAAATAAATAATTAAATTAATTAAAACATTAATTAAAATAAATAAATAAATAAATAATTAAAATAAATAAATAAATTAATAAATAAAAAATAAACTAATTAAATTAAATAAAAACACAACACATCAATCAAACGACCTAATGCACGATGGTTATGTATAAGTATGAGATTATGTGTATATAAACGAATTGGACCACCCAAGAATGTTTACATTTTCATATGAAACTATGGGATTTACTTTATATTTGATGTCATTTATGTATATTTTTTATTTTAAATGTTTGTTAAAAAATTCGATTGTAAATTATTAGAAATTTTAAATATCTATCAATTAATCGTAAATTATTGTTATGTGTTTTGATTATTTAACCCTTTCAAATGACCTTTTTTTATTCACATACCCATGAAGTTATTTGTGTTTTCTTATTCAAATATTCAAATAATCGGAAAGTGTTTATACACGAAAGTTGTTGTTTTGAAATTAGGATTTGTTTAGTATATGATAATAAATTGCGATGTGTATATGTATGAAAATATCTATTTGTAAATGATTTGTGTAATAATATAATAAATCTTTAAAGATTTAATTTTGTTACCTATAATACAAATATTTCTATTTAATAAACTTTACTTTTAAATAATTTTCTAATTTCCGTGAAATTATTATGAATTTTATAAAATTTATATTATTTATATAATATAAATCTTATTATGTTATGAAACTTTCTATTATAGTATTATTATATTGTTCAATACAGGGTGATATTAACGGGTACACGTTATAGAGAAGGCAGTGATAATGAATGAATGATTATAATTCTATTTTTTATGATTAATTCGATGTTTTAAAATATTTTAACCGAATTTGGTTTTAAAAAACAAATGGTTAAGTATAAAAATGTCCTTTCCTGAACTTTTTTATAGCGTATAAACCATTTTATAGTGTTTAAACATGATGATAAATATTAATAAATAATGGATGCCATTAATAAATATAAGTTAAAAATAATATGTTATATAATTTTATCTAACCGAACATTTATTTATATTTCTTTGCTTCCTAAAGATAACTCAATTTTTCTGTTTATATTACGTCGTCCAACATTCCAAAGGTCACATATGTCCGAATTAGAGGATAAAAAATAAAATATAACAAAGCTTCACAAAATAATTTCTACTTAGAATTCAGCATAAAATCACATGCGATATCTTTTAGAGAATTCTGTGCATTTTATTATAAATGTAATTAATTTATTATATTTTATAGTATACTATTTTATATTAATAACTTACGACATATAGAGATATTGAAATATACCATATACAATATGCAAATATACGTATATACTTATATCCTGTATGTATATATAGTATTTTATAACATTAAAAGTATCAAATATTTTTATACAGCACATGTATATAAAATCGTATAAATACTTCACACCTTTACCAAAGTGTGAAGAAATTGTAAGTTTTCACATATATCATTAAGCTTTTAATAGGTTTAAACATTGTTGTGTTTCTGTATTATATACTGTGCGATATGTAGAAAAGTATGTACATTAAATTCATTAATACCATAAAATAAACCAACAACAACAACAAAATAAAAATATATTAAAATAGATAGTTTACGTATATACTTAAAGTTATTAAAAAAAAAAACTAAATGTGAAAAATTTTCTAAACAATGAAATGCAAAACACTTTACATATGCATTTATATACCATTAGGTGTTATTTATATACTATTAGTTATTAGTTTGCTATACATATTTTTTCCACACGGTTTTCATTTGGATATTTAAAGGAAAAACTTTTTATATTTTATAACAAAAAAAAATATTGATGTTAAAGGCTTCTTTTTGTATATTATTATATTATTTTGTATATTATTGTATATTATTTTAAAGTTAGTTCGTTCGTTTATAATAATGAAACTTAAAGATTATGTCATATAGATAAAATTAATTATATATCATTTTATTGTTATTAGTTAAGTTTTGAAAAATTAAAAGATTTCTCCACATTTCATGAGGTTTTGTCGACATAATCAAAAACAAAACATATTTCCGCAAAAGTGTTAAATGTAATTTTGTATATTTAATTTAAGCTGTATTATATTGTAAATAGACAATTCTATTTAGCTTTTCGAATCTGAATTTTAACACAGAGTTGTATTTTCCGCTTGCGGTTGGTCGTACGGATAATTACCGACACCGTAATAGACACAAATTAAGAAACTAACAACAGAAGGCTGTTGTAGGACGCTAAAATCAGATTGTTGGTTGTATAGCGAAAAATGTATTTATTTATTTATTTAGCTATATATTTAAATATATAATACGCGAAAACCGATGTAATTCATTTATTATATGGAAAGCATTCTGATCATAATATTTAATATATTCGAAATAATTATTTTTTCTCATCAGCAGTCGGTTATTTTTTCAACCTAAGAGAACATATTATACAGATCATTTTTATTAATGTCATTCATATTTCATTCACAAAACCTCACATTCACTAGCTAAAATTTGTATTGATTGCAATGCATAATTATGGGAAATCATAGGTAAAAATCAATGTAAGTGAATGCTGTTATCAATTAACAAAATTACAATGGATATATATGAAACTATATAGAAAACAAAACCTGTGAAAATAATTGTACTTTTTTGTAAAGATCGATGGAAATAAATATAATCATAAAATATAAATAAATATATAAAATAGGATATTATTGAGTTAGTAAAATTAAAACTACAATTATTAAACAAAAACTATATATAATAATCCAAAAAATATTAATAAATATAAAATAAAAATAAAATATTAATAAAATTGAGGGCGCAATTATAAATAAAATTAAATATAAACTAAAACTACCCTACCAAGCCCAATAAAATATAACAACGATGATTCAGGGGAGGGGGTTCTCAAGAGTATCAGAGCTATCGGATTGGAAAGAGTACTTGACGCGTAGTCGGTCCGCTGAAGGACTAGAGGGCTTGACCCAAGTACTCCCTGGTGAGGATTTAAAATGATAATTGGCGCCAAACTCCGACATTAAATGCGAAGCGGCAAGTCCCAATTAATTGTTCATTTGTAAAACATTTTTGTAAAACATAGGATAAAGCATTGACAAGTAATCAGTCCATTAAAGAGGACAGACCGCTTGCAATTACTTTTTTTGGTTAAAAGGAAAAAAAGGACACATGAATTATAAAAAATTTATTTTATATTATTAATATAATAAAAATTGGTTAGTAAAATAATTAGTTTGAGTTCATGATAGATCTATATATGTGGGCAAACAAAAGGAATAAATTATTAGTTATTAGTTATTTATATATATTTTCCCTTCACCAATTTAAACCATTTACTTTTTTATATTAGTTAGAAAATTAGTAATTTAAAGCGGTTGGGTTTTAATGCGATGTATCATGAACTCTAAAAGGATTACATTTCTAAAAGAATTTAAAAAAATGTATTCATTTATAATAATTAATTTTACTATTTTAAATTAATATTTTTTAGCAAAAATAAAATAATAGTTAACAACCCGAATGCACTATAAAAAATGTGTAAATAATATTAAATTAACAATTATCGTAAATTTAATTAATTCATCACTTTCTCTTAATAATCAACCAGAAAAAAAAACATTTCTATGTGCATAAAGGTATATATTTTAATATGATTTTTTAAATGAATGACATTTGTTTTATTTTCTTTAAAGAAATATAATGAAAAAAATTTTCTACTCACTCAATTGTTGGAATTTATAAAATGAAAAAATTCGTATAGCTGGCAGACAAAATCACACTAACCTGAAATAAAAACATAACGAAAAAAATGAATCATTTAATAATTGCGACAAAAATTTTGATTATTACATCTTCTTTTGTGATTACAAAATTTTATTTACCTGTTTGGAATTTTGTAGAATGGACGAATGATATCAACAGCAATTGTTCTAAAAATACACCGATGATAACAGCAAATATTTTATAATTTTCCTCTTGATGGCAGTTTTGCAACAATTATTTGAAACACTCTGCTGAAATTGAGTATAATAAAAAACAAAAGATTTATAAAAACAAACATTAAAATATAATAAAATGCATTTTCAAAAAATATTTAAAATAATTCAATTTAATATTTCCTCATACATCCATCCTCACACTTTCATATTTACCTAGCTTGTATAGGTAATAATAAAAATATTTCAAAATATTTTTAATCATAAACACACAATCGACTTATTATTTCGTAAAAATTTTATATTTTTATTAATTGAAAATATTTTTCTAATGTAAACAAAACAATTCTTATAAAATACAGAGATTAAAAAAAAAAAGCTATAAATAATATGTAGGTTTTTTTTCATGTATGAACTTTCATACAAAACCTTTTAATAATATTTTTAATTAAAAAAAATCTAAAATTAACAAAAGACCACATATGGAAAACAAATTATGGGAGTTTATATTTAAAAAAAAATAATATTATTCAAAAATATGATATGTGATATTGAGAAAGTGAAACGTATTTTTTTCATTATGAACAAAATTCGGAGACCTTTGACAAAAAAGCAATTAATTTTATGTTATGTAATATAAAATATACTACACTATATATACATATATTATTATATTATTGTATAATGTAGAATATTTTATATTAAATGTATTACATACAAAACAATACTTCTATTGTTTTAACCATCAATCAACTTACACCTGCATATCATACTCACGTATATATTTCAACGTAATATATACTATATAGTACATACATAAATTTAAATTTATACATTTTTTGTTAAGTCATATTTTTTATTATTTATTATTATATAGCCAATTCTCTTATTTGCTCCATCATCCATTTGTACCCGATAATAGTAATTAAAATATTGTCTTATATTTATTAATTATTATTATTATTATTTATATAGCAAATTGTATTATTCTTTTATTGCTATATTATTAATATACTTTTTTGATAGGCGGCAATATGTTATTATATTTTCAATGCTTCAATTAATCTTAATTATTATTATATAGATGTAGATATTTCGAACAATTTAAGATACAATATTTTGAAGTAAAAGTTATGATCAACAAAGAATATTTTCAATGACAATTCAGACAAAAAAATGTTTTAATTTGTGTTTTATTTGCAATTATTTATGAATACATCTATTATTTTATAAAAAAAAAACCATACATTTTATATGTTTACTAGACATCGTTTTGCAAATGCTCAAAAACCAATTAAAAATACTGGTTTATAAAAAATAATTATGATACACGAAAAAAACCTATTCCATATACAAAACAGGATAATTTAAAATGAATATGGTTGACAAATTATATTATAACATATAAATCATATACATGCTAATTCTTTCTGTTTTTTTTTTATTATGTAAGCTAATTTTATTTTTTTTATTCATTTATAATTTCATTTACTTTCTTTATAATAAGTTAAACACTACCCACTTCATATATATACTAATAAAAAATATTACAAATGCATATGCAGTTCTATTAAAGTAAAAATTTTTGTTTTTTTTTCTCTTACTAATTGATGCAACTATAAACAAAAATTATTTTGATCATAAGATAAAGTAAACTACAATATATCCTATATATCTGCGATAAAAAAAATGTACACATATATATTTATTATTAAGTTTTTCTAAATTATGCGATAGAATTAAAAAAATAAAAATGTGTACATTTTATCTCTATATTCTTTATATATTTAGATATACAGTATCCGAAATATTGTTAAGCAGTTTCGCAATTTAGGCCATTTTAGGTCAGGAATTAATATAATTCGCGAATCTACAACTGAAGCAAAAAGGTGGTCATAGAAAGTATTAGTTATGGGGGATATTTGTTAACTTTATTTGGATTCTTTATAAGGAATTGCGAATGAAGAATATTTATAAAATGAATTAGTTTTTGACTAATATTCGTTACAACAGCATCTTTATGAGTTACGAGTTAAACTTTACAACTCAAAAAAACTGTAAATTATATAGTGGTGCTTAACAATGTTGGTTATATACTGTAACTCGAATTCGGTATCTCGGATATGGATTTGTAAAGTTATAAACGTAAATATAAAAGGAAATTCAATGTATATATTTTCCGTGTTATCCACTTAAAGTCGTATATTTTGAATATATATATGTTATATACATATAGTAGGTACTTAGATAGATAGATAGATATATGTATAACATTGTCAAGCATTAATTTACTTACACTATATATATATATATATATATACATTTCGAATATATGATATGTGCGACTTTGATGATAATATACTGACGTTCGTTCATCATGATTTTATATCCTTTTTGTAATAGATGTATGTTTTCATGATATGTTTGTATAGAAATATTATAGAGTATTATATAATGAAGTAGTGTGAATTGTGCAATTATTATTAATAATGAATTGTTTTTGCGAAATACTGAAAATAATTAAAGTTTTAATCAACGTGATTGTAAATAAATATTTAGTTTATCTACATATAGTATAGATGCATGAAACGTATGCATGAAAAATAAATAAAATGAAATAAAAGAGTTATATAAAAAGAAAACTCATTGACACGATACTAGTATCTATATTTTTAGTCATAATAATTATATTAATAACTATTAGTAAAAAACTAACCATTAATAAGAGTAATGTAAAGAGCATATCATTTTAATTATACAATTTTTCTTTGTATGTCAGAACGAAGAGTGTCAGAACATTCATATAAAGGAAATAAAAATGATGGAAAGGATGAATAAAAGGCATAACAATTATTAAATACCATACATACCATATTAACGACTCATATCAAAATGCCTGAATGATGTGCTGTCACATTGTATTCTATTTAGAATTTTTCAGTACAGTTGCACACATTACAATATTATAATTACTTAATATTGAAATTGTTTCTTCTTCCACAAAATACATGGTAACATTTTGTTTATGTTTGATTATCGCAAGTTCATAATTTATTTTCAACGGCATAATGATAAATAACAACACACATATTTTATTAGATTGAACGTTTTATTATTAAATGCAATTGTCAACAATTTTCATGATTTTGAATTATATGAAATATAAAATAATACACACCAATTAAAAATTCCCGCACTCGAATTTTAAGTTCACCGAATACTAAACAAAAAAAATTACGATTAAAATATATACATACAATTTTTTTTCACACCCGGATTTTTATTAATGGAAAATTTATCATTACGTACATTTATTTAAATTATATTTGGATTATTTTATTAACAAAAACAAATATATTAATATTATTAATTAAATTATTTAGACAAAGTTCACAAACCAACCAGCAAAAAACAAAACTTTTCAATTTCAATATCTATTCAGAAGTACCATAAATTTACAGTTCAATTTGTACCATAATTTTCAACACGTTTGTTATTTTAATTATTATATAATAATGACTATGTAATTTAAATTTTTTATTTATTATCGTATTGTAATATAATATATTGTGACCAAATTAGAATATATTATATTGTGACGTCTCGGAGGACGTGATGTTCGATTTGTGTGTGATTTTTATGTGGTTTGATGATAGAAAAGTATGATGTCTGGTGTGGTTTATCTATAAAATGAATAAACGAAATGAAGGTTAATTTAATTAAATAATTATTGTTAATATATTCATTAAAATTATAATATACATATGAAATATGTGGATTATAGTTAAAAATTATTGTTCTTATAATTATTTAGATCTAATTCGATAATTATAATTAAAAAAAAATTGATACATAAATTGGTCTGTTAAATTAAACCGATAAGCATTAAAATCTCACAGAAAAATGTTTTACTAATATTTGCATAATATTAGAATTAGATTTTTATTAGAAATTAGATAGTAATTTTATATAGTAGATTATATAAATTTTTAATGAGATAAAACAGTGATAAGTATATATAATGAGGTATAATGAGGATCAAATAATAAGTTACTCGCATTTCAAAATTAAAAATTAAATGAAAGAAAATGCGGTGATTCAGAAAAGCATCTAATTGATTTCATCGATTGCATTGAAGAGATTGATTTCATGCTATTGCCACTATTATTTAAGATCCATTAAGATATAAAAAACCTTACCGTTTCTAAAAATACATACTATCGCGAAATAAGATATGTTTTTATTTTAAAATATTTATCATTAATAATACACGTCGTTTAAAAATACAAATAAAAGAGATTACACTAAAATATTTGTATATAATCTTTTGGTATATTAATGTACATGTACACTAAATACCTTTGGAATTTCTATACTATGCCATGTAAAAGTAATATGAAATGATAAAGAAGAAATACAAAAAAGTGTAGCAAAATTCATACAAAATACGTCGACCTCATATAATGTGAAAAAGGATTTTTTTTGTTGCTGTATGTACAAATTCAATATTCTATATATGTAATAATCATTCGTATTACCGAAAGGTTTTTTTTAATATAAGTTATTTATATATATTTTGATAATATACAATCCATTTTATTTATATAATATATATTTAAATAACATAATAAATTTATTCTTTTATATGAGAATGTATTTGTATAATTTGATTCATCAAAGGCGGTAGATTGTTATTAAAAAGATAAAATATTTATTTTATATTTATAATTTTTTTTATTTTACTTCATCTTCTTTATCCATTTATAAATTATTTCTTTTATTTTGTACCTATATATATATATATATATAATATTAATATAATTATTATTATAAGATGCTGGAAGCTTTTTTTTTTATATATAATAATATAATTTATATATTTGTGTGAATAAGATCGTGTTAATGTTAGAAGCACAGGTAAAAATTAATTATTATGTAGGCATAATATTTAATATAGACTTTAAAATATATAAATTATCTAAATCTGTATATGAGATTATACAGAATAAAAAAAATAAATAATAAAAATGGAAAGCTTTTATTAAGATTAAAAAAAAAAATTTTTTTTAAACATTCATTGCCGATTTATTTAATGTTCGTATATATACATTTCGTTTTAAAGTAAATTTTTCTTATAAGTAGACTTTATGACAAAATTCAAATGAAATCTTTATCATTTTTATCATTAAATATTACAAAATTTCTGCTCAACACTCAAATAATCATTTGTTTATAATACCTTTAAAATATACAGAGAGTAAAAAATATATATACAATACATATTTATTTGTTAGTATATATAAGTAAAAAATTAAGAAGATTACCGATTATAAAAGCCAACAATGATTATGTTGTTTTCATATATATATAATAAAATATAAATAAAATGTATAAAATAGCAAATCTTATTCATCTTTATATATATAATTATAATTAATCATTATATTATGTATATATACATTTTAAAATGTATGTAATTAGTTAATTATTATTATAATGTAATATGCGTATATTATGTTTTCATTATGCTTTTCTTATAACAGCGATGAGATTTAAATAATTTAAATTTTAATATTAATTCAGGTATATATAATTTGTTTCTACTTACACTATATGCATTACAAACAATTCATATAATTTAAATTCAATATCGCATAAAGCACATATCAAAAAAAAAAAACATGTCAAATATGATGATATGCACTTCTGTTGTTGTTTGTCTATATTGTTTTGTTTAGGTATTCAAATTTTTTAAATATGAAATTATTTAAAACCCTACTATTATTCAATTTTATCTACATTTTTTTTTATCTGTATGTTAATTACATTTTTCTAGCTTATGTAATTTGTTTATGAGAACTTAATTTGAATTTATGAAAAATAATTAACGTTTTTGCTATATCAATGAAATATTTTCGAATATTTAGTTATTAAAATTCCTGTATTATACAAATTTCTATACATCATTCAGTTATAATCTGAAGATTAATTTACAAATATATAAATATTTGATTTTAATGAATTTAAATTTAATGACCTTATATATACATATATATTTTTTGTAGACAATAAATACCACGCAGTTAGCAGATTTTAATGTATTTTATTTTTCAGTTCAATGAGCCTCGATTTTTCTACATTTAAAGAACTATATATGCGTTTTAAAGAACATTAAAATAAATGCATTCTATGTATATACAAATTTGAAATCAAGTAGAGCAAATATTTTTCGGAATTTTTCTAATATTTTTCATTTTTTATTTATTATTTTTAATATTTTCTTATCTGAAGATTGAACTCTATTATAAATTATAATATATTAGGTGAAAAATATACATCAATAGACTTTTTAGAAAATGCCTTTTATTTTAGGAATGAAAATTAAAGATTTGCTATTTTATGAAAATTAAATTAATTAATAAAAAGCTATTTACCTAAAAATATAAACATTCTAAAACAATCATATGTACATGATCTTGAGTTAAATAAATTAATTTTTAACACATTAAATTTAAACAATAAAGTTAAATAAATTAACAACAATTTCGTATATTGTTTTATAAGTAAAAAAATGACATCATTGGCATAAATTTAAAATTCACATATATGCAAATAATGAAGTAATTAATTTAAAATATGACAGCATTGCAATCATTTTATGCATATACAAGTGATACAAGCCATAGTTGTACAATTATAATTTTTAATTAAAATATGATTCATTATACACAGACAAAATTTTTATATATGGATAAATGAATATAGAAATTAAAAAAAAAATGTTTTAATTTTGGACCGGACATTGAATCTAAAAAAAAATATTCGACGACTTAAATGCCAATAAATATATAAAAAAAATTAAACAAAACATTCATTGAATAATTAAATTAACACAATCTGACAACTATTTGGAAAAATTGTAAAATAAATGAATAATATATTAATAATAATTTTTTGATATTGAACAATGAAAATCAAAAAAACATCTCACGTATTTTGTGGCTGCAGTTAGATTTTTGTTTAATGTGTGGTAACTGAAAAAAAAAGGAAACCATAAATTTTTGAATCATCATAATGTTATGATGTCTGTCATTCATTTTATTCTTATATATATTTTTTAAACAATGATTCATTATCATATTTTATAAGAATATATCAAAAAATAAAATAAAAAATACTTGTAATTTTGAATGAATCAATTGACATAAAAGAATTGATATATATGCATGTAAAAAATAAAATAAATACCTGTGATACAAGTGGTATGAGAAATATTAAATTAAAAAATATATTTAGCCTCTGTTTTTTCCCTTTTTTTTATATTTCCAAAAAAATAATTTCAATTGTATTTACATATCACATCTCTATATAGTAAGTTATTATATAGCAGGATAGAATTTTGACAATATCCACTTAAATAAAAAATTCATGTATACAAAAGGAAATATATTTAAATTACATATCACTTTACGCGATTAAGTATTTAAGCATTTATTTAACAAGAAAATATGGATAATAATATATAATATATTGAACACTTTGTTTTATTCTTTTGTTATATTATAAATATATTATTAAACAAATATACGATATATAAAAACTTATTAAATGTTCAAATTATATATTTATCATATATACTATAACATCATTTTAATGAGTACCATTTTCTAAATTATTATTATTATGATTATTATTTATTGTTATTGAACATTATATGATGATGCACAACATCATTAAAAATAAATTATCATATTTAAAAATTATAAAAACAATTTATTTAAATACCATAAACATTACACTAAAAAATAATTTTTTTCGGTTTTTGAGTTATTGTATTTTGAATCTTATATTTATTTTTGATAGGTTATTTCAATATGGTTTAAAAGAAACAAAAACAAAATTGATGTATAGGAAATTATAATTATGAGAAATTTTATTTTCAGAAAAAACCCCAATCTATAATATTTACACTTTGAATATACATATAAATAGTCAAGATATTAATTCACTAGTGTATATGAGATTTAATATGAGATATATATATTTATTTCTGTATAAATAAAATTGAAGAACTGGTTAGTTTACCTGTCATTCTGTAATGAAAATAGCATTTACACTTGTTGTACATTTATTACAAAAATATAATCGGTATGTATATTAAATCTAATAATATATAGACAGAGGATTTTTTTTAAAAGGCCCACCTCAAAGTCTCTTATACATTCTTTTTTTGATATAATATGCATATATAATTTATGATCTATGACTGGCCATTCATTTAGTCATATATATCTATAATTATCATTAGATGTATGCACCGAAATGAAAAGTTTTGTTGTTCAGAATTTCAAATTTATTATATTTAAATCTTTTATATTATGACTCTGATAAGGCTCGTCAATCAACCCTTGTATTTAATATCTGTATGTTTGTGTATTTGCAAAAATGTTGAAGTAATCGTTATGACATCCAACAATCCATTTAGGGATAAATTGAATTTTTTTAAAAAACAATTTCCTGTTTAATTATCATAAGTCTATCATCAACATAATATTGAAGAAAATTAATGTGATAATATAAAAAACATAATTTCTATATAAATGTAATTAAAAAATTTATAATCGATGAAAAGTGATGAAGAATTTATTCGAATAACGAAGTAAAAAAAATTGAATATATAATCATATGTAATATTTATTTTGTATATTTTCTGTATTTAAAAAAATCACATCTTGTTCATATATACATTACATTAAAAATATTTTTTTCGTTCTAAAAAAACAACATAAACAATATGTGTATTTGTACAAAATGTAAGAGAGTTAATATTGAATGTATAAAATAATTTAACTTAATTTGTTATGTGTAGGCGAGACTTAATAATAATAATAAATAAAAAAAATAATATGAAATAAATTGATAACAAAAACACAAGACACAAAAAAACTTGTATATACGTTGCATGATGAAATTTAACAAATTCATTTACATATGAAAATATATGTAGATCTTTAATTGAAAACATTCACAGATTTCATATGAAAATATATTTTAAATTGTTTTAATGATTATTATAGATATATATGTTTTATTGTACATTCTAGAGCGGGTATTTTGGTTGGGGCTTATATACTATTTGCCATAGAATTGATATTATACTATATTTAATATTGCATTAAAGTTTTTTCTTATAGTAAATTCATAGTATATTGATCTCACTTGAAACACAAAAACTTCTCCTGTGACATGAAGTTTTGTCAATTTTTGTCAATCTGATTTAGAATAATTTCTAATTGAGAGTTTAGTTTATGACTGACAAACTATGAGGAACAACCTTGTTTTAACTTCATCTGTCAAAATCAAAAGCCGCATGTAATCAATGAAAGGCCAAACAATTATTATCATTTTATTTCGTTACACTTATTATTATGTAGTTTTAACATTTATGTAAATTGTAATGTACCAAAAAAATGACTGACTCAACCACAAGAAGTAACTGAACATATTTATTTTTACGTATAATATAATCTGATTTATCTTTATTGTAAATGAAGAATATATACTTATAAGTATTTTATGTACATATATTGAAAATTTTTATATAATTTAATATATGTGTAGTAGCTAATGAGAAGTCATTAAATTGGATATTCATTTTGATAAATATATATAAGTTCATACCGCATTCGATATATGCATTAAAATTTCTGGTTTTTTGTTTTGAATGTTTTTATTTTATTTGGTTTTTTTATTCTTTTGCATTTTGTTTACAAATTATCATATTATATGGAGATATGCATGAAAGGAAATATATATACATAATAATCTATATGTAAAAAATACTGTACAGAATTGTTTTAAGGATTTTTCTTATATTTATTTTATCGCATTTCATTTGAATTCTTTAATTCAATTCTAATTCTTTTTTGTTATTCTTAAATAGCTGTGTTAAATACAAGGTGTTTATTGAATAAAAAATGGATTGAATTTAATGGATTGTTATGAATTGCAATTATTGAATCGTTTTAGTTTAATTCGTATATTTTTTTCTATATTTAATTTTGTTCATTATTCAGGCTTACATTTTTACAAGTCATTTAATCTCAAATCTAAATGTCTGAAAATTTGGGAATATCTAAATTGAAATTGTTGCTTTGGAAACATATTTAACTAATTTGTATACCAAATCCATTGAATATGATTCCCGTCGGTCTTCGTCACATGACTTGTTTTTCTCTAAAAAAATACTTGTTTTTAATTACGTATATACTTAAAGGTAGTTTTGTATATGTATTTTGTATTTAAACCTGTGTTTAAAGCTTTTACTAAATTAGAACTATATATTTGATAACAATAAAAATACAAAACGGTCATTATCTTTTTCTCTGAATGTTTAAATAAATGTATTTAAAACTTATCGTCCTTATATTGATAATATAAAAGTATTTTTATTTAAATATATACATTAACATTCCAAAATAATTTATGATAATCCTGCAATGAATAATATTTAAATTATTTTTAGTTTTTCATTAACATTTTTCAATAATAAAAAAGATAGTTAAATGACAATATAATAATATTGTAATTAATTTTAATAAAAAAAAAAGATTAAAATAAATAGAAAAGTATAAAAATTATAGAATATGATAAAGAGAATGCCACAATAAACGATATATAGCAAAACTTAATTCATAATTATTTTGTTTTTTTTTACATTAAAAGATTAATAATTCTATATAGTTATATTATTTATATATACATATATAAATAAATTAATATTCTTATAAATATGCGAAGAAGATGAATCAAAAAAAAAAAATTTGGTTATTATGCAATCAGTTAAAAATATGTATGTACATTTTTTACGAAATGAGTTTTATATATATTAATATAATAACTATATGGTTTTATTTATTTTTTTTTAACTGACATAATAAATTGGTATAATTAATAAAATAAAATATTCTAAGTTTTTTGGGGGTCTATAAGACTATATGTATAGTGATTATGTGAACTTTACCAAATATATTTTTCTTTTTCTATTGGATTTATTTCTATTTTGATTTTTTCTTATAAAAAAAATACACGATTAAACGTTACTGTCTGATTATTTTTTTATATACATGTATAGTATATGATTTTTATTTATAATATTAATATTGTACGTATATTAAATGAGTATTATAGATTTAGATATAATAAATTTTATAAATGAACCGAAAAAAAAGAAATAATAAATTATTCATTAAACAAAAATCTTTACCTATATACATTTGTTTTTCTTGTATTATATTTATATATTATTATTATTAAAAATATTTTGCTTTATAATTGATCGTATTTTATTCCATTTATATAAGTATATAAAATATAATCATCGATATATATATAGACATAAATTAATTTTGATTTTTATTTTTTATGATAAATGTTAAAGGGTTAATTTTTGTGGTCTATCACGATAGATTTTTATCAAAAAGAAATTTGTTTACTTAAGTCATTATTATTATAAAAAAATAAATAAATTTTTCGCTATACAACCAACAATCTGGTTTTAGCGTCCAACAACAGCCTTCTGTTATTAGTTACTTAATTTGTGAGTTTTACGGTGTCGGTAATTAGCCGTACGACCAACCGCAAGCGGAATATACAACTCTGTGTTAAAATTCAGATTCGAAAAATAACCGAAAACACAAAACATATTTTATGCATTCAGTAGGATTCGAACCCACGACCCCAAAATTTCGTTAGAATTTTAGGTTGGCATTTTAACATTTACACCACAGAGTTGTTATTATTATACTATATAATATTATTTTTATTATTACATCATATATGTGTGTATTTGTGTATATAATTTTGGTAAAAACCTATATATGGTTTGATTGATAATCATTCGTAATTAACTATACGATTTTGAAAAGTTTTTAATTTTCAGGGAAATATTAATTTTTGTAATTATTCAAAAAATATACAACTTTACTGACAATAACTAATTGTTATTGTTTTTTTTTCTTAATGAAATGAGGCATTATTTTAGATATTGTGGTTTTATATTTTTCTTTTTTTTTTGGTAATTAGTAAATAAATTTAATATTTTATTATGTATTAAGATTTTTATGCAATGACGAATTTTGTAAATCGATTTTTTTAAACATAAATAATTATAGATTTAATATTTTTTACCTAGTGAAGTTCGCGGTATTTTTGTTAAATTATATTAGATTATATTATTGTTTAATTCATTAAGTAATAGAATTTTATAAGAATTCTATAGAATTTTGTTATGTCATTTGGATTTATAGCTACTTAATTGTTCGGTTATATTATGTCATAAGTTTTGGCATAAAACTTTCTATAAGATATTTACATTAAAAATATTTAGTAAAATAGATTAATGAGTTTTTAAGATTTTTCCATTAAATGGATTTAAATGGATTTTTTTAACGTTATCCAGAATATTTTGATTTAAAAATCATTTATGATAGCATTAATTTTGCTAAAAGAATAAAGGTTTTCTAAAGCAAATGCTGAATATAAAAAATGTATAAATTTGTAATGGAAATTCATTATAATTGCATTTTAATTTTCCATCTTTATACTATGCGGTATAGGGACACCATTGTTAATATATGATATGTAATACCTTCATAATTTGTTTACCATATTTATTAAAATTATCCGCGTACAAAACAAAAAGTACTTGAAATGCCATATATATTTTATAAAAAAAATATACATATTAAAAGCTTTAAAATAGATAAATACATAACATATGCTACATATTTATATTTATCGATAAACATACATATGATGCTTAAATCAACATCAATCAATTAATAATAAAAATAATGTTAAAACAATAATCATAATGATAATTATATAAAAACAATGTACATTTGTATATTGAATGTAATACAAAAAATTATTTATATACAATTCAATATTTTAATTACATATATACAGTGATATATATACGTATAATAATATACATTTTAGTTAATGTGCGAGGCTAATGATCATTAAAAATTCAAATTTTAAGCTTTATTGCTCATATTTTGTTATAAATTATTAATTGCTTTTTTTGTGTGTGTATTTTATATATATTGACAATTATTTATATTAATCTATATATGTTTTTTATAAAAATTCATGTGATGAATATATAAATTCATCTATTAATAAATATGTATGCAATACCGCATTACAATCCCTTCAATTCTTACGTAAAACAAAAAACATACATAAAATTATTACTCAATATTTCTATGTTTCTCAGAATTTAAAGATTATATCAATTTTTACAATTATATTTATAGATACAGAAGTAAAATCTATTATATAAGTATATATAGGAGTAATTATCAAGATTATCATTTTTAAGTGCTATTATTACATTTATATGAATGTAATAATCAAAATAAAATTGATCACAACTAAAAGTGTTATTAGTAGAGTGTATATTAATTTATTATTAATCTATATAAATATATTTTTGTATATTATATTGTCGAATCACAACAATATCTTTTAAACTTATAATAATAATAATAATATATACATTTTATTTCTTTATATTTATATCACATAGTAGCAATATAACTAATAATAATAATAACATACACAAAAAATCCAATTAAACTTCTACCGTTTAAAATATAATATGATAAAATAACCTTAGGCATAAATTCCAATTAAAATGTTCACTGTTTAAAATGTATATATAGATATATATTTATTTCTCTAAATATTTATATATATGTATGTATACATATTATTATGTGGCATTTGTTAATAGTATAATATATATATATATATATATATATAGATAAATGTTTTATGTTTTACATTATTTGTATCGAGATACATGATAAATATTACTATACTCCTACTATTCGTTTACCAGTAATCCTGAAATGGGGTCTAAGTTACGTTCCGTTTTATTTGCAAATTATACGTTATACTATATGTCCTGTATAGCTGATATAAAACCAAACTAAAATTAACGTCAACTAAATTTTTTTTTTCTGCGTTTTTAATTAACAAAAGTTTAATAAATGTCAAAAGCAAGCTCCATATTGAAGTGCATTCAATATCTTGAAACAAGTTATTTATAGACCTAAAGCTGTGACACCAATATACATAATTTTTCCTTTGAATAAAATCATTACCTATATAAGATGATGAGTGTCTAATATTTTCTAACCTTATGTATACCATAAAGTGAATATGTTAATCTTTGAATGAGTTTAAAGATACGTTTAATTAATTTGTTCCCGATATGATACATTAGTCCGCGATTCAAAGTGAAAGAAAAATAAACCAAGATCTTAAAATAGTATCCAATGCGGCCGATAAATTATTCAAGTTTATATACGGAATTATATTCCTTTCAGTCGAAATTATTTGGTTTAAATACATTCAAATTACGACTATCATATAGCATAATATATCATTCGCTAAAACACAAATCTGTGTTAATATACAAAAAAAAAAGTATTTTACAAATATACAATAGTTTTGTATATACATACATAAATAAATATATTTTTTTAATAATAAATTTCAAACATCGATATAGTATAGTGTTATATAAATATATATATATATATATTAATATCATTTCAATTCAGATATCGATTATTCTGATAAAAATATCAAGATATTGTACACAGGGTCCATCAAATTGTATAATGGAATAATCACCATCATCGATTTTCACGTGTTTTTAAGAATATTCAAAATTTTATCGCCTATCAACTAGACTGGTAAAAAGTAGACTCTTAAGTATTCCTCTAATTCTAATTTATCTGGAGAATTAACACCACATTTATAAATTTATAAAATCGTGTAATCATTTTTTTAATTTTTTTAATCTTCAATTTCAACCTCAATTTATTCTTTATAAAACCCTGAATATTTAGAAATCAATTCATAACCATTTTTTTTGTATCTATATTTATTTATATACCTGTGTATATACAGTGATGTTCGGTAAAATAGGTGTAAAGCAATTTTAATGTATTTTGATTAATTTCAAATACCAATATCTATTTGTGAATCATGCCATCCATACGACAATTTAGTACTTTGTTTACCTTTATTTATCACATGAAAAGAAAGAGATAAAAAATGTTGTCCTTCGTATTTCTGGGAAATTAGCTAGGAATATGCTGTTCGGTAAAATAGGTGCGATGTATTTTCTTCTACCAAAAACACAAGAAAAAGTATTAATGTCCACAATATTAAATAAAATCTAAGTATTTCGCGTACATACCATTTATGATTTAATATTTTGTCGCATGTCCCTTATTTTAAATTACTGCCTCACATCGATTTAGCATGAACTGCACCAATTTTTGGCACCTTTCTATAGAAATCGCTTCCAAACTTTTACAATTTCTTTCCCCCGTTCTACTTTGTTTTTTGAGCCGTTTTGTTGCAACTGATGTTTATACGTGCTTCCACAAGTTTTTAATTGGATTCAAGTCGGGTGATTGTGTTGGCCATTCTATTTTGTTCACATTATTTTGTGGAAACCAAACCGATGCTTTGTTAGCCGTATGTTTTGGGTCGTTATCTTGCTGATATGACCATATAATAGGCATGTTTTCTTTTGCGTATGGCAACATTTCGATTGAAAGTATCCTTATATATTCCTGTTCATCCATTGGATATTTTTGACCTAAATATATAGGACCAACTCCATACCATGATGATACCAAAACATATCATTAAACTACCACCTCCATGCTTAATGGTTTTTTTTGTGTTTTGCGGTAAAAATTCTGAATTTGGTCTTCGTCTAACATGTAATTTGCCATCTGATCCATGCAAATTTATATTGGTTTCATCAGAATAAAGAATATGTCGTCACTTTTTAATATCATTATCACCTGACCAATCACGATGTACATGTGCGAATTTTAAACGGTGTTTAATGTGTTTCGCTGTATGCATTGGTGCTTGTCTAGCTATTCGCCCCTATAAATTTGATGCTATTAACCTTTTTCATACCGTGCTTGATGAAATGCTTAGATCAAGCTCTCTTACAAGTTCCCTGGATGATAAAAAGGGCTCTTTTTTGTGGCAACAACCACTCTACGATCGTCATTGCTTTTAGTTTTACGTTTGTTACCCCTTCTTTCTGTGGTATATTTGAATTTTAATGCGTTGGTAATTATATTTTGGGAGCATTTCATAATTTCAGAAATATTTTTATATGTTAGCCCGGATGCTCTTAGATCCTTTATACGTTGCCATTCAAATACCGTACAATGTGTACTTCTACCCATTGTGACTTAGAAATATGTATTTATTTAATCCGGAATGTTTCAAAAATTAAATTTAAATCACTACTTTACCTAAAATTTATTTAAAAATTCACAAACTCACCACCAATAAATGTAATTTATTCGCAAAAACTAAATAAACCACAATTAACATAGTCCGCACCTATTTTACCGAACAGCATATTCCTAGCTAATTTCCCAGAAATACGAAGGACAACATTTTTTATCTCTTTCTTTTCATGTGATAAATAAAGGTAAACAAAGTACTAAATTGTCGTATGGATGGCATGATTCACAAATAGATATTGGTATTTGAAATTAATCAAAATACATTAAAATTGCTTTACACCTATTTTACCGAACATCACTGTATATACTACACTATACATATATTTTAAAAACTAATAAATTTTTATTCATTGACAGTCCATATAAATTAAAAGTATTTTCAAATTGATATTTATATGTTGTTATATATTTTATATACTCGAATAAATCTTCTTTTGATTTAATATTTAGATATGATTAAATATTTTATATAAATCTATATGTTATTGTCAATTTATATATATATATATATGATTTTTTTAAAAGCATAAATAGAATAGAATTAAAAATGATTTTAATTGATATTTTAGTTAAAAAAAAAATAATAAAGAAAAAGGTTTTCAATATTCAATTTATATTATATATAATATATATATATAATCATATATATATATATGATTTTTTTAAAAGCATAAAGAGAATAGAATTAAAATTCATTTTAATTGATATTTTAGTTGAAAAAAAAATTAATAAAGAAAAAGGTTTTCAATATTCAATTTATAAATAAATATTATTTTAATTGATTTTTGTAAATTATTATTATTATTGTATATAATAAAAGGTTCAGATAAAGTGAACTAATCATTTAAAAAAGTTATTTATTCTAAATGGAATAACATTTCCATTTAAACAATTGATTCAATTCATTCATTCATTCATTCTAAAAGTTATGTAAAATAATCAAAAACTCAATTTTAGCATATATACACACAAAATAATGTATACGTACGTAATGTATGAAAATATTTTAACAATTGCATGTATATTTTTATTATCTTCATTGTTAAATTAAATTTTTATGACATCCGAAAATCATAATGATCTTAATTTTTTATTTCTTAATATTTCTAAATGAATATATATATTGGATTAAATAAAATGTATACGATAAAATTTACTCAATAATAAAAAATCATATCTTATTAGTTTAATATAAAAACAAATGGTCATATTTTTAAATATAATAAATAATAATAAAAATTGTTTATATTTGATTTTATTTGTAATATTTATTAAAATTATTCCAATATTATATGAATGAAAGTAATAATAATAATAATAATAATCATATATCCGGGATATGACACCATTCTAATAAAACCAAAATTGTTTAAAGACAATAATAAATTATTAATGTTTTTTAAGCAATAATTTCTTTCTATACTATATAATTCTCACTCATAATCAAAAAATATTACGTAAGATACTTAAAGTTGAATTTTGAAATATACAAAAAATTTCATTTGTATTATACATTTATTTATAATTATACATTATATAATATAAAATTTATTATCATTATTAATATTTTGAACTAGTACATTTAAAATGTATACAGTCAGTTGCATATATAGATATAATATTATCTTCAGTTGCATATATAGATATAATATAGTTTCCTTTTAACATTTAAAATAGTAAATTTTCTCCGAAATATGAAAATTATATAACCATTTCATATATATATATGATTCAATTAAAAAATGTTTAACGATATAAATATATAATGAATCAAAATATATATAAAAAAGAAAGGAGTAAGGATATTATGGTACAATTTTCAATTGATTTCCATATATAAATGATTATTATAAGAAAACTTATTTTTTAATATAAAAACTTTTTCCAATTCAATTTGATACATATACTTTGGGAATAATATATTATGCATCATCTTGATTTTACTATATCATCTATCCATATACGTTTGTAAAGTGTACAAATTATAGAATTACAATTTATTGAAATCAATTTATGATAATGTATATAAGCCCAAGAGAAAAATTCGAATAAGATGAAGAAATATAGAAAAGAAGAAGAAAAAGCAGAAAAAGAAATTGATTCATGAAAATGTTACAAATAAATATAAAATATATAATGTATATAAAGCTGTTCAATTCTATATAATATATATATTTATATTACCGTATATGTTCAATTTATATGAGGCACAGTAAAGTTTCTTCAACTATATAGATAAGATTTTATGTTACATATGTAGGGATGTTACAATATAAAGGAAAATAATCAATTTTAAATTATTTTTTACCTTCACGATTATATATTTCAAATTCAATATAAACTGTATATAAAAAAATTACCAATTCATAATTTAATCATCGATTGTTGTCATAATATATCATATCAATTAACATACAATCAATTAAAGTACATCGCATCGAATAATATATACCGTAAGTATATATAGATTGACGAATTCAATAAAACAAAAAACCAAAATGCATTTATAAATAAGCGATAATTTAAATTTTCCATAATATATACTTTATATAGACATACTATATATATAAATATATATGCAAACAAATATTAAAGTTTCTTTTGTTATTTTTAAGTTGAAAATAATATGAATTAAAAGTTTTTTCGTTTTTGGTTTTATGCATATAATAGGGAAAAATATTGAACAAAAAAAATGCTTTAAAATAAATATGTTTTATATCTTTTTATGTATAATAAATGTTAAAAAAATATATTTAAATTCTATTAAATTCATAGGAAAACTATAACAAGAATTAAAAAAAAAAAATAACTAAAATACATATAATGTTTGAATAAACTTAAACATAAAAATATAGGGAAAAAATTGTACGAACCAAAAAGTTTATTTTGATTTGTATATGCATACATTTCATTCGCAATCTCTATCGCAATATATACTGAATAATTTTACAATAGAAAAAATAATCGTGTTGTTTTTTCATATAGCATAAGAGAAAATATAATCAATTGGAAAAATAAAATTAAAAAAAAAATTCTATGTTTGGTCAAGTTATTCATGTGAAATTAATTTTTTGTAAATTTTTCATGTGCTGTTCATTTTATTTGTTAAAGTCTTGAAATTTTCATATAACAAGTATAAAATCGGATAGTTTCACATCACTATATACCTTTCAGATATTTGCTTTTCTACTTTAAAACATATTATTTATTTTGTAATAAAAAAATGATTATATCAAATGAGGGATTTAATTTAAAAAAACGATTTTCATTCAAAATATATATATATATATGAAGATTTAATATGAAAATTTCTGGGATGATTGTTTTATAATATTATAATGAATTGTTAGTTTTTTCAGATTCTGGAAAACTAAAATTAAGAATTTTCACAAACTTTAGGGACAATTTTTAACAATAACAATAAAAAAAAATTAATGATTATGATTTAAACTAAATGTGCTTTCAACAAGACGTTGATTACAAAATATATACATCAATGCCTTTAATTTATATGAAAATTCTTAGAATTTAAATATCTCTATATAATGTATAATATTTAAACACATTAAAAATTAATTACAAACGGCGGTAATCATTGTATTTATATTGATAATTTTAAATACAAATATATTATATAATAATTCTAAATTGTAATTTGTGTTAATATGCTTTATATAAATGTACACAAATGTAAAGAAAACTTTGGATAATTATCATAATATTACATTATATATGCGATATATTTGTTATACTATATATATTCAACACAATATAAGTAGTTTAATATGTAAATATGTAGACGAAATTATTTAATATGCGTACTGAAATATATATATAATCACTTATATACTCGCTTCATATATACAATAATTCAACTAAGTTCAAATAATTTGCATATATATTAAATCAATTTATTGACATGTGGTGTGATATATAAAGATAATACAGTAATATAGAAAACTCCTTTTATAAATTATTTTCAAGGCTCCTTATACATTTACATATTGAACACTAAAGAAAATTATATTAAATATAAAAATCAATCATAAAACATTACAATTACGTTGAATTAAAATTGAAAATTAATGATTAAATTCAATAATAAATTATAACTGCTTTTAAATGAAAAAAGGTATATAAAATATGAACATTTAAAAAAAAAAAAAGGAATATTTTTGAAGGAATGATAAATTTTTGAATAAATGATATTTTCTATGTTAAAGCAAGTTTTTTGTTTATACTATATAAATATTTCATACCAAAGTGTTAATATGAAACTTGACATCCCTTCCCAGACGATAAAGGACAAACTATAAGATCTATACAAATTTATATAAACCTTATTGTATATATTTTGATAGTTAAACGTTTCCCATCCCACGAAACACACACGCTTATTACTATTCTTATTACTATTACAATTCTTAAATTCTTAATCAAACTTAATATTAATTAATTTACTTAATATCTAAAATTACTATATAATGTGTTTAATTCTTTTCGTAGTTCAATTAAATTATCATTTTGGTGTAATCAAAATATGCTACTAAATATGCTTTTATTTATACGTATATTTGCAAACAATTTTTCAATATGATATTCCATTCATATATTTATATTTATTGACGGAAAATTATTTTAATATTTTCCAATTGCGTTTACAGCAATTATTTTATACTTTTGGATAAGCATTTTATATAATATAGAATAAAAATTATACTAACCTAAAAGAAAATAGAGATGGAAAAAAAATTAATCAATAATCAAAATCGCAATTAAAATTAAAATTTTAATATAAAATAAAAACTACGGTGTAATAAAAACCACATCACTTCGTTCGTATGTTAATTTATTGGATACAAATAAAATAATGTGAATATACGGAACTTTACCATACAGAATAGAGAATATTTACCTGTGATAATCTGAAGAAATTATTTAATCCTGTCCCGTCTTCCTCATAGATATTCATTCATTTCAATCACTTGATATAGGAAAATTTGGCAAACTGCAATTTAGCAGCATATTTTCTTCAATTTTTTTTTTATTATTATATTCACGAAAAAATTATTCACAAAACAAACCAAAAAATAAACACGCGTGGCAATTATATTATAAATGAAAAAAAAAACACACACACAATAAATTTATATATGCCATATAACAATGTATTTTTAGTGAGAGTACTACAAAAGTATACGGTAAATTACGGTATTTTCGTGATTAAATTTTTATAATTTTTATTCTTTTTATAGACATCATCATCAACGCAGCACAAGTATTTATAAATATGTGTATATATCAAACATCCGAGATATATCGGCGACATCTCAACAAACAATTATTGTATCGAATTGATAGTGTGTAGGTGTGCTTATGTGTGAGTTTTATTTTGTATTGAATATTACCAATTGGTGATTGTTTATTATCTATTTGTTATATATGTTATCAATTAAAAGAGTTATTTTTGTTGTCGAATATTATTACAAATATTTTATCTATTGGAACATTTTTGGCTTATTTTAAAGTGAAAATTCTCGGAACATTCATAAAAAACCATAAAATTTATATACGGTGGTCTTTTCCATCCGTGGTCTTTTGGTCCAGATTCGATAACTGATCATATAATTACAATAATTTAATATATCGTATACATAATTTTCATTTATTTATCTTTAAAAAAATTAATTGTATTTTTATTTAAACCTGAAAAATTGTTAAATTTTTTTATAAAACCCATATGATAATTTAAACAAACTAACAATCGATTTTAATTATATTTTCTAAACATGTAAAAATGGAAAATATATGGTTAATGAAAATGTTTCTCGGAATTTCTGGGAAAATTAAATTAAAAACCACAATAAAAAAACACAAATTTCACTTTTACACAAAAAAAAACGAAAAAAAAAATTAAATCTTAAATATATTTTTACAAATTTAAAAATATTGTCACGCAAATAACACCTGGCAAAATATTGATTTTAAATTTAATAGAAGCATATAATATTAAAATAAAATAAATATTTATAAAAAATATGGTACTGATGATGATTATATTTCAATTTATTATTGAATAAAAAAATAAACTACCGTTAGGATGTCTGTAGATCTGTAATTATAATATTATGATATAATAAAAAAGAGAATATCATTTGTGATTGTGTGATTCTATTATAATATCGATATCATCTTCATGAAACATAATAAAATTATGATATGCGGGTGTCTTTGATGAGATGTGAAAAGGAATATTAAATATATATTACTATATGATACAATGTAAAAATATTTATACAAATTTAGTAACAAATACAACAATTAAATAAATAGACTTCGTATTTAATATGAAGTTGTACAAAAATAATTACGAATGTACCTATTCAATGATAAAATCAAAAATTTTCATACACATTTAAATAATTTTGGTATATGAAATTAACTTCCATTCAACCATCGCAAATCTAAATTACAATGTACCTATGATATGTCTGGAAGTTATCTGTTCAAATCCCAAAAGATTCACACATAATACTTCTTATTTTATTTTTTTTTATAATTTTATTTTTAATGAAGTTCATAAAGTTCATTGGTATAAGTATAAGAATAATTAATATTCTTTAATTTTATCATCACATTTTTTCCATACAAATTATTTTCCATATTGAATTATATGTGAACAAAACATAAGAGCATAAATCATAAGATGCAAGTATGGTCGAGTTGTTAGCGAAGCCGCCGATTTTCAAACAAAAATCTCACATGTAAAATTACATGTGAGATTTGCTTTTAATTAGGGAGGGTCATGGTCGTTCGATTTCCATTTCTGTGTGCGCACTGGTGCCACAAAGACCTCCTATGCTGGTCCCAGGATGCCTATCGTTCGACGATGAACCCTCCCCAAAGTTTATATATACATTGACGGTACGGGCGTTTTTGCCCGTATGGTTGGTGTATATATATTCTCGGGTATACAGTGGGGGGTATACCCGCTCTACACCCAATTATAACTGTAAATTTCTATCGTTGAAACTTACATAAGATAAAAAGGAAAAAATATAGAAGAAAAAACCTATTGGTTTTCCTAGTAATTATATTTTTTCTTTTTACCTTATGTAAGTTTCAACGACAGAATGATTGTATTGTTACATTTGGATTGTATTCAAACGAGATCTTTCTTTAAAAACATTTTTCAAATATTTTTTAATTAGGAAATTAATATAAATTAATTAGGAAAATTGAATGGAAATGGAAAATCTAAAGAAAATATTTGTAAAAACATTATTGACATTCTTTTACTTATTCCTTAAAAAATGATATACTAAAACTATTTAATATCTTAAATTATCAAATTAATTATAAAATAAAGTGGCATATTTAGAATAGAAATTGCATACACCATGCAAAAATGTGTCTGATTGGATTTGGTTCAAATGCTGATGCGAAGTCCAAAACAAATTTTCTTTCTATTAGTATAGAATACTCTCCTTTTTTTATTTTATTTATCACGAAAATATTAATCCTAAATTTAATTTGAAGTCAAATCAGTGGGAAGGATCATATCCATCTTGTTCCATTTCATATATATGACTGATATAAAATAATATTGAATATTAAATTTACATGTGACTGGGAAATGAAAATACATAATGCAAATGAAAAGACTAAAAAACTATACTTTAATCAATGCAATAGAGTTTAGAAAAAAAAACTAATGATTCATGTGTTTTATTAAAGAAAATTAAATATTTCATTTGGGATTGAACAGATGGTTTTTTACATTAATAGGAAAACGATTTTGATGATGGTTCACAGTGCATTTAATACTCATTCACATTTTTACATTTGGTATATAGAGATATATATCGAATATGGAATAGATGAAATCTTTAGAAAGTGGAGTGAAAAAATGAAGAAATAATTCAGTTTTAATAGATTACAATTTGAAAAAATTAAATTAAATTTAAAATTAAAATACACGAAGACGCGAAGGACAAACAATTTAAACGTGTTTGAAAAATACATTTTGTAACATAAACGATTTAAGTGTAGTCTCTTTTAACATAACCACTCTTTGAATCTAAATTAAATTATTGTTAAATCTAAATTAATTTGTTTTGTGAAAATATATTAGTCATTCTTTATATTTTAATAGTAATATTAAGATATTCAAAAACTGACCATTTTATTTTCACAATAAGTAAATTATTATAATAAATAGTGAGTTTTTTAAAAATAAATCTACTAAAAATTAAAAACTCAATTTTCTTTACAACAAATACATATTAAATAAATATCTAAATGAAATCTGTACTGGGATTTAATACAATCTGATTTAAATTGGACTAAAAAATTGCCTGGATACTTTAAAATCTCGGATGTCCAAATATCCTGGATGAATTTATTTTAAAATCTTCTTAGTTCTTACTATAAATTTAAGTAAGTTTATTCAAAACCTTTAAATATCTATTTGATTTTGGGTTTTAATTTTCTATTTTAATTAATGATGTATTATTACAAAATGTGTAACTGAGAACTTGTACAATAATTATTTCTATATTGTAAAATACAATGTTTGAAATGATCACATTACATTTTGTAACATTTTGTAAATAGTTTAGATAATTCTTAAGTCATTATTATATGCATTAACTATGCTTAATAATCAAAAAAAAAAACAATATGTATAATCGTGATCCTTGTACAAACATATTGAACATGAATTTAAATTAATTAAAGCAATAATTCTAAAACTACAATAAATAGTTACTTTAAATAACGAATTAAAAATGCATTCAAATAAAAAATGGGAGCGAAAATATGGAAATGAATTATAATAAACATTAAAAAACTAAAGAAAGATTCTTGTTTATTCGATTGATTATTTTGTTAAAAATCATAAATATTTCATTTCGAATTGACGGTTTGAAACTTGACATTCCATATTAGAAATTCCTTGCCACACGACCAGACTTAAGGTCTTAATCGATTTCATTTTATAATGTTTATTAATATTTTTCAAATATTAATATCATATAGTTATGGTATATTTTAATAAAATAGAATTGGTATAAAAATTGGAATATCAGACAGTGAAAATTTTAAATCAGAGGGTAAAAATCGTAAAAGAAAATATCTTTGCTTATTATAATTATTTAATAGTTTTGTTTATGATATATATAAATAAATATTATAAATAATATCTTTAATTACAATGAAATCGTTTGTAATATCCTGCAAATATTTTAAGAATAAACATTCTTTTAGGAATTGAATCACAATCACGGTACAATTAAAATACAAACATATTGAACATTAAGGAAAATCAATTCATATAATAATTGTAAAAAAATGAATCTTGTAACATAAAGATTATAATAAACTTAAATTAAAAATTAATGATTACTTTTAATTACGAAATGAAAGAAGAAATTTGTTCAAATAATTGAATATAAGAAGCAAACTTTAATAAATATTACGTTAACAAGTTATTAGACATTATAATTAACTTTAACATATTTAATAAATAACAATTGAAGTCAATAACAAAAAGTCAAAAAAAAAATTTATAATTAATTATATCACAGTACAATTCAAATGTTTGATTTTCATAGCAATATAGTTATGTATCTAATACATAACTATAGTTTATATTTTCTATGTAAATGAAAATGAAAATGAATTATAATAAATATAATATTGAAGCAAGTTTCTTTTTATACATGATTGAGAACTATAAAATATTAAATGTTTCATATTAAATTGTTAATATGAAATTAGATATTCTTTTATTGAAATTCAAAAAACATTTCCCCTTCCCACACAACACTCACGTTTATACTTATCATTACTTAAATATTAAATCAAACTAAATATTAATTAATTAACTTATGTTCTAAAATTACTATCTGATGTTAATTTTTTTTTCGTTGTTGTCGTTTCGTTGTCAATTAAATTTTTCTTTTAGTTTTAGTCAAAATATGTTAGTCAAAATATGCAAAATATGTTTTAGTCAAAATATGTTAATTATGAACAAAATATGATATAAATATTTCATAGCAAATTGATAATATGAAACTTGACATCCCTTCCCAGACGATAACGGTCAAACTACTATATACCATAATTAAAATTTTAACTTATCATCTATACATTCATGTGAATATTATTGTATTCAAATTTATACAAATCTTATTGCATTTATAGAAATTGGTAATATAAAATTATACATTTTATTTTGATAGTTAAAAGTTTCCCTTCCCGCGAACGCTTATTACTATTCTTACTTAAATATTATATAATCAAACTTAATATGAATTAATTTACTTATTATCTAAAATTACTAAATAATGTGTCTAATTCTTTTCGTTGTTCAATTAAATTATCATTTTGGTGTAATCAAAATATACTATTTGTTATATTTTATTTATACGTATATTTGCAATCAATTTTTCAATACGAAATTCCTTCCATACATTTATATTTATGGACAGAAAATTATTTTAATATTTTCCAATTGCGTTTACAGCAATTATTTTATACTTTTGGATAAGCATTTTATATATTATAGAATAAAAATTATACTAACCTAAAAGAAAATAGAGATGGAAAAAAAATTAATCAATAATCAAAATCGCAATTAAAATTAAAATTTTAATATAAAATAAAAACTACGGTGTAATAAAAACCACATCACTTCGTTCGTATGTTAATTTATTGGATACAAATAAAATAATGTGAATATACGGAACTTTAATATACAGACTAGAGAATATTTACCTGTGATAATCTGAAGAAATTATTTAATCCTGTACCGTCTTCCTCATAGATATTCATTCATTTCAATCACTTGATATAGGAAAATTTGGCAAACTGCAATTTAGCAGGATATTTTCTTCAATTTTTTTTTTTTATTATATACACGAAAAAATTATTCACAAAACAAACCAACCAAAAAATACGCGTGGCAATTATATTATAAATGAAAAAAAAAAACACACAATAAATTTATATATGCCATATAACAATGTATTTTTAGTGAGAGTACTACAAAAGTATACGGTAAATTACGGTATTTTCGTGATTAAATTTTTATAATTTTTATTCTTTTTATAGATATCATCATCAACGCAGCACATGTATTTATAAATATGTGTATATATCAAACATCCGAGATATATCGGCGACATCTCAACAAGCAATTATTGCACCGAATCGATTGTGTGTAGGTGTGCTTATGTGTGAGTTTTATTTGGCCATTGAATAATACGAGTTTGTTAATGTACAATATCTATTTTTTATCATATAGCAATAAATTAATTTCAAATTTCATTTGATAACAGAAGAACAGGATCGATGCGATTATATGGAATCAACCCATACATTTTTTTAGCATAAAAACGATCGATTCATTTATGAAATCCAATAGAACTTCAATGCATGATTTAAAATATATTAAAATTAAAAAAACAAAATCGGAAGCATATATCGATAAATTATAAAAAAAAATGTGATATAATTTTCAGTCATATTATTGAATGAATATTTTTGTATTATTTCAGATTAACTCTTTTAAAATTTTATTAATATTTTTTTTATTTTCATTTTTAAACCATAAATTTAATGAAAAATAAAATAGAAATAAATATATATGTAACTACTGTGTGGATCATCTATTGATATTTTAAAGTATATGCGGTAAAAATGAATTAGGATTATAAAAAAATAATATTCCAATTTCTTTTGCCATATAGACGCAGTAAGTAATAAAATTCAAATGAAGAAGAATAAAAGAAAAAAAAATTAAATTATTATTAATGAAACTCATTTTAAATGCATTTAATGTATACTTATGTTGCTTGGTGTTTTATATTTATATAATTTTCTAAAATATTATTTATATACATAAATATATATTTTTTTTTTTTAATCAGAATTGAATTCATTAAAAATTTATTGATGACATAATCAATGTATAAATGCAGTAAAGATATATCTGAATAATTTCCAACTATATATAAAATATTTTCTCTTCGACGAAACATATAGTCGGTACGATTATTATACGGTTGAGTATAATAATAATAATAATATAATCGTACTTAATAGTTTTATAGATTAAATAATAATTTATGTTACTGTTAAAAAAAAAAAAGAAATCAAATAAAAAATTCTTACCGATATAAAACGATATGTATATTTCTTTAATATTTTTTTTCTTATTGATAGATTAATTTATAAAAGTTATAATATATATTATAAATAAATTGAAACATTGAGTTTTTAGCCTTATTTTAAGGTTATTTATTTGTGGTATTATATACATATAGGATATATTTAATTTTTGATTATTTAATATAGTGGTAAAATTCAAATATAGATTTTTTATTTTAATTCTATTCTATTGATTTTTTTAAATTTTGTTTTCCGTATAGAAAAATATTCATTTATTATATTTTAAGTATATAAATTCATATATGTATTATACTAGGCAAACAAATTGAACATACCCATTTTAGTTAGCGTATCTTATACTAATAGTTATCTTATACTAATAGTTATCTTATAGCGTATCTTATACTAATAGTTATCTTATACTAATAGTTAGCGTATCTTATACTGTATGCATATGAATTGTATGTGAATTTATGCCTATCTTCATAAATTTATAATTAATAAATTTCCTTCAAATTATGACATATCCTGGTTAATGTATTTACACATTTGTTTTTATTCGCATAAAAACAAATTGCAATTCTTCACATGATAAAATTGACAGAAAAACAGTAAGTAACTCGGAAAATCACTTGTGCTGCTTGAAAGATAACCAAGAAATTTGCATCAAATAGTTACTGAAGATGAATATAGTGGATCCTAACTTAAAAAAACCAAACATATAGCTCTTTCAGACTACCGATTAATTTGGTTGGTTGGGGTCAGTAGCTCTTCGTACGAATCACTTGTTATGATATTGGATCGATGAATGCCGATCTCGTTGAACGACGAGGAATTCTTAGCGCAAAATTTGACAAAATAATAATATTGTATAGTTATAGTAAATAAATATATATTTTGCAAAAAATGGGTATATTCAATTTGTTTACCTTATATTATATTACAAAATAATAGTTCCAATATATATTATTATAAGTATATAAAAATAAACCGCACAAAAAAATACATTATTTTTTTTAATACATCTTGTATAAACATTGTAATATATAGTTATTATTATTAGTTTTTCTTCTATATATGTATATAATACAAATATATGAGTTAAATTAATATCAAGTATATATTGTTGTATAATTTTATGAAGTTAATCTGAACTCAATGTATGTGTACAAAATGAATAGACAAAAAAAAATTAAATATCTTTTTTAATACTTAAGAGAGTACTGCGATATATATGAATTTATCAGAAACGAAACAAAAAAAAATAATAATAAAATAAAAACTATTAAAAAATTAAATACAAAGAACCTATAAATTATCATTAAAAAAAAAGAAGAAAAAATTTGTATTTAAAATCGAGTATATAATATTGTAATTCATATATAGCGAGAGTGTTATAACTTCTTTGTATCCTACATTTTCATTTTATCATTATTATTATTATTATAAATTTGTATTTATATACATAAAGTATCTGATTAAAGGTATATATGTCTTTCTAAAAAAAAAAAAACGAAATGCATTGTATAATGCATGCATGTAACTATACATTTGTAAGGTATATATTACAGGAAAAAAAATCGAATATATTTATATATATTTTAAGAGAACCTGTTCGTTTTTTTATAGGTAAGAAACGTATATTTGAAGCAGCTTCTTGATGTCGTCTTTATAATAAATTTCTATTAAGTGCATGCCATAAATGCATATGATATTTTATCTGCTTTGTCATCTTAAATATATTTGTATAAATTTATATATAAATATATACACACCAATACGTACGTATATACATAAAATTACAGATAAGACTTTTATAATACATATTTTTACATTATATATTTATGTATTTGATATATACCTTAATATATATATATATATAGTATACGAACTCACATTATTATTATTATTTATTCATAAATATATACATATTTTTGCTATATTTCAAATGCCACCGTCCATACCTTATTTTTTTCGTACATTTATAAATATAGTTTTACATATATTATCAATATATTTACTTATTCTTAATATGCATACACATATTTTTTATTTATTACAATACAACATTTTCAATATATTATACATAAGTCAGTAGAAAATGTTATATTGCAATGAAGAAGCGGCCGCGGTTAGATTACCTGAGAATTTATAATAATTCTTCTTATACACACATACACAATACACGAAATGTATCTTATTGTAAATAATATTTTGTAAACTATATACAATTTATGTGAGTACATATTTTTCGAATATTTATTTAAAAGAATTAAAATGCAAAAAAAAAAATAAATGCAATCTATAAAATATTAAATATACATATATATTTTTTTATATCAACACACAGTTGGTTTGAGTTAATGAGAGATGAAAATAAATAAATAATAAGTCATCTCGTTCATTATAATATTATTAATATATATAATAATATACATACTGACAAGAATAAATTTGCATATATTATACTATATTAAAACTAAAAAACAAACCAAACAAAAGTAAAAGAAAAAATCGAAGATTATTTATACGTTTTCAAGACATTAACCAATAATATATAAAAATATCAATATTATATATATTATATAGTACAATCTGTACAATATATATTTAATAAATAATAATTTTTTCGATGTAAAATTCTTATTAAATATTTATATATAATGTACTTTACAGTGCTCAACTTGCTGGTTTAATGTTTGGCATTCTATATTTATGTGCAATCAAATTAATAATTATAGTAAATTAAATAGTTCGATTTTTTTTAGTTTAATTATTTATTAAATTTTCTTTAAATTGATGAGGAGGCTGACAGTAAAATTCACTTTTATTATTTTTATTTTAATAATAAACTTTGGGATATCGTGCCCACTAAAAAAATGCATAAAATGAATGGTAATATATGTGGTGAAATCCTTGTTATATATTTCCAATTTAAAAATTAAACGAATTAAAAGTTGAAATGTGTTTATAAAATTAAGGAATGTAAATAATTAAACTTTTTAATATAATAATAATTTGCACACATTAAATTAGTGGCCAAATACAATAATATAATATTATAAATATTGAACAAAATAGTATACATATTAAACAAAAACTATCTATCCTCATTACAAAAATTGAGAATCAGAAAAGGAAAAAGCCGAAATTAACTATTAACGAATGATTTTCAATATGAAACTTTAGAATAATTACCTTATAAACATATTTTAAATTTAAATTGAAATGTGATGTGGAATATATGTGACAAAAGTTTAAGTATTACATGATTGTTATTTTTTTCGATAAAAATAAATATAAATTGAAATTTATTGAATGTTTTACGTTGACATAAAACCGCCTACATTTTTCAAGTAATGTATATGTATTAAATGCATTTTTTATATACCCAGTATTTCTGTTATATGTAAACATACGAATATATATTCATTCCTATTACAATTATATATTATATCTTTTTATGTTTATAATGACATCAATATGGATAGAATTCTACAAACTGTATATGGATGTGTGCAATAATAATCGACACCACACCTGCCTTTTTAATGTTATACCATAATATATAAATGCATTTCTTTTTTTTTTATCTGCAATTGTCATATTAATTTTATGCTATATACTTTTATAAAGGTATTCATTTATTTATAAATGGCAGGATATTTAAGAAACGATAATGCAAGGGTAAAAATAAATTATTTCTGAACAATAATGATTTTTCTGTGCTGATATAAAATTACTCAAATATAATGTATTCTAATATAAATAAAAAATAGAGTTTTTGGCAGTAATAGATGATTTTTATGATTGATACAAAATTATTTAAGAAACAATACGGATTTTGTAAATTATTATTAGCCAATTTGTATTGTAACTTATTGAACAAATACATTTACTACATAATCGAATTCTATTCTGAATGCAATTTAAATTTTTTCGATTTATTTTTCACATAAAGTCCCTGCATAAAAAAGTTTTGTTTTTTATTTTCATTTATATTTATATATATTTGAACTGATATAATCATGTTTGTATTAAAATAGGTTAATTAAATTTTCCACTGTATTATATGATTATATATACCTAACCTACTTATATATGTATAAATAAATATAATCTAGTTTATAACTTGATATATAAACGCTAATTGCGTTTAATTTTATTTACCGCATATATACTTTTTTTTTGCATTTGAATGTTCATTTCGTTTGATGTTTTCCAAATGATAAATTATGGGAAAATATAATTATAAAAATATGAACATACGGTTATAACAAACGTAGATTTGAGAATTGTAATCGAGATAAGATATTCTAAAGCAGCTTAAAACTATGCTAAACATATTAGTCATATCAGAATAGGCAACTATTATACATATGATCCAAAAATTTACGGGTGAAAATTCAGTTATTTTTTGCTTGTTTAGAGTACAGACGCATTTTTAACCTGAATCTAAATTTAATTGTAAAAAATCTATTATACGTAGTGTAACCTGCAATTCATAGAAATTAAAGAAAAATTTTAATTAAAATTTCTTAATTGTAATGCACATTATTTTAGATATATATACAGATTATTTGTGTATCGGAAAAATGTGATAATTTAATTTTGTTGTCGCGATCCACCCACGTCACAAATTCTATATAGATTTATTATTATTTTCATTATTTAATATGTTTAAATTAATTAATATTAACTTATTACTTGTGCATTAACCGCAATATGTAACTATAGATTTTTTACAACAACTAAAAATAAATAAATAAACTACACACTCAATATATATACATATATTTAATATATATATAGGAATATAATAATTAATTATAAATGATTAATGTAAACAGCGCCTTTATATACAAAAAACATATGTGAATTAATGATTTTAAAACATATTTGTAATATATCATTTTTTATTATTTTGTACAAATTTGCAATTGCATTAATGGGCGTCTTCTCTTCTTATATAATCTTTTATTCCTGAAAATTGCAAGCGTAAAAACTTATATTTCCTGTCTCAAGAAAAGAATATGTATATGAATAGAGAAAATAATTTATAATCTGTATATATACTTGTTTTTATATCGCACATAAAGACATTTTCTTATTAGATTCAATTTAATTTGTGTCGTATATCAATTTCAATTTATCTTGCAGTAAGTATAAAATATATATAATAAATTTTACTTGTATTAATTTATCATAAAAAATATATAATCTATTTCATAAGCATATATAATATTTCATGCCAATTTTTTGATTTTATTGGTTGAAAAAAAAGAAAGGTGAATTTTGTATAAATATTTAATGCTGTGCAAAACGACGACTTTCCGGTTTCGTTTCAACGCTTTTGTGGTTAATTTTTACAATTTTGATGAACATATCATCAAATTTGATTCAAAATCTTTTTTTATTATTCTAAACATTTTTAATTTAATTTGAAATGAAACTGAATTTGGAATAGTAATTAAATTTACAATTGGAAAAATGTCGATATTGGATTAAAAAATATTAAAATTGAATTGAAAAATATTGAGATAAGAATAAAAATTGAATTGTATTTATAATTAATACTTCCTTCATTTGTATATTGGCCTCTACATGAATAATTTTGTTAAATTCATTTACTTATTATTATATTGAAGTAGGTAAACATCCAACAGGTTGCGATCATGAATATTGTAAATTATACAGCAATGGGAAAAATATTCATTGAATTGGGGTTTCTGAATGTTTAACATTATCATAAAAAATATGTTTCAATAATATTGTTTTCTTTTTATGCACTTTTTGTCTGTGTTGTTATATCATACCTACATTCATACATATTATTGGTATTATCTTCGTTTGATAAAATAATAACAATTGTATAAGGCATATTTTAACAACAACAAACAAACAAAAATTGTGAATAACATATCAAAATTATTTCAATTAAACCGTACGACACAAAAAATATATGCTAAACAATTTTCTTTTTGCGTTATTATAAATCAAATAGAACACATACCTTTTATAGTACTTTAATAAAAAATTATCTGATCTGGTTAATTAACTGGCAGTCAATTCAATTACCCAATTGAGTTAGATTTACTTTCAGTACCCAAATATTTTCTAAATTCCATAAATACAAATTAAATTAAAACACAACACAATTCACTACACAATTCTACTAATAACAAGAACAATATTTTTTCAAAAATGTGCATATACAAATTATAATTTACCGCTGTTATAATTTGCAGTTAAAAAATTGTTCATATACAATATAATAGCGTAAATGAATTAAATATATTTATACAGGTATGTATTTGATAGAGAAATATATAATTAGGTGCATGAATCGATCGCGTTTATATTTGTATGTATTTATATTCTTTTTTTCATAAAATGCATGAGATTAATAAAATTAATTTTACATCAACACATTATCACATCGTGCTATACACGAAAATTGAATATTTCGCGAATAAATATGTCGGAAGTTACACACAGATAATTCATTAGAGAAAATATGTATTTATCTTAATAACCTTCTAAGTTATTAACCCTTATCCATTTCATCTTGCAGACACACTTTATGAAAGATACCATATTGCTCCCGGATATAAAATACGATCAAATTCCAGATTATAAAGTAATAGTGATCTCGTATTTCCATGGCAAGACGGTTGTGTTGACGTCATGAGGCGGTAATAAAAATGTTTGTATGAAAGTTACCAAGTTACCAGTATATATATATATGGCTTAAAACTTGTCCTAAAAATATTTATTGTTATATTCCGTATTAAAATTTTTTTCTATACATACTCATATTATTTAATATTAAAAATAATAAAACACGTAATTATTATTAAATATTATTGATCAAATATAAAAGTGTATAATATATTAGAAAATATTAATTATATATAATTTTGTTAAATAATAAATCGTTTAAAATATTAAATTGTATATTATATAATTTATATATGCGTCGTACAAAGATAATAATAAAGAATGGAATGGAATAAATATAAAGTGAAATAAATAAAATTATATCGATTTATAATTAATGGAAAAAGTAAAAATCTTTACCCTGTAATTCCATTGCCACCTTAGTACAGCTGCTACCATTTATAAAAAATAAATATTTATACGTATATACCCGCGTACCTTTAATAAACATTTATAGGTATATACCTGTAATAAAAATAATAACAAGAAATTTCTTTACTATGCAAATAAATTATGTTCCCATTGATTTACTTACATAAATAACACTCCTGGTATTAATGAATGGTATATTTAATATAAATATATAGTCTTTATTAAAATACATTTATATAATGATTGGCTATATGTACGTTTTTTTCTTTATTTTGAAAATCAAAGTAAATTTAGTGAAAAATGTGGTATGTGTGTGTTGTTAATATTTATTATATATAGATCACCAACAACAAATTTTTTTTTTTTCGTTTCAATTTGTTTGTTTTTCAATATATGGCCTGGTAGGTGGCTTCTGCATATACGTATATATAAAAATAAAGAGGTTTATGGTAAATAATTTATACCATCAGAATCACTTTATACATATTACATGTACAATTGTACATCTTTGCTAATAATTTGTTCTATATAAAATAAATATATAACTAATTTATGTATAGTATATGTATAAATAAAAAACCAAAATTGTATATTTATGTATTGAAGATTTTCTTTCATATATACAAATATAGATAATTGTATTCTATGCTTGTTTCAAAAATATTTTGAGAAAATAAAAAATAAATTACGATCGCGATCTCACAACATCTATATACCTATATAGTACATATGCATATAATATATATATATAATAGGATACATGGAAATAGCGCATATATAATTTTGAATAAAAAAGTTGAAAAAGTTAATTACAGATTATATATACATTTATTTGAATATATAAAAACATATATCCAATTTTTATTTATATTTATTAATAAATTCAACCAAAACTAATATTCTTATATACATATATATATATATATATTTTCCATCATTTTTATGTTTATTAATTATATTACTTATCTTATATATTATACTACAAATGTATTTATATGCAAATACATGCGTTATAAAGATATATGTAGAAATTTATAAACAGACTACACTAAAAGTTACGAATTGAAAAATGGGTAATGGTTCTCTATTGGATGTGAAGTCTATTGGATCGAATTCGTTCCATTATTGTGTAACGTGATTTTCGAATTCCCAGATATGTTTTTTATTTTGATTTTGATAATTTATTGAAATTTTATAGAGTTTATATACGCAGTAAAACTTTTGTTCCAATGATTATAACGTAATATAATCCTTTACAATATTGTCGTAAATACATTCATTTTACCATTTTTTACTGAAACATTATTAGTTAGGTGTATATATATAAATGTTTAGAAACTTTGGCTGATACCTTTTTCGAACACCCTGTCAAAAACAAAATCAAATGAATTATGTTTATAAGAAATGTAAATATAATTCTATTTATACATGCAATATTGCAATTGTGTATATTTTATGCAAAATTCGCAGGTTGATATAGAGACTATATATATATATATATATATATATATAGTATATTGAAATACATTAACATCTTATGAAATGATAAAAAAATGAAAGAGTAGAAATACATCCTGCAGTGTTATGTTATATTCATTTGAAAATTAATTAAAAATATTTTAAACATTATGTATGGTATATAATTGTAAATAAAATGAGAAACAAATATGATAATGTATAAAATAAAATTTCTTATTTATTCATGTCAATATTTTATTATTGAAATATTTCTCCTTTTATATTTTGTTATTAGTTAATTTTATTCAACCCATTAAAGAAAAATGTCTATCTATATATAGTATTTTATCTTTAGTCTATTATATTTTATATTTTACAGAATTGAGATCAAATTCATTCAGTATACGTAATATTTTATATCAAGAATAAATGGTAAACAATTCCAATGCAATCATACATTAATTCAGTAAGCGATTCTCAAGAAATCGTAATCAAATTTTCAATCACATCTTGTAACTAATATAAAATTTTGTATAAGTGCTGTAAGAAACGTAAGAAAAATTAATTTAAAAAGCCCCTTTCCGTTATCCATTACATTACATTACATCCATTACATAGAATTTTTGTTGTATGAATTCTTAAAACTACCCTACCCCTTTTATACCTTTTATGCCTTTAAAAAATAACAAAAAAGTAATATTCACACTTCAAATATAATAAGGAATTTACTGAATATTTTATAAACAGTGTACAATAATTATAAAATTTCTATTATTTCTAACAATAAACTAAATGATATAACAATACTATATAATCGAATTCGTTTTATAAATCGTTAAATCATCAAAATGATGTTTTCATTATATTTCCATTTAAAATTCTCATAATAATTATAAGCTTAACTTCTATATGTGTATGAAGATGAAATGCTAGATGTATGAAAATGAAATTAAACAAAAGTATTAATTATATACAATAACTTATAAAGGCAAAAATTTCCGAAGATACCAAAATTAAAAACACATTTTAAAAATACTCTATAAATTAATCTATAATTTATATATAGTTGCTTTTAACTAATATTATTATTATTATTTTGTTCAAGTGTTAACTTATCAAATTATATTGTTAAATTATTTTTTCATATGTTTACAGCATATTATTAAATTAATTATAGATCTATAATATCCATTTATATATGTTAAACATCTGTGATACGTCTATGTTGTTTCACAGATAAAACAATTTTATTAACATTTCATTTAAGTGTCCAAAAAACTTATATAAAGAAAAATGAAAAAAATTCTCTTTGTTTTTTGTTAAAAAATTCTTTAAATTAAGTGAATATTCTAAAAATATTATATAGCAAATACGTTTAATGTTAGAATTTTTCTAAAACGTTGTATTTAATAAATTTCTAATTTGTTTTTATACGTAGTTGATTTTCATTTGCTTTAAAACCGACAAATCTTTATACCGCTTTTTCAGTAATTCATAGAAGATTTTATTTAATTTTTATGTAATTGATAATTTATTCTACATACCCTGCATGCAATTTAATTGAATCATCCATTCAAATTGAATCAGATTGAAAATGATCTTCGTTAATAATCTTAACTTTGAACAATGATAATGATCATTTATATCTTAAGAAAATTTTTATATCGTATGTTTTATCAGTTTCATTTATCTTTAGATCCATTAATCGCAATAATTAAATAAATAAGTAACTTAAATTTAAATATAATATGAAAATAAACCAAAACGTTTCTTTTACATATAGCATAGGGGATACCATATAAATGCTCAATCAAATTTAAGGTCAAAACTATTCAATCACCAATATAAAAAAATCGATTCTAATTCGTTAATGAATAGTGGATTTTAAAATTAAAACTAATGATTTATACAATATCTGTATATCTATAAATCGGTTTTTAGTGTCTTATTTTTTTTTTTTTGGTATTTCACTTATCATATGCATACTATAAAAGAATTTTTTTTTCACTATAATTATACCTATGTAAGACAATATTAAATGAATCTTTCTCTAATTAAATAAAAATCACATATATATCCATTCGTGACGTGAGCAAGCTGTATGTATTATATGTATAAAAATAGATATTATTAAAATAAGTAAATGAGATTTAATAAATTTGTGTAAATTATTTTATAGATATAAACAATTTTATTTTTTGTTTTAAGCTATGTATAATAAAATATATTATTTATGGTATTTATCTCGTATATATGTGAGTTAAAAAAGAAGATACACACAACATACATTTATTTGTTCATTTCGGAGTATATATACAATAATTTATAATGGTATTTTTTTTCTATAATATCATGTACGATATTTATAATATAATATATATATATGAATATTATATACAGGTAAAATTAAATTACTTTATAATTATGTCGGCTAAAATCAAAGTACTAATATATATTTATATATAGATAGTGTATGTGGATTTTTAAAATAAATTTTATGTTATTATGTGTTATAGATAATATATACATATTTTGGTGTTTATTTATATATATATTATATATAATATATGTATGTTTTAAGTGTTTAACTTTAAATATAAATATTGTATGTGCAGTGCATATATATATAATCGAGCATATGTATATAGATGTCTAAAATGTTTATAAAAAATGGGAAAATAAAAACGTATTTTGTATGGCAAAGTTTAGGAAGTCATATGTAAGAAAACGATAGGTTTATTTGAATATGTATGTGTGGATCTTATATTATTATTGTTCCTTCATCGATCCACGATAAATTCATATATATTTATATAGTTAAATCTGGTAAAATAATATTTATATCATCTTCTTTAAAAAATTTTATTTTGTTCATTACTTATTATATACATATATATTGGCGATAAATAGATATATAGATATATTTATATATACATATAGTACTATGTTTAGATGAAAATATAGCTTACATAAAGATTCTAGACAGGTTGTTTAGTTATTTTTATAATATATTATCCTAATATATTATGTTCATATTAAAGTGGTATATATATATATGTATATAGAGAACAAAACAAAAAATGTTTACTTAAACATTCATTGTATTTGGCTACTTATATATACCATATCTATTTTGATGTACATACATATGTCTGTATATATGCATTGGGCGATCGTTTTTATGTGTATATACAATTTTTAATTCGACATATTAATGATTAATGTTCTTTGGGTACAATAGAGGGCAAAATAATTAAATATTTTTACATGTCCATATACAAATATAAATTCATATATATAGATTTTTTCTCTGCACGAAGCATTTCATACGTAAATTTCATATATATTATTATTATTATTATTATTAATATTGGTATATATAATAAAATAACGTTTAAATCACTCTATTAATTATTATAGTGTACATATGGTGAATAGAATATATATATTGTGAATATATATTTATGTATGTGAAAAATATCAAAACATCGATAATGTATTTTGATATTATTATTGATTATTCTCATTATTACTTATTCACGATTCTAATTATTTTATTTATTAGTCATATTTTAAGTTATTTATATACATTTTAACATCTAAAATATTTAATCTTTATATAAGTGGCGTTGCTAAAAATTATATTTGATTTTTTTTTTTGTGGTTTAAGACTATTTTAATGAATTTATTTTTTTTATATATGCAATGATAACATTTTATTCATTATCGTCGAAAGTCATTTAACTTATTTATTATATTTGAGTGTATGAACTTTCGGAAATTAAAAATTAATATTCCAATGCGTTAAAGTTCATTTATAATAACAATAATTTTTTGTTTGTGGTTTTTCTTTAAATAAATTTTGAAGGGATATTCGCTGGTTAAAAATCTATCAAGTTAATTCTTGCATATTCTTTATATATGGTGACAAATAAAGCCTTGGTACTTTCTTTCTTTTTTTTATTATTCGTTCAAGAGTTATTGTGTGTTGATTTTTATTCACATAGAGACAGACGGTTTCAGTTTTTTTCAGGCTCTTGTATATCTGAAATATGGTGAAAATTGAAAAGTACATACGATAATAAAATATTTTAACGTTGTTACTATTTCAATCGTTTGGTGTTCTCTGGTGTTCTCAGTCCAAGGGAACCGTAGTAATATCTATATTCGGTTTTTCTTATTATTCAATTTATATAATTTAATGTTTATCATATTATACATATAGTAAATTCACATAAATTTGGAGATTTTCAACAGAAGATAAATTCCAAATATCACATTACACACGTCATATATATAATCTTTTGCATATAACTACATACATAAATAATACTATATAATAAAGTATCTAAAAAATATCATATCAGTAGAATTCCATACTATATATACAATATATATAATCATAATAATAATTAGAGTAATAAATATTATAACCCCTCATATATATTATAATCGGTAAATTTATTTAACATATTTATCGATAAATATATAGATAGACTATAGAATATACTTTTTAACACATTATAAATAATTATTACATTATATTATTGATGTTACAATGATGTACAATTTGCAATGTTGAGTTATCTATATACCAAATGTTATTATTCTTATCCATATTTCCTTATACAACAAATATAACTTCCATCTTTCATCTAGAAATTCTTTACATTTTACTTCATATGTATGATGTAATATAAGAAAATGTATACAATATATATATTAAAAGAACTATATAACATTTCATTTTATAACATAACATTATGTGAACCGAAAAATGTGCAATACGAAATTTTTGTTTGAACGAAACAAAAAAAAATCATATTCAATTTATTTATTTTCCTGTATTTTTTGTTTTCAATGTTTGTTGTTCAGTCACTCACACGATATATATTAATAATAATATTAATATTATTTTTTGTATATATAGCATAAGAATAAATGGATATTGTTTCGTTATCACAATTTTTCATGAAAATTTATTGTAATATGTTATGTTGTGTGTTATGTTTGATTTCATGTACCATATATATATATATATATGGTATAGTCATATATGTATGTATGATGATCGCGGTGTTCGTTTATTATAACTGTATCCATATATAATATATATATTTATCTATTTAGTATTTGTTGTACAATTCAAACTTATAATAAAACAAAAATACCATGCGATTTAGTACTATCATGTTTCATTCAGGTATATGCTTTTTTATCATATACCATTAATATTTTTTCTTCTTCAAACAATATATAAAGGTTGTACAAAATATATATATATATATATATATATATTAATTGTTTAAATTATTTGTATACACATTTTAATACAGGAGGATTGGGAACCGAATTAGGAGTTTATGTAATATACTCTTGATATTCTAACATGTGTGGTTAATTTTGTTGATAACTTAATATTTAAAATCAACTTTTTATAAATAAAATATTTCTTATTTGTCCATATTACGGTTTGCAAATTTGTTGAATTAGAGGCAAACAAAATTTTGTTGATATATTGCGAACTAAAAACGTACCCTCTTAGAGCATACTGTATAAATAAATACAGACATTAGTACAAACGTACAATCGATGATGAAGTAGTTATATTTTTTTTCCATAATCTTGCATTATAGTCGCATCTTTACAACCCAAACCCTCACATTTATTGAATTTATACCACACCATATAGAAAGCTATGTGAATACAATAAGCGATAATAGATAGTATGATATTGTATATACACTACACAATATTATCTCTTATATTTGGATAGTAATATTTGTAGATAATTGAGTATATATGCATCCGATTGAACGGCGAATTAACAAGCAGAAAAAAAACTCACCCTAAAATATATATCTTCAATATTCTGAAGCGATACAATTAATGTTGATTACAGTTGTTCGTGTATATATTTCAAAAAATAAATAAAGTTGTTATGAATAGTAAAACCTAATATCATATATCTAAAAAGTATATATGATTTACCTACGATGAGATTTACCAATGGAGATTCAACTTTTGCAATTGATATGATATATCATACATTGCATATATATACATATACTTTCAATATACATGTTTTGTTTATTGTTTTGGTTTTACATAATCCATATAATCAAAAATATTTATAATATTTAAAGTATATGAGATAAATGTATATGTTACATAAAATGACTATACTTATATATATATATAGTATTTTCTTTATTGTGTTTATACCCGGTATAATATAATATTAAATATTCCTAGATATATATGTTTAGAACTTTCTGTATATAGGTTCATTCAAATTATAAACAACTATAGAATACAGAAACACATAATAGTAAATGAAACATTCATAAATAGATTTAGAAAATTTCTACTAGAAATAGAAAATAATAATTTTATATATAAGCTAAAATGAAAATTGTTAACTCATCTCTATATACAGATTATACAAGTACATTCATATGTCGTTTTACTCATTGACTTTCAAAAATGCCTCTAAGGTTTTATATTCATGTATATATTCATATAAGAATCTCCCACAGAATTTCAGGTTTTCTTGAATGATGAAATTATAGAAGTGATACTATTATGATTTTCAAATCTTGGATTTAATTTTCTATAATGCGGAACGTAAACAAATACTATCGGTCAAGATTGCGGAAAAACATTACTATATCATCAACTTTGTTTTATATTAATTGCAATATAGTCTAGATGTTTAACACATACAGAATGTTGCAATATAAGTAACAATTCAAATGTTTTTATAATTATAATAATAATAACAATATTAATTCTTATTTCTGTGCATGAAGTGTATTCACATAAATATCTATATAAAGCTTAGCATATACCATATATACAATGTTTTATGGATAAAGTTGTGTTCAGTACAAACAATAATAATAATAATAGTTTCCTTTATATATATGGTATCCTACACTTAAATAAAAGTAAATTATGATGGGGAGGTTAACAACAGCAATAAGCATACATACACTTAATATATATAGATTTTATCCAAAGGTACAATATAATATATATAATATATATAAATAGAAATAAATGTATAAAAAAAAGGTGTTAGGTTATTTGTGTGATATTTTTAAATTTATACAATACTACAGAGAATTTTTAAAGAAATATGTACATTCATTTAGTATATACATTTATATTTACAAATCTTTTAATGCTGTATGGTAATACAAAAATTGTAAATATTAGCGTGTTTCTTATCTTATTGCATTATTTTTTTTTACTGAATAATAATATACTTTAATATATTATATTCCTATATATGTATTGTATATATAACTATTGACATCGTCGTCGTCGTTTATAAACAGACCAAACGTTTTTTTATTTATTTATTAACAATATTTGATGCACTTAACAATATAATAATAATTTTTTCAACATATATATAATTGTTAAATTTATATATACACTAATAAATGAAAAGTCTCACCATTTTAATGAATCTTTTTGGAGTACAACCAAAGATATTTATCCAATGTATGTTTCCAATGTATATTTATACATGTATATGGATTTATAAAATGAATAAATGTTTGTATATGTTCATGTTTGTACATGTTTAACGAATTACTGCAGAAATATAGTCATCAAATTATATATAAAAATTGAAAGCGTGTATATTATCTATTAAAAATCAACATTATATGTTCAATGTACATATATGCATTTTAACCACATGGAAAATTAATTTAATTTTGTAAAATGCATTTACATAATTTATATTTATAGTATTATTTCTTGTTACCTCAAATGAATTTAGATATATATCGCTTTGCTTTTTGCCAACTAAAGTGTTTTTTGTGTCTTTTGATTCATTTTAAATCATTTTTAAAAATAATTTAATTAATAATACATATAATAAAATAAAGTTTAAAATATTTGTACGATTTTTTAATAAAACTCAATTTTTTGACCAAAAATATATCTGTCTGAAAAACAAAAGAATATAAAGAATCCGTTAAATAAGGGTATAGATAGAAGGGACACATTTTTTTGTTATTATATATATGGTTATTATACAGAAAAATGAATCCATTTGATATTGTTATACCAAATGCTTTGCGTTCTTTTATGAAGTACATTACAATTTTTCTCAATGAAAAATCACTAGAATTCTATTGTAAAGACCAAAAATATATACACACGTAAATGCGATATAACTATATATATTTACATTAATGACAATAGATTAATATGGTTGATAAAATGAATGCGCCATTTTTAAAGAAATGATAAATATACATATAGACACTAATAATGTATATATATATAATTTTCATTTTGACTGAATTTGCAAATTTAATTTTACAGATATTATCATTAAATGAAATAATATTATATTAAAATTCCTATTTATATATATAATAATATCTAAACAGTATATTATGTATATAATTACATATTAATATAATACATTTTCCGAAACTTAAAAACATTTATCATTTGTAATCTGTTTGTGTAAATGTGTGTATGGGTATCCCGGGTTTCCCTATATCGTTCTTCATTCTTTTATAGACGCCAAATTTATATACTATTTCTAATAAGGGTATATATTAGTGGCGTATCCTGATAATGTCCTAGTTGTCATATGACAACTTGATTTTTGCGAAAAAATCATATAAAAATTCAATATTTAAAAAAAAAATGTGTCCTGAAAATTTGCGAAAAGTTTTTTTAACTTCACGTACTATTCGATATAGAATTGATTTTAAATAGTTTTGTTAAAAATAAATGTTGACAACATTCTTCTTAACACATCATATAAAAAATCAAAAAGGCCATATATTTTAAAATTAACTTCAATTTCATTTAGAACACCAACACACTTAATCAGTAGGTTGTTACAATAAAATACTAACAACTTCCATTCCATTCATATTGTCTTATTTACCTATTATCCTATTATGCTATTATATACAAATTCAACTATATGCATATGTATTTGAATTTAAGTTGTGAAAGCTTTGTTGTAACAACTCAATGGTTAAATTTGTTCTAAATAAAATTGTAGTTAAGCTTAAAATATATGGGCTTTTGATTTATTTATATGGTGTGTTTAGAAGAATGTTGTCAATATTTTTTTTTAGCAACCTTCCATACGCATGGTAAACTAACATTTTCATATATCGCACATGCTGTATTGTAGAGACAATACAAAAACAAATGAGGTAAACTATGAGAAATTAGTAGTGTGTGTAAAAGAAGAAAATATATAATAAAATAATTCTCATTTAAAATTAACAAAGTATTTTTGTAATACGAGCTTTTATTTTTATTTCTTCATGTTGCTAATTTAGTTTTTGAACAACCTGGAGATTTCATATTGCATTTTAATGATATTTAGTGCAAATTAAAAATAATAATTTATTTGTGAATTGAATCCAGTTGCGCATTTCTAAATTGAAATTCCAAACGAAATTTAGTTGACTTTTTGAAAAAATTAAAAACACATAAATTATTTTAGTTTAACGAATTATTGTTCTTTTCAAAAATTTTGACAACCATAATTTTGGGCTACGCGGCGCCGCTGGTATATATATATATATATTTTACCCATGTATAAATATAGCATGTATATTATATATATATATGTAATGAATCTTCTGATAAATGAAATGTGTTAAGATTTAGAGAACGCAAAACCATTCAAAAACAATAAATTACCTTTACATAATAATATCTCTTTTATATTATACACATTTATTATACATGCCTTTATATTTATACGGTTTATACAGATACATATATATATATGTTTATATATTTTATACATATATGATATTTGTAGCCATTCTATAAAATTGAGGTGTTTAAATATAATGTGATTTAAGATATAAGCGTGAAAAACGTATATATACATATGTGTGATATATACAATAATGAGGATCTTAATCATTGTTAAATGTAAATGTAATATATGTATATATTTCGACGGGATGTTTTAATTTATTTTCACTTTGATTTTTGCCACTTGAACTTAATTTAAATTTATAAAACCATAACGTTAATACTAAAAATTTATAACTGCGATGTAGAAAACGTATAATATATATATATATATAGGATAAAGCAAAGAAGATGAATTTTGTCAATTATTATTATATATATTTAAATGCCTCATTTATTAATGATATAATTAAAGTGTTTTGTATAGTGTTACTGCATTATCCAATATAATTAATTTACCTTCGTAATGTATGTCAGTTTTTTATTCCAATTCTTTTATTTGTGAATATTTTTTTCAAAAATTCATAATATAAACTTTGAGAATAAATCGAGAAAATTGAGAAAATTTATATAATTTTTCTTTATAAGAGATTATTAACACTTCGTTCAATAATGTGTGTGACTGACACATAGATGGCGTCCCTAGAACTAAATCAATATTTTTTTTCGCATTTGGCAACCTTTTTAGGCTTACTGTCAACATCATATGTTAATCAGATCATTTGTTTACAAGTTACAGTGCTATAAGTGACGCTATTTTTGTGTTTTAAAAAAAAATGAATTCAAAGCAATTCCGTGTGCTGATTTATCATTGTTTTTTAATGAAAAAAAATACTGTTCAATGCCAGGAATGGCTTGAAAAACATTACTCGGACTCTGCTCCATCAAAAAGAAGCATTTGTTATTGGTATGCCGAATTCAAACGTGGTCGTACAGACACCGATGACATTCCATCTACTGGAAGGCCAAATGACGCTGTTATTCCGGAAAACGTTGAAAAAACACTGAAAATCATTATGTCCAACCGTAAAGTGAAAGTGAGGGAGATTGCTGACATTCTGAAGATATCAGCAGGCAGTGTACAAACCATAATACACGAACATTTGGGTATGAAAAAGGTGTGTTCCAAATGGGTGCCGCGTTTGCTCACACCGGAGCAAAAACAACAACGAACCGATGATTCAAAGAGCTGTTTGGACATGTTTACGCGCAATAAGTCGGAGTTTTTGCGACGGTACATCACAATGGATGAAACATGGATCCACCATTTCACTCCAGAGCCAAATCGGCAGTCTGCTGAGTGGCATGCAGCCGGCGAAAGCCGCCCAAAGCGACCAAAGACGCAGCAGTTGGCTGGCAAGGTTATGGCGTCTGTATTTTGGGATGCGCATGGAATAATATTCATCGACTATCTCCAGAAGGGGCAGACCATCAACAGCGACTATTATATAGCGTTATTGGAGCGTTTGAAAGTCGAAATCGCAAAGAAACGGCCTCATATGGCGAAGAAAAAAGTGTTGTTCCACCAAGACAATGCACCGTGTCACAAATCAATGAAAACGATGGCAAAATTGAACGAATTGGGCTTTGAATTGCTTCCCCATCCACCGTATTCTCCAGATTTAGCCCCCAGCGACTACTGGCTCTTCGCAGACCTCAAAAGGATGCTCCGTGGTAAGAGATTTGGCTCAAATGATGAAGTAATCGATGAAACTAACGCCTATTTTGAAGGCAAAGAAAAATCGTTTTACAAAGGCGGTATCGAAAGATTGGAAAAGCGTTGGAATGATTGTATCTCCCTAAAAGGGGACTATCTTGATGAATAAAAACGAATTTTGGCAAAAAAATGTGTTTTAATTAATTAGTCACACACATTATTGAACGAAGTGTTATATATTTCCACGAAATGATAAAATTACATTTTAGTGCGATTTTTTTTCCTCGATGAAATTTTTCATATTTATTCAATTTAAAACATTTTGAAATTATATTTTATATGCATGGTAAAATAAAAAACCATTATCATTACCAATGTTCTGTAAAACAAATTAATTTTTATAAATAATTAAATTAATTTTTAATCTCAGTGTTGTATATAACAAAAAATTACCAATTTTAACTTTTTATTTGTAAGTGTATATTTAATTCATAACAAAACCATAAGTTTGCTGTATATGTATAAAAGAATATTGTAGAATTTAAAAATTGATATAGTGAAATTGTAGTGTAAATATAATAAAATTTACTTTACCATTGATTTGGGTTTTTCGAAAACAGAGTGCAACAATTACAGAACATTTATCAATGGATAGAAGAAGATTTTAACGATAACAAAACAAAAAACACCCAAAATTTAAAAATTATCAATTTAATACAAATCTTTGAAAATTCAATAAGAGTTTTCTTTTCAAATTTATTTAACACTTCAATGTGTGAATCAATCTGTTTTCCATTTCATTGTAGAAATTATTCAAATAAATAAACCATAAATTGTTTTCTGTAAAATACAATTCAATTTTGTATTATTTTAACACCCTCTTTTTATATTACATTTTAAAATTAAGTTATAAATTCATAAAATTTATGACTTGACTATTATTTGTTATACATATTAATGTTAATATATGTAGTATATATGAATGTATATATAAAAATAATAATAATAATAATAATATTTTTAAATTAGTTATATTTTCATTCCTATATCTACCTTTATTATATTTCATGTATATGATACAATATATAAGTATATTGTATATATATATACTCAATATTATAAGGGTCAGTGCTGAGCTATGTCGGCTGCTAATCTAATAAAAATAAAACATACTAAAATTGAAAAATACAACAAAACAAACATGCAATTCACATAAATATGAATTATGATCACGCAAGTATATAAAACAAAGGTGAAAATTGCTACCGGTCTTTTACCTTATAATTTCAATATTTGAATGATGACTAGTTTATATATATATAATGTTATACATATAGTAATATGTTTAATTAATAATTTTGATAATTATTAAATACACTCCTTTGAACTCGACATATTTACTATTCTTTATTTACATAATCCATCGAAGAAAATACATGTATTATATGAAAAAGATTAAATATTTGCAATAATTTGGTCTCATATATTTAACGTGAAGAATTCATTTTACATATTTGAATTAATATATAAATTTATATGAAATGAAAATTCATATTGATGAATTGGTTTAATTTGTTGTATGCATATACGTATATTCAATGTTTGAATAATTTAAAGTTTTAATTTTTTGTTTTTTTGTTCTTTACAAACAAAATAAATAAGTTACGCTACTGAAATTTTGCATTTATATATACAAATAGTTTATATTTATTCAAATATAACTTGTTATTTTTAAAATTATTGTTTTATTCAATAAATTGTTTATAGATTTATTTATGGTTATAAAAATATAATGAAAAGTGAAGAAAAAAGCTATATAGATAGAGATATACTAGATTCAAATACAAATAATATTCAAAATATATCATTATATATATATATATATATATATATTGTATAGTATTATAGAAAATTCCAAATCTATATATTTTGAATATATATAGATATATATATACATTATGTATTTATTACATTTGTAGATTTATATAAGAAAAAGTTTTTCATTTCCGATCCCAAAATAATAAAATAATATAATTTAACACGTAACATCCATTAAATTAAGATATAAGTTTTCATGTGTTTCATATTTTTGTGTATATATGTCTATATATACAACAAATATAGTATAATAGTATATATATAGATGTTGAATATAATTATTTAATCAAATTCGTATTGTATTATATATAGAATGTTGCATAACGAATATTTATATAGATATATCAATAGGGGGTGTAAATGATCTGTATTGAAATACATACAATAATTACTATAATATTTCTGCTTATGTATATTATATCATACATTCTATATTTTTATTTTAGCTTCTCTATATAGAAATTGATATAATAAATTTCCAATGTTTATGATATATACAAACGTATTCATAAATATTTATCTTTGAAATGTAATTATTAGATATTAATGAAGCAAATATGTACGCATACCAAAATATATCTTTATTTATACCTCTGCTGTTTAGTATATCTCAAATTTACCTTATATTAATCACCTTATTCATAGTTCATCTATCATCTTATTACTTTCTATATATACTTTTATTCTAACTATTGCATAAAGCTTTTCTGTATACGCAAATACAAAACAATCGCAAAATGTTATCGTAATATGAATATCATATGTATATCGTGTTATATAATACGTGTGTGTAACGGTGTAACGCAAGCATATTCATATATATTTCAAGGTATCGATATATATATTTTTTTATATATGTAAAAATTAATGATTATATATGAACGAACATTTATCCATGTACAAAATTATATATTTTTAATATATATAATTATTAATATATCCATCTATTTGCACTTGTAAACGTTAGTAATGGTTGTAAATACATATATATTTTAGTATTAATATAATAATAATGAATTCAAATGAATATACATAAAATATTGATATAGAAAATTTAGAATATATGCTGAAGATGTGAATGATTTGCAATATATATATATTAAATATTTGATGTTAAAATAATTAATTACAAATATTTGACACCATAAATATTCATTTTATTTTATGTATAATTCGTGACTTTCATTTGAATTCTATTTAAAATATTTTAGTTTTATCAAACTTTAATTACATTACGTAATGTTTTTTTATTGTTGTTATGTCAGATATGATATGAATCAGATATGAATTTTCCGAGGTTTTCAGTTTTTCAGTTTTAATTGATTTTAATAGTACCTGTGATTTTCCAAGAAAAATAATCAATTTAAATAAAAAATCAATGTAATCAAATGATGTTATGTTTTTCTTAACCTAAAGTAAATCTCGAATGCTTAAAGACCTGCATATGAATGATTGCGTATACTCTGCAATTCAATATAGTTCCCAAGGTTTTCTAAAAGTTATCAGTCGTTAGGAGTTTAGTTAAATTGAAAGTTTCCATATACATTAATTGTATTTACATTTCTCAATCAATAATTCGATACAGACGTTTATGGCTAGGTCTCTGTCGGTTAATATTGATATTTTCGTAATCCTTATACGTGAATAAAATATATTTTCATATTGTTTTGCTTTCATTAAAAACAGTTTTTTTTCTGAGTACTAAAACTATTATCTACCACTTTCAATAGATCTGATATACTTGTATGTATGAGAAATTTACCATTTATAGACTTCTAAATATATAAACTGATTTTTGACCAAACTCTCAAAATATATATATATTTATATATTACAAAAAAAACGACGATAGAAAAGCAATTATATGTATTTTCTAACCGCATATCATAAAATGTATATCATAAAGCTAAAAATATATATTAAATATTTATAATGTTCATTTATGCATTGATTCATATAGTAATACAAAAATATACGCATATAAATATTAATATGCAAGTTAAAGAATAAACGTTGGCGTATGCCCATGATTACAATTAAAATCATTTTCATTTTCATTTTCATTTTTATTTATAATTATATATATATAGAGACATACGATATATAAATGTTATGTTATACATATTTTATAAATAGAAGATTTGAAAAGGGTTAGTTAATTCATTTAACATTACCATATCTTTCTATATATATATATATATATGTATATATATATGTATATATATATTTTCTAAAATGCAAACAAACAATCATATATAAATATAATATAATAATAATTTTTCCCTTGTGTTTTTACCAAAATGAAAATACATGATTTTCCATATATTCTAAATACTTTTATTATATATATAGTATTTATAAATTTATAGGGTTTATATTTAATAATCTCGTAAAATGTTGATGCCCTTTCGAATTTGATAAAATGTAATTTTGGTATTACATCGTTCTTGTTTTCCTTATTTTATATATCAAAAAAAAAATTGTTTTACATAAATTATACTTATACATATGTATTATTATTATTATTATATACACACTTTCATATACGTTTATTTGTTATTAATAAATTCATAATGCAACCCTCTCCGTATATATTTAAAATAAATTGTATATTATAAACGTACAAAAAAAATTATTATTATTATGCAATATATGCAAAAATTATTTTAAAATTCTTGAATAAATACGATTACAAACAATTCAATCATTGTGTTATTTTTCCTTTAATATTTGTATATTCGTATATATACACAAAAAGCGTATTTATATATTGTATATATTTGTGTAATAAAAATATACATATATTTTTTTATCTCATATCTCATATATAGAAAATCTTTTGATGTATTTATTTTATAATTGAGTTATGTAAATGGCATAATGCTAATTTTATATTATTTTAACTAACTAAATATGTATACATAAATTATATTTGAATATATATACATAATATATATATATATTTAAAGTACCAAATAAATAAATTGAGTATAAACAACATTTTCTATATATTAATATATATAATCTAGTATTTGCATTTATATATACATGCAAAAGAGGGTTTAGCAGGTTTGTAATGTAATTTCCTTTTTTTTTGGATATAATTTTATAACGTACAATAAATTGGCTGATAATATTCAATCTTAGTTTTAAAATCTTTTTGAACAGATATATATATATATATATAAATATAAATAAATGTATTTAATTTAAAATGATTTTTCCTGTACTATAAAAATATTTAGTTTGATGTTCATGTATGAAATTTTTTAAGGGGTTGTTTTTATATAGTTTTTCTTTGTTGGTATGGTTTACAATAATACAATTATTTAACAATAAATGTTAAATTTATAAAGTTAAATGAATAAATATTGATATCTAAAAATTCATTTATACGAATTAATCATTCATATTCAGTATAAGTGTTAATAGTTTTTCTTTTAAACAGTTTTTAATTTTTCATTTGATTAAGTTTCTCGAGCTTATCGTTTAAGAATCTTAAAGTTATATACAATTGATATATGTGACATATCTGGCTGCAAATGCAAAAATTACCTTTTTTGAGAAACCTAAGTAAGTTGACCTCTCACGGGACCATCATAAATCGCTCAGGTTAGGTATAGTTGGTCAGGTTATGTAGGTATCAAATATTAAATTCATATAGGTAATAATGTCTTCTTAAATGTCGGATGAAATTTATGTTATCTATGAGAATCTATGAGAAATTCTATTCATATAGATGTGAGGTTTTGAAATATCTGAAATGTGTGGCAATTGGACTTGCTAACCGATCATGTGTTATTGTGCGATTCTAGAGAATGTAATTTTTAATTATTAGTGATCTTGGTTGGAAGGATGGTTTTTCATCTTCGTCCAAAACCTTCAAAACACACGTTTTAATATAATATCTTTAATTTTAACTTATCTCTCAGAACACTAGTAAATATTTTCAATCATCTGAATCCCTTATTATGTTTTTCAGTCCAAATAGTTTTCTGATTTCATATCTATAGATAAGTAAATTAGGATTTTTATAGACATCATACGATTTATAGAAAAATCAGCATATTTAAAATATCAATAGAATATATTTAGATATTTTACATTGTAATTTTTGAGAAATACCTATTTTTAAAATAGAATTAAAATATATCAAATATTATTTGTTACTTTGTTCTTCTCCATACATAATACATTTAATAGCCTTTAATAAAAATTAATACAAAATACATCATGATATATTATTTAGAAATATAGGATCATCCTCAATTCCTCGTATATAATATATTTTTGAAATATCTCCAAAAGTATCGCATTATTACGTGAGGGTCACTTTTCCTTTAAATTATACGACACTTGAATTATATTAAAATTAAATATATTAACATTTAAAAAAAAAGTTCCCACTCAACATTTAAAATCGTATTATTAACGTTTTATTTTTATATAATGAGTATAAAACCATTTATATAAATGTAAAAAGCCAACATTAACCTATACGTAAAAGGTTCAAATAAACCAATAAAAATTTAAATGTTAACATTTGCCATTTTCATACATATAATATAGACACTACCCATTAAAATAAAAATGTGCTAAAATTTTCTATATATTATATTAAATATATTTGCGCTTATATTAAACATTGATTTAATATTTTGAAAAACTTCTTATGCCCTATTTATAATAAAAAATATTAGAAAATTATTTGTTCTGTAAACCACACATTAAAATCTAAAGGAACAATAATAACAACAGAAACAGCAAACACCAAAAAAACATTTTAATTAATGTGCATAGACAATAAACTATATATAGTATATCTTCTATTCAAAAATGTATATACATACATTTATATAAATGTAGACACATTTTATATAGCTATGTTGAAAAAGGATACATTCGTTTATATAATCAAATAGAACATAGATATATCTCTATATATCTATATTATAATGTATATGCGTATACCAATAGAAATAAATATAAAAAGGAAAGACATAAATTATATTCATTTTATCCAAATAATCCATATTTTTGGTCTACATTTTCGTTTTCGTTTTGCATGCTTTATCTATCTATATATATATATTAAATATATTTGCAATGTTCGGGATAATAATATATATAGAATATATAGATTAAAATACGACGATATATATATGACTTTTTTAATGATGTGCTCGAATATACAACATGATACACTACTACAAGGTAACGCATTTGTATAGAGTCATTGGTTATTTTAATAGTGATTCAAAGTCGAAATTATTTCAAGGCATTAAGGAAGAGATATAAATTACCAAGGTATGTCCTCCGAAAAGTTTTATTTCAACATTAATTTATTACTGTATTCCTTTGTAAATTATTTATATGAGTACTTTATAGTTTTAAACCTATTGATCGGATCATAATGTGGTCTTTTACAATAGTGTAATTATATTTATATTACCTTAAAAACTAGTTATTAAGTAAGAATACATTCTCAAATAATTTCGACATTATCAAAGCCAATATGTTTTAATTTAGACTTATTAGAGCATCCTGTAAATATATAATGGTTTAAATTGCGTCTTTTATTGAATTTATTTACCGTCTCTATATAATCATCATCACCCCATATATGTAAATAAGTAAAATGGGGTATTTTATACATTTTAATGATGAATCTATGGGAATAAATTTAACATATAAAACCTACTGTATAGAAAATTTATCAAATTTTGCATAATAATCTATTTAGTTGTATGCTAACATACATTTATATATACAATCAAATGTATTTATATATTAATAAAATATTATTATTTTATGAAATATTGACAAATTCGCTATTCATCATATATGATCTAAAGCAGATATTTTGTTTCTATATTATAGAAAATACCACAACCGTTTATTAAGCTCATTTACATACGGAATAAATGAAATTAAAATATATACATTTATGGATTTCATATACACCATAAACTTGAAACATATGGATATTTATAATATAAATTTCAAATATGTATATCACAATATCATTCGTAAAGAAATTTAATGAAAACTATGTATTGATAATATTTTATATATTTTCCATTATATTACCATATTCATATAGAAGTGAAACCATATTATGCATTTTGCAATTACGTTTTCGCTATATAATAGAAACTCAAATATTATTATATTTACGTTATATAAAAAAACATACTTATTCTTATAAAATTTACATATATTAATTCATATGAGTCGATAATTTGCATTTGTTTCATCATAATTATCAACACAGAAATAAAAATTTCGCTGCTATTGGCCAATACCCAGAACAAATTTAGTACACTGAATTGATAAACAATGTGATTAAATGGAATCATTTAGTTGGATTGTATCTTAACTAACTGTCCTTTATTATAAATACTATGGCTACTAAATTTAATTCATTTTAATAATGCATATAATTTCATGTTTTTGTAATTACTGTTTTACATATAGCTGGTGATGACGAATGTTATTCTTGCATTTGATACCATTATCAATTAATTATTTGCCAAGTATATCACCATTCGTCTATCACCGATCCGTCTATCCCATGTTTTATAATTTTTACTGATTATATGTAATATGATTATATGTAATTATATGCTTATACATATTATTATGCTATAGAAAATATAGTACAAAAAAAAAGTAAACTAACCTTATTGAACGAGAGGGAACTAGAAGAAATTTGCTGCTTGGCTGGTAGTAAATTGCGATACTTATGGAAACAAATTATCCGCATTCAATCGTAGTTATTTATTGTAAATTATATTATGATGTTTACACTAATCAAACTCTTAATATGATAATTAATTATATTACTTTTTATTCATTAGAAAAAAACCCACTAGAACTAAACAAAAATGCACTCGATTAAAAACGCGTGATTTGTTTTAATACTACTTTAGACAAAAAAACACTTTAGACAAAAAAAATTTACGGTATGAATTTTTTCACCAACAAATTCTTTACGGCCTTTTTTCATTTAACTTACTAAATTCATCTAATTTTTTTCATTGATTGCAACAACTAACATTAACATATTAATTATTTTCATATTGTTTCTGGTTGTAGTTATTTTTTATTAATTAATTAATTTTTTTAAGATATTTTTTTCATCATTTAAAATTTTCACATTTTCTTACTATTACATGATGGTGGTGCGGGTGCGGTGATGTGGAAATGTGATCGAAAAAAAATAATAAGGCGTCCTTCATTGTGCGCAAAATTAAAAAAAATATAATGAAATGTTGTTGTTGGATTTGTTTATTGTATTCCATTCAATATGATTTTTTTTCTATATAATATTTTGTTCTTGTAAAGTTTAATTTGATTTTTGATGTTGCGTTATGTTATTATTTATTGTTGATATGAGCATTTTCCGATTCTAGTAATTTTTACTTGCTGTTATTTGTACCAATAATAAAATAATAATATTTTAGTTATTGTAGGGTGATGATATTGAGGTGATAAATCAATAAATTAATAATATTATAATTTTTAAACGAATAGTTTTTTGCAAATACAAATTAAATTACTAAAATATTATTTTCACAGATAAAGTGTCAAACATAATACCTATAATTCTCACGTTTTTTATTTTTAACAATATTTTCATATTTTCATATTTATATACACCTTTCACCTTTGGATTAAAATAACATCATCATCAATCAAAAATTCTCTCATGTAGCCATATCAATAACAACAACAAAAAACAAAAAATGAAACGCAATAACAAGAAAATATTATACATATAAAAAAACATAATAAAATAGAATACAAAAATAACAAAGTGATCGTCATTAAATTTTAACTCTGCGCAATTCGCATAATGAGAATCACATTTTGTTTTACCGGTAAAAAAATAATCATCACCAGCACCACCACCAGCTAATAATAAGAAATGATGAATATTTTATATGTGAAGTTGATAAAAAAAGTTTCTTAAAATAAATTAATTAAATAAAATATAAATTCAATCAGAAACAATAAGAAAATTGATGTAAATTAAAGTTTTAATGTTTTTTGATGCAATGAATGAAAAAAATTGGGATCTTTTAGTAAGTTAAAAGAAAATAACAGCAAGTAATTTGTGAATGAAAAAATTTGTGCGGCAATTTTTCTTTGTCCAAAATTTTGTTGTTGTATTAAAAAAAATTCAATTGAATGTATTGATACGGTGAATTTTAAATCATTTCAATGTTAATTTTTATTGATTGTCTTTACATATAACAACGAAGAACAAACGTTTTGCATATAATTGCATCTTTTAATAAAACGTATTATTGGTGAAACTTCTCATTGCCATAGGAGTTTGTTTGATATATATTTTCATCATATAATATAAATAACTATGATTGAATGTTACAACATAAATGAATTCTTTTAGAATGTTTAAGATGAATAATATACCTGTGATTAACAAAACTAAAATAAAAATATGTTTATATTAGTAATAAATACAACTACAACACAAAGATCACATCAAACGTTATAACAACAAAATATTCTATAAAAAATCATATCATTTTTAATGGAATACAAATACAACAACACCGACATTGCATTACATTTTTCATACAATTTTAACTAGTACGTAATGCGCATAATGATAATCACATATGCATTTTGTTCCACTGATCACCTACTAATGTATCAACAGCACCACCGACGTATTATCAAAAAAAAAAAAAACATCAAGGAATTTGTTGTTGAAAAAATACATATACCGTCACATTTTATTGTTTTGTTATCAAGTTTTGTTGTTTTATTAATAAAAAATATCGCGTTTTTAATCGAGTGCATTTTTGTTTACTATAGTGTGTTGCTTTTTTTTTATAATGGATTGTGTTTTGCATACAGTTTTCCTACATACATATATATTTTTTAATTGTGTATTTATTTTAGTGTTTTTACATTGTGATTTATTTACCGTATTTTTGTATATTCTGTATATAATTGCCAAATGAGCTTGATTGATATGATCATCAAAAGAAAGTAACTATGATTGAAGGCTGACACAATTGCAGATTTCGTCGATTTCCTTATATGATAATTAATAATAAGGTACGTTTAATTTTAAGTGTAACATTTTTTCTATAGTATTATTAGTATTATTAATGTTATTATTATTATTATTAGTATTATTCAAAAAGAATTTATGTTAATATTGCATTATGCATTATGGATCATATAGGTATATTCGATACGAATATATGAATAATGCAAAGTTCTATTACCAATTTATCACTTTTTACATTCTCAATCATATACGCGTATGTATATATGCATTCTGCATAAACTGTTGAGAATAATAAAGTGTGTTAATAATAAACATAAAGTGAAATTGATAATTTTTCGATAACAACTGTATGTCATATTCTTATAAATAATAGCGATTCACCTACATTTTAAATAATCCTAGTATATAATCGTATGTGGGCGAGATACAGTGAATCATCTCTTTGATCAAGTACTTTGGTTATATTAAGCAATCCACCCTTATATATATAAATACGAAAATCAACATATATAATATTGGTATTTCAAATACAATGTTAAATTGATTGATTGATTGACAAGTATGAAACAAGTAGATTTTTCTTATATTGAAGACTGTTCCTATGCATTGCATTTTGTTCAATATTATGTACAAATGTTACAAATTATGTATACACCGTGCTGTTCAATTCACTCAAACTTCGTGTTTCATCAGATTTATGTTTAAGAACTTTTTGCAATGTTGTTTAGATTATTCCTCGTCGTTTTCAAATTGAATTTCTTCAATTGTTTAACCAAATTTATTCCGATTTTTATAAAATTCATTAACGTAATTATTGTATAATGACTTCAGTCCATAATATTAACATTCTTTTTGTTTTTGTCACAACCGCTGACGTACATCCAAGTAAAATATATTGATTTTGACTGCATGCAATTTTATTTCAATGATTATATTATTAAAATCCTTTTTTTTTTTAAATTAAGATGTAATTGTGTATGAATTTCCGTTTAACAAAGGCATATGAAGAATATATGAATTGATATAAAATATTTCTTTAATCTTTAAACATCATTTGAACAAAAAGTTGAGTCACCGTATATGTATAACAATTTCAATGATATATTTTTGTATAAAAGCAGTCGTATACAACATATGTTTCATATATCAGTCTAATTTAAATATCAGCATAGAAGAGATAATATATAGGAAAACTTTTAATAAGCATATTTTCATATTTTATTTATATACTACTTTATACAATTTTATGTATTACATATTTGATGTTATGTTATATTGGTTGTATATATTATATGTATAAAATTTGTGTGTTGAAAATAACTATATGTGAATGTGAATGCTTTATTTACGCCATTTATTTAATAGTAATATATAATATATTTAAAATGCTAATTTTCAGTATGTACTCATAAACTCCATGTATATTATATGTTATTCTATATTGTGAACATAAATGAATATATTCATATAGATTATGTAGTATATATGACGTCTTTGTAATTTCAACTTTATTGCCTTAATTTAAAAACACAGAGATATAGAACATATTTTCGCTTATACTCATTAAACATTATCTTGATGCTCGCATGGATTTTGTTTGCTGGATACCTTTATAGTTTTATACATTCATATATCATATAAATAAATAAAAATCCTAGAAATAAAGTTAAAAATACGTAAAATGTATGTAATTTTGATATTACCACCTTATATGTGAAGTAATTTAACACGTTTACATATTCATTCGTACATAGTTATTATACAGAATGAGGGTTTATTTTTCTATATATGCTTATATTAACTTATAAAATTGGTGATGCAAATAAAATCCTTAATTCTTTCATTCAATTTTGCATTGCTAATTATAATAATTAACCTGATTTTTTTATGTTTTTCATCATCAATAAAAAAAAATCATATAATATAGTATATTAGTAAAACAAAAATACAAATTATATACTGGCCTATATTTTATTTTTTTATAAATATTTTTATAGAGATTTGTTTAAGATTAAATATATATGTATATATAACAATCAAGCTAATATTTATTTATATGTGCAAGGAGTTAAAAATAACAATAAAAAATGTTAGTTATTCGCGTAGTACATATACAATTTAAATATATTTAAATTTTTATGCTTTTGTAAACCAAAAAAAAATTGAAAGAGGTGTAAATTATTATGCATCAAATAAGTCAATCATACATACATTTTCAAATTGATGTTGTATTTTACTATATAGTTAATTTTAAAATACTCAACGTAATTGCTATGGGAAAAAATTACCCTAAATATATACACGGTATGCTCGATAAATGAAGGTGTTTGTAGTTTAAAGCATAAAACCCGAATCATATGAGTTAGAGTTTAACTGTTTGAACAACTTTTTAGCTGAAGATAGTTTTTGAATTAGATCACCATATTAGCAGAATTAAAGCAGTTGTTTTACACAATAATACATCACCGCACAAGATCACACATGCTCGTTTTTTTTCCGCCGGCTCCACCACCTTTAATTTGACGTTTTTAGTTATTGAATGGGGGTATTCAAAATGCATATATGTAAATTAATAAATTCGCAATGTATTTTCAATAAAGACCGCATACAAAAATGTATTTAACATTGTAAAAAATGTAGTGAGTTAATCCACAAAGGCGTTTGATTGAATATATATTATTATAAAAGATAAAATCGTTCAAATTCCAAATCTCGTTGCAACACACCTAATCAACAAAAACCAATTGTTTTTTGTTTCAAAAATGATATAGCACATAAATAAATAAATGCATTTTTCTTAAACAAAAAATTGTCTGCATAAAATGCACGAAACTTTAAGAGACGACTAAACTCATTTATTTATTTTGTAAAAACTATATATATTCTACATATGTTTATTTCTTAGTTTACCCATGTGATTTAAAAATAAAGTTTCAACACTTTTTCTTGTGTACTATACAACAATAATATCAGTAATAATAATCATAATAATAAATATACATGTTTTTTTTTGTAGACTATATCAACAAATAAAAAAACATGCATAAATAACATAAGTAAGAAAATACATCGAAAAAGAAATCCTAGTTCTGTTGACACTAACATGCGACAGTCGTCTGTCTTTTCTTGAACATCTCTTGAACAACAATATTTCTTTATCTAAATATAAAAAACAATTTTTTTTCTTGAATACATGAATACACAATTACACACATATCTATATGTAGTGTATCTGTATATACAAGATTGCAAATAAACTACATTGTGTATTTGAACAAACAATCTATGCACAACAATAACTATTTGTATTAGTATATGAAGAATAGTTCTGACGGAGTTCAGGTGTTTAAAATAAATAATACAATTTTTATTTCATTTAATCTTTCTTTTTTTTTTTAAATATATATCTTACATAACATATAACATGTTTGCACTTATGCAGCATATTCAAAGCGCTTAATATTCAGTTATAGATATTTGTGTTTATATCACAGCGTATATCTTATATACCAATAATAATAGAACGTTGCAATTTTCCTATTCATAAAAAACGGTACGTATTTATTGTATTTTCTTATTCCCTCCTTATATTTGAATAATAATAATAATTTTGTATATAAGTTATAAACATATATAATCCCAACCCAATATAATATGTAAAGAACTATATGAACAGCGAAGAATGAATAACTTATACGATAGAGAATGCTTTGTAACAATTTTTCAAAAGACTGTTTATAACAAAAATAAAATGCAATCATTTATATCAACTACATTTTCATATATATCTTCAAAAAACCAAAAAAAAATGTAGTTCATAAACGTTTATATTCTTATATAAGATCCTCATGACTAAATGACGACAAATGTAAACAAATATATTATATATTCTTTATATAAAATTATTGTTATTGTTATTCTTTTCAATTTAAAGTCCAATTATAGATTAAATTCAGTATATATAATGATATAATATATTTTTGGTTTGTGGGTTGGTTGGTTGGTTAGTTGGAACACAACTGCATTTTTTTATATCTAATATACCACTAATACCTTATGGGATTCATTTGTATTTATTTTTATGCTATTTTACAACTATACTTCGTTTTGGACCTGCATTCTTTATGAACCACAGAATTGTTCTAAATAAAAAAATGTTGTTCTATATTGATTTTGTTGAATTCTGATTACCACTTGAGATTTGAAAAATTGGTAAAAGTTCATTTTTTTCCGTAACACTACTGTACCAAAAATAAATTTAAATTATATTTAATTTTTATTCAAAACAAAAATAAAATAATAAATCTCCATATATGGAAAATAAATTATGCATTTGAAAACCTTATAATCAAACTAAAATAATCTTATTTCCAAAAAAAAAAAAGGATTGAAAAAGAAATTCTGACAGAATATAATAAATAATAATATTTACTTCTCATTAATTTCAAATGTTTCTAATATCTGTAAATATAGAATTATAATATATACAAAAAATATTTCATTTCATTTTGTATATTTACTTTAAATTTCTATATATACATATGTATTGTTTGCATATACGTTAAAACAAATTCCAATTCAAAAACTTAAATTAAACTTTCATGCCATTATGTCACGCGATTTGAGAAATTACATTTACTTTATTCTGTATAATAACATATATATATATAGGGATGCATTATATTGTAGATAGCTTTATATATATGTAGATATCTAAATATATACGACGGCGATATGAATTTGTACTTGTTCTATGACTATTATATAAAATATAAACCGCCGTCGTATAGCACAAGGACAAACATTTAACATTTATACACAATAATCCAACCAGATAGTTTATTTATTGTATTATATATATATATATATATATATATTATGTATGTTCAAGTTGCACATATGGGATTTAATATATCCCTTTTTTTGTATATTCATATATATATTACATATACGTATATATAATTGTATAACATAATATAAGCCATATAAACAGAGTGTATAGTTTATCTTTTAATACTTATCTAGTATATATTTTTTACAGAAAACATTGGTAATTAACCAAAAATGTAAATGTATTGAAATTTTATGATGAGATTTAATACATAAATTTATTATATACAAAAAAGATAGTTATAATATTGTCAAAAATATAGTTTGATCACTATGTTTCTATAGATTTAAAACATCCTGTATTTTTAAATATAAATATAAATATAAATATATATATATATATATATATTGTTATAGAGAAGAAGTACCTCATATATATAATACCTTCATTTAGTTTTACTTTTTTATATATATTTATATATAATATCTTTTATATGCAATATACCGAGAAAATAGTTTATTATATGCGGAATTGAAGTCGTCACCGTAAATATAATATATAAATATATATATAGATATATACGAATTATGTATAAATTATGCTCTCTATACACATTTATAATGGATGTATTTTACAACTATTGAAGATATTTATTATATATATATTGTAAAACAAATGTCTGTATTCATTTGAATTTATCTATTATATATGTATATTGTATATATTTATTCTATATATATATTTTATATGACCATAACATTTTATATATACATCAGAACCAATATATATATAGATAGATGCATTTTAAATTATACTTGTATATATAGTACTTTCGAATAAAAATGGATTTTTAATGGATATAATATAAGGATGTGCAAAATAAAAATACAACAAATGCATTAGGAAGAACCTGATGTATTTCTAATAAATATAGAGTGAGTGTAGTATATAAAGCAAAATTATGATCGATGATAAAAATATTTTTCATTTATTTTATTATTCGCATATATAAATGGATATAGCAATAAATACAAAAAAAAAATTTATAATTTTTTTTTGTTTACCCATAAAATCAATTCTCCAAGGATATTTTATATCTACTAAAGGATATATAAAAAATTTTAAATATTAATATATATACATACATACATAAAAGGGATGACATAGAATTTAATGTATATATTTCAATTCATGTTGTATATACAAGGTGATCTAAAATCTGGAATCGAAATTAGTTTATAACATATTTTTTTATTTATGCTTATAATTCCAAGACGGATCACAGAAATGCTTTTGAAACCCAAAGAAATTTAAATAAATGTATTTAAAAAAAAATTGAAAATAATAGCAGATCTTAACAAAATTCACTTATTTTGAAATATATTGTAAAAGTTCACATGACATTCCGGTTAATAAGGCATAAACACGTATAAATACCACCTATTAAATTAAATCATTAAAATCTAAATTTATTTATACATAGTAAATCGTTTCATATAATTAAATATATTGCAAAAAACAAAGTTCATAATCAGACGTTTTAATAAATGAAACTGGTTTAGAATAATTTCGACTTATTAAAGAATCACCATCGCTGGTATACTGTTGTTGACCTTTTAGATCACCCTGTGTATATATTTAATAAAATTATATAATTTAGAGAAAATTGCAGTTAATATTTATTCCATGTGAATATTTATTTGTTAAAATGCATTACTTATATATTTGTATATATACAATTCAAATTATATCATTATATGCATTTATATAAAAATTCCAATTTTATGACCGTATATTATTTTTTCATTATATTAAATATTCGACAAATCTATAATATATATTTTTTAAATCGTCATTTATCATGCTATTATATTAGAGGAAACATTTTCCTACATTCTATATAATATATATATATATATATATATATATATATAGATGCTTTCGTATATATAAAATATCCTTGGAGAACTCGTCGATATATGATGTAATTAAGATGGACATCAAATTATTAAATTAATTTTTTAATCAATATTTTTTCATGTTACAATAATACTTATAAGAAATTCCATTGTGTAGTGTAGTTGCTGATGACGAGATCGGAAAATAACCGACAAATGTTTTATGTCTTCTAGTGTAGGAATCAAATCCTCTAGCTAGCTAAACATTTTGACAAAAGTTTAAATTATGAATTTCAGAATTTTTAAATGTAAATGGAATACTTTAAATGGTACATTTTTGGTATTTTTTAGAGCCACTTGTCGCATTTTCCTTTTAAGGGTTTAAGTTACCCCCATAGTAGATCCCATCTGAATTGTCCTACACTTTTTTAGGTTCTTTAAATATTTTCTTTTATTTCTTCTTGCAGCACATTTTTTAATTTACGGTTTACGATAAGTTTAAATATATTTCCAAATTTCATGTAATATTTTTGAATTCCATTCATCATCATAACATCAAAAATGAATATAACATTAAAATATTGCAATTTATCAAAAAAAATCTTACTATATTTAATAAAACTAACAAAAAAAACTAATTTTTTTTATATTTATGATGCTGTTAAATTTATTTTTGTTTTTAAAAAGGAAACAAAAAAATTCTTTTATCAATTTTTAACAATTACATCAAAACATAAAAAATGCAAATTAGTGCTTTGTACAAAAATTGCATATATCGAAAATGTGCGATGGTAACAACATAAGTCTAGAATTGAACAAGAAAAAAATGAAAAAAAAATCGAGACAAGTATTTGTTAAAAGCTATTTTTTCTGTGCAAGGGTATACTTTTACTGTATCCTATATATTAGATCGTATATGAATATACTTCTATTATTGCCATTAACATTCTCTTATATATATATACAATTTTCAAGTACAATGCTTTTAAATATTTTCGTTAACATAAATACATATAAGCGTTATAAAATGAAAATCATATATGGTTGTTTTTTATGTATACATCAAAACTATATCTATATATAACTTCAAAGCTTTTTTTTCTTCTACCAGAATTTATTTGTACTGTACCTATACAACAAACAAACGAAACAAAAAAATATATTTGTCTGGTAATATATTTTTCTATATATAATAATATATCTACCATTAGTACCATTAATATATATGTTATATAGCATATTTATTTATTATGTGTTGATTTTTTTTTAACATTTTTCCATTTTTTTTATAACAACAATGATAATTACGAAGAAAATGGGACATTCTCTTTTGTTTTTTTTTTGAAAATAATACTGAAAAAACGTATGTATAATTATTATTAAAATGCCTTTGTTAATCACTGCTCCTATATATAATAAATGATTACATCGTTATAGAGTACACAAAAACATAAATAAACAAACAAATAAACAAACAAAAATCATATAAATAAAACAATACAATTCATCATAAGGTATATATAACTTTGAATTAAGAAGAAAATTCATTTTCCAATGGTTAATTATGGCTGAAAAAAAAAACTTTGGCTTATGATGTCAAATTTTCATGTTCTTCGTTTTGCATTTAACAAAAATTTTTTGCTTTTTCTTATATACTTTTAGTTTGTTTATTATGATATGATTTCTAATTAAATACTTGTTATAATATGCACATGAATTTAAATGAATATAAACACGTTTTTTAACAAGGCAAAAGAATAAAAAATAATACAATCTTTCTAGTCAAAAAAAAAAAAAAAAGTTTATCCTTAATGAATTCTTTAAGTAAACTTATTAATAATTTACTTATAATTATTTTCTTTTAATAAATTTATATATAGTGCTATATATTTTATAAAAGACTGTAAAATACTTTATATTTTTATAATACATTATAAAATATATGTTAATTGGATATTTTGCAAGAAAAATATTCACTCGATTCTCTATATATATGTTACAAACCATTTGTATATGATAAAGTTTAAACTAAAATTTAAGTATTTCTTTTTTTTTTTCGTTTTTCTTTTCTGTTTCATGTATTAATTTAAATAAATAAAAGTTCTTACTTTTAAAATAACATTTACATATATAAAATGATAAAATAATCTTTTCTCAATAAAATTTTATATAAATTAATTTCACTATATCTTTATATATATTATGTAGATGTCATATATATATTTGAAATCAAATATTAACTATTGTAATCCAATTTCATTTGACACCACACAGGGTTCGTTTATATTTTCAGTTATATAACCAAAACCATAAATTCAAAATATTCAAAGCAATAAGATTGATTTTAGATACAATTGTAAATTCTTTACTATGTTATAAGTTCCCAAAATGTAAGGGATCCCAATAGTTTAAGCCATTACAACGTCCGTGAGGGTCGCCATTGTACATGACTATACAATTTTATATAGTTTTGGAGTGAAGAAAGTACAATTTCTATATAGTAGGATAATAGCGAAAGGCTTATAATCATATATCTTTTTATTAGCTGCAAATTATGATGGATAAATTGTTATTTTAAAAAGTCATCCGCGTTGTAGATGTTATAAAATATCAGTTTTTTCGATTCAATCAATAATAAGAAATTGTTTTTATATATTGCCTTTTTTTTGCATAATTATTCAAATAATGTTTTCACAAAAATCAAATTTGTATGTGAATGTAATCATATAAAATAATTTTTATACAATTGTATTACACTCACTGTATACCATATATTATATTTCAATTCACCTTTACAAAATGTCATGTTAATTTGATATCTATAATGTGTATTATATTTATTGTATATACATAAACAATTTTGCCTGCAGATTAATATACGTAATTTTCGTATTTTGATATAAGATAGAACTTCCTTGTTTAACCGAAACTATAAAAAAAAAATATAATGAAAATATCTGTATTTATATATAATAACGTGTTCAATGTTAATGATGATAAAATTAGCAAATTACCTAAAAATATCATCACAGCTAAACATATAATTTCATTCAAAAATAATATATATTATACTTTACCTGTCTCGATTTATATATACACATAAATATATACTATATAGAATCATTATTATGCCGTGTGTTATATTTTATGTATATTCACGTGCTGTACACATTTCATTTGTTCACGTCACACATATTTGATTACGTTCTTTTTTCTATACTTCAAAATAATATGGGTATAAACAAATTATATTAAAAACTCATTAAGGCAAAATGGCACGCACAATTTAAATTTATCCCAAAAATATTTGTATTTTATATTATAGAAGTACATGTTTTTATTCATTAATATATTATATCATTAACATGGATGCGAGTACAAAAATATATCAAAAACTGTAACAATTTTTTTAAATTTTTTTTATCCATAATATTATTTGTATGCATAGACATACAATATCTGAACATTTTTATTACAAATATTTATAGTTTATTTTGATATTTCAAATCCGAAAAAAGTTTACCGAAAAATATGTTTTGCCAAAAAGAATATATGATACGATTAAATGTATGTTTTATATGTAACAGGTCATATGTATTTAATTACAATATATTTTTGATCATTTATTTTTTTTTCTCATTTTTTCAAGTAAATATCAAAATGTTATATATTTTTTTTTGTGTGTACGTTTCAGATATATATAGAGATGAAATTATATATATTTTTGGTAATTTTATTTTTTTTTTTGATAATTTGACCTTTTGTATAAAAACATAACATTTATTTTTTGTTATTATTATTGTATTATTTATTATTGAATATAATATTACAAGCAAATGGTATATATTTAATTATGACTTTAAACATTTTAACAATCATTATTTTAGGGTACAAAAATGAATAAATTCAAACGTAAACATCAAAATTGTTATAATAATAAATGTCACAGAAAATTGATCTTTAAAATATTGAATTATTTAATGATAATGATTTTGTAATAAATCATTTGTATTAATGGTAATAAAAACTGATATATTATGTAAAGCTATTATTAACTTATATGTTATATAAGTTAATAAATTAATTTTAATTTGATATACTCGTATATAAAAAAAATATTTTCTCTATTTTTTGTTCTTTATTTTTAAAAATAAAAATCAAAAATTTAATTTAATACTTTAACACATCTTATTGAGTATCTGTTATAATTTATTGGCATAAATATGTATATAGATTAAATCTTTATTATATACTTAAAATATTTTTACGAAAAAATTCTTATATATTTGCAACTAAAATTTTGTGTACTGAAGACGATTATATTTTTGACATGTAAAATACATAATACACGATCAAGAACAAATCGGCAAAATTGAAAATTATTACTTGGAAAATCCTTTAAAACTGATTATACTTATATATGGTATACATTACATGCTTTAGTCGTTTCTTTCTTTTAATATTTGTGTATATTGAAATTTATATTATAAAAATATAAATATATAATATATGTACAGTTCGAGAGTTACATAGAAATACACACACATATAAATAATATATATGTATTATTATTATCTGTATACAGTTCTGTATTTTCGGTACCGACCATAAATATAACATTACTTCATCAATTTGTTACCGCATATATATGTAGAGCAAAATTTATTTATTATAATATTGCTGCCGGGGTATTTATGTATTAAACAGAAGCACCAAGTTCAGAATTTATTCTCTCTGCCAATCTATACAACAAAATCTATAAAATCCTATATGTATATTGAATATTTACACATATATTGTTAATTTTTATATACATCATATACATTATATCATTATATACATTTATGAATAACGTATGCATAAGTATGTAATATTCTAATGCGTATAACATATATTATATTTGCATGCAGGATATTTATAATGCATATAGGATTTCTTCTGTATGTATACAAAGGTATACCAACATCAGACCCGGTTCTATATAACCAATTTAATTCTATTCAATTGGACCCGGTATATTCATATATAAAATTTCTGGAAACAAATATGTTGAACATTTCTAGATGAAATCCTTTTTAATTTTCTGACCAAATTCTGGATAAAATTTCTCTAGTTTTGTATAACTTCTTGAGGAACGTTTGTACATATACATATACGTCTCCAGGCAATTCGGTATATATACAATACGAAAGTCATTTCTAGAGCAATGCCATAAAAAACGATAGGGATTTTTTTTGTAATTAAAGAAATTCCCCAAATATGTGTCACTTTGTAACTCCGTTTGGCGACGCTCGTTTGATCAAATACATTATATGTATATATATATATATATATATATATATATATATATATGCATATATTACATAAATATAGAAAAACGATGGGCTGTATATCCATGTAAAATATATTTATGTGGTATAGGTATATATAAATATTGGTTCAATTGGCTCTTATTTTCAGCTGTTCATGACATGATTTTCCCAGATTTATATTGACAGCCGAAACAGCTGCCATTTGTATATGAGTATATAAACTTATGTATACGCGTATATGTGCATACAAACGGTTTATTTTAAATGATAATTTAAATACAGTATATATGTGTTATATGTTCAGTTATCATATATATATAATATACATATATTTATCTACAATGGTTCCTTATAACTTATGTAGAGTATTTTGTAAGTGTAACATCAAATTATTCATTTTAATCATTATTATCAACGGCAATTGTTTTTCTTGTATACGTCTAAAAATTAAAAAATAAATAAAAATGTAAAAATAAATTATCACAATACGATATTATATCATAAATACAATTCCGCATATACATTTAATTATAATTGAATGTGAAACGAAAAAAAAATACAATTTGATATGAGATTGTCACACATATTTTATATTTTTTCATTTTATTTTCTATGTATTATTTTGAATAATATGCATGCGTTCTTCAATTTAACTCAATCAGTTCTAATAATCTATAGATAGATATTATTTTTTTAAATCTATTTATGTTCGCTCATAATATTTTTGAGAAACTTAACTAATAATATTATAAAATGCCATTGATTTGTTTTTCTTTTTCAAAAAAAAAAAACAAAAGAAAAAATTGCAATTTGATTACTTTTTGATTACATTTTTGTTTTCTATAGCATTATACATAGAAAAAAAATTGAAAGCAATAAAATATTTTCTATGTATAAATAGAAATCTATAGGAAAGTTGAACAAAACTGTATATAGATAAATATTATTTAATTTATAAATATAAATTTGAAAATGATTGTATTATTTTGATATCACCACACACAACACACCACACGATTACTTTTAAAAACAATAAATTATTATATTTATATATATATTTTTTTGTATATACATATATAAAAAATCTTTGGGATTGTATGTTGTTAGTTCGTTGGTTTTTTTTATATTTTTGTTTTCACGATATATTGTATTTATATGCGATAAAAAGAAAATGCATTTCTATATATTGTAAATCAACATGATAACGATAAATGAAATGAAAAAGTACTAAAGTTCACAATTCACATCCACGTATAGTATATAGTATATATATAGAAAACTCCCTTTCTATTTTCATATATATATATAGTCAAAAACACAAAAATCATATCATAATAACAATAAATAAAATAATAGTTTTGTTTTCAAAATAATATTACCGTGAAATTGAACATTTATAGAATTATGTATATTTTGATAATAAAAATATTTCGATTATTTATTTATTTTTTTGTGGTATATATATATGTAGTATATATGCAGTTAAATATATTATTTTATCAATATACTAAAATGGTACACGTAGAAATACACATTGAATAATAAAAAAAAAATTTATATTATTTATATATAAATATATTTATCAAATAAAAGATAACAATATTAAAAATAATTGTATAATATATAAAATTTGATTTATTGTAAATTGAATTATATGGTTCATTGAAATGCATCAGCATTTGTGTATAGTCACAATATTTATATATATAAGATAATGCAGTATATTCAGATAGTTGATATGTGAAAAAAGAGGGAAAAGGTTATCGTTATTTAATAAAAATATAATTGATTTTTTTCGGTTGATATACACAAAAAAAAAATATTGAAAATATTTGTGTACGCATTGAATTTCATAATATAAAAAATATACATATTTATTAAATATATAACACGAAAATATAATTTTGTATATACATAACGCGACAGCTATTTGAATCCCTATTTGAAAAAAAAAACTATTACAAATTATCCGCATTAATTCATAAATTGCGACTTTATAACTAAAAATTACCCTTGAATTTGATCATGAAATTAACCATAAATTGCAAAGGTTGTAACTTTTAGATTTGTATATACAATATATTAAAAAAAAACCTAATAAATCATAAAATAAAATCCATTTTGTTATTAAAATTCTAAAATCATTATTTTTTGTAAAATTTAGGAAATATGTATTATAAACTTTAAAATTAAAATTTAAAACAAAAACTCAAATAATTTATAATATAATAAATTTTAAATGAATATTAAAATGTTTTATATAAACATATTTTTATACAGATTAGTTCTAGTCTACACAAAATATTATTATCATTTGTAAACATAATCTATAATGTATACCAAAAACTCGATTTATTTATATAAATATATATATATATATGAAGCATTACTAATTTGAAAAATGATTCGTTCACTCTATAATATTATATAATACATAATATTTTATATAATATAATATTTAAATGTTCCCAAAAACCAAGTATAATTTAAAAAATTTTTTATATTTATATATCTATAACATGTTTATATGAATATATTTTAAATACACTGTGTATGTTGTACACTGCGGATGTTAAGCAATAATCTGACGGTTATGAGTAATGGTGATGAAGATTAATTATCTCATTTATGAAGGTATATATACAATATCCATATATATATAAATATGAATAAAATTTAATGCATTATATAAGTATATTTTATTTATTTTTTTTTGGTATCATCTGAATATCCACACATATGAGAATATTTTTGGTTTTTTAACCACACTAAAATCTATTTGTATATATAAAAAAATTAATGTAAAAGGTACATGAACGAATCATCAAATGTGTATGTACAATGTATACTATTTACTAGATATATATATCATATATACATAAATGCCTGGTTGTTTTGAAAATTTTGTAAACATACAATATTAGTTAATTAAGCACAACTTTTTATTTTTGGGTATTTTTTACCTTTTTTTTTTTTGTTTTATTTTTATTACATCAGACATCAAAAAGAACAAGAATTAACAATTTCTGTGGATAAAACATATAACATAGTAAATTTCATAATCGTTTAAATTTATAAAAAAACAAAAAACAAAATAATAAATAAAACATATGCTTAATTGTTACGAAATTTGTTTTATTTAAATGTGTGTTGAAAAACATTTATGTTTATATACCATATATAATTAGTATAAATATGATAATTTATTATATTTACAAGAATAAATTAAACTTTAATATGCAATGATAATTTTATATTTCAGCACGAAATGTAAATTAAACAAAAATCATTTCAAGTATTAATGTCAAATATACATTTTAATATTCGGAATAATGTCCTTAAATTATATATGAAATATGAAACGTTTATTTATCAGTACATTTAAAATTAAAAACAACTCTGATATATAATAATCCTTTTTCTATAACAGAATTTTCTGATTTTCGTTAAAAATTTAAGATAAAAACTTAAATTGCAAAAAAATAATAATATAGAAATAGCTTATACGCACAATATACAATATCATAATTAACAAACCAATATATTATACACCTTGGTATTTTAGTATTTTTATATATACTCATTGTATTCAATGTACATTTAAAATTGAATTGATTAACTTTTTTATATCCCCTATCCGCAGTGTATCTCTGGATAGTTTCAACCCGATCGGTTAAAATAAAAGGATTATATAAATATTGTGCTGTATTAGCTTGTACACAAAACAAATGAAACCAAAATGAATGTGTGAATTATTAAATTTTCATTTCATTTCATTTCATTGAACCTTTGAAAATTTGAACACCAATGTATGATTTCTATTTTATTAAATTGCTGGATGATTGGTATAGAAAGTGAATTTAAAACTTTAGTTTTCCTCTATTTTCATTTTGTAACTGATATATCATGAATATATATTTTTCCAATCATCATATAGAGCGAAATATTGATTAAAATGTGGTGGTTTTATTTCATTGTTTGTTTTATTTTATATATATTCATTGTAGATTTTGATAAAAAAAAAGCATATTTTGGTTTAAATATGCTGATGTCTAAAAAAAACCAAAACGCATTTATTTCCATTTTTGTATAATATATGGGTTGAGTGTATATTTATATTTAGAGGTAAAAGTAAATATCAGAATGTTCATGAGATATTTGTTGGTTTTATTTTACAATATTATATAAATTTACAATTTAGTCTCGTCTATGGTATTTGAATAAATATACAAAACAACAATTTAACAAAACAAAACAAACAAAAAACAAAAACACATTGAAAAATAGAAATATTAAATTGAATATTTATATTTTTTACAAGCAAATTCAATTAAAATTTTATTTTCTTTTATTTTGTAATTCATAATATTTTCGTTGATATTGTGGGGATATTTACGATATATATTGTATGTATCGTTTTTTTTGACAAATGAATTAAAAAAAATGAGACTTATATACACAATACACAATGGTTTTATATTTACATATATTTTCATTTTTAGAGATTTATTAAAAGTTTATAAATGTTTTATTTTTCCATATTTATATGTATATAAATGTATAGTTATTGAAATTTATATAATGGATTTATTTATATACATGAACTCACAATCAGTCTGCTTATACTGTGTTTACCAAAATATTCTATGTGTCTATTTTGCCATATATAAAATTGTTTATGAATAAATGGAATTGAGTTTATCTATATATAAATATGTATGTATATTTTATTTAAATACAAAACAATAGACATATTTGTTTAATAATATTTATGATATAAAATATACATATATATATATATATATATTTAACAAAAAACAAGTGAATATAATAAATTTGTAATATATAGTATATGGTATATGCAGGCCCGGTTCCAACCAAAATGGTACTCGATTTAATTCTATATAATGCCTATTAATAAAAATAGTTATATAGTTTCCAGAAGAAATACTTGAAAATTTTCTGAAATAATGAATAATTCTCTATAGTAAATTCTGAATAATTTTCGCAATGAAATTCTATATAATTTACTTAATTATATGAGGATAATTATATTTATCCCTAAGTCCCTTACATAGTAATTAAATTTCATCATCGCCTCATGATATTTCTAATTTTTTATTATATGATGTTTCGCAAATTTTTTGGATCCCAATTTCTCTTTTCTGCCATTACAACCGTCGTTATTACCGTCATGGTTTATATATATATTTATTTATTTATTTTTTTATATATATAAAAATATATGCATTTTCACACATTGTCATATTCATTTATTAAACTGTCATATCCATATAATGTTTTTATATTACACATAAAAGAAAACACTTTTTAAATGTTAAAATTTTGTTTTATTCATGTAGTATATTTAGTGTTGATATTTTCACTAAAAGTATGACATATGAATTATACACTACACTATTTATATATATATAAAAATAACTTTGTAAATATTATATGATATAGTTTTAAATTAAAATTATATATGAGAAATATTCTTAATAAAAAAAGGAATCTTTCATTTATACATATAAATTTAAACCAGAAATTATTAGTGGTACTTATTATTTTATTTTGTAATTATATATAAATTGTGTATAAAGTATTATATTGTTTACTCAATATAGTCAAAAATAAAATAATTCATTAATATGGATTTTATCTCTTTACCATACAAAATGCATATGAATCTAAGAGGAAACCCATGTTTACTTGGAATGCAAATAAATCCATATTTTTCCAAAAACAAACATTAATATAATATTTGGAATGAACCATCTAAATGGTAATAAAAATAAAGTTCTATAAGTTCCAAAATATCATTACAAATTTTTATATATATTTTCTAATTTCAACATTATTTTATTTCTTTTTGTCTATTTACACCAAAATCAAAATCAGAATCGAAATGAAATTCAGTCAAAGCTGTTTTAAACTATATGATTTATTATTATAGAAATGATATTCTGTTAAAATTATAGAAATTTTATTTATTTTATTATACATAATATCGCATATTAAACCACACCATAACTTCCAATAGGCGCACTGTTCACATGAGATATGTAAACAAATAATATTAAATTATGTATTTTTATGTATAGTATATTAATAAAAATAAAACAAAAAGTTTAATTCATTTTTATTATAATATATGTATATAATAAAAAAATAATAAATTGTGTGTTATTCAATTGTTTTTTATTCATATTTATATACATATATAAATATATTGTGCAATACCTTTTTTTCATTTTTATATAGGATTAATTTATTTTTATTTTGGTGTTTTTATTATTTAAATTTAATCATTTTAATTTATATCACTTTTATAATACACTCTACTATATTTATATATTAGTTTTTTTTTATTTTTTAATATTAAATTTTATAGATATAAATCGTAAATTTTCAGTAGGTAGTGAATTTTATGTGATTTTAAAAATGTTTTGCAACCAACGCTATATATATATATTCAACCATGTTCATATAGATCGAAAATTATATTCTTTATGGTTGTTATGTTCGAGAATTTGTTATATAATTTTATATTTTATTGGATACATCTTTTTTTTTGTGTATAAACAAAACAAAAACAAAAAATTCAATGCAATTCTATTTTAATATTTATATATACTATATACAGCAAATGTACTATCGTTCTGTATATATATATATATATATATATATATATATATATATTAATTTAATTCAGAATAAATGTGTATAGACGCACGTAGATGCGTAGGTGTTATTTAAAAAAAAAACATTATTCAGTAGCATCTGATTTTAAAAACAAAAATAAATATCTTTTTGCGGACAAACCTAATTTATAACTAAAATTCTGTTTTGAAAATTGAATTTGATTCACAAATAATTTACATATTTCAACTTGAATCAATTTCATGTGTTATATAAATACTTACATATAGTAATAAATATATAAATTTTGTAAATTGTGTTCCATATAAATGTTCTTGTTTGTTTCTAAATAGGTATAGAAAGTATTATGCATATAAATGGATGATCATGTTTTTTGTATATTCAGTATTCACATTTATATATCTATAAATAATCGAGTATTCCCTTCATCAATGATTTATATATAAAAATTATATATATAATATATACATCAACAAACCCATGTATAGTTGATATATATATTTATACTTGTATATAAATATAGAAAAAAGCGTCAGGGAAATGAATCAGTTCAATCTGTATAAATGTTATTTTATAATAGAGAAAATGAAATATAATAGTGAATGCGAGTAATGTAAGTATACAATATACAGTTATACATTCAATTTCTTAAAACGTCTGTTTAAGTATATATATATCCTCTATATAATATAAACATAAAGATATATCTATATATGTTTATAGACAATTCATTTCCCAATAGAGGCATTTTCAAATATATAAAAGCGGCCCAAAGGATACATCCATGTAAATGAGATGTTAACAAAAGAAAATATATATACAATTTAGGTCATGAGATTATTCTGATATACATATAAAGATATGTGTATTTTTTCGTTGTTTGTTCGTAGTGAATGAATGAATGAATGAATGAGTATACATAAGTGATGTGTTTTTTTTATATATATGTGTATATATACATACTTTCTTCTTATTGTTTTTTAGTACAGTTTTTTTTATCAAATATATAAAAAAAAAGAAAAAATAAATATATATTTACTCACTCATATGAAGAATAAACTGCTTTTACTTAAAAAAGATTATGCTTATTATTTATACATGTAGTTAGAAAACCTAAAATATATCATACACATGATGAATTCAAATTGTATAGGAGGACTCATCATATCCAAAAAAAAAAAAACGGTAAATTAATAACATATCTATTAATTGACCCTACTTGGATATGATTTTTATTAACTATTATTACTATCATATACAATAAATAGTTTAGTAATTATGTGAACATCATGATTGCCAAAAGTTCCCACTGTCAGAGAACAGTGAATATATACATCAACTGTTTTAAGTTATTCTTTCACAATCAATTAAAATCGATAAATTCAAACAGAAAGAAAAAAATAAACGATATAATACAATAAAAATATGTAAATTAAATATAAAACAAATAGAGTTGAAAAATTTGACATTAAGTGTATATCTATTAAAAATAATTTCAATTTTATGTACATATAAACATATAGGTATACATAAATTATTAATAGAATAATTTAGTTATATCCTATATGTATTTTATTTTAAATATATATAATATTAATATACTATATCATTTAAAAATTACACTCTGTTAAGCATTTCATTTCTTATTATACAATATTCAATTGTTTGTTGTTGTTAAATTTATTCATTATACAAATTATTTCAGAATGATGAAGAATAAATGAAAAAAAAAAAAAGAAAAAAACAGTGATATTATTAATTCAAAAATATGTTCATGTGTATATCAATGACAAAAATTCTTTTTTTTACGAATATTTGTATACGAATGAGCAGCTTCCAATTAAATCGAAATGAGAAACAATAAATCAACCATTTTTTAACTAAAAATTCCAATGCGATTTATTATATATCAATATCAAAAGCAGTAAAACAATTTTTTATTATATATTAATATAAAATAATTTATTCAATTGCATATTATTTCATCGTCGTATCGTCTATACATATAATATACATATGATAATAAGTTTTGTATATATATAGTACGTATATCGTAAAGATATACCTCGACGATTTACGTATAAATATAATAAAAAATTTTTTTTTTCTTAAATAAAAATATCAAAATAACAACATCAAGAAACAAATAAAAAGAAAAATTCAACATCTTCTTGATGTTAAGTAAGATCTTGATATTGATAATATCAATCAAATATTTATAAATGTCTTATGTATAAAATTATTCTGTGACAATGGCAAACAATATATAAATAAATACATTCATATTCATACGTATACGTATATATAGACACATTATTTTTCTTAATAAATATATATGATAATAGAATTTTTGTTTTTCGTTTTTTGTTTACCTATATATAAAAACGCCTTGGTACTTGAAATATATATATTCGTTGTGTCTGTTACAGGTATATGTTGTTCATATTTATACATATTTATATATTTATAAAATTTTAAAGCTCACCATTACTATACGTATATAATATATAAACAAATAGCAAAAGATATTATACAGAAAAAGATCTAATAAAAAACTGTTTTTATTTAATATCAAGAACATTAAATTTACACAAGTTGCTGTATATAATATAATATGATGTGCAAAAAGACAAAATATCAACGATATTTTAAAAAGTGTAAAATATATACAATATATATGTATATTGTATATAAACAATATAATAAAAGAATTGCAAATAACATCAAGAGGTAAATGATAAATAAATAACTATATATACATTTGTTTAGATACGGAACTTTGCTAATGTATGTATATATATAAATATATGGTTAAAAAATAATAATGTATATAATAATCTTTATGGCAGCATTCCTCTTGCAGCAATCACTTTTATTTTATTATTTAATATTATTATTATTATTATTATTATTATTGAATTTCTCGTTTTTAACTCCACTCGATATGTCTTTCAATTTATTTATATTAAATATATTTATAAATGACGTCAAATTGAAAAACTTTAATTTGATATGATGATATTATACAGGTATCTCTACATATAAATATATATATGTATATATTTAATTTACCATATAATATTCATTTGATTAATTTAATTGAATTTTTTTACTTTTGTTATCTAAATTTTTATTTTATTTTATTATATTATATTATTTTTGACTGTTTCTCATTTCGGTTTGCGCTCAATATCATTCGATTAGCAGAATAGTTTTAAATTGATACATTAAATTGAAAATGTAAAAAAGAATCTGAAAATCAATTAAAAATCCATATTTTTTTTTCATTTAAGTTCTTGAATATTAATTTAATTTTTATTTAATTTATTTTTTTTTGTGATGAGATAAACCAATTGGATGGAATAAAAAAAACTATATACTATATAAAATATAAATAATAATGATATTATTCAATATTATTCTCTACTTAATTCTTTTAATTGATATTTTTTTTATTGAATTTAATCAGTTTATTGGTCATTCTGACAATATAAAAAAGTGGTTTTACCATAAATTAAATAATTTTTGATATAACGCTTTTATTATTATAAAACTACTGTATACGAAATTGCGAGTATTATATTAATATGATATACAGAAATAGAATTTTATTTAAGTTTTTTGTTTATTGAATTTTAATATATGTAGATTGTATAAGAACTGCGTAAATTAATTTTGAGGGATTTACAATAAATATCGTAGTTATCAAAGCTGTATCGCTATATGGAGATTTCTGATACAGTTAACAAAGCTTTGTCAATTAATACTTTTCTTTACTTTTCATTATTTGTGAGCTGTCGCTGAATTGTAAAGAAAAATTTTTTGTTTGTTTGAATTAATTTGTTTGGATCGTCTTTTCAAAATTCAGAGTATGTTGTCAGAATGATTGAAAAAATTAGTGGTCTCAGATATGGGCCTCAGTAGTTATAAATAATTTTTGTAGAAATTTAGAAAATATAAGGAAAACCATTTTCGCGGCACATTAAAAACATACATTGATATATTTATAAAATATTGATAATCTATGGATACTAACTGATAATTGAAAATTTAGTGAAGCGAAAATGTTTTTATATTATAATCACGCGTGTACTCATCGCATTTAATATATATAAAGGTTTATTATTAAATACAAAACTGTATACAAACTATGGTATTGTATGTATATTATAATTACAAAAATACTTCATGTCAACTTGAAATGTATCTTCAATAGACACATGTATAAAATACATAGTTTATATTTATATATATAGACACATCGAATTTCGCCTTTGGCGTAAACAACAATTTCTAAATCTCTATATATATAAATAATATAAATAAATGAAGTTTTAAGGACTCTAATATATAATGAACGCATAAACAGATATTTTCTTAATATCAGCATGAATTTTCTGAACGAGAATATATAAAGTGTTATGTACCAATATGTTATATGAGATTGTGATAATATAACAGGAAATAAAATATTTCGATGAGTTTTAATGAGTTTTACATATAGTTTTATTTAATTTTGTATATACTTGATTGAAACATTATAATTTATTTATAGATACATTCTATGAATGTGTTTACCATTTGCAATATGGAATGTATTATCATCTAATTCATAATATATTTAGTATACAAAACTATATCTATATTGAACCGATTTAACTGAATTAGGCGAATTGAAAAATTATTTATAACTTAACATATACTCTGTTGATAAAAACGCGACGTCAATTTGTTATCGATTTCTGTGGTTATTTAAATTGCATATTAATCATTTAATTATATAGCATACATTAAACAATAATTGGTAACTATAACTTTTAAATGGCTAATCTAAATCAATGATTCAATAGAAATTACATTCAATAGCATTTATATTCATTAAAATTTACATATACATTTGTACGAATATACATTATACAACAGATAACATTTTTCCCACTATTATATGGTTATTATTATTATTATCTTTTAAATCCTTTTATCTTATATACAAATTTCACTCAGAGGGCATTTAAAGAAAATCCATTTATATAATTTATGTGTTTTGATTTAAGATTTAAAATTTGTTTTTTTTTTGTTTTGAATGAATCAATTTTAAAAGAAAAATGGGGTTAACTCAATTTTGTTTGTATTGTATTTTGATGTGTTTATTTTTTCTATTTAATATATTTAATATTAATTTTAAAATTTATCCATTTACAGTAGATTATATATTTTTTAATTTGAAGAATAGTTATTGAAAAATTGTGATTATCATTGACGACATACATTTAAATTATTTTCTATCATAATATTGACTATAAATGGTTCTATTAGATTATATATTCGTTTGTCTTTTTGAAAAATGAAAAAATATTCTAAATTCTAAAATATCTGACCAAAATAAAATGTTAATAAAAGTATTGAATTTAAAGTTTTAATTACTGATAGTTCATTGACTTTATTTAACGGTAGGATTCTTTTTATATAGGTGATTAATAACTGATTATTAACTTTATGGCGATTACCACTCTATTACGATTCAGTTTTGATCAGCAAAAAAAATATAAATATATTGAAAATCATATCGTATTTTTTTCACGCTTATTTTAATCATACTTATTTGAGAATTTATTATAAATTTTTTTCTATGCTATTTTATTATAAAATAAATATAATGATTGTGAAATGTGAATAATAAAATAAAATTATCACATGATTTGTATCTTTCTTTGGATATATTATGGATATGTTGGATATATTGCGTTGGAGAGAATATTATTATAATAATTTTCTATATAAAATATCTCGTTTAATTTTATAACACATCAATATACTATACCATAAAAATTCTTTTGTAATAAAATTTAATGATTGTACAACATATATAGATTATATATATAAAACATAATGTATAGTGTTTCAAAATTCTAATATCTTATATATGTCTGTATATTTAGATTGATATAATAACATAAAATTATTTTTTGTCTTATATACTTATGTGTATTGCATATATGCAATTGTGAAAACCCTTAAGCACTTTATGATTTCCTATATATATATATTTATCACATATTTCTCTCACTAAAAAAATTTTATATAGATACATATATATAAATACAATTATTATAACAATCATATATACCATATATATATATGTATATTCATAATATAAGATTGAATATCTTTCACAAAACTATTGTTAACATTTTCATATTCAGTCACAAAATGCACATATATGGATTATACAAGTACAGAGTGTTATTGTAATAACATTTTATACTTGTATTACAAACCAATTTACACTGAATGAGATATCGATTTAAATTTAATACCAAATTTTAGTTATTTGATTTTAATAAAATTCTATGAGTTATGAGTAACGACGATTTTTACAATACGAAATAATTGCATTATTTCCGCATTTCTTTTGAAAAACTTAAAACAAATATTATTGTTTTATTCTATTAGATTGTGAATTTCTATCAGTTGTTCTGATTTTCCCGGATCCTTTAAGTGTGGTGACACACTTTCAGCTATTTTTCTATTTCCATATATGATTATTGTCATTATCACTTTCGCTATTATAGATTTATATTTCGGTAAATTAAAAAAACCATATAAGTATGATGCAGGGAGAGGTAATATGCCCTCAAAATTGGCATAGATCATGATTTCACTATCATGAAATTTTTCACCAAACTGATTTTATTTAAGTTTGTTATCTTAATAAATATATGATTATTCAATTGAATGGAACCATTCATTACAAAACCATTTCACGTGAATGATATACGATTATAAATACAAATCACCTTGTATATAAAACATACATATATTTAAAGAAAATATTTCATTTATAAGTTCGTATATATATGTATATATAAATATATATATCCTCAAATAATATTATATATACAAATATATATATTTTTATATCAGCATGTAAATATTCAATTCAAAATATTAAACATTTTGGAATATTGAAAATCGCTTATTTGTGAAACTCTTATTCTTCTTCTTCTTCTTCGTTTCTATACTATACGATAATGCATATACATTGAACATATATAATAATAATAGTATGTGATGTTGTTACATATATGCACTTTAGGCGATTGTTTCTTAATATTACAAGAATGGCACGTACAATGGATTATATTTACTTATTTTATATTGTTATGCATTATATTTATTATATATTCTATAAAATTAATATGTATATGAGATACATGTACTATATGGAAGATATATTTATATATATATTCATATAAATATCTGCATAATGCATGCATGTACTTATATATATGTGCATATATCAGCTTTAATATTGACTGATATAATTGTGGGTGGATAAGGATTACATTTTGATCTATCTATTTATGTATAAAATAATATTTTCTACATATATTCATATATTGAACTTTTGTACATGTACAATCTCATCAGATACAACCCTAATCATTATATTGTTTTATATATCCTTATATGTACTACAAATACAATTGATATACAGTTTTGTAAACATATATATATCCATATTATCATGGACACATAGACGCATACGAGAAGATTTATATTCAATTTTACACTAAATTCTTTCAATATATATTCAATATTTATAAATATATTGTAATCTATATTATTATGTATATATCTCAAGTCATATCTAGTTATATATGGTTATATATATACAGTGATTTTCTTATATAGATTGAAAGTGTAAAAATAAAAAAAATACATTATGATTTATTTGATGGTGGTGCGATGTCGGTATATGTAATACCATATACGCATATATATATATTTATAATGTTCTACATATGATGATGTGTATGATATACAAAATGAAAAAAAAAGGTCACGTCTCCTTCTATTTATATTTTTACGTATATATCAGCAACTGTTTTATATATATACATGCCGAATATATAAATCGTTGTTCTTAGGATGAATACATTCGTGTATATATGTTATAACATTATTTATATATGTGGCGAATGATTGTAATATGTTTCATGTCAATTATATATTTGAATGATCTGTATATTATATTATTATGAACAAATAATCAATGAGGTGATTTTTCAATATATGGATATTCAATTATATTCATTCATATATGATCTGACGTATTTGCCTTTTTTTAAATTTTATTACATATTTGATTGTTATTTTATTTGATGTGTGATACGTTTTATCAGTATGATACCTATATTTAAGAAAAAATTATTAAAAAATATATGTAAACAATTAACTTGTACATTTTTGATTAATTTAAAATTAAAAATTAAAATTTGCCCACCTCAATGAATGTGTTTATTCAATCTTTTGAACTATTCCCACCTTAACTAAACAATCCAAAATACATTGCGGAATTAAATTCATTGCTTCGGCTAATTGTGTTTCATACAGTTTCCAAATAGAATCCGTTGTCTGAAATGTATACATCAAAATCTTTGCGATTTATCAAGTCGTAAAAAAAACAAAAATAAAAATAAAAATGAATCAAATTGTTTGAATCTAAATTTGGTTTGTTAAATTATTTGAAAAAGTATTTGGATGGATTTAAAAATAATATAAATATATACAAATATTAATAACTCTCCGATCCACTATATGTGTAGATTATTTAAATTTAATATTTTTTTAAATTACCCATTAATTTCCAAATATATGCATTTCAATTAAGGTTTATATTTAAAGTATAATAAAAATGCATAATATAAATAATAAACACGAAAATATACCCAAAATTCAATTCATTGTAAAATAAAAAATTTTAAACAAATGAATTTAAAAAAACTCCCTTTTTTTAATATACTATCCGTCTGTAACTTTATTTAGGGACATATTTAGTATATAAACATTTAAATAGATGTGTATACCAATTCACATTAAATGTATTGTTTATTATAATTTTATATATTGATGGTACTGACATGAGTTAAAAATTGAACAACATAAACAGGTTAATGTATTTATTGGATTACATGAAAATGCATTTTTGATATAACTATATAAGTATATATATATATGAAATAATATACGATAAAACTATTGTATTGTATGCGTTTTGTTTTAATATATGTAAAACCGCAGAAACAATAATGTTTATTATCCTTTTTTTTTGCTTGAAAATACACATTTTGTTTTATTTTTATATTTTTTTCCCCATAAAAATAGGTATTATTAATAAATTTATAAATAATATACATATTTTTCTGTAGATCCATATATAAATTCAAAAATTATGTGAAGTGTTAACAATCATTTTATTTACAACAACAACCATACCCTATATATTCTCATGTATCTATATGAAATAATAAAATTAATAATTCATTTATTGTACTTTTAATACATTTAAATATAAATTAATAAAATAATTTACACGACAGATTTGTATTTATTATAAATATATTATTTATTTTTTCCATATATTCTGTGCGATGATCTATATATATATTGTTTATAAATCTAAAATATATAATGGGATAATCCAGAATTAATCACCAATTTACTCACATTGGTATCCTCCATACTGACGTAACCATAAGCTATGTATCATACCGATTGTTTTCCTTTGAAACATTCCGTAATATTTTGTGTAATAAATTCTTCTGTATTTATGTTTAATACAGTTTTCTTCTGAATTAATTACTATTCCTTTAATTATTTTAACTATATAAAAATGAATTATACACTTTAAAAAAATTGAAAGACTTTAATTTCCATAATTTCAAACGTAGTCTTCATATTATTTACTTTCTTCACGGAGTATATTTTTTTTAGAATATATTTTTATCAAACATCTACTTTCTATTTGATAGGTAAAAACAAAACAAAATTATATATTAATCAACACTTACGATTCAAAATAAAAACTAAACTAACTCAAAAATTCACACATCCACAATCGATTCGATATATATATTTTATATTGCAAATGTAAAGTCGTTGGCGTCGTTTTAAAATTTGTTCGTCATTTATCATTGATTCATTCGTCGATTTACGCTACAATTACTTGTATATTGATATAATATATTAATGTTTGTGCATTTTGTATAGATTTGCTTGTTTGGATATGCGTGCATGTATGATGCTGTCTATATATAAAGTAAAATTTACCAGAATTTTATAATGAAAACACCGTAATTTATTTACAGTATACAATTTTGTGACAATCACTAAACATTTAGGTGTATATTTCAATTTATTTTATTGTAGTTTGATTTTTTTCGTTTGTACGCGTATCTATTTTTTGGTTTTTTTTTATAAAAATAAAATTAAAATGTAAATTATTATTATACATATTAAAAAAATTATAAAAAAGTGAATTTAATGTACTAGTACAGATTATGTGTGTCTTTTATTTGCGTTGGAAGTAAATTTTTCTAAAATTTGTAAGAAATGTATGGATTATTATATTGGATTTTCATGACAAAATTGGATAGTTTTGCATATTTCTTACAGGTAATTAATGATCTATATACGTAGAACTATAAACGTAGAAAAATATAAATAAATATTGAATATACAAAAGGTAAAAGTATCCAAAAATACTGATTACTCCTTTGAAACTAAATATGTGTTTATATTCTTGTGTATTCATGAATTTTTTTGGATTTAATCAATTATTTCTTTATTTAACCATATTTTCTATCAAACTTGCTATCAACAATTTAAATAAAAGATAAATATGGTTAATCTAAAGTACATCCCTTTGTAATTTTTGGTTTATTCCATTCCAATGCATAATCAATCACATCATTTTGTATCATTCACAACATTTTAACTAATACATTTTTTAAATATATTTTTAATTTCCTTGTACATATTTTGGAATAACTTTAATTTGGCAAATCCATCACTTGTTATTTTATTCCAAGTCATATATTTTATAATATTTTGCATTACTATTTTTATCATAATTATATCAATTTATATTAAATAAACAACATTCGTATTCCAATTTCTCTTGCAATTATATTAATTATTTTATTTATTTGTTCCTTAAGCCTTGTTTTTTAACAAAATCGGCGACGGAAAATACCACCGGAACGGAATTTATTTTAGGGCGAAAAATTTTCCGGCGCCGAAAAAGTGTTTTTTAAGAAATATTTTCTGGAAATTTTCCGTGATTTTTTTTTTTATTGAAATATAAAATAATTCTACATAACCACATCAAATGTTTGTTATTGTTTTTGTAAGTATCCAAACAATTTATTTTGAATAAATATTTGCTTTTTAATATATACAACCACACTTTTTCAATTTTCCGTCACCGAAATCGATCGACGGAACGTAAAATAATGAAACATTTCAATAAATTTTCTGTTGCGTTTTCCGTCGGACGAAAATAATTTCGGTGGCGAATTAAATTTTTCTTAAATAACATGTGTATTAAAATATATGCGTTCATTTTTGACAGCGACGGAAATTTTTCCGTTCCGGTGGTATTTTCCGTCGCCGATTTTGTTAAAAAACAAGGCTTTACCATACACTTTGAAATGATTCTATAACATTATTATTTATTGTTGGCCATAGTATTTGGCTTTTAAATATAGTAAATTGATTAATAACACTAAAATATATTTATCATTATTAATTTTTGTTATATATAAAATATAATTTTTTTTTTTAATATTTTCATTAACATTTTCATTTATTTCTTAATTATTTTCAGGTACGTTTGATTTTTGTTCTGCCAACTTTACGAATTTAATTTATATCGCATTTTAAATTATAATCAATGTGAGTGCGCAAATATTTATTATTTTATTTTATTAAAATTAAGTTTTTCTATTAATTGTTTTAAGTTGCTTCTGATTTCAATTTGAGTACTATAATAATTACTTTATATTCTAAGATTTTAATTTTTACCAATATATTTTTGATACACATTTTTTTGAAAATATAATTCACCTGTCCAGAACTTTAACTATAAATTCTATATTACAAAATTTTATAGTTCATTATTCGCCGATACTCAATCCTTTTAATTGAAAAAGGATGTGAAATAAACGTTATCCGAATAAATGGTCATACCATGAATTGGTTTTTCAGTATATATATTTATTCTTAGAAAATCGTGTAATACATACTGACAATTAGGTACACCAAATTTTGATTAATAATATAATTTATACTGCGATTAACTTGAAAAATTAATTTATTAAATATAATGATAAATAAATATCAATTTCGATTTTAATTAATATTTATATAAACATTTTTTTTCTCATTTAATATATATATATATATATATATGTAGGATCGGATGAATAGTGTTGCTATTATTATATACTGAACACTTTAAACGTTATTTATATTTTTAAAAAAAGTTTAGTAAGCTATATTACTAAACTTTAACAATAAAATAGTTGTAAATTTCAAATAAAATTAGTCTTATGAAAATATTGAAACTGAAATATTAAATAAATTAAAATTATTTATTACATCAATAATTTTCCACAAATTTTGGGGGCTCAACCGGGATGAATCAAAATCACAATAAGAAGGAATTCAACGACGATAACTAAGAAGAAATTCAACGACGAAAATAAGAAGGAATTTAACGACGAAAATAAGAAGAAATTCAACGACTAAAAATAAGAAGAGATAACAGAAGAAAGAATATCTAAAAAAAATATAATTTAAAAATAATAATAAAAATATTATTTGAAGACGAATAAATAAAGAAGTACATCAGTTTTTACGAGTAAATTTGTGATTGGTGCAATTGGCAGTGAAATTGATAATTTTTGTGTAAATTGTGTATACAATAATGGCGACCCTTGGAAATTGTCCAAATGTTTTGCACCAAATAAATAATGGTTCTTTGGAAGTGCTGAAGATTTTATACAAAATTGCATTTGGTAGTGAAGGTTCAGCAAGGATGATCAGAAGAAAATTAAAGAATTTTGAAGGCTTTAATTTTGAAGTAGATTCTGAGGAAATTGAAAATAAAATTGAAGAAGTGAAAAGTTTGTTCAGCTTGGTGGATTTGATACCAGTATGTGTTATTTTGGGGTTAGATTATAAAGGAAATGAAGAAATAATTACCAAAAGAATATGTTTGTATTTAAATAAATTAAATGCTGCCAATAATACAAATGAAAGTGACAGTGAAGATGATAGTATTGATGAAAGAAGTGGAAGAGATTTAACTTCTGAAACAAATTTCGAAAACCCAGCCGACAAAATTTCCAAATTTGCATTAACTTTTAGGGATGTAGAAGATTCAATTCGATGTTTTGACGGTAAAGACGATTATCCGATTGAAAAATGGATAGATGATTTTGAAAGTTTGGCTGTAATAATGCAATGGTCCGATTTACATAAGTTAATTTTCGCTAAGAAGTCATTGAAGGGATTGGCAAAATTATATGTTCAATCTGAAACCAATATTAGGTCTTGGTCGACATTAAAGAATAAATTAGTTGAAGAATTTGGAATACAATTGAACAGTGCTCAGATTCATAAAATTTTGATGAATAGGAAGAAAAGAAGAGAAGAGTCTGTTCAAGAATATATACTAACCATGCGTGAAATCTCAAGCCGTGCAGATATTGAAGCAGAAGTTACTATTCAGTATATAATTGATGGTATTACAGATGATGCAGTTAATAAAGTTATATTATATGGGGCCAAACTAACCATGCGTGAAATCTCAAGCCGTGCAGATATTGAAGCAGAAGTTACTATTCAGTATATAATTGATGGTATTACAGATGATGCAGTTAATAAAGTTATATTATATGGGGCCAAAAACTTCATTGAATTCAAAGAAAAAATTAAAATGTATCAACAAATTACTAGTAGAGTAAAACATCAAAACAATTTTCAAGATAAACCAAAAGATAGTGGGAGCATATCGGAAAATTATAATAAAATAACAAATAACAAGTTTCAGAAATTTACTAGAAATATAAAATGTTATAATTGTGGTAGTACTGGACATAAAGGCATCGACTGTCCATCAAAAGGAAAAGGCGTAAAATGTTTTAATTGCAATGATTTTGGACATAGAGCAATAATTTGTCCAAATCGAAACAAACAGTTACAGGATGTAAATCGTAGTAATAATTCATTAATTATTTCACCAAAAACTTACGTTCAATTAGAATTAGGAAATTGGAAAGTGAAAGCTTTATTTGATACCGGAAGTGATGTTAATGTAATTAGAAGTGATGTTTATCAGAAACATTTGAAAAATATTTCATTATCAAACGAAAAGTTAGTACTAAATGGAATTGGAACGAATATTGTGGAAACTGTAGGGTCATTTGAACATGAAGTGTATATTAGTGGAGAAATGTTTGTTTTGCATTTTCATATTATTCCGGTGATTGCAACAAATTTTGAAGCAATTGTTGGAAATAGTATTCTTGGAAAAGCAGAAGTCATTATAAATGATGGTGAAATTATAATAAAGAAAAAAAGTACCGATAATTTTTTGATGCAAATAAATTTAAACAGTGAAGAAAATATATTAGATCTTTCACATATAAAAAACCGTAAATATAGGAAAGATGTTGAAAAACTTGTGATGGAATACGAACCAGAAAAGCAAGAGTCAACACATATAGAAATGAAAATTTTGTTAACTGATGAAATTCCAATATATCAAAGTCCCAGACGTTTACCTATACCTGAGAAAAGGGAAGTAGAAAAACAAATTAAATTATGGTTGGATGAAAAAATTATTACACCAAGTTCGTCAGATTATTCAAGTCCTATTGTACTGGTTAGGAAAAAAGATGGTAAAGCACGTATTTGTATTGATTACAGAAAGTTAAACCGTAAAATTATTAAGGATCGTTTTCCGTTGCCGCTTATTGAAGATGTATTAGATAAATTAGAAGGTGCTAGGGTTTATAGTACGATTGATTTGAAGAACGGGTTTTTCCATGTTTCTATAGAAGAAAAAAGTCGTAAATATACATCATTTGTTACGCATCATGGTCAATGGGAATTTCTACGGTGTCCCTTTGGTCTATGTAATAGTCCATCAGTTTTTCAAAGATTTATTTATAACATTTTTATGCCGTTAATGAATCAAGATATTGTTATAGTGTATATGGATGATTTTATTATTCCTTCAGATAATGAAGAAGAAGGTATAAATCGATTGAAAATATTTTTAGAAACAGCAAAAAAGTATGGTTTGGAAATTAATAAAGCAAAATGTCAATTTCTAAAAAGTCAAGTGGAATTTCTAGGATATATAGTTGAAGAAGGAGTCATTAGACCGTCATTATCAAAAACTTTAGCAATAAAGAATTTTCCAGAACCAAAAACAATTAAAGAAATTCAAAGTTATTTAGGACTAACTGGATATTTCAGAAAATTTATACCACACTATTCGTTAATAGCTAAACCTTTAAGCGATTTACTTAAGAAAAATCAAGATTTTGTTTTTACTGAATTAGAAAAGGGAGCATTTATGTCATTAAAGGAATGTTTGATAAGCAAGCCAATTTTACATATTTTTAAACAAGGTGCTGAAACAGAACTTCATACTGATGCCAGTAAGTATGGATATGGTGCAATATTGTTGCAAAAATCTGATGCGGATGACAAATTTCACCCAATATATTACTGGAGCAGAAAAACAACATTTGCTGAAGAGAAATATAGTAGTTATGAATTAGAAGTTTTGGCCATTATAGGGGCTGTAAAAAAATTTAGAATTTATTTATTGGGAAATAAGTTCAAAATATTTACTGATTGTTCAGCATTTGAAAAAACTATGAAGAAGAAAGATTTGACAACAAGAGTTGCTAGATGGGCACTCTTACTTGAAGAATTTGAATATAACATACAACATCGTAAAGGAGAACAGATGAAACATGTGGATGCTTTAAGTAGGTTTCCAGTTATGTTGATTGATGACAGTTTTTTACGAAGAGTAGAAGCTGCGCAATTACAAGATATGAATTTGAAAATAATTATGAAAATTTTAAGTAAAGAACCGTATGAAGATTATTTGTTGCAAAGAAATATTTTATATAAACAAAAAGATGATTATAAATTATTGGTTATTCCAAAAAATTTGCAAAATGAGATAATTAGATTGGCTCATGAACCTAATCATTTTGGTTTAAAGAAAACAAAAGAAGCGATTTCAAACAAATATTTTATACCAAAATTATCAAAGAAGATTGAAAATTATATTAGTTCGTGTGTACGTTGTATTTTAGGAAACAGGAAAGCTGGAAAACAAGAGGGATTATTGAATTCAATTGACAAAGGCCATTTGCCTTTAGATACCTATCATTTGGATCATTGCGGTCCATTTGAATCAACAAAGAAGAATTATAAATATTTGTTAATTGTAATAGATGGATTTTCAAAATATACATGGATTTATCCCACAAAAACTGTTAATTCGAAAGAAGTAATCGAAAAATTAAAAATGCAACAGATAACATTTGGTAATCCACGAAGAATTATATCTGATCAAGGAGGTGCTTTTAGATCAGATGATTTTAAAAATTATTGTAATAATGAAGGTATAGAACATGTTTTAATTACAACAGGAGTTCCCAGAAGTAATGGTCAAGCAGAAATAACAGTACGAACTGTTACTGCTGCATTGAGAAGAATGTCAACAGAAAAACCAAAAGAGTGGTTTAAGCACGTGCCAAATTTACAAATAAACTTAAATGCAAGTTTCAATCGCAGTATCAATAATAATCCGTATAAACTATTGTTTGGTGTAGATATGAGAAAGAGTGATAATCAGGACATCGTACAATTATTGGAAGAAATGAACGTGATGATATTTAATGAAGAACGAAGTGATTTACGAAGAAGTGCGAGAAATTCAATTGAGACGATTCAAAAAGAAAATAGAGAAAGCTATAATAAAAAAAGGCGAGTAGCTAAAACGTATGATGTTGAAAATGTAGTGGCCATTAAGCGTTCGCAGTTTGGAGCTGGAATAAAATTATTTTCAAAATATTTAGGACCATACAAAATTATCAAAGTTAAGAAAAACGATCGTTATGATGTGAAACGAATTGGAGATGGAGAAGGACCAAAACTCACTTCAGTTAGTGCTGATCAAATAAAGGTATGGACAGATGGTTCTGAATCTGAAGCAGATTCTCAGCAGGATGACCGAGATGTAGGATCGGATGAATAGTGTTGCTATTATTATATACTGAACACTTTAAACGTTATTTATATTTTTAAAAAAAGTTTAGTAAGCTATATTACTAAACTTTAACAATAAAATAGTTGTAAATTTCAAATAAAATTAGTCTTATGAAAATATTGAAACTGAAATATTAAATAAATTAAAATTATTTATTACATCAATAATTTTCCACATATATATATATAAAATACCTATATAAATATAATGAAATTTAGACCAGTGAGTGTATAATATTTTATATTTTTTTTATGTTTACATTTGATATATTATTTATTGATATAGTATATAAAAACGTACATAAAATTACACATAGTCTAGTTCGTATACGTATTATAAACCAAATAAAAACGTATTAAAAATATATTCCAATTTTATTTAACCCTTTTGTAAATATTATACTTTTATCACGAAACATACCGAAAAAAAAATGATATTCATTTAATAAATGTATATAATATTCGATAGAGTTTTATTTATATCATTTGAACCCTTGACAAAATAGGTAAATATATATTTTTTCATTACATTGCATTATACATTATATACATTTTCATATACAACTGCAAAAACCTATTGAATATTCAAAATGATTAATTACACTTAAATATATACTATATAATATATATATATGTTATATGTTTATATTTTTGTTACTTTCTATATTTGTTTGTTGAAATAATTCAGTATAGGTATTAATATATCAGTCGGAAATACAAAAATTTATATATATTAAAATATATTCAGAAATTATTGTATATAGCCATATAATATAATTTATTATTTTATAACTTTTATTCGTTTGTGTAATGTGCGTACACTCGTATATACATAGGAAATTTAAGTTGAAAGGGACATGAATTTTTGATGAATTTATATTTAATCTATATGCATATATATATTTTTTTTCTTTGATCAAGATAACATTAAAATGTCATTAAAACGGAAAAGTAACATTAACACAGCTATATTTTGTAAATATACCTGACACTAATAGCAAAATGTAATATTTAGTTTTTTATTTTACTTTGAATTCGTTATAAGCTAAATGAATTTTGTCTTTCCATTGTCCTTCCTTTATTATAGATAATATTATATTTGTTTATGAGCGTTTACAATTTAATGAATTCATTTGGTCAACAAATTGAATATTCCCATTTTATTTTGCAAAATCGTACAGGTTTCTTCATTAACTAAACAATATTAATATTTCACACAAATTGTGATCCATTGAAAGCTTCCATTTTCGTACATCTCACAGATAGTTGCTAAACTGTTTCCTGATTCCCATATTATTCAATTGATCTGAAATACATTGATATGTGAGATTTAACGCTGTTGATTTATTAGTAATTATGTTATAATTCTGCAATCTCGTTTAGTGGATTACGTCAATTTTAATGCCGTCTTTGAATTGTCTTAACCATCTTCTGCATATACTATCATCTATATATATACATCTAGATCATGGTAATCATATGCTTCTAGCTGCATTCAATGCTTTTAACTAACGTATAATTTACACTATCTATTATAAAATGGGTATAATCAATTTGTTTGCCTAATATACATATTTATAATATAGTATTTGAAATGATGATTGTATAATGTGACGAATATAAGCAAAAAAGTATTCTTTATTAGATTCCAATAATAAAAAAAGAACTTTTTAAATTCATCATAATTGCATCTTTATTTATAATAATAATAATAATAATAATATTTAAAACACATTTTTGTTCATCCATTAATAATATTCTATATACGAATATGACATTTAATAATTGCCTCTAAAATTTCCTTAAAAGTTGAATCCGTTTTATCAAGTTGATGAGCATCGGTCGAATTATTAGACACATAACAAATATTATATAAAGTCAAAACTTTAACAATATATAATTTTTTTACAAATGCTATATAATAAATATATATATGTGGGATAATTTAATAAAATAAATATTAAAAATAACACTGTTTTGAAATTGATAACATAACGCTGTTCTAATATTGATATTATTATAAACTATTTCTGCTTTAATCATAAATATAGAAAATATATATATATTTTGACATCTGTGAATTTTATTGATATTATATCAATTTTTTTCAACCATATAGTTTCCATAAAACCAAATTTATAATTGATTAAAATAGAAAATATTGTTTTTTTTTTATATATCTTGTTTTGTTATTTGTTAAAAAAAATAAAAGTTACGTATAAAAAAAATGTTAACGTATAAGTTTTTAAAATTAAAATTTGCCAATCGCACTCACACACACATGCAAAAAAAAGAATACAAAAGTAATATATATATTAAAATAACTATATATAAAGATTAAAATAAAAATTAAAAAAAAATATTCCAATGAAAATTGTTTAAAATTCATGTGCTCATCAATTTTTCCACTATATCATATATTGTAGAATATATAAAATGAAGTACTATAACATTTCTATATTTTTAGATGTATATTTTTATAATTTTTATTTTGTATAAAAATGTTCTATATAGGTATATATATATATAAATATAATTTAAAATGACAATTTTCAATTTATCTTCCCAAAGGATTGATGTTCTATTATATTTGGTAATAGCATATATATACCATAGATACCTTTTTATATATATGATATGTATTATTCACTTTATTCACTATATTCAGATATGTATTATTGCATTTTATATAGGCATATAACAAAAAACAAGGAATTTTTCATTAAACCAGAAAATTTTTGCTAAACTTTATATTGTTTTTTGCTCTATATGTAGATATATACGTGTCTATTTTAATATATTGCGTGGATTTTTATTTTAATATCACCGGATTATATGCATTATCATATATGCATGCATGCAAATATATATATATTAATAGTATCACATTTTATTTTATGGATATACATATAAATATATATTTATTTTTAGAACAATGGTGACAGCTGCTGATTAATCATGAAATGTTTCATTATGATTTAGATTTCGCTGTTCCAACAAAAAAAAACACACACAAAAAAACCAGATATACGCATTTTTGTTGTAACATTACAATTGAAAAAGCGTTTATCTATCTTAAGGGTTACAATTAAAATACATTATAATATCTAATATTATAATATCAGAATTGACATTGTACTTTAATGTGACCAAATTCCCAATTTATTGAAAGGTTTTCTTTATAACATACGTGAATTATCCACACAAAAATGGTAGTTATAAAATGCGGAATCAGATCACTATAGATAATGTACCCTGTACGATATAATGTGCATTAAAAACTGCAAAGCGTTCAATCATAAAACTATTATACAAAAAAATGTGAATCCTTTAAAGCAATACTTCATTCATATTTGTACCACTGTAATTACAATATTACATTCCGAATTTCAAAAAATTTTATAGATGAAAATTATTAAGGTCCATCCATCTATCCATACATCACTTTACAGAACTAACACTGTTTTAAATAATAAAGATTTTAATTTGATAGATGAATTTTTTTTTCCGCACACATCATCGTATTTTATAAAATGTAATTTATATATATATATGTAGACAATAATATAATTTTATACTAAAAATAAAAAATAATAGAAATATTTTTTTTTCAACCATTGTTTCTATTAATTTTTTTTATAAATATGTACACACTTTTTTTTTTTACTTATTATTATTATTCTTATTAATATTTGTTTTTATTATATATGTTGTTTGGATGGATTCGTAATTATGTCGGTAGATTATCAAAGAATATAAAGAAGAGGTAGCCACATATATATCTAAAGATGTATATGAGATTGTAATCTTTTATAATAAAGAATTATATATTATTTTGATATACTGTCTTGCATTAACGCTAGCGGGGAATTTTATATATTCATTTTTTTTATAGTAAAAATCATTTAAAATGTAATAAAAACATTTTTATAATATCATTTTTTTTATATTCGTTTAATTTAATTTTTTGTTTTACTTTTATCGCTGTATAAATAAAGTTATTGTTTTTCTGTTGTTTAATATGTTAATAAAAAAATTTCATCTAATGAGCTCACACGAAGTAATTGAACTTAAGAATTTAAACTTATATGAAATTTGAACAAAACTTGGCGAAAATATTCTGTAAAAATCCTTTTTGCAAAAATTCACATTTTATCTGCATATACAACATATCATTTTGTTGTGAAATCTCGATTTTTTTTAATATTTAAATTTTATGATTATAAATAAAAGGTAGAATTAGTTTTTTTTTCTTTAATCTCCAACTTTTTGCAACAAAGGTATCTTTATCTATATTTACGTATTCACGGTAATGATAATCATATAAATAATCCTGCTGTGTTCATTTAATGGGTCCCTTTTTGAAATTGTATTAATTTTTCTATGTAATGATTCTATGACTATATAGACAATAAAAGAATAAAATGAATGTGTAAAATAAAAATAATTTAATTTATTCTGTGTCATTTTTATATTGGGTTATTCCAGAACAAAAAAATATATTTAACCGCATGTACACGATGAATAAATTAGCAAAAAAAAAAGGGTTAATTTAAAGAGGATACAACAACACGCATATAAAAGCTCACTTGTATATCATTACATGATATTGTCTTTAGTTTTTTTTTAAGTTCAGCAGTTATAATTTACATTCAGATATAACCGGAGTTAGATACACATGAAATTAAAATATATAATATTCGTATAGAAAGGTTCTTCGAACCCAATTATTCAAAAAGAAAATTAGTAAAAAACACTTTCCTTTTTTTTTTTTTAATAAATACAAATTCTTAATTTAATTGAATTATTATATTCATGATTAATATAATGCAATAAATAGGCAAATGGAAAAATTTTTTAAATGAAATAATCCAATTATCACATGTTAAATATTGTTCACAAAAATATGAATTATTGCGTACAGCAAATTTATTAGTATAAGTTGTTACATGATATTATTTTTGATTAATTTTAATTAATTTGCTTAAAATATTATTAATTTTTGTTTTTCTTTTTTATTTCAATTTTATACAATTATTTTAAATATTATATATAGACTTGTATATGTTAAATCGATAAAATATATTCAAATTTATAAATAAATATTGTATCAAAATTAATTAGAGCATAAAATTCAATTGACTGATTTTCCGAAAAAAATGTTCACATATTTATTTTTAGTAACTATATATTATTTCATACAAATGAAATATATAATAAAATGTATAATATTGTTTTATCTTTATGTATATCACATGGTATATTCATTATTTAATTAACATTAATTCTCGCATTGGTCATTAAATACACTTTTATATTTACTCTAAATGTACATGGATTTATGATGTGAATTAAAATTGTAATATTGATATACTTAAAATATCATATTTATTTTCATCATATTTCATCTGGGCGAATTAAGAAATCTATTTCTATTCTCATTTGGGAATAAAATCTAAATCCAAGCACAAAAAAAAGAAGTTTTCAAATTAAATTCATTTGTGAGTTGGTACTTATTGTTAGAGTATTTTAATCAATTTTTCCAATATGAAGTCAAATTCAAAGTATGTGCCTTAGAAAACTATGAGAAATCATCAGTCATTTTGAATTTCTTATGGGATATATCCACAAGAAAATGTATTTTATTCATTTTGTACATTTTCAATGAAATAAAATTATTTTTTTTTGTATTTTTAACATTTATTTTCTAGTTTTATGGAGTTGAATTTAATAATGAAAGAATTTCATTAATATGTTGTAGATTAGAATCGATTATTTTCAAATATATTTTCATGCTATTTACGATTTAATAAATATTTGATATCTGAAAAATTCATGTATAATGTCTATTTATACTTTATATAAAATTCATACGATGGATTTTCTGGAATTTTTCTTTTTTTATTCATAATAGAAACTTCATTAAATTTATTTCTTTTATCGCTTCTTACTATATATAAAATTACATAAAAGATATTTATATTTAATTTATTCCTTAATTATTGATTTTATATCTTATATAATATGCAATGTTTATACAAAATATTTTATTGTATAATAATTTTTTTTAATTGACTATCATCAAATATAAATTATAATCATTGCTATAGATGTATGTATATGAAGTATAATATATATGAAAATTAATAGTTTTTCTTTTTATATACTATATACTCTTAAAAGACACACATAAAAATTTCCATTATTTTAATTTTTAATTAGAAAATAATTTTTCATAATAATAATTATATCTCTATAGCCTATATACATATTATGTTGTATAGATATACATAAAACATGTCGCAGTTAATGACAAATAAACGACAAATATCACATATATGTATAATAATAGGTAAATGTATACTAATAAAAATATATTCACAATATATTTTCATATCCTAAAGGTATATAAAATTACCTTTTTTGATGTATTAAAGAGAATATCATAAGAAATTCATTAAAAACAACTATTGATTTTGTAATTGTTCTCATGAATTCATAATTCATTTTTGTTTAATTTATGTATATTTATTTTACAGTTTTACAAGTATATCTATAGTAAGAAGTAAATTATAAAATAATGTCTTTTGAAAACATAAAATTTTCCGATATTGAATAAAAAAATAGTATATTCCTTACAATACATCTCTATATATATGCTATATGTCCTATATACTCACATAGAAGCAAGTAATCTATTTTATAGAACAAAGCATATAATATATAATGTAATTAAATACACTGGTATATGCATATAGCTTTTTATATCTATAAATACCATACCATATAAATATCAATAAACGACAACGATCCTTAATGGAAGATCGATTTTTCTTTTAGTTACACATAAAATATATACGTTTATATGTATAGTAAATTAATAAATTAATATAATATAATTAGATTTTGAATAATAAACGTCTTTTAAAAGGTATGTTTTGTATTAAAAGTTTTATTATATATGAAGAACTTTATATGCAAAATGGTATACATGATGAAATAATACGTTTTAGAAACGTTATCAGTATATGTAATTGCATCGATTTGTATCACATCATTTATTCACTATAATATTTATTAATTTATAAAATCTCTGAAATCTATATAAAATTTCAACAAATTATTATCCTCTTATAGAAAATTCTTTAAAAAAATATCATGTCAAATCAAATGCCTCTTTTTATTATTAATACAACCTGAATCTGAATTTCTTTTTTTTACGTGATAGGTACGTTCCGCATCATATGTTTTTTTCCGCATCATCATATGTTTTTTTACTTCTTTTTTGTCTTTGACTTTAAATGAATTTAGCTATTGAGTCTACGTCTACGATTATAATTGTATATAGTCAGGATTTGAACAGCAATTGCCTCCAGACAATCGTTTTATCGTTGAAACTTAGAAAAGATAAAATAAAAAAATATTTCTTTTTATATTTCCTTCTATTTATCTTATATGAGTTTCAACGATAGAAATGTACAGTTATTTTTGGATATAGAGCGGGTACCCCCGTACGGGATACCCGGGGATATATATACACTAACCACAGCTGGCAGAAACGCCAGCCCGATCCGTATATATATAAACCTTAGGGGAACATAGTTGGTGGAAAATGGTATGTCTCATCGTTGACTGTCCAAATTCAAACAACCACGTTCCCCTAATTAAAAACAAATCTCATATGTAATTTTACATATGAGATTTTATTTGAAAATCGACGGCTTCGCTACCAACTCGACCATACTTTCTTCTTAAGATATTTGCACTTGTTTTTTGTACACATATAATTAAAAAAACAGCAAATAATTTGTATTTTTAAAAATGTCATGGTTGAATGAAAGTTAATTTAAAATTTTCACATACAATCACATACATATGTTTATATAATTACAAACAGATTTTTAATTTTGTCATTGCATAGATAAATTAGTAATAACTTTTGAATAAGAACTCATATAAAATACATTCAATAAATACAGTTATGAAATTGTTCTATTTGTTTAATATATTTATGGATATCTTGTTTTTTATATTGTTTTCATATATCCCTATAATATTCTTATACGGATATCACATATCATAAAACACAAGCAGTTCATAATTATGTTACACATTTTGCTCTATTGCATGTGATGATCATATCGATCGATATATTACAATACAATTATACAATAATCTACCGTTATCTGTATATTATATTTTAAATTTTTTTTTTCTACAGACCATTTAAACTAATTCTAATAATTTTTTTATTCTGAATATTTTGGAATGTCGTCTTCATTATTATAAAGTTTTCTATCAGTTGAGTTGCGTTATTTAAAAGAGTTTTTTTGTTTTGTGTTTTTTTTTTGCGTAAACAATTTAATTTATTTATTATTGAATAACAAAGAAAATTTCATCAATATCAATCTACCATTTTTCTAAGATATAGATTTGAATAATATTAATGATGAAAAAATGGTAATTTTTTGATTGATTCCCTTAGGATTTGATCTTCCAGACATATCAGACATCAAATGGACTGAAGAATTGCGATAGTTTAAATTAAAATTAATTTCAGATTTATATTATTTCTATTTCAAATTTACACATTTCTATTTATCATTTGAATACATTTATTGTTTTATTTTGTTTAAAATTTCTCAAAATTCTTAACAATTCGGAACTTTATTAGAAATTTAAATAACTTTTTTCCATGTTCGATCGACAGTATCTGTACCAATTTAAAAGAACCTAAATAGTAAAAATGTAAAATTTTTCCAAAATCTCAATATTTTTCTTGTAAATTTTAATCATTTTTTGGTGAAGTTAACAGTTAGAAATGTATTTAATGGATTATGGAATAAAACTTATATTGTTTAAAAGAAGTTAAATTTTAAATAAAGTCTTTAGTTTTCATAAAATAAATGCAATGAACTGATAATTGTGTCAAAAAATAACAATATATATTTAACTTATAACAGAATAAAAAGTATTCATTATTCAATACAAACAAGTATAAAGAATATTATATTTTTTGTTATACATATTATAATAATAATATATAAAAATATGTTTTATTTATAATACAAAGTGAGAGTCATAGAATTTTGTATATATATAGTCGGATAGAGGTATATACTTTAGTCATTATCATTTATCTTAATCATCATTCAAATGCTGTCAGAAACCAGCTTGTAATATATTTTATTTAGGTAAAGATTAAATATATTGTATATGGAAGTTTTAAAATTATTATTATATATATATATATATATATCTAATCGGCTTATTTGTTTATAGTGTTAAAGTAAAATTTATTGTTTTAACAAGTCAGTGGTTTGGAAATCCTTTTTCAGGTATAATTTTATAAATATATATATATTTATTGTAAGCATATACAGAATATGACAGTTTATTATATTTATGTGTATTTAGTTATATTTAAATATATATATAAATAAGCACTTGTATAAAACGCTATAAAATACATTTTAGAATATATATAATGTATTTTTTAACTATATGTAATAATTCCAGTATTTATTTGTTTTAAATGAATAATATTTAGTTTTTTTTTGTGTGTGTATTTTTACTATGAAATACAATAATCTAATTTAATTATAAATTTGTATTTAAAATAATTTCGTATATATATCTATACTTTCCTAATTTCCTCATACACATATTGATATGACAAGGGGACAAGTCAACAAATTTCTACTTCACTAATTTATCATGAATTCATACAATAATAATGAAGAATTACAAAGATTTTATTGCGTGCCGCGACAATTTTTTATTTTATTTTATCGTTGGAAATAACTTCAATCCATTTCTTTTATGTTTTAGAGAAAGTAATTATTTTATTATATGAGTGACATATTTTTAAAAGCATTATTAAACTGATAAGAATTTCATTTAAGTTTTTGAAAACCTGCATTTCCATTCGTTCTTTAAAAAATACTACGCACTATTCAATTCTCAAAGGGATTTTCAATTCTGGATAAATAAATATAGAAGATCTAAAATATTATTACGAAAATGTTATACTAAAAGTGTTTATATAGGTTTTAATTATTGTATACTTCTTTATAGGAAATTCGTTTTCTGTGACACTAGAATCTATAAAATATGATGGCAGATCGACAATTCTAATTACTTGTCGCAAACATTTTCGATGTTGCAATCGGTATGATAACAAAAGAAAGCATTTTATTAATATTATTCTAATAATATATATAAATAGCTTTAAATATCATTTTTCAAATGCCATTTTGTAAATTCTCAAAAAAAAAAATTAACGATTACAATATCCACTGGTTATAAAATAATTATCTTGAGTAATTTTTTGTTTTCATTTTGTTTATAGAAACAAAATAATAGAAATATATACCTATGCGATAATAAAATAGTAAATAAAATGGAAATTTTTTTTTTCCATGTCGAAGAATCGATTCCATGATATATAGTTTTTTTTACTTAAATGAACTTTAAAATGTATTCACAAATTAAACTATTCAAAGGTAAAATGGTATAAATGGTATTTATACATCTGCATATAGCCTTTTTCAATATTATTGTTTCAAATATTCAATGTATATGTATGTACATATATAAAAGTTAATTCTAAAAAGAATGTATAAAAAAGCGATAGATGTATATTTTGAAATACGAAATGAAAATAAAAAAAAATACCAAATGTACTATGTGGGCAATTTAATATAAAATGCAAACAATTTGTTTACATCAATTTTATTAGTCTCTTGGGTAAATTTTATAGGAATCCTTTTTTTTTTTTATTATTATTATACGATGCGCTTTATATTCCAATATCGCATGTAATATACATATACCATTTCATAGACATTGTATATATATATATATATATATATTTATATACACAAATCCATTCGCATTTTATAAGCGTATAATTTATCAATAAACTGCGATTTATATATCAATTTTATTTTTGTATATTTATACATATATGTACTACATTTATATATACTATAAATATATTGTTGTTGTTCTATTTGTGTTCTTTGCTGTTGATGTGATATTGTTGTTCATGTTGTTGAATATATATATAACATATATATATATAGGATGTACCATATATAGGTTTTTTAAAACTGATTATTTGTACAATTTCTTTTTTGGTTTTTTTTTATTCATCTTTATTATTATATATTCGATCATTCCTTCTGCTATACACGCGGTATAGTATATAAGCGCGGTGAATTGTTGTGGAATTTATATATAACCGCGTTTTAATATATTTATTTTTTTTTTATAGATAACGCATCCTTTCATTTTAGTTCAACTCTTTCGCTTATTTTTTTGATATTATATGGAATCTGTAAATATTATAAATAAAATCAAATCAAATACAAGTTTAAAGATATATGTGTTTATATAGAGAAGAAAAATATTCAAATAAACATTAAGATTTTCTTCTTCTTCTTCTTCATCTTATTTTTGTAGGTTGATATCTTTTTAAATAAATATATATATTAACTAACTGAATATATATGGTACATTTATTTGAAATGTTTGTCAATTTAGATAAGTGATTCGTTTCTATGAATAAATTCATTGATATAATGGGTTCAGATATCCATATGAATATTATATCTATTTATTACTGTATATCGATATATTATATTATATAAGTTTATCATTCGGGGATGTTTAGAATTTCTATATACTGTATTAAAGATATATTTATCGGTATAAGAAAGTTTACATATAAACATATCTATCTGTATATATGCGGTTAACCCTCTTTAATTCTGGTTCAATAAATATTAACTTAATATTTGGATATAATTTAACCGATTTACAAATCAATCTATTATAATATATTTATATCTATATATGAGAAAGTTCTTATAATCCCATTCATTCATATACATTTATGGATATAATAAACATGGGATAATTTACATAGAAATTAATAATTTAATAAAAATGTATATTCAACATTATGTAAAATGTTTTTTTGATGATTAAGATAAAGTAAAATTAAAAAAAAAAAATCAATAATAATTAGTTGTAAAATGTGGCGCCGAATATATATATACAATTTAAATTTATCAGATTGTAAAGTATGTATAGAAATATGTCGTCTTCTTGTTTTCATTTAATGGAAATATTTAAATATTGACTTAAATGAAATTTTTTTAAACTTTTTTGATAATTTAAATTCATTAATTAAAGTCTTAATCGTCAAATTCTATAAATACATATAATAATATTTAAATATAATTAATTTTATTTATGATATTTGGAGTAATTAAATTGTTTTACAAATATAAGAAATTATTATTATACCACATTATTTATTTTAATTGTTTGTGCATATATCTTTTTGTATAATTTTAAATTGTGGAAAAATGTGCGGTTTAACTGGAAATAATACTTTTCTATATAACATGCCATATTGAAAGTTTTTGTTTTACATTTTATAAATAATAAAATTTATATATAAATATATATTATAATGATAACAACGAATACAGTAAAGTTTATTCATTTTTAGAAAAAGAAATCACTTTATTGTAATTATACTTAATTATATTTTGCAACTATATTTTATTCTCATATATTATTTAATTTTTTCTTGTATTCTGATGTCAATTCAAAGTATTTTCTATTGAATACTAAACATTCTTATCATCACATGTAATACCAATTACCTATCCTCAGTTTCAGTTTAAAATTACCAAAAAAATTATCATTTGGAAAAGGATAACTATAATTAAAATACGTACTCTTTTATTATTCACTTTTTTTATACATGTGGTTTCTAAATTTAAAGGTAAAATAATTTCATTTTGTAATATATAATACACAGGCAGTATAAATTTATAATTAAAATAAGTCTAATTATGTTGTTAAACTTTTATTATATTATTCCTTTATATATGTTATATATAAATTAAATAATTTTTAAAATCTTTATTATATATATATATAGCAATAATAAAACCCATTAAAATAAATATATATATATATTTACTATATTTTATTTTTATATCTGTATATATATCGATGCATGCATGCAAGAATTGCATTTAAACATAATTATGTACGTTGTATATAATATATAATTACAGATTTACAATAAATTTATTTGTATAGTATATATAATATAGGAAAGAAAATCAATATTCTTAATGTAATAGGAAATTGTTGGAAATTAAATTTTATACTATATATATTGAATATTGAATGTGAACTGCATTTTATGTATATAAAATATTTTCCATGTAGATATATAAATAGTTTCGTGTGTACAAACATGCAGTCGTAACATTTAAATTCATAAAGATTTATGCTTATATATATCTATTTATATGTTTTAATATGGATTTTAATATATTTGCTTAAGTTTATATTTGCAATGGAATGTATTTATATATTTAAATATAAATTTATATATATATATATATATATATATATATATATAGATTATGCATATATTGATTTAGAATTATTGCGGCTTTCCAGAACAAGATTCCTTTCGGTTGCTATATATAGTCATAAAAAATTGTTTTTGCTTGAATAAAAGGTCTCAAAATAATAATTTTATGATAAACAAAATTCTTGAAATATTTTCTAAAAAATGATTGTATTATGGAAATGTTGTTTGGAGAACAAGTTTACAATAAAAGCATAAAACGTTTATTCTCCCAAATGTCTACCAACAAAATTATAGCCCTTGTAGCCGCCTAAACTTTATTTACAAATTGGATTTGTGTACATATTGGAAAATTATATATACATGGAAATGTTTGGAAAATTATTAAAATACTGTATATATGATATAATGATTATATATATCTATATAATCATTATATAAATATATATACAAATACGTGTACGATAATTGATTTCAAATAAAATTAAAGTTTAAATCATTGAATGTTAAAATTTAATTAAAAGTCTTTATAAATATATATCGGCTATACAATAACAAATAGAAATGTGCATGGATAAACTGTTTTATACGCGGAAATATTTACATGTTTTTGTATATGTTGTAAACGCAATTTTGATAACTTTATTTATAAATTTTATTTTTATTTGTATATTTATAATAAAAAAAATAGTGGTATGCATAATTTAATCAATTAAAAAATGTGTAATCAGGTCGCTTTTGCATTTTTTGATCTTCTTGTGGTCTTTCTGTGAAGTCATGTGGGACCCAAGAATTTCCAAGAATTTGAACCATTAATATGTCACTTAGAAATGTATTTTGTATCGTTTAACATTTCTAAGTGACATTTATTGCGCCTGATAATTGTGATTGTGTTTGACGATTATCTTGGTATTCGATAATTATTATAATTCTGAATCTTCAGAAGGTTAATATGGTCTCCTGGGTGTTGTACATCTGCAATAGGTAAAAATCCTTCTTTTAATTGCTTAAACCATATTCTATATGTATACTATCATATAGGTTATGGTCATCAATCTGCTACTTTCAGTATTGGATTTTTTTAAACGAAATCTCAACAATAAAAATCTAAATTATTTTCAATAAGTCGTTTTACTTTAACCAAATGTTATATACTACGATTTGATGGTTATTAAGAAAATTTTCAATATTGCAGAAATTTTATGAATAATGTTAACCTTTTTATCACCACACCCAATACAAAATACATGTATTAACTGTGGAATTTGAACTAAAAATAAAGTCATGGTTTAAGAACATAAAGCCTTATATTACTTCACAATACATCTAAAACCGCGAAATATTATATACATATACAGCTAATCTAAAATAATAATAAAATTATTCATTATTGTGAGTTAATCTTCAAATGGTACTTCATTATTTTGTATATATAACATATATACGTATATATAAGTTATGACTTTAACTGTGTGATAAAATATTGATCATTTAGCCAAACATTTTCGTTCATATTTAATTTGATTCTTCGAATGTAAAATAATAGCGAAAATAATATATTACACATTTCTATTGACACTTTGTAAATTTCAAGTGCGAAATATACTTTAACTGACTATGTAAGAGTGTTTTTAATTGTAATTACAAATTTATATAAATATGTATATAACAAACAATATGCAATTCATTGAATGAGACTATGTATGCTATATATATATACTTGTATGTTTTATTTTTCTGAAAACCATTGAAGTTAAGTACCCACCTTTTATATATATATAGATTTGTATTAAATATATATATTTCAATATACTTTATAAATGTTTTTCTCAATTTAAAACAAAACACAACAAAATAAAAAAAAACGCAATTAATAAAGAAAATTTCTTTAGTTAACAGTACTTAAATATTTATTATATAAAAATATAATAAGGAAAATTCCAATAAATTGAATTTATATAAATATACAATTCAGAAAATGTAATTTAAGTAAGTGCTCTTATATATAAAAACATCCACATAGTCTTTATATACAAGTATAAATAATTTGTTTATTATATTTTTCTTTCAATAATTTCAATAATATACAAAACGTTTAATGAAAAGAAATATTTATGCTTGAATAAAAATAATATTATGAAAAATATTTAAAAAAAAAATATTTTTAGGTGCAAATTTAAACAGGTGTAAATTTTCCCAGTTTCTTTTATTTGTTTGTTTTATTACTTAAATGTAGAGATTTTTTTATTTCTTTTGTTTGTTTGCCATATCGTGTGTTTAATAATATATAGATATTTATCGAAATTTTTAATAATCTTCACAGAAACATTTTTAATTTTATTTTGTTGTTTATCAGCTAAAGGTAAAAATCAATTGAATTGAATGTTTTCATTTATTTTATTTATTTGAATATTAAATTAAATATATTTTGATTGTGTTAAGTCGTGTGATTATTATATAATATTATTTATTTATTATTTTTTAATGACTTCATTAACAAAATTTTATAGAAAAATATCATATATTTATTTTTTTAAACCCTTTTCATAATATTCGATTTATATTATTGAATAAAATAGAGTTCGCTATATATAATATTTCATTTACACCACTATTATTATTTTGTATTATATTAATATTATCAAATATTGTATGTATACGTTTTAAACGTATATATCGTATACACAAAAGATATGTGTATAAAATAATAGTAGTTATATAGTGCACATTTGCTAAATTAAACCATGTTTTTGGTATTAACAATTAACAAAATTTAATATTTATAAAATACAAAAACGACATGAAATTTATAGGCCTTTTCCTATATACATGTATAAACTATATATTTTGTTTATATATACACTTTTGAAATATTGTACAGTATACGTATATCCATTGTCTCTCTCTCTATATATATTTTCATATTATCATATTGTATACACTGTAAATGGATAGATTCTAGTAAAAAAAAATACATTCTATTAAAAGTAAAGAATATTTGGAAATTTATTTGTATACTAATATATATTTTACAGAGTGGAAATTTACTATATTATAAAAAAAATGTAATCTATAATCTAGTATAATCTAAATCAAAAAATACTAACCAAATGCTTGTTTTCGCATATTTTAATCGATTTCCATGGATTGTTGAAGGTTTTTCCGTTTACATTTACATAAATATCAATTGATAGTAAAATATTCAGCGAGATTTTTGAAGAATTTCCTATCATTATGAGAATTTGAATTGGTGTATTATTTCAAAATTGCTTTTAAAAGGCTTTTAAATCTATAGGTAGCAATATTTATTTAGAAGTGTTTATGGGCGATTCGTGAAGGATTTTCTATCACCAGTAAAATCTTTTTTTTTTGTAAGTTTACTACGGATTTTTGAAGGAATTTTTAATTAAAAAACATGTTCAGAAGGGTATCTTATCTTAAACGATTTTCTATTATTCATATGAAAAATCATTATTTTATAACAATTATGATGACTATCTTAAATAAAAAATACCCGGGACGTTACGGAAAAAAACATTTGATTGAAATAAACTACAAAGAAATAAACATTTGATTGGAAAAAAAATCGATGTTTGCGCAAAAATTATCTTAAGTTAATTTGCAAAAAGCCTATTATTTACCATTTCCAATCAATCCATTTCCCATCCATTCTGTTTATTGTAATGGTTCATATATATCTACAAACATAACGCAGGACACATAACAAAACACAACACATAACAATAAAACATATTTTATATGCACAAGTATGTTTGATGATGTATGTTTTTTATATACATATATATAGCCATGCACTATTAAAAGAATATAATATATGTATAATACATATTATGGAATGGATAATGGTGCAAATATATATAGACATTTATGTATCCTTTGTACACAAATGCATTATAATATTTTCAAAATATGAAACAATTATACAAAACTTACATATATAATAACGATATATATATAAAATAATATACATATTTTGAATATGTAATGTATTGTGTTATATTCGTATACTTTATAAATATATATAAACTTAAACAAATGGTTAGAAAATGTTGTGTAAATTTTACACATTACAAATTCTATACAATGATGGTTAGTTGGTCGGTTGATTATACAGAACACATTTTCTATATACTTTTAATATATTAGAGGGATTCAACATTTTTATATCGAACAATTCTGTTAGATTTTGAAGAGTTTGAACTCTTAAATTTAAATCTACGATGATCATTAATGCAAAATGCAATGGTTAGAAATGAATTTTAATCCTTTCAAAAATTTACACCCGTTTCTCCTAATACATGACTAAAGATTTAAAAAAAAATGATAATATTTAGGAAAATATTAAAAATAAACCACAATCTTAAATGTAAAATAGAAGAACTCTTTAAATAAAATGTTAATTTTAAAAGAGATGGTAAATATATTCGATTTGATTGAAAATAATTGGTTATTATTGGACAAGGCATCTTTCAAAATTATTCCTACTCATAATCACATGCATATATAGTAGATTTATTAATTTTTTTCTATAAGATTTTTTCTTTTTAAAATTTTGATCCGATCTAATATTTGTTCGCATATATCATTTTGTATATAAATTTTTTTGTTTTTATATAATTTTAAAATATATGGACATGACAGTGTTAAATTTATATATTTTATAATATATATTTCTTCAATATTATTAGTCAGGCATTATATAGTGTATATATGAATGTATATGTCGCATAAAGCTGTAATATAAATTAATACAAAATAAAGTGTTAAAATTTAGTGGTTTATAATATTTACATATATCAAATGAGATTTTTTATTTTATTTGTCCTTATAAAATAATTTTTGTTTAAATATAAGCTTATTATCATTTATTATACAATTAAATATTTATTGTTATAAATTAATAAAACTTGAAAAAAAATTGACCTACATATAATATATTATTGATTATTTATTGCTGACCAATAATTCTATGAAATAAAATTTAACTATAAATGAATTTTCTTTCAAAATATCAATTAGAATTTTTAATATTACAATAAGATAGCAAAATATTACATTTGTGACACACATAGATAGATATATATACTATATATATCTAATAAAATTGAATTCAAATATTAATTAAAACCGGATACACATAATATATATATATAGAAAACAAATTAAAACGGATAAATGCGTTTCCTCAAATTTGCACAAAAATACATTTTTCTATAACACTCATTCATTTAATGCTTTATGCGTTTTACAAATTGGAAATTATACAAAATTTCTCAACTCAGTTACAACATAGTATATAATAATTATTTTTATATGTACAAATGACATTAAATTTGTAATAATTTTGTGTTTACTTTTTACACTATATAATTATGTATATATAACTTCCATAAGTCATTTATGAATATTATAAAAGATAAATTATTTGTATAAATGCCAACGATAAAAATAAAATATATATATAATTTATTCATTCATGTTAAAATACGCTAAAACCATTCCTTAAAATCATATATTATAAATACACGCACATATATTAAATTTATATGTACAAATTGGCAATTAGATATTATATAAACTACACAAAAAATAAAACCAAAAATTATGGTTAAAATAATATTACATCAATATATATATATTTGCGGTACAAAATATTTAATAACACCCATGCAATTTACATATCCTTATTTATGTATTTGATAAATTTATACCAATATTTTATACATTTGTATATATGTTATTATTATTATAATGTCTAAAATAAAATTTTCTATATATAAATATATATGAATGCAATATAAAATAATTAATGAATTGTATGTGTAATTAACATATGAAAAACAACAAAAAAAAAGACACAAACAATCATTAACAAATATATGTTTCACAAAATGTATAAGAAAGTATGACAACCAAAACAAAACCTCCTACAAAATAAAAAAAAACACAAAAATTGTATATACGACAACGATTATAAATAAGTAAATTATATAATATAGGATGTATAATTTTTAAAATACTATTTATCCTCTATCTAGATATGATGATCGTGTATATACCAAAATATAAACAAAACATTAACGATATGATAAATTCATTCAAGTATTAAATAGACCATATATAATATAATACTATACCGTATATTACCTATACTAAATTCTATATATGATATAGTAATAATAACAAGTATCTATATATGTTATTTCTGAATATATACAATATCCATAATGTACAAACATATGTATGTGAACATTCTAAATATATAGTATATATAAATATATATATATATATATATATATAATTCAAGTATAAATGAATGAATCTACATAAATAAATTTAAATGTATATTACGTGCCATAATAGATAATTAACATTACCAAAAAAAAAAAACAAGAAGAAACAAAAAAAGAGATCAACAGCTGCAAAATGCAATTTATCATTTTCAAAACCTCAACTTGTCGATAAAATAAATGCTTGTCGTCCAAAATATTGTCTTCTCTTCATATAGTTCATATATGCAATACATATAGATATAGATAGATCTTCATATATGCTATATAGAGTTATTTCCACATACAACAAATTTTTTTTTTTGAATAAATGTTTCTTTTTCATGTTTATGTTGTCAACATCATTTATTTTAGGAACATTTTATATATTTTCTTTATTTTATATTCGGCGGGGTATTCCTTTATATTTATTTTTTAACATTATAGTTTTATTAAATAGTGTGAGTGTGATTTGTTGTGAGTTTTAGATGCAGTTTTCCTTGATTTGTGTGTATACATTTTTCATTATATTTTAGTTTATTATTAAAATTTACATTTATTACACCACGCATGGATTACATATGCGAATGATATAGAACAGGGATAGATTCTTCCATAATAATATTTTTATTAAGATGCTCTGTTATGTATTTTTTTAATTTAACTAAAAAAAATAAGAAGAAAAACACAACTAAAAAAACAACAACATAAAAAATATATCATTTATAATTATTTTCCTATAATACACATTACATTTATACATATAGTACTATATGTTTGTGGATATATGTATGAGAAATGAAACATATTGTTGAAATTGAATTTTTTTTATGTTTTAGTTCATATTCATAAAATATTCAGGAAAGAAAAACAAACCATATTTTGTATAATGTATACCACCATACCATATATATTATTCGAATATATAGTTAAAAAAATATAGAAAGTATAATTTTTGGAATAATAATGTAAAATTAAATATATAGAGGAAATACACATTTCTATAATGTTGTTATTATTTTTATTATGTCTAAATTTATGTTTATGATGAGTATGCATGCCGATATCACAATGAAATATTTATTGACTTATTATTGTTAATTTATATTATGAATATCATCTATAACTTCAACTTCACCGTCATAGGAATTAATAATCATTTTGTATTTATCATTTGATATTGTGTAAAATAAATTCATAATTTCATTGATAATATTTTCATTTATTTCACTTATTAATTATATAATAGTGCGTTTGTAAATTTTTTTAAAATTATACCTTTCTGATTCGACCAGACATTTTAAAATCAGAACATTAACCAGCATAACATTTCAAATGGGTAGATCATAAACATTTCAAAAGCAAGTATATGAATTTAGATTGTGTTATTCGTTTTAGGAGTTAATATTCATTTTTATTTGGTATTAAAAAATACGATGATTTAAAATTCATTCACATTAGATTTAAATCAAAATATTTGTCTTCTGGATCTATGGCCTTTTCTATGCCCTATCATCCAATCGATCCAATAATAACATACAATTAATTTTAATCAAAGATTTTATAAAAACAATAACACTACGCTATTTTAGACGCATATATAATATATATAGCAAAAAACCAATTCTATATTCAAAAATATTCGTAAAACATCTCCTTAATTTGATGAAGAAAAAATAATTATTAATGCGACCTTAATAATAAGATGTGTATACAATAAATATAATGATCTTTTTTACCTTTCTAAATAAAAATTAATTGTATTTGATGAATTTAATATAGGGAGGCCAAAGTGTTTAACTATATAATAAATATAGCGATGAATATATTACATTTAGGTATATGATATGATATATATTTATTATATTATTTTTATGTAGGTTGTAGCAAACTCATATATAGTTTATGTTCTCATATATGCTTTAAAAACTATTTAGTTTCATTTAAAATTTCATTATAAAGTTCATACATACAAGTATTCCGTTTATCACATTGTTACATATATGTTTAAACAATGAAGATTTATGTTATCCATTTAAACACACATTTTATATTGAAATTTATTACGTAACTTCATTATATAAATGTATACATTTATTTATACGTTTGAATATACATATATTTTTGATATTTTAAATAAATTTTAAAATATTTGTTTGAAATCTAATGATGAAATCTTTAAATTACAAAATAATGGAATCATTGAGACACCATTCTAAGTGTACATATATAAAAAAACTCGGTCATCAGTATTAATGATATTTTATTTGATAATTTGTAATTAACTAATATATATTTTTTGTTTTATATATACGAATACGCCTTTAAACCTTTATTATATAGGGAAATATGTTTTAAGAAAATTGTTGAAATCTTAAATTCAAAAAAAATAAGAAGTAATATTATTTGTTTTAGTGAAGAATTTGTGGGCACTTTGTCGAACGACATAAAAAAAATTAATAGAAATTAACACACACAATTCTTAATATAATTTACTGAACTTTATTTCAGCATGGTACAATATGTTCTGTCCATTGTCGATAATAATTGAATTACATTTTTTCAATTATTACCGGTAACATTTTTTATGTGTGTATACGAGTATATATACTATAAATATATTAACCTGTTCTCGCATATCATATACTTAAATCTAAATATTAATATATATATATATTATAGGGCGACTACAGATCGGCCATCCTACAATATAATCGTCCCGATTATCTTAGTAAATATCAATCCCGATTACAAATAATAAAGAGGCTTTAGATACAAATAACAAAATTAAAATTAATAAAATTACCAAAATAAAATAAAATAAAACAAATGTAAAACAAATATAACATATATAAACCCATAAAATGCTGCTTTTATAAACATAATCAGTTCTGTTGATTTTGGTTATTGTTTTCCGGCATGTACGGTTTCATGTTTGCAGGTGAACTTATTCCACAATATGGTATTCTGGATATTTGCATATCAACAATATCCTTAATTAAATATCTATCATTTTCATATGTTTTAACAACTTCGTATGGACCTTTAAACCGCGGCTGGAACTTTTTATTTATACCAGCAGTTGTTACAACATTTTTAATTAAGACGTAATCACCGATTTTGTACGTATGTGGTGGTTTATGTTTCCCGTCATATAACCTTTTATTGTATTCCTGATTTTTACGCATTATTTCCGCCGATTTTTCACGGATTGTATTCAATTCACGTAAGTTTTCCTGCGGGTTATTCATATCCAAAAATTCTTTGATCGCGTCGCAAAATTCGCCTCTTTGTTGGATTCCAAAAAGCAATACACTGGGGGTAAAGCCCGTGCTTCTATTAATAGTATTATTTATCGCGAATTCAACCTTTGGAATAAATTTGGACCAATCGTTTGCGCTATTCGCATTACATAGTTTGGAAAACATTGGCGTCAAATCCCTATTAATTCTCTCAATCTGACCATTTGATTGTGGGGAAGATGTAGCAACTTTAATATGCGTAATCAGATTTTCACTAATAAAATCTGAAAATTCTGCCGACGTAAAACTTGAACCACGATCGGAAATAATTCTAATTGGTCGACTGTACATTTGGAAATAACTGTTTAAACACCTTATAATTTCTGAAGCCTGCGTGCTCTTAACAGCATATAGTTTTACGAATTTGGAAAATCCGTCCACTATTTCGAAAATATACCTTTTACCACCAGATTGAGGCAGTGGTCCAAAATGATCCACATGTATCGTATTAAAAGGAACGTCGCCCTTGGGAATATTATGCAAAATGCCCTCTTGCCTTCCCGATCTTGGGGAGTAATACAGACATTTTAGGCAGTTTTTTATATAAATCCTAATTTTATCCTTCATGAATGGAAACCAATATGATCCCTTCAAATAGTTATAACATTTGTCCACCCCGGCGTGGCACATATTATCATGGTGAACCTGCATAACCCGGTCCTCCATTTCACGTGGAACATAAAACATTACTTTGCCACCATTTTTGCGATAAACCAACCCATTTACTAATGCGTAAAATTTGCTTTCGCCCACCTCTAAACCATCCGATATTTTAGAAATAATAGAATCGCGACGCTGAGCAGCACATAGCATGTTTTCGAATGAATCGTCATCTATTAGAAATATTCCACTAGACCGACTCAATGCATCCACATGCGACATCTTACTCGACACACGATGTTCAACTGTGTAATCAAATTCTTGTAGCTCCAAAACCCAACGTGCGATCCTAGGAACCATTAGTTTTTTGTTCAGAGTTAACGTCAATGCCTGGCAATCCGTTACTATTTTAAATGACATGCCCAACAGATACACCCTAAAACGCCTTAATGAATAAATTATGGCCAACGTTTCCAATTCATAACTGTGATATTGCGATTCAACATCACTTACTCGTTTTGAAAAATAGAAAATTGGGTGGAATTGCCCGTCATTCTGGCGCTGTAGCAATATCGCACCGAATCCCGTTCCACTTGCGTCGCAATGTAGTTGCGTTTCCGCGTGTGGTGAATAAATAGAAAGTATTGGCGATTCTAAAAGCCTTGATTTTAAGCATTCAAATGCACGCATTTGTTCATCACCAAAATGAAATGAATTATTCCCCTTTAATACATTATAAAGTGGGCCCGCCATTATGGCAAAATCTTTAATGAATCTTCGAAAATATGAGCTTAATCCCAGAAAACTTTGGACATTTTTAATTGTTCGAGGAATAGGATAATCCGCTATAGCCTGTAGGTTATCCCGGCCTGGCCTAATGCCATTTCCGTTTACGATATATCCCAAGTATTTAATTTCGTCATACATAAATTTACATTTATCATACCTCAATTGCAAATTATGTTTTCCAATCAATTCCAAAACCGATTTTAAAATGCATAAATGTTCATTAATTGTTGTGGAAGCAATTAATAAATCATCCATATAAACAAATAATTGATCCGACGCTATGAGATTCCTAAATATATTATTTATGAAACGTTGAAACACCGATGGTGCATTTTTTAACCCGAATGGCATCTTTAAATATTCGAATTGGCCCATAGGAGTCACAAATGACGTATATTTTATTGATTCATCCGACATTTCAACGTGGTGAAAACCGCTACGCAAATCGAGAATTGAAAAAAATTTCTTTCCCTGCAATCGATCCAACAGATCATCGATTAATGGTAGGGGGTAATTATCACGCAACGTATGCTTATTAAGTGTTCTGTAGTCAATACATAAACGTGCCTCACGATTTTTCTTTTGCACGAGCACGATTGGCGATGCATAAGGCGATGCGCTTTCCCGGATAATATTGTTTTCGAGAAGATCATCCAATATTTTACGTAATTGTATTTTTTGCGAATACGCCAACCTACGCGGCGAACAATAAAATAAATTATCGCCAGTTAATTTGATTTGCATTTTTATTGAATTATTGGTGTTGTGATCCGGCTCATAATGTCTTGTAATCAGATCATTAATTTGATCCCTTATTCCGATAGATATCTTTTCATTAATGTTCACCTGCTGACACGAAACAGCATCGCCGTCTAATATATTTATATTTAAAATTTCTTCACCAAAATCCTTTTCCCAATTTGATTCCTTAGGATCATTAATTTTTTGATCACCCGATTGATTATGTGTATAAAAGCGGCTTACATATAAATTTAAAAAATCACGCCCCAACACTACGGGGTATTTCATACATTTATTTTCAACAACTAAAAAATTTAAAGAAAGTAGATTATTTTTAAAATTAACATTAACTAAAATACTACCAATTACTTGCAAAGGGCTGTTATTAATTCCACAATATTTGTTGTCACCCGAAGGCTGCTTGTTGATAACGTATTCCGGCACGTGTTGACGTTGTATGAAGCTGATTGGGCTCCCCGAGTCCATTAGTGTATACAGCTCACAATCAAATGTTTTCATCAATTTATCATCGCAATGCACTTCATATTTGATAAAATGTTGAAATTCATTTAAATCTAAAATAAACTTTAATACTTGCCCTTCTGGTAATATAGATTCGATCCCAGAATTATCGATTGTCATAACCGATGTTGGTATATTTTTGCATTCCGAAAATTTATGGTTTGGCTTGCCACATTTGTAACAGTTGGTGACTCGCCTCGGTTCAGGACAATTGTTTCTCATATGACCAGTTTTATGGCAATTAAAACATTTGTATGTATGCGCAGGTTTATCATTTTTAATAAATGTTTTTTGTTCAGCACGTTGGATATAATTTTTTTGTTGTAATTTATTTTCTACATATCGAGAATATTCATTTGAATTAAATTTAATTTTTTCATATTTAACAATAGCTGCTTTCAGTTCATTCATTGTGTTAGCATTATATAAAATTAATTTGTTAACATAACTGTCCGAAATACCGCTGATTATATATTGCATTACATCAAATTCTTCAACTTTAGCCAGAGCTGCAATTCCCTGCATTTTTAAAACGTATTGATGATATGTTTCAGTATTTGATTTTTTTGTACCTCGTAATTTAGTATGAATATCAGCACAAGTAATTTTTTTGTCAAATTCACCCAATAAAGCATTTTTTAATTCTTCGTATGTTTTAACGACAATTGTTCTTAAGAACAATTTTGCCGTTCCTGACATTAACCGTTTTGCGTATAAAAACTTGGTGTTATCATCACAATTGAAAATTTGTGATGATTCATCAAATTGTTCCAGAAACTTTCTAATTGTGTATTCATCTTCGCCATTGAAAGGATACAAAGATTCTTCAAAATCTTTGAAACAATAATTTATTTTAGATGGAATGTTACCATTTACCTCTATCTCCCGTAGTTGGTTTTTTAGTTCAGCTATTTTCCGCCGTTTGTCCAAAACCTCCCGTAATCTTGATATTTCTTCGTCCAAACTCTCTTCAACTTCACTGTCTTCATTATTCGTCACTAAATTTAAAACCTGGTCGCCCGGCAAAGCACTCCACGCTTCTTGCAAGCGCACTTTTAATGCCGTTTTTGTGCCCATCGTCGGTAAATTAAGGTCAGCTAATTTAACCTTCAACTCGTTAACCGTTGCTTTTTCAAAAAATTCTTTTATTAACACTGAATCCATTGTTTTTTTTTTTTTTTTTTTTTAATTTTATCAATTTTTTCCGATATTGATAAATTCACACGTGTTCAAATTAACACCCTTTAATAAAACTTTAGAGTATATACGTGTTCAAATTAACACCTTCAAAAATAAAAAAATTTCAATATACCCGTGTCCAAACTAACACTATATTGAAATTTATACAAAAAAATTTAATTAATTTTTCCGAAATTAATTATATTTTTCACTATCACTGAGGACATACTAGACATAAAACCATAAACTACTTAATAAAATCACCAACGGTTAAACATAACTTGGTACACTATCCCACTTCTGAAATTTGTGGGCACTTTGTCGAACGACATAAAAAAAATTAATAGAAATTAACACACACAATTCTTAATATAATTTACTGAACTTTATTTCAGCATGGTACAATATGTTCTGTCCATTGTCGATAATAATTGAATTACATTTTTTCAATTATTACCGGTAACATTTTTTATGTGTGTATACGAGTATATATACTATAAATATATTAACCTGTTCTCGCATATCATATACTTAAATCTAAATATTAATATATATATATATTATAGGGCGACTACAAATAATAAATATTATAGTATTTATTTTTACATATTATCAAAATAATCAGGATATGATGTTTGACAATATTTTCTATATTTTGTTTATAAACATTATATTTTATTATATTCGTTATTTGAATGATTTTTGATTATATGATACTTGCTGAAAATTATATCAATTTCTATATAAATGTATACTATAAAGTTTTATGTATATATAATCAAATTTACGATTATCCTGGGAAAAATTAAATAAAATGTTTCCACGTTAATAAATACGATTTATATAATATTCTGTATATGAGGCACCCAAAAAAAAATAAAAGTATTTTAAATTAAGTCTTACAATTTGTATTTCATTTTAATAAAACAATTATTTTTTATGTAATAAATGTAATTTCATCCCCAATTGATTGGTACATTTTTACAATTTTAAATGAAATGTGATAAAAACTATTTAATAAAATTAAAAAAATTTGCATTGACAACTTAGTGAACAATTAAATTATTGAATTCTAATAATATCTATATATTTTTATACATACATTTTTCTTTAAATAACAAAAAAAAATGCTAAATTCTTTTTTAAATTTAACAAATTTATAAATAGAGGCTATATATTAAAAAAAAATAATTAATTACATCAATTTAAATAGTTAAAAAAATACCTAAACATTATATATATTTTCATTAATTTCTATTTTATATATAGCTGTTTTTAAACAAACAAACATTTATTATGTCTTTATTATATTTTTTTTGTACATTTTTTTCTGAAAACGTATACATAAGAAGTAATAAACGATATTTAAAATTCCTCATTTTATATTTCAATGTATATGATACAAACAATATTATTTCTGTTTTCAAATGGATTAAATAGAACACATCATATGTAATTTATATTTATATAACTACATTTTCATATGTATAAGATATAGATATATAACAGGTATAAATATATATATATTTAATATAAGTAAATACATTATTTAAATCTACAATAGAATACTCTAACGAAATATGTATATGAGGATATAACAATATGAAATGTAAGTTATGTTGTTTATATTGTGTAAATATTCATATATACTATATATATTAAATAGAGAATATACTAAAAATATATCTTATAATACCGATGAGAATTAATTGCTTTTAGTATTAAGTGTATATACACACAACACACAAATCCAAGTGTATAGTATATTAAATATATACATATGTAACCAAAAGTGTCTATTCTATATCTATAGAATATTTATAACTATACCATACAAAAATATGTATATATACATTTCATATATATATAAATTCACTCATAACTTAATATGTTTATATACATATACAATATACAGATATATAAATGTTATACATATCATTGTGAAATCTAAATTAAGAGTAACTTACTAAAATATTTACCATTTACTATATATACATATAGATATACACAATAATACAATTTATGTATTCCAACAAATTATATATACTATTTTATAATGTATATAAATAATACTCTATATATATTTATGCTTATGGTATATATAGTATACTGTATATTGTATAATATTATTATGTTTACATTTCATAAATTCTCAGGTGAATATGTTACTAGTACAATTCTTATAAAAAAAACTATTTTGATAATGCAAAAAAATTTCATCATATTATTATTATTTCAAATATCAACAGAGCAGAGATTCCACCTAAAACAAAAAAAAACTATAAAGTATATATTACCCCCCATTTATATATAGGAATATATGATATTTTCACTACTGATTTATTTTTATATTTACTATAACCATTGAGCTTTTATGCATATTATATCTTTGTGAAATTCGCTTTACCTCATTCATTATTCACAAACTGATTATAAAATATGTTTATAATCTTTTCATATAATAAAAAAAATGAGCAATATTTTTACATATATATTACATATTGTTATTTTCTTTTATTTTTGTGTATGTATATAGTATTTTAACATTTCGTATAATAATATTATGCCATATCAAATTAACAAGTTATGTACTTCATATATAAATAATACAATTGCATTTCATTCAACCCTATTATTTGCATGTATAAAAAAAAATTATATTAAAATATTAAATCATATAAACAATTAACATTTTATTATTAGTATAAATACGAATATATTCATATAATAATTTGAAATGTCGGCCACTGGTATATAACTATAAATGATATCCAATATTATACGGATATTTAACAGATTATAAATGATACGATTATTTGCATCGAATTTTTTTTATATTTAAAAAAAAATTTAATTGAATTCTTTTATATATTGAATATATAATCTGTTGAAATTTTGGTATTTATTGTGCTGCAGAAAATGAGATAGTATATTCTTGATTTTACTTTTTCATACTATAGTAGTGACAATTGTTGACAAATTACTATAAATGTGAGAATTAAAACATAAAAGTATTTCGGTATGCTTAAATTGACCTCATTTGTTAATCGGAAAACGAAACTGTATACATTTGTTCGAAATACCATTTTTATTCCTTCCGTATATAATTTTAAGAATTTAAAAATGATCGATAAATATGAAATTTTCTTTAAAATAATTGAAATCCAAATAGAATGTTGTTTCTTAATTTCCAAAAAGAAAAACATAAACAATAAAATAAATCCATATTCTAAGTAAAACATTATAATTATATGAATAATAAAAATAAAATGTAATAATAATATTAAATAGAATGTTTTAGTTTACGTGTGTATGAATAAAATAAAAAGTTATAATAATAAAACAATTATTTCAATTACCTTTAACCGACAATGTTTTATTTTTGTTAGAATATTTTTTATTCTTTTATTATTATTATTATTATTATTATTATTATTATTGTTATTTTTATTATGGTATAATAGTTTGTTAAGGTATTTTTAAATATATATATATTTATGAATTCATTAAATATATATAATGATATATATATATATAAAAAAACAAGAATTAAACATATTTCTTTAATTTTTTTTTTATTTTTAATAATTCCTGTTGAATATCTTTCTTGTTTGTTTTTTTTATTTTATTTATGCGTCTATACACAATACGTTTTAATTTTTTATTATTTACCTATATGTATATAGTATATAGAATATGTTTTTCCTAGCGTTTCTCACATAAATGTGCTTATTTATTTTTTCCAAAACAGTATATAATATAATATATATAATTGAATATAAAGGTATATAAATGAAATTCATTAAAATATTATGGCATATTAACACATATTTTCACGAATATGCCTTTCGTTATTTACAAAAAACATTTTTCATGCTATATATAAGTTAATTGTAAGTGCGTTTTATATGTTCGTACATATATAATATATTCTCTATATAGAATATTTTTGTTTAAGTTACCGCACAAACTAAAATTCATTTTTTGTTTGTTTTATTTTCATTTCATTATCATCATAAAAACAAACATAGTTATTGTTATTAAAGCGTGACAAAAAAATAAAAATGAGAAAAAAAAAATTAACAATTTTAATATAATTATGTATTTTATTTTTATTAATTATTTTTTTATTTAATATACATTTATTTAATTGTGAATATATGAGAAGTATAAATATATAAATTTATAATAAGTAACATATAATATTAAATTAAATTAATATTTAAATTATTGTAAAGTAATTTTTATTTTATTTTAAAAAGCATTTCAATAATTGAAAAATATAAAAAAAAAATTTGTTTTTTTACCATTTAGTATATTCATTCATCTGTTCATTAATTATTCTATATAATAATTCAGCATACACGGAGTTTAGCAAATACATATTATATAAATACAAAATAAGAATAAACAAACATATGTTCTATATAATATTTTATAATCGTAATTCATTCTTATCATCGCCAATCATTTTACATATATATATACGAATATACTTTAATTTATATTCGTTTAATGTTTAAAATGTATATATACCCTTACACACCACAATAAAAATCAACAAAATATATTATAATATGAAAAGAAATGAAAAACGCGACGAAATAACAATGATCATTCATCCAACCACAAACGTCCATAGAATATCATTAATTTGTTTTTTTTTATATTCATATAGAAAACTCATTGAATAAAAACTTGAAAATCTTTAAAATTATTATATAGACATTTTTATTTATTTATTTTATTTCATATATAATGTAAAATTTGTTTTTATATAATGTTGTGAGATGTGATGCAGATATACAAATATATAATCATATATATTTAGTACAAAAGAAGAAGCAAAAGACATATCAAATTCAAGAATCTTGTTACAACGTCATTCAAAGACACATTTATATATGTATTTTTTGCTGTTCATTCTGTTTTTGGTTTTGTTAAATGTGCATTTCAAAAAAAAATAAAAAATAAAATGCAATGTTAAAAAATTAATGTTAAATCAAAAGAATTGAAATGGTAAACATTTTTTGTTTTGTAAAACAAGAGCATATATAAACAACAAAATACATCAAAAAAAAAAAATATTATAATTGATATACGAAGTAAAAAAAATCTATCAATGTTTTATATAATATATGTTGCAAAAAAAATATCAATTCTTTTATATAAATAATATTCAATGTTATTTGCAAAAGTAAGCAAAATTGTGTACAGAATAAAAGTTTGCCACACATGAAAAAAAAATTGATTTATGAATGACATTTAATAATATATTGTCTATGAGAATCAAGTTGATTTTTTTTTGGTTTGTTTGTGTTTTTGTTATTCATTTGAAAAATAAATATGTACCTGGTATGTACAACTTTTTTTTTAGTTTTTGTTTCTTTTATATACATATAAATATATATGATAGGTATATGAGATGATGCATGAAAATAACATTTTTCTGTCGTCTGTCGTTTTCCGTGTATTTCAGATTATATATATATATATAAAGGTATCGCTATATATCTATACAAAAAATTCTAGTCTAATAAATTTGGTTGAAATATGTATAAATCGGCTTATATACGAAAAAGTTCATAAAAATGCGAATTTCATTATTATTTGTTGCTGTATAAAATATTATTATTTAGTTTTTGTTATTTTTTTCCAATAGTTATCATGTATATTTATCATATTATCATGGTTTTGAGTGGGATAACAAATGCCATGAGTTTCTCGCAATGAATTTTAATATTTTATTATATGTACAACGAATTATATAAGCAAATTTTGTATATTGGAATATACCCAAAAAATAAAACCATATATAATCCTAAAATTCTCCTAAACTGTTTTGTTCGTATTTCTTTTAGATCTTGAAACATTTCTAAAATCGTGGTATTTTAATTTTTCATGATTTTTACGATCAAATTTTTTCCAAATATCACTTTATATCCTTATAGGGATACTTATAAATATATGCAGCACGTTTTATTTCTTTTTGTTACATATTGTTTATCATATGTAAATATGTACGTACGTATGGCTGTCAACGAATCATAAAGATAAAAAAAGTGATGATATACAAAAAACAATTATTCTTTGTTGAAGGATTGAAGGAATATTATAACAGTCTATATATTATTGAATGACTGTAATATGATTTGCATTTCTGTGAAAATTTGTATTACCTATTCCGTACATTATTAATCTATTGATAATCTGCATATATATATAATAAAAACTACATAATTATTAAACTTTTTTAATTAAAAAATTAATCGATATTTAGACCTCACAAAAGAAATAAACTATACATACATATTAAATTGAAAAAAAATGTTTATTTTTCCCATTTTTTAAAATCTATATAATTTATGTCTTTTGTATTTATTTATTTCTTTATGTTTATAAAAATCTTCTAATATATATTCTTATTTAAATCTATATACCACTCTTTAATATTATTATTATTATTATTATTATTTTAATAAAAATAATGTTGGCGTATTTTTTATTTATGAATATATATGATTTTATCATTCACTTACATTTATTTGTTAAAATTTATAACTTACATTAAATTCAAAGTGTTATTATTTATAGCTTTACATTTTTTTGATATATTTTTTGCATTTAAATGACAGCAATCTTTTATATTGTGTATAGATATGTATATAAAAATGTATTGCTTTACATGCACAACAACTCACCTTTATTTAATTTTATTTTTTGTTTTAAAAAATGACATATCTATATATTATATTTTTTGTATTTATTTGTATTTAGGAAAGTATTACGCGTAAAATTATATCATATATTTTTGTGTATGTTACATATATACCCAGATATATTCTTTCTAAACCCAATATAAAGAATATACATACGTATATGTATAATGTAAAACAGAGGGTTATATATTTATTTTATTGAAATATGATATCGTCATTGCTATACGCTAAAATGTACTTTATCTGAAAATAATTTATTATTATAACATGTTTATACTAAATAGAATATATATGTATATACAAAAAAAACTCATACATGAATATATATACGATGTATATATGAACAATGAACATGCAATAAGATAAACTACATGTATATGTTTTTTATGCTATATAGATATATATTATATTGATTATTATATTCATATATATTCATGTATACGGGTTAAACAGAGATTCCCAGGTATGTTATTCCTTCACCTATTTTATGATATCTACATGTAATACCTCGTTTATTTATTTTTATTTTTTTGTATTCTTCTCGCAGTCAGTGTACCTTTATAATAAATAATAATATTAATGCATGTGCGTAATATTGTAATATATACGTTAAAATATGGTCATATAAGACAATTAAATTCCAGTATGTTGTTTATATATACATATATAATGTATAAGCGGATTATTTTTTCTCTTGTTTTACCTTATTATATAAATTTTTTCATTTCTTGATCATGCATATTTATTTATTGTATATATATTTTGAACACGTATCATTATATGTACATATGAAAATTCCTAAATCATTCTTAGCCAGGCATTCATTAATATATTGGTGGTATATTATATAAATATTTAATATAATGGCACGTTAAACGTAAAGTAAAAAAAAATTAGATATTTCCATTATCTATATGGCTATTTCATACATATAGTTCTTATATATATAATAATAGTGTGATCGTTACATAAATATGTATTATAGTTTATAGGCATAGTCATAGATATATTATGAACTAAATAATTTTAATAAATAAATATATATATTGAAAAAGACCACATGTTGGTTAGATTTTATATTGTTTTTATTTATATCGGCATTGGTGGTACGATTATTCGGACATCACAGTAATATGAACTGAACAACAAAATATATATATCATTGAGTAATTAGGGCAAATATCTTTAATCCAATTTGTGTTGAATACTGTTTGAATATTTTACCATATATTCAAGCACGGTTTTATAATGTTTTAGATTTGTTTTTTTTTAAATCTGAATAAATCCTATATACTTTTCGAATAATTACCATTTTGTTTTGCAATTTATCTAAAACTTAATATGTTCATCCAAATGTTTCAATAATTCTAAACATCACCGCCGATCGCCGCCGAACATCGGATTATTTAGTCATCACTGTATTAATATCTCATATATATTATTGATATTATTCAATTTGACACCTTCGACGATATACATTAAAATGTATAAAATTCTTTCATGGCAAAATAGTTGTATATATATATATATATTAACGTACCGCGAAGCAAATCCGACACACAGTTCATATACAGTTTGATAAACAATTTTAGTATTTTAGATATTAATAAAGTTCAATGTTTTCTTATGCTAGGGAGACAATTTGTTGATAAAAATTTTATATGGGTCCCATGAATTTTAATTCATTATAAATACTCAAAGAACTTTTTTATTAAATTTGGAAATTTTTGATTTTAATTACTCCATCCTTAAATTCCCATATTTATTAAATGCAAAATAATTCTATTAATTTTTCTAAATATTTCCATATACATTATCTTCAATTAAAATAATAAATTAACAATTTCTTCAACTAATCATATATTAGTCATATAAGTTTATTTCCGTTTTCTTAAATAGAATTTTTCGTGATGCACGAAAATGCATTATAAATTTATTTTATAAAAAACATGCAATACATTGTTTATTTTTGTATATATGTATAGTGTATTGTTTTCCTATGATGTTATTATTATTATGAACAACAAAAGTATATTTATATTAAACCTATCACCGCATTTCAATAATTTATGATTTCAATACATTCATATAATAAATAATAATAATAATGAATTTTCACTCATAACGGACGATTAGTTTTAGCGTCCGACAAGTGCCTTCTATATTATTGGTTTCATAATTTGTTGTATTTTTGCGGTGTTGGTAATTGGTCGTATCACCAATCATATGCAACTCTTTTGTAAAAATTCAGATTAGAAAATTGCTAAAATTAAGTTAAATAAATAAATAATACAATAGAATAAATCATCTAATAATTGTAATAACATTCAAAATATCAAGGATTAGAATTGCTTCCCGTGGAATGCCGGACCATGTAATGTTGTATTTTTTTTATTGTGTGCGTGAATGGATCGTCTCACCCCTTGAGACTAACAATGTGCCTTATAATCCTTATATCCAACATCCTCAATAGTGTAAGTGAGTATTGTTTTGGTACGTAAAAATTCATTCTTTTTTTTTACCTAATTTCTATAATTCGATGTTTGATTTTTTGCTGGATTGTATAATTTAAAAAACAAAGATATACATATAGCGTATTTTGTTTTGATTCAAATTATGTTTTAAAAATGTTCACATTTATATGTTTCAATTTGGTGACCATTTTATAAGTATCTCGGAAAATCTCTAAATCACATTAATCGCATTTAGTATTATTCTGCACAGTTTTATGCAATCGATTTTTTATTTCAACATGATTGTATTTAAATGGCATTTTACATTTTAATTTTTTTTTTCAGCGCTATAAGCTATCTTAAGAATATTTTTATATAATAGAAATTGTATCCTATATGTATTTGTATTATTTGTGTATAAACATGGATATTAGAAGAAATGTATGATAAACTATACATTTTTAATGAACGAATGGAATAAGTGAATGGTTTGTTAAATGAATGCCTGATATATATACATTTGTATGTATGATTTTAAATTCATATATAAATGAATCTTTATGTGAAAATTTAAAATACATTTGCCATGCTCTCTGTATATACAAATTTCCATTTGTAAAATATCATACATATGTAGAAAATAAAATAAAATATAATAGTAATGATACAAAACAGCGCGTTGTTACTTATTACATTTGAACACATTTCAAGGAATGCAATTCATGTAACCTATATAAATAAAATGAATATTACATGTTACATATATATATATTGCAATATACAGACATTGCACGCAACAATAACATTACAACTCTTTTTCCCCATATTTTTTAGTTTTGTTTTGTCTGATTACGTTTTATATTTATATATACTATACTCGACTATACAATACTTATTTAATATATGTATCTATTTAATCAGTGTTTTACTACACATCTATATATAGTGGTTATATGTATACATATTTTGTTCTATTTTAACATGCATTCCATTTTCTGAACATCTAAACATATTTATAATTATAAAAGTAATAATAGTTTTACAATACCTTACTCGTCATCTGTGAATATGACAATTTTAAATTTATATACAATTTGAAATATCTGTACATATGAAATAAAGAAATAATTTATTTAATATTTAAACATTAAACAAAAAAAAATCACCCATTGGTCACCCATAAGAATTCGAAAGATATACTTATGGTTAGATTCTATCCTCAGAATGATCCATCAATTCTTATATATGTTTAATATTTCACCAATTAAATTACAAAATACAGGTGACAATTAATTGTATTTACCTAATTGTAAACTCATTATAATGTTACGGACTCAAAGCACAATAATGTACAGTATTGTGTAAATCAATTACTGTGTAAACGAATTAACAATATTTCAAAATTTTTTGACCTATATTTTATTTTAAATAATTAATTCAGATGTTCGATTCGCCAGCTTAACATATTTAAACACATTTTGGAAGATTTACATGTTCGGGTAACACTATATGTTTTTGATCGAGGTCTCCTTTGTATGTTGAGGTTATTGGAATATGCTTTCGAATTTTGCCTCAATAATCACCAACCAATTCTCGATGATGAAGGTACAATGATACCTGGCGAGTTGCTACTAGGCGAATACAATATCGTAATGCAATTTATATTATATATATATATTGCAACAAAAAAATATAATTGTGTATATTATATAACTATTTTGACATATTGTTTATAAATATTTGAATGATATTACAACTATATACATATATTAAAATATATACATATGACAGACAAATGTTATAATATTATTTAAAATTATTTCTGCATAGACAAAATCAATAGATTATTATACGGTTTCTTAAACGTACACTTTATATATTTAGAATATATATTTTAGAATATCTATATATTTTAGAATATCTGGTAATTTCAAAAAAATTCAATTCATTGCCAAAAAGAAAAAAGAAATACAACTAGCACGTATACAGAATTTTGAACCATTTGATATCGTAAAAATTTGAGGTTTGGTATATAACGATAGGTATTTTGGGTATTATAATATAATCGAATGTTAGTTATATAAATGCGGTGGAATTATTATTGGAGTCTATATACATTTATATACAAAAGTAAAATAATAGTTATTAAAATCATATTTAGTTAAAATATATATTTAGGGAATTTAACAAAAATTCAAATTGATATAGTTATAGTATATATATAAAATAGATACATTCATATATGTGTTTTATCGAGAAATAAACTTATTTCAAATATTTACATAGATTTCATGTACATGTATGAAATAAATTTTAAGTCAATATTCCACATACTCCTTTTCAATTTAACAATATATTATATATTTCGTATACAGTCTATATTTTTGAATGGGGATATTTATAATGGAATATGCACATAGTAAAATTATATGCAATTTAAATATCTTATATTTATTTAAAAAATATATGTATATATACAAATACACATCAAATACTAAATACATTCTATATATGATTCTATTGATTGTACATAACATATGTTACGTATGTACCTTACCGTTGTGTGTATTTCGAGGCAGACAAATATTTTATTTCATATATATACATTCGTAGATATATACTTTATAATATGAAATCGAAATTAAATATCATGGTGCATTATCAGTATTATATATGTACAAATGTATTGTATATATAGGTACAAATTCTAAAATTACAATTTTTTGTTCTTTTCTCCAGGTTGTAAATGTAACCATTTTAATATAAATAAATTTATAATGACAATACCATATATTCATCTATGTTATATACAGGGATCGGATATATTTATGAATTCTACAACTCATTTCAAATCTTATCGCGCTTCGTTATCAAGTTATTGTGGGATTCAACAATTCTAGACATTTTAGTAATAACAATTCCACAATATTCGTATAACTTGATGAGAGCGAAATTTTGGCTTGCTTAATTGTATACGGCACCGAAGAGGCATACATGCTGTATATTTCTGATATTACTAAGGTATATATTATATATATTTTGTGTTGTTTGTTAAGCTTCTTATATTGTTAAATTTCTTGTGAAAGAAATATGTTGTACATATATACATATACGATCGCATCAATGCATATAGACAATATTAAATTTTCATTAGTTTTTATTCAGATGTAGTAAAATATATATAGTATTATAGATAGATAGATATAATAGACGAATAGGACATAAATATATTTTACTTTCTTTGATGACTATATAAACGTATATTTCTGCTAAAAATATCTATTATATATATATATATGTATTATGTACATATATATTATTATACAGCTTTATTATATTATATTATGTTATTGTATTTTTACAATAGTACGTACAATTGTAAAAAAGCAAAAAACGAAATTGTATTTTATGGTTTCAGCTATTTATGTTTTTTTTTTCATTTAATTTATTTTACTATTTTATTATTTTTCTTCTTATTATATTATTGTCGTTTTCTATATTATAATCATTATTATTAAATAAGCGATTTTGGATTATGAAATTGTATCCATATCTATTTTTTTTTTCATATATATGTATACAAGTGTCTATTTTGCAAAAGGATGATTGAAATAGATTTATTATATTATACATATAGAATAATACGGTTTATAAAGGGTATGAAACAATTTAAAAAAAAAATTAATGAAGATATTTGTTTCAGATATATTACATATATATATATATACTTTAATGGGGGTTATATCATTAATGGTAAAAACAAGTAATATTGATATATTTATTATAAAATAGCAAAAAAACGTTTTCATATATGTTTTCGAGAGTTAAAATATCAAATGTCACCGTATTAAGATTGAATTTCCCGCATTTTAAGTCAATTAGTTAAATGAACGAAAGGTGTTATTAAAAAAAATAAAATAAATATGTACATGGAATGACAATTCAAATTCTTTCACAATATATGAATGTGTAAATTTTTTTTTGTCAATATATTTCAAATGTTAATATATCATAAACACCATACGCGTATCTTGGTTTTGTTCACTCTGTTCAGTGAACCACCTGCTAAAAATATTGATAAATAATTAAGAAAATACAGATTTTAATATTTTTCTTAATTTTTGATGAATAAAATAATATTAAGTGTCCCAAAAAATTTGCAGCGCTGATTATTTATATCATTATATCAGTAAAAAATATAAGAGATAATATTCTTTATATCATATATATAAAGAAATCATATATATAAAGAAACGTCGCATCTTTTATCTATATATACTCTTTCTTTTGTGCATTTTTTTAATCGCACTCCCATAGTGTGCACAATTTTAAATGAACCAAAAAATATTGTTGTTATACATAGTTGTTTAATTGTATATGGCAAATACATTTATATTTTCCGAAAATGCGAGGTATACGAATATACAAATAATACAAATACTATTTTAATTTTCGTTCACTATAAATTGTGCACAATATAATACAAATGCTTGTTTCTTTTTTCTTATATATGCTGTATGGTTGTTTGTATGCTTTATTTTTTATCATTCAAATCTCGCATACTCATATACTGCCTGCTGCGGTGTATATAATCATAGAAAATATATAAATATTTTTTTTTGTGTTTTTTTTTTATTTTTCTCATTTCTATATATGGCATATTGGCATATACCCAGCAAACATTTGGAAGATAAATCGGCGATACGATATCGCGGGGAAGATAAAAAAAAAGTTATTTATATCGCCAATTTATCGTTGTTTTAACAGTTGAGCGATATTGTACGGAAGATAAAAATGCGATACGATGGCGATACGCTTTGACGATAAAAAGAAAATACAGAGCCACATTTATCTTCTATTTCTCTTCCAGCCCATAAAATGACGATAATATATTATTATTTATTGCTTGCCTATCTTCTTGATGATAAATCCGCGATAAATATATCGCCTTTTTGTCTTCCTCGCGATAAGTATGTAAATAATTAAGTATAAAATTAAATTATAACAGTTTAAATGGAACAGCGAATGAATAAAGAAGAAATATTAACAATCTTTAATTTTTATAATTTTCAGGATTGAGCTGTCACAGGATTTCACAGCATTGAACTTCCATTGATATTCCCTTAGAATATTCTAATCTATATATCGCATTAGTATCCCCAATTTATCTTCCTGGCGATATCGCATTTGTATCGCCAATTTATCTTCCTCGCGATATCGTCAATTTATCTTTCAGATGTATCGCGGAAGAATCCCATTCTCTATACGTAGGGAGTAACGTACGCGATAAAAATGCGATATCTTTGGCGATAAATTTATCGCCTAGGCGAATCGTCTGCAGTACTACCAGCGATAAGAAATGTTTGTGGGGATACGAATATACAAATAATACAAATACTATTTTAATTTTCGTTCACTATAAATTGTGAACAATAATACAAATGCTTGTTTCTTTTTTCTTATATATGCTGTATGGTTGTTTGTATGCTTTATTTTTTATCATTCAAATCTCGCATACTCATATACTGCCTGCTGCGGTGTATATAATCATAGAAAATATATAAATATTTTTTTTGTGTTTTTTTTTTATTTTTCTCATTTCTATATATGGCATGAATAAAAAATAGATATTATTTACTATATAAAATTATATGCGATATTTTTTCATTCTTTCGCAAATGCTTGTTATGCGTACTTCATTATTTTTCCAAACATTGTTCAATTAAATAATTTCAATTTCAATTTCAATACACATTTAAATAAATTCCGCAACTTTATAATTTGATAATTGTTTGATTCCATATTCTTTAATATAGTTTCCTGTTTTTTTTTCACATTTAATTGTAATATGAATTTTTATGAATGTAATTCAAATGATGGATGCATTATTGAACAGTTTTTAAAAACGCCTTTTTCAAGGCGAACTGTTGAAATAAAAAATATATTGGTTAAACTCGAAAGGCCACAACCGGATTTGCAAAATTTAACGAAACAATGCAAAACTCAAGGCAGAGAAGTCACTCGTCGATTTCCTGTGTCGATTTATCAAAAACATGAATGGATAACTGGTTGCAATAAGTTGAATAAAATTTTTTGTTGGCCATGTTTATTTTTTTTGCCAAATCGTGACACCATTTGGTTGAATCCTGGTTATTCAGATTTAAATCATTTAAGTGCAGCAGTTTTTAATCATGAAAAAACCATGAGTCATTTAACTGCTGTACTAGATATGAAAACTTTTGGTGATGTTCGGATTGATTTAATGTTGGATTCACAACTCAAACATTCCGTAACTACTCATAATGAAAATGTTACAAAAAATCGCTTGGTATTGAGAAGATTAATTGATATGACATGCTTCCTTGGTATGCAAGAATTGTCTTTTAGGGGGCATGATGAGACTGCTGATTCGGTGAATAGAGGAAATTTCATAGAAATGATGAATGTTTTAGCCAAATATGATTCAATTCTGTCGCAACATTTAAATAATGCTGGTCAGTTTCGTGGAACCTCACCAATCATTCAAAATGATTTAATTGAATCCATTGCAAAATTAATAAATCCAAAATATGTGATTTATTGCTAACTCTGTATTACAGAGTTACATATTATTCCAGGTGGTTGTCCCCCCCCCCCCACCCCCAAGGTGTTTAGTAGTTTTTTTTGTTCTTTACCAGTTTTTAAAGTGAACAAGTACCCTTGGAGGTCCAGATCCGCCACTGATAAACACATAAGAATTTGCATTCATCAATTTGCATTCAAGAATTTGCAGGGATTTGCATTCATCGTTTTTGAATATTAAAAATGAAATTTAATAAAACTTAATAATAATTAAAACCTATAATAATTTATAATTTGAATATAATTTAGTATGTATAATATATTATTTTAAAAATTATTTTAAAAAAACCAAAAACGATCAATTGCAGCCACCCCTATAATATATGCAATTAATTCTCTTTTTACGTCATAGATACGTTACGCGAAAAAAATAATATATAAAGTGCATGTAAAAGTAGGAAATTGGTGCCATATCCCAAGATGTTTTTCTTAAAAATTGGTAATCTAACCAAATCAAGTAACAAACATTCAAATTAAAATGAAAATATTACAATAAAAATTAATTATTATATATTTCCTTGATGATTTCAAAACTTTGTATTATTTTAAAACAATAAAAAAATATTGTTAGTTTATGTGAAGGTTAAACGAGAAAATAATATACAATTTTTGCTATTTTTTCTGTGTTTAGGTTTTTCTTATTATCTTATTAAACAAATGTATATAAATGTAATATCATATTATTTTGTGCAATGTGGAAATTTATAATTATTTTTATAATTTAATATACCTGCACTGCAGTTCTATATATATAAATATATCCACCTTAAAAAGTTATATGCACAAAAAAATCAGAACATTTTTACTTGTCATATTTAAAAAAAAAAATTACCTTATACATTGTAATGTATTTATGTATAAACCTCCTATATATAAGGATAAAAGTTCAGAAAAGGATAAAAACCTTTATAAATGAAATCTAATGTAAAAAAATACTAAAACTAAAAAAAAATAAATCGTCTTGAAATACAATCTCGAAAAAATTAATGTGAATATTTATTTTACTTACTATATATAGAATGGTAAAAATAAAAATAAAAATTACACATAAAACGTTTACTTATATAGTAATTATAATAATTATTCTTTTGTGTAATGAAAAAAAAAAGAAAGCTTTAAAATAAAATTCATTTAAATATATGTATATATATATATATATATATATGTTGCTATGTGTTGTAATTTAAATATACCATCGATATAGAATAAAATAAGAAAAACACACACACAGGAGCTATAGTTGTGATTTATTATATCATATATATCTACCTTCTCTGAATACGATACCATGCAAGAATGTGTTTTATATGAATAAATGTAAGGATTTTGATGCAATATGGGTTTTAAAATAAAATGAAAAATATATTTATACTTAAATATTATATGGATAAAAAAATGTTTAAATGAACATTTTCCAAAGGAAAATGAAAATTTTATTCTCTTTTTATATGTATATATATTTTGATAACTGTTTTTTTAGCATGTAAGTTATGTCTTTCTCCTCTATTAAAAGAAAAAAAGAAAGAAAAATTTATGTTGGATGCAATAATTAAAAAATAGAAATAAAATATGTACATAGAAAAAAAATACCCATATAAAATATCACTTTGAATTGAGTTTTTTTTTATTTCGTTTTTCTCTATATTTAAATATGAATAATAAAATTATGTGAATTTATTCATTTTGTATTACTATATGGTATATATTGAAGTAAATTAAAATTTATTATACACCTGGAACTTTATTATATTTTATTAACTATGCATATTGCAGAGTATAGAAACTATAGCATAAGTGATATTGTCTTTTTCCTTGGTTAGGAAAGATGAAGTTTTTTTATGAACTTAATTTTTGTAAAATAAAGGTTTTTTCCAAGATTAAGAACGGAAAACTATAATATTCCAATTAATATTCCAATTAATTTGGTAAAAGAAAATTGAAAAAATATTTTCAATATAAAATCTTAATTGAATTTTATAAAGTCGATATAAAAATCAAATACTAACATTCACAATCACTATATTCTATATTCTATATTCTGTTACACGTTTTTATTTTCATGTACACAGTACGCTAGATAAATAACCTAACTTATCATTTAAATATTAAAACACATTGTATATAACTATTGAATGCTGGTAGCATTATAAATCATTACATTTTCTAATAAATCAGAAAATTAATATCACACAATTTCAAGCAAACGGTTTCAAGCCAACTATGCAATAATATTAATGGCAATATATTTTGCGGTTGTGTTAAAAACGCAATTGAATAAATTAAAAATGCTAATGTTTGAGTAAAGCTTAGAAAAAATGTATTAAAACGTGTAAATTGTTTGTTTTGTTAGTGATTTAATTTGTTAGTGACTAGATTTTTTAGATTTTAATTGGTCGTGATTTAAATGATGATCCAAGTTCTGGACGTCCAGAAAATGCAATTGATTCAGAAGTTAAATTACATGAAATAATTAGTTGTGCTTGAAATGTGACTGTGAAAATTCTGGCATAAGAATTCAATTAGTTTTCGATCGTTTAAACACATTTTTTGCCACAAGAAAAAAAATTAAACAATTTTTCCCATCGATCATCACTTGCTATGAAAAGAGCGTTTTAAGAAGTATTCTACGATCATGCCCTAAAGAGCATTTGGAAAACCAAGTATATAATTTCTATGAATGCGTTAGTTAACTATTATAACCTACATTTTGAACAAAACAAAACAATAATATAATCTGTGTATCTGAAAGAAGTTCGGTTCTTTATTTAACATAACGTGTATGTAATATACATTATATATACCAGAAAAAGAAAATTTAAATATTATTTATTACGAACATTAAAGTAAAATATTTAAAAAATTCACTCTATTGTATAGAAATTTGAAAGAATATAGAATTTCAGTAAATTATTTTTTTTTATTTTATTTTTATTGAGATTTATACAAAATTTTAAGCTTTTCCTTTGCTGGAAAAAAATAAATATATTTTATATATTTATGTTAATTGTTTTTTTTTATTACAAATTTATATCAGAATATTTTTATGTATGCATTTGCAAGTTTTGTATAAATGCAATATACAAATGAAAAATTTTTTCATAATAAACATAAAATTTACTCAAAAAAAAAAAATACAGGATTTTATAAATAAGATATATCAGAATTGTAAAATATTTTGAAAAGAAATCTGTATGTATACAATCTAAAAATAATACAAAATAAAAATTCAATTTAAAATGAAATTATATTTATCGAAGTATAAAAAGTTTTTTTTCTTTATTTATTGATTGATTAAAAATATGTAATTTGCAAAAAAAATATTAAATTGTATTTATTTTAAAATAAAAAAAAACAGATTCTCTTATTCCAATTTTTTTGCGTGCGTGTTTTAATTCACAAATAACCTATCGGCATTTGTCATCATTTTATATGAAACACCGGAAAACATGCTACTCGATTACACGCACCAGGTTGTGTTTTCTATACTCGTATACATATGCATATTCATATTATTAATGCATTCAACCTGATTTGCATTTCAATATGCATATACATAAATGTATATAGAGGTATAAGATAATTTGTATATTTTTCATTTATATATATTTAGTATTTACATATTGTAACATGTAATTATAAATACAATAATAATGCTCTAATTTATGTATTTATTATTTGCATATATATATATATACAGTGTTTACAGATTGAATTGAAACATATTAAAAGTATATATTAAATTTAACTTATAAATTTTTTTTTGGTTTTATCTTAATTCTTCTGGGTCTTAAAATAATTATATATCAAATAAACAAAAATATTTAATTCTGTTGCATAATCACATTTTAAATATAATCAAAAATATCGATTGTAAGCTTTTAAAAAGCAATGACATTTTTTTTTTCTTTTAAGCAAACTGTCTGAATCATATAAATTAAAAGTTCTTATTCGTTTAGCCTTAGATATATATAGAACATTAACCAACACCCTTTAAATATATACCTAAACCAAGACCAAATATAACTATATCGTGAATTAATATCACAAAATTATTTAATCGTCTATTTGTATCAAACATGTACTTATATTTATTGCGGTTTTTTTTCTCGAAACTTGAATTTTATCTAACATAAATTAATGTATTTTACGCATAACCATCAGAAAAAAATATCCAATATATCTTGATTCTTTTATATTTATATATATATATATGCATTAAAGTATAAGAGCAAATGATAATGAACCATATATACCTATATATAAAGTTTAATTTATGTATATTAATTTTTATATGTATATAAGTAGTATTCCATTTAAATATACATTTAATGTTTAATTCTGTATCATTCAATATATGATAAAATAAATATATTTATACATATAATATGAAAAAGAAATAAATAAATATATATAAATAACATTTTATCTATCCACAGTTTATTTAATTTATGTCTTATTATCATAGAATAATCTATCTATACATAATAATACGTATAATAATAATGTATTTATATAGAAATGCAATTGAAATGAAATGCGTTCTCATATATAAACAAATTATGTATATACACTTTACATACCTGCAGTCAGTAGCTAATGAAAGTAATAAATTTTCATTCATTTTATATTTATATTATGTATCTATATATGTTTACGTGCTTTGATGTTGTTTGTTATTTTATAACTATTAATAATTCTTATATGCATATAATCAATGTTCTAATTTACAAAAAATATATATCATTTTTTTTTATAACATATTCATTAATATTTTAAAATATTAAATTGACGAAATCTCTTTCAGTTAATTATAGATTTCTTTCTTAATATGTAAATATAAATCGTAAATGGCAATACAATTTAAAAATCTAATAATAAAGAGACGATCTAAATTGTCAATCGGTTTGTATTCTAGCGAAATGTCTATTGTTAATAAGTATAAGTTGTAGAAAACTATAGATTTTGAGCTTTTCTCAAAATGAATACTATATCTAAAGATTTAAATTCAAATTGTCTGCTAAATATAAACGCAACTACTTCTTAGCAAATCGCACATACCTATTCGAATTTACATGTTTGATATCCCTGCTCTTCTGCACAGAACCAATTATTTTTTAAGATTTTTTTCACCATATTTTCCATTATTCGTGCATTATGAATAATACAACATTTTGTCCGCTCATCCTATATTGTCTATATTTTAATATATTCACAATCATTGTTAAATATAAAGAAATATTATTGTTAAATGAATGAAACAGTACCATAAAGAACCTTTCTTTTTGTTATTTATTGTTATTATGGACAATTCAATTTTATAAATGCATGTCATGACATATGTTCGGTTTTAATTTTCATATTTGGTTACCTCTACTTATATATTAAATGTATAATTTGTAAGTCATTTAAACACTTATATTATATACTGCATATAGTATTGTAAAGTAACTAATTAAAATTAAAGTTGCATTAAATAAATTTTAATGATAATTTAAAATATTTTTGGTAGGGGATTATTTTTTTTTTATTTTACAAAACAAAAATTCTATCTTTATTTTTTTTCTATATCATGTAGAACGTTTATATTATTTTTTTTAATTTAGTATAAATTTATTTCTAATCATAATTGCAATGGCGATTCAATCATTGAATTGATTAAAAGGTTGTAATAGAATTTCCTTCGAAAAATTGAACAGAAATTTATTGAGAAAATAAAACGGAGTCGTAACGAGTTACGAAATGTATGCATACTGTTCATACAGTATTTCGTTTTGGAAAATTATATAAAAGTTCTTCTAGAAAAATGATATGTAGAATTTCTTCTGAAAACTATTGAAAATATCCATGGAAAGAATTAATAAATGATTTCTTAATGACTCATTGATATACAAATAAATTGAGATTAAAACCGGACATGATGCAAAACGATTTATATATAAATGAAGCTTTTAAAAAAAATATTAAAATAATAATATATTATCTTTCGTTTTTTAGCTGCTATTGTTTTACATTTAAAAACGTTTAAAAATGTTCCAAAGTTTTCGTTTGTTTACAATAACATTTTAATTAAACATTTACATTCAGATTATAAATATATTTTTAAACAAAATTGATATGTTATTATTTATTTACAAAAACATTTTTAAATGATATTTTAATCATAATGAGAATTTAAAAAAAATGTCATATTGATTGGTAATATTAATGTATGATGTGATACGGTAATGGAAAATTCAATTTTTTTTTGTAATTACATACTAAAAAACAAAAAAAAATGTATCAGAAAAATGTCGGTATTTATGTAATTTAAATTATAATAAATCAGGGGTTTGTTTCAATAACAAAATTAAAAAAATAAGAACTATAAAATTATCAATCATATAAAAATAAACAAAACCTTAGTTTTCCATTTTCTTCTTTTAAGAACATCCTCTCAATTTATACTTTTTCTAATCTAAAAATTATTTTTAACTTAGAACAATAATTGGGACAATTTAATTTATAACAATGAATGACAAACTTCTACTTTTTATCCATAGGTATAGACATTCCCTATATCAGAATCCCTGTACTCTCATCAAAATAATTAAAAAGTAAATTATAAAAAAAAATACATCAATCATTTACCAGTTAAGTACCAAACCACGCATTATAATATAATTAAAATTAATGTATTATGTATATAAAATTACCATAATAAATAAAAATAAATACATATTCTAAAAAATTTGAGAATATAAAGATATATCAAAATGAATGTTGAAAAAAAAATGAATGAATAAATAAATAAAAAAATAATAACTTAATGAATAATTAAATTATACAAAAATGAAAATGAATTAGGTAAATTTTTATCATTAGCTCTATATCTGTGTATGTATATTATTATTATATATAGCGGTTAGACATGAAATCTTACCACCACAAATTCAAGGTATATGCCATTTTACGTTTAAGCTAGCTTGTATACCAAACGGACATTAAATAAAAAAATATGTATTCACATTTTTTTTTTTGCTTCAATGTTATTTATTTATTTATACATTTTCTTGTCATTGGGTAATTTTTTTTTTATTTTTAAATTTTGATTAGTATCCTTTTAGGCTAGTACTAAAACTGCCTATATAATAATTTATAAAATTTCTATATTAACGTTTTGTGTGCATATTAACGATGTTGCCAAATGCGATTTTTTGTCTATACATAAATATTTTCCCAAAAATATTTCAATGATTATTGTATAATATTATTTAAAGCTTATTGCAAACATTTTTATTCGAGTTTTTTTTATAAAATATCCGTTTTATCGGATATTAGTTCTATTCATTTATTTAAACATTTTTACTATATACTTTGTTGTGTGTAAAATCCTGAGATATTTGTTTATATTTATTCGCATTTAGTTAAAATATAACAAACAATAAACAATTCATTATTTTCATTATTTATAAATGACAATAATGCATAAAATATTTTTATTATTATTATTATTATTATAATTAATATAGACAATTTCCATTGTTCGTTGTGTTCTTTTGTTTATGGAGAAAAAAAAATCCATTACATTTTCTTTAATTAGTATGGTTATTTTATAATGTGTATACATATTTTATATGCTGTATATAAACACGTATATTTATTGAATTTTATAGAAACAATAGAATACTATTAACATGATTTAAAGGGTCACTATTTTTCGTATATCTATAGAGAATTTCCTGTTCCAAAATCTTATTTCTTAATAGTATAAATTAACGTAAGTATTCAACATGATTCACGGATTAATCATATAAAGGTTTTGTTTACTTATAAATTTCAAGTTAAAAATACAGATGTTTATTGAATTTGATTAAAATCTTCAATATAAAAACTCATGAATATCTATATGCTATCCGTTATGCTTGCATTGACAAATACAATTTTGAAGAATATAATTTTGGATTTTATTTTAATTGATTATTATACTAATCATAATTATATAATTTAAATTCAATGGTTTTTATATTAAATCATTTATTAAACATACGCGTTAATTTACTGCACAAATAAATTAGTTTAAGGGTAAATCTCAACAAAAGCAAATTCTTATTATACATAAGCCAATTAAATAATTTAAAAAAAAATGAAATTTTCTATATGAGTAATTTATTGTTTTGTATGCATATGTATATTTTAAATAATAATGTGTAAAAGAATTTTGTTTTTAATACCTTTATGCGAGCATATACCTGTATGTGTGCATATATAAATCATTTAATTCTATATATAGATCTCTATATATCAACTGAACCTTTTAACTTATTAAAACGTGATAAATCGTTAGATGAATAATTGTATTGCTGCGGGATTGCTCTTAATTAGAATTATTTTTTTTAAATGCATGTGATAAACATTTTATTATATATGGTTCATATATGCATAGACTATATATATATATTATATAGTAATAGTACGTGTAGAGAAGCTAAACAATTAGGTATTTTAATTGAAAAAAAATCTGTATAATATATGCGAATGCTAATTGCGATTAATTTATACTTTTATTTCAGAAATTCATTATGCAATTCTTTATATCGCATTTATTATAATTATTCTTGTTCAAAAATAAAATATAAAACAATTAAATGAAATCGTATTATCGCATAATTGCTGAGTTTATTCTACATATTTATTCTACATACGATTAAAAGTAGTATATAATTTGCTTCTTTAAATTTAATTACATATATGTAAATTAAATAATATTTTAATAAAGTTTGGGTGGTTCTACTAACACACATCACATAATTCATTAATTTTTAATCGAAAAATTATATTACATTAATTTAATAATTAAAAATCATTTTATATTGTGCATCTATAACCTTTATAGACATATTTTGTTTATGATAATAAATAAATAAAATGTACTTTTTAGAAATTTTTCATATAAGAAATTATATAATATAAATTATACCATAATTTAGTGTGGATAATAAAGCATTTCTTTATATGTACAAAAAAAAACAATTAATTGCATATACCAAAAAAACGCTCCTGATGTACTTCATTGTTTATTTTATTTTTTTCCTTATTGTTATCTTTAATGGATTATTATAAAGTTATAAGATGAGATAAAAAATCTATATAAATATAAACGACTGTTGTGTATAATTTAAAAATAAGCTTTATCTTGTTATTTATTTTTTTTTTGAATGATTTCGAAAAAAAAACATTAATTATAGTATGTTTATAATCACAGTGATGCGATAAAAATTATTAAAAAAAATCACATTACAAAGAGTATGTTTGTTGTATAAAAACATTATACGTACGCCCTCCTTCCCATATCATATCATCGCGCTATATATACACAAAACAAAATATTCTTATCTATAAGAAAGATGTTAAAAATGATAGCAAAAAAATAAAAAATAAAGAAAATTTATTTATGTTTGTTGATATTTATACAAAAAAAAAATGTTGTTTTGTAATTTTCTTTATGTTCATAAAAATAGAATCAAGAAAAGCTATATCAAGCTATATACTATAATATAAAAACCAACCCGCTTTTATATTATTCTTATAAAAATGTATATTATTTCATGTAATATTTATAAATACTATTCTGTTGTTATAAATATCTATATATACTATTTTTGCGGCTTTGTGTATTTCTAATGTATTCTTTATATATATATATTCGGTTTTGTACGACAAATAATATTATTATTATTATTACATGGATAAATGGATAAAGGCTAAAAATTTTGCTAATAACATTATTATTATTATTATTATTTTCATTATCATTATTATGTGTATATACAGACATATTATTTTCTATATAGTATCGTATCTATATCAGTATATATCCATATTTACAATTTCTTGTAAGATATTCTAGATATATATACAATTAATTTCATATATATAAAGTTTATATTATTGTTTTTACATAGTTATTTCTTTTGATGACATTCCCTATTTTCATCAACAACATTTGACTTTTGACATGTTCCCATAGTTTTTTATTACATATAATATGCGAATGTATACATTACATATAATATAATTGTATTATTTTGTATTCATTCGTATATAATACCATAATACATAAAATTTCTTGAGATCACAATATAATATGTATATTTTTATTTTATTTTTCTTTTTTATTAATTATATTACATTTATTATTTTATAAAAAAACTATATATACGAGAGTCGAGTATATATAGAACTAAAAATATTTACAATATTTGTTGTTATTTATATATAAATAGATATATATTTCGATAATTATATGGTTGTGGTTTTAATGTTCAAACGGTAAACAATTATGTAATATTTTACCTTATACAATTTTTCTTTATACAAATATATACGCGCTTAATTGTGCACAAAGATTTTCTTTATAATAATTAAAGAATTTCATTGCAATTCAGTTATTTTAATTTGTTTTAATATATTTTACTTACTATATATAAAATATACGCGTCGTTTTATTATAATCATTAATTTTATTATAATATATATGTGTGTAATCGTTCATATATATATATATATAAATGCTTATGTTAGCTTATGTTAGCTATATATATTCAGATATGATCACAATGCATAAAACCATTTATATATTGTTTCAATAAACCATTCTCATAAATATACAAACAATTTTCATAATTTAATTTCTTATATATCTTATATGCGATGCCGATGGTATATAAGCAAATTATAATTTAATGTCATTAAATTTTCTATATTATATGTACGCATTTATATATGTATAATATACGATATACGATGTCGGTATGCACATTAAAAATTAATATACAAATAAATCTAAAAAAAGTGAATAAATAGAAAAAAATAATAATAATTCTTAATTAAAAATAATGTATTTTCGTCATTCTTGTCATTATGTATAATTCTTAGAAAAATGCAATTAAAGTTACAAATTCTCTATGTTTTTTATTCGAATAATGAACATATATATAATCGTATATGAAAACATTTTTTGTTATTCATATAGTCATCATATATAAGAGCTATAAATTTAAAATATAAAATGTTGTATTTATAAATTCATTATTATATATTATACTTAGGCATTCAATTCATATTACACTTTGTTTTTTTTTTGCTTGTTTTTTAACATTCATATACATCATAAAAACTACGTATATATGAAATGAATAAAGTTAAGAAAATTTTCTATTCTTAAATATATATATGTATATATTAAATGATGAACCACTGGAAGAAGAAATGCACTTTAATTTGAATTGTACATATACTTTTATACTGTTTAGTTCATGCATTTATGCATTTATAAAATGTGTCATATTATATCAATACTGTTGTATAGTTATTTTATCTTTTAAATTTTTTTGTTAATATGATTGAGTACATCTGTTATATATATGCATCGTCTTTTTCCATATACTGTGTGTATGATGATGAACATTTTATGTTGCATAAGATTGACACATCTTTTTATTACATCTTAATAGTTTTAGTCATATTTCAAAATTTAATCATACATAACAATTATCCGCATAATATTTTAACCATTTCTTTATATACGATGTTTAGTTTACAAAATTTTATTAGATATGGATCCTGTGCGTTTTGATGTATTTTGTAGGCTAAATTGATTACAAAGATGCGATTTTTTGTGTATAAAATGAAATATAATTTTGATTGTACACTGATTATTTGTGTTAGTTTCTGATAGCAGCTAACGGACATATATTAAACATGATTTAAAGAGCAAATCAATATACTTTATATATTAATTATTGTGCACTTGTGTGTAGCAATCTAACAGATTCATATAACTACTACTGAGGTTGTCCGTATCACTACGTATGTTTATGCTAGTGTTTTTGTTTAAACTTATATGAATCATCTCTAATACATTTCTTTTTTTGTATGTAGTTTCACTATCAATTATGGTGGTATTGTTAAAATCCAAATTATGTCCACATGTAAACTTATGTGTACTAAGTGCTGTTTTTTCTTTTTTATCAATATTAATCATTTTGCAATCATATTTATGTTGTTTTATTCTATTTTTTATATACTGTTTCGTTTGTCCTATATAACAACTTTCACAATCTAAACAGTTAATTTTATATATTACATTTGATTTTTGATCATATGGTATTTTATCTTTCAGTTTCGAGAATATACTATTAATTTGTATTGTATTATAAAATGCAATATTGCATTGTTTTTCCATTCTAATCAAATTTTTAATTTTATTTGATATTTCTGAAATAAATGGAAATTTGCAATATATCAGTTTTTCTTTTCGATCATTAATGTTTTTGTTGTTCATGTTGTAATTATTTATCACTTTGTTGACTATGTACTTGGGATAATTATTATCTGTTAATATACATTTAATTTTTGTTACATTTTCTTGTATGAATTTTGTGCTACACACATTATAAATTTTGTTTATTAGCATAGTTATATTATTCGTTTTCTGTTTCAACGGATGGTTTGAATTAAAGTTTAAAATTCTGCCAGAATTAGTAGGTTTATTATACCAATCAGTATCAATGTGTCCATCATCATTACGAATTAACATAACATCAAGGAATGGTATTTTTTTATTCATTTCCATTTCGATGGTAAATTGAATGTTTTTATGGAAATTATTAAATTTAGTCAACATGTATTTTACTCTGTCACCCGGTATTGCAAGTATTATGTCATCGACATATACCTTACAAATCGGTACCTCAAATTTCAGATCTTGTAGTGTTGACTCCATAAGATAATTCATTACCAAACCCGCGATAGATGGACTAGCCGGATTACCCATAGCTGTTCCATCAAGTTGTTTGTAGAACTTTCCCGCAAATTGAAAATAGCTCGAGTTGAACAGAAAATTAATCATTTCAATAAACAAATCTAGTGAAATAAGAGTGTAACATTTAATAAATACCCATTGTTTTTTGATTATCTGTATCACTAATTCCCTAGGTATACTTGGATATAATGATATTACATCTAGTGAGATGAGTACATATTCCGGTGGTACCTTTATTCTATTCACCAATTCTACTATTTCTTTTGAATTTTTTATGTTGTAATGGCTAATTGTAGCGAATTTCGACAGAATTGTATGTATCAAAGTTGCTATATTGTATGATGGTGAGTTGACACATGACACAACCGGTCGGTAACTTACCTCTTGTTTGTGTGTTTTTCTCAAACAATATAGTTTCGGAGCTACTGGGTTGTGTTTTATCATTTGTTTTTTATTCCCTTCTGTGATAATGTGATTGTTATATAATTTGTATATTAATTTATTTCCTAATACATTAATTTTGTTTGTAGGATCTGTCTGAAGTAGCATATAAATTTTATCATTGTGTAACATGTTCTCAACATATTCCACATATTCATTTTTATATATGATAACAGAAGAATTACCTTTGTCCGACCTTGTTATCAATATTTCTTTGTTGTCTCTTAGGAATCTTATTGTATTGTTATAATCCGACTTTAATAGATTATATGTGTTCCCCTGTTGTTTTTTCTTTGTGTAATAGTTCGTGATAATATTGATAGCCTTATTCCGTAGTATTTCCTTTTTATCTTTTTCTAAGTTATGGTTTTGTATTATATATTCAATGTCAGTGATAATTTTGGGTATCGGCACCTCTTTGACATTGGTAATCGGAATACCTACTTTAGGTCCTCCTCCAATAATTCTTTTTGCGTAATCTGGCAGTAGGACTTTTGTATAGTTTACTATAAATTTATCTACAATATTCATGTTGGTATTGCTATGTTTATTTTCCAATGCTTTGATTTTTTCCCTGTTGCTTAATTTTATTTTATCAAACTCTATGGTGTATGCTTTTTTATTGATGTTTTTAAACTTAGCGCATATATTCACCGGTAGTATGGAATGTATTTGGTTATTTATGTCTTTTAAATCTTTTTCCATTTCTTTGATCTTCCAATATGTTATTTTAATTTCTATGTTTAAAGTGGATTTCCTTAATCTGTGTAATATCTTGTCCACCTCTTTTTTGTAAGGATGTTCTTCAAGTTGGAGAGTGTATAAATGATTGATGTTGTTTATAATGTGCTTCGGTATCATATTTTTTGATCTACATTGTATAAGGAAGATCCGTCGATTCCGATATGACGCTAGTTGTTTTTTTATTTTCATACATTGTTTTAACAACTGGACCGTCGTATTATTATAATTTTTGTTGATGTCATTAAAGAACCCCATAGCTTTTCTATATATTAATAGGTTTAGTATAGCGCCCTTGATGTTGAATGTTATATAGCTTCTTTTCTACTAAGCTTTTTTGAGTACAATACACCAAAAACATCAAATATCTCTTTTTTTCATCGAATGCTACAATGGTGTGTTGAATTTTTATTCTTTTTTACTACAACAAAACGACACTGTCACCACAACGTTGTGCAAAATATAATGGTATTCTACACAATGAATATTTATGGTGTAGATACGATTTGGGATTGAGGTTGCTTGTTTGTAATTTCGTAATATTGAGCATTTGTATATATGTATTTGCATATATTATCAATTTTTGGTCTCTGTCGAATATAATAAAAATATATAATTTCTTTCGCATTTGTGCTGCGAGTATTTAAATATATATATTGAGAAAATACACCAAATGTAAAAATGTAATCTTTTCGTATCTCACTACAATAGAAATATATCGTAAAACTTCATACACTTTTATATTTTTAAATTGTGTAGCCTACACTAAAAAGCGTAGTAGAAAAGAAGCTATTAATGTATTATATTAATTTATGGGTATTTGGGCAATGATTTTTAATAATAAATTAATTCTTATTTAATTAATCGTTAACGTTTCGTTTTATATTTAAAACTTCATCAGAACTGTAATAACATAAATTATAATAAATAAAATCAATAACGTTAACGATTAATTAACGATTAATCAATAATTAATCAATCGTTAACGATTAATCAATAACGTTAACGATAACGTTAACTATTAACGATCAATTAAATAAGAATTAATTTATTATTAAAAATCATTGCCCAAATACCCATAAATTAATATAATACATTATAACATTCAACATCAAGGGCGCTATACTAAACCTATTTATATAAGAAATCTTAAGAAAGTTAAAGATTTTATTCTTGAATCTGCAACCATATAATTTCATTTTTAATATTTTTAATGTATTCCATACTCCAGTAATAGTGATGAAATTGTTCATTGCACCTATAGATGATTTTTTTACACGATGAACTGATTGTTATATTGCGACATTTTCTCACGAATAAACATTGTGTTTAAATCATTGATTTTTCCCATTGTTTTTACAAATTTTACACAAATATATATGGGTCTATATAGACAAATTTTGATCAAATGCGAAAACTTGGTCTATCATCTTAATACAATTATTCACTTGCTTATTGTTTACAAACCTTTCCATGTTTACAATATTTATTCACTTGGCAAGTAGACGATTCGATTTATAAATGATCATAATTTCCATTTAACAATTTCAATTGAGAAAAAAAAACAACTACCGCAACAAAATACACAATATAGCTGATAGACCACTTTTTATTCAAACACATGGTATATACGTATCTTTTATTGTGTATAAAAATATATATATCCGATCGATGCGTTCACTCAATCATATATTTATTTATTAAATGCACACCTTTATAAATATATTTATTTCATTTACTATGTATTATTGTATTGTATCAACATTTTGAAGAATTTTTTTTTTTTAAATTATGTAGTGTTTTAATTTAATTTCGATTTTTTTTTTATTTTTATTATTGAAGTGTCGCGTAAAAATATTTAATGTTTAATGCTAACCCAATTGGGTGATTGAATTAATTGTCAATATATTATCCACACCAGAATTTGTTTTTTTAAGAACTATATAAGAAGGTATGTATTGCATTTGATTTGTAACAAATAAGAATTGAATATATAATTTTCTTTAAATATACACAAAAACGTTTGTACCGTACGGTTTAATTGAAATAATTTTGATATATCATTCAAAGTGTGTTTTGTTTTTTGTTGGTAAAATGCGACTTATAAAATTGATATTATTTTATCTCGTAATATACATATAACAACAACAACAAACAAATAACATTGTAACTTGATCTACATACAACAAACGAATAGAATATGCGAATAAATGAATGTATGAATTCATGGACGAATGTATGTATGATATGACAAAACAGGCAAAAAGTAAATAAAAAGAAAACATTATTATTCAAACCTAATTTTCTTTTTTTTAACATCTCGCATCTTCTTTTAAACGACCCATTTTCACACCTTTTTTATATATGTTTTATAGGCTCTTTGGATATATTATTATTATTATTATTATTATAGAAATCTTTTTCAGATGCAAAGCTACAAAAGTGAATATATCCGAATTTCTAATGTATATAGAAAAAATGTATCCTTATAAATCCGTGATGTACTCTATATAATATTAGAATGAAGATGTATGAATATATTTAAGATCTAATGCAGAATTTTATGTGTTTTTTTTCTTTTACGTATATAGAATACACTCAAAAGTATTGTTATGTATATGCATAAGGGATCCTTTTTTGCCGGTTTCCTTGATATTCATGTATATAGAATTTGAATACATACACAAAACACCTATTCTTAAACTTAAGTGTATATAGCAATAACTTATCTTAGATAAAGAAGTATATATTATGATATTATGAATATCCGAGTATATATATATAGTATAGATATCAGATGATGAATATACGAGTATATATATATATTTTTCTTATCCAACCGTTATATTATAGTATTTACTATTATAACCATTTTTACATATATATTTATTTATATATCTATTCTCTTGTCTGACAAACTAATTTGAATTCACAAAACATTTTTTTTCCTGTAGGGATTGGTTTGTTTGTTTAGTTTTTTTTCGCCCTTACATACTTTGAAAAAAGATTCTTTTTTTCTTTAATGAATTTTGGTTTTTATTTTCTTATGTGTAGGCACTTCTTATTTTATTTTATTTATTTTTTTTTGGAAAAGTGTAAGAAAATAGAGTGTGTTACGACGTCGATGATCATTATATGTATAAGAGTTTATGTACGTATGTATGGCAAGGATAAATAATTATTTGGGAAATGTATATGAATAAAAATATATATATGGAAACAAAATTAGGATGTTGAAAAAAAATAATACGATATTGTTGGGAACGAATAATTCCTACACGTTATTTATATTTTATATATACTTGTTAGACAGGTATATATGAGCAAGTGCATATATTATATAAAGTGTAGGTACATAAAAATTAAATTAATTTTATATAACGATGGAAATTAAAAATGTTCTTCAAGTTTTCTTTAGATTTTCTTCATTTTGATTTTATTAAATATAATTCTATTTTTTAAATTCATATAATAATGTAAAGCTTATTCGAAACATTTTTATACAAATTTATAGTACCTGCGTTTTTTTTCTTCATTTTTCGTGCCATTCTTATATCTATTTTATTTTTTTTTGTACCTCTTTCGTTTACTTGAAAAGGATACCACCTCTGCTGTATATAAAAAACTTTTCGAGTATTATAAAGGAAAAACATATATAGTAAATAGCATTTTCTTTTTTTTTTAATATTTTATATTACATCTCGCATATACACTTTACGCTATAATCAATGACGGTACTAATTGATGTTGCAATTGCACCAACAAATTAGTGTCTCAACGATGACAATTTCTTCACAAAATTTCTTCACAAAAAAAAAAACAGATTTTCATTTTGAAAATATATCATAATTTCGTATATAGAAAATCAAGCAGAATTACCGTTACGCACCCAACATAATTATCTTTAAAAAATTCAACAGAGTTTCCGGAAATTAGTATTATAGGATTTCTTTGCGGTTTTGTTTGTATAGATATTTGCTGAAAATTTATATGGCTTTATTATGAAACAGTTGTCTCGATAACAAAAATCGCATCACTGATCTATATACAGCAAATTGGTGGCGGGAAAATGATTGGGGTGATAGTACCAAGTTAAACCGAGCATCAGAATGGCTTGGACCGAGGTTTGCTATAATATTGAAAGCATAAAGTTTTCTTTTTTTAGATATTTTACTGCAAGGTATGTACTTGTGTACGGGTTTACATTATATATACAAACTATATTGATTTCTTTAGAATAAACATTGTGTTCAAAATTTATTATCATTTTACCATACATATTTTCATTATATACACACGATATCAATTGCGCTTTGTACATTTATTTTGTATATTTATATATAATATATATATAGGTATGAATAAGTTGCACAAATTGTTGAGTGTATTCATCCATATATATCTGTAATTTTACAGACACAAACATTATGGATATATATAGTTGTGTATCTAGCTAGAATAAAGAACAAACATGAAAGTAATTATTGTCTTACAAATATTATTCTATAATACTTTACTTATTATTATATAGTCATATGTACAATATATGTAAAACGTATACTATATATATAATACACAAACATATATAAATGCGGTAATGCATCTTTTAATGGTTTCTATATGTATATATTTCACTTTGTGTAACAATTATCAGTATTATAATTATTATTATTATTATTATTAATAATAATACTATCATGAATGCCTTACAATTTTAATAACCTTTTTATTTTACTTTAACACAACTATATATGCTTATATATATATAACGTATCACTTTGTGTTTACCTTTTCTAAAGTATAATAATTATTATTTTATGTGCATGATAAACTATACTATACAATTATAGAGTTTATTCAAAAAGAAGATTTAAATTAACAAAATTATGAATTTATCACATACTAATAATTTTTATATAGATTTATAATCGCTGTTATTTTAAAAACGTTTGTAAACTTAGACAGTATAATAATGATTAAAATATTTAGGTAATGTAATTATATTTATAAATAAAATGAGTATTTGTTTTTCTTGCCAACATTCGTTTAATTATGGTTACCAGTTACCAGTTACCATCATATTTCAAATATGCTTTAAAATTACAAATTTGAATTTTAAGAACTTTTAATTACAATTGAAAATTTCGATGTATAGTTTATATTAACTAAACCGTATATTATTTAATGGCTAAAATAAAAACTTTTAAACCACTAATATAAATAACTCCACCTATAATTTATTTTAAAATTAAGGAAATGGAATATCTGTCTGCGTATATACTAAAATCATGCAATTACGATTTACCACATAATAACATATACATTTTTTATTACTTATTACTATATATAAAGTTATGATAAATTAAATATCTACATTTATATTTATTTAGAATTTCTATATTATTTACAAATTTCGATATAGATTATATTTACCATTGTTCACTAATAATAACTTTTCGATAAATTCACAGTGAATCAAATATTATTATATCAAATAGCATTTATTTATATACGAACATATTCATATATAATATATATATTTATTTAGTATAATATTTATGTTATACTGTACGACGTACGTGTAAATAAATCTATAATGGAATCATTATAAACTTATTTTTACTAAAATATAAATATATATATATTTCTCTGTTCTATTCAAAATTATTTCCTGCAGTATAAAATTATCCTCATATATAAAGACACAAATACGAATGAAGATTATTGAAATATTATATGAATATGAATATATATATATATAATTTCTTTAAAAATACACTCATGTTTAGATATATAAATTGAATACAACACTTTTATACAATACTACGATAATTATTTATTGTGAAAATGAATTATTGTATTTAGAGTATATATAGAACAATTTTCTTTTTTTAAATTGTTTATAATTGTATAAACGCGCAAAAATTTCTTAATACGTGATAAAAATGTTCTTTTAATTATTATTAAACACTTGTCTGTATATATTTAAAAGATTTCGTTACCATTCATATGATTTTTTTTTTTATATTTTATTTTGTATAGAGGATTTTCATTTATTTTTTCGTGTTTTAAAATAGTGAGAAAAGGAAATAAATAAAAAATAAAATACTACCGTTTTAGCATTTAACCATAAAATTCGACAAGAGAATGTTAAATTTATTTCTAGTAATTTTAATGTTAAATTAATGTACAAAATTTTTTAATGGTATTTCTTTATAAAATATTGTTAAATATGTCTAACATTATCTTAAATATTAAATAGCTTAAATCAATTGATCCAAATCAAAGAATAAATTGATTAAATTTTCTCACAAATACAAATAATAATTATGTTATTATAATATTGCATTAATTTAAATGTATATATATATATATATATATATATATATTTATAAATGTATATATATATATTTATTATATGCGATTGATGCCAAATATATATGCGGTTTTTTAAAGGATATATGTGCATTTGATCATATACACCAAATATATATGAACATATATATATATCCATATGATATGAATATAAATGTATAGTACCGCACGGCAAAAACCAATTTGGTGTTATTTAAACAAAATCGAGTTCAAAATAAACAAATACAAAAGCCAAGTATAAATAACAAAAAAGAAACTCTTTATAATCCAATATATAATATCATAATATACACTTTATGATGATTTTATGTTGTATCTATGTATATATCCATATAAAAGTATTACCTATACACAATTCAAATATATTTATACAATATTTTCTGTATTTGTTTTGTATCCATATATGTTATAAATATAGTACTGAATGAATTATATACAAAGTTTATCCTGATTTAGTCAAATCTATCTAATTTGATACAATTCCATCCGTATATATATAGATATATATATAAATTTGTTAACATTAATTTCATTTACCTATAATAAATACATATAAAAACATCAAATATATATTTATTTATATATAATCACATTCATATATTGCATATATACACACAATTATATTATCTATTGCAGAACAGCTAAATGAATGAATGAATGAATGAAGGATACATCTATTTACAATACTCAAATATATTTTCATAATATCTGTACGTTAACCTGTATTTTAGTTATCTATAATTAACAAATATTTTCTAAATATGTATCATATGTATGGAAAAGCATCGGTGAGAGGTTTACCATTTAATTCTATATTATAAAATATGTATGTAGTCTATATATTAATATCATTGATATATATACGAAAACAAATTGTCAACAGAACTTATATTGGGGTTTTTGTTTCGTTTTATATGCATATAGCTTTTTCTATATTACGTCAACTTAAGATCTATATATGTGCTTTATGATATATATGCATGGAAGTATAATACTAAAAGTATACTTCCATGTATATATGTGCTCTATATATAAAACTAATATAGGTTTTAGGTAAAATAAATTGTTATATATTTTTACTTTAATTCATATGCTGTACACTATTTCGTAAACTAAAAAAACACCACATACAAATATATCCTTAAAAATTGAGAAAAACTTTGGCTGTCTTTATGCATTTTACATAACAAGTCAATGAAATAGTTTAATTTATATTTATCTAGAACTTTAAAGTATAAATTTAATCACTTCATTATTAATACATGCCGTGAAAATGGTTGTTTTACCCGATATTTTAAGCGATTTGATGAACGATTTTTTATAGAATATCAACAAATATATTTTGGATTATCTGTCATTTAAGATGTTTTTAAATAAAGAAATATTTATCATAATCTATAATAAACTCCTCCTGTTTATCATTCATTAATTCTGTAGTTTAAAATGATTAATTAAATATGGTTTTCATAAGTTTTTCAATCATGTTAAATTAAACACTCATAATTTTTGTTATATTAAACACAACGTATATTAAACAACCCGGTTTCATGTCGTGCAATTAGTATTCTTCAACGAAAAAAAAAAATATACATAACAAAGCCAGTACGACGTATATAAATAAATATGTATATAAATCTGAGATCATACCTTTGTTTTTGTTTTAATTAAATGAATTTATTTTATATAAGTATATAGATATTAGTATTGTTAAATATATAATTATTATTTCATTACCGCATTACTTAATTATCCAAATTCTATTCATATAATACTGATTTTTTTTATTTTAACCATGAACCAAAAAAAAATCCACCTAAATAATGAAGTCAATGATAACAATCTCACTCTTAGTTTAAAATCTTATTATATATAAATAAATAAATAGCATTTCATTAATGTTAAACATATATATGATATAACCATTGACTATAATAAGAGGCAAAAATAAACTATATATACATAATCATTAATTAATGAAATAACAAAAAAGAAAAATAAATACAATTTCCAAATTTTATATATCTGTTTCAAATTTTATATATTTTATGTTTCATATTCTAAGTATATATACTATAGTTCTATTACATTATTACCAATCATTTCTTGAAATTTCTCACGCTAATTATTTGAAAAAAAAAGAAATAGAAGAAATAAAAACAAACAAATTAAAAATTAAATTTTACGATTTGTGGATTTATATAATATTTTATTAAATGACCGAGAAAATTAAATTGTATTATTATGTAACTGTTTGTTTATATATGGAAGAAGTCGATTACATTATTTATCTATATATATTTAGAAAAATGAATTCGTGATAAATATTCTATCAAGTCAAGAGCAAGTACACAAAAATATCTGATTTATATTTATTTATATATATGTATATACATTATAATAATACGCGATTAATTAAAATTAAATGAATGAACATAAATAAGGTAGCAGCAAAAATAATAATAATAAACAAAAAAAACAATTAAATATATTTTTCAATAGTCATAATAAATAAATAAAAAATATGATAATAAAAAAAACTTTTTTTTACCTGCTTAATAAAATTTATTTGTAGTGTATACATTCATATATAAAAACGAATAAAATAAAGTTTAATTATAATGAATAAAATTATCAAGTCAGACAATCTATCTCACTGCGAATTTTCACATTTATTATAATTTTTGGATGGGTAATTAATTATAAAATTATTATTTGTTAATATATATTTAATATATAGTTAATATATTTTTTTTAATTGGATAAACTCGTCGAATTATTATTTATTTTTTATTATTATTTGTTTAAATTAATTTACATTAATATTTAAATACCGATGTTTCAATGATGATCATATCATAAATGGTAGATTATTAATTTTATAATTTACTTATGTACAAAAGTAAAAGAATAATATTAAAATAAATTATATTCCCTCAGAATATTTTAAGGATTGGTTAATTTTACAATAGAATTTTTTTAAACACTTTATTATTACATCGCAATAGGTATATATATAAGTAGATAATACCGCATATCCAGAGCCCTTGTATATAATTATAACAATAAATGTTTGTTTAAAACATTAAAAAATGTTCGTATTATCTGTATTTTATTATTATCATTTTATGGTTTGTATTAGAGTTGAATAAAAAAAATATTCACTATTTCAAAATAAAACATAAATAAAATGAATATAGAAGTAGAAAATTGGATTAATAAAATCATAAAATGAACAATTATTTTTCTTTCTATTCATATTTTTTAATTTGAATTGTAAAAGGAAATAAATAAATTTACAATTGAAAGTTTTTATTTTACAATTATATTTTCTTTTCCCTGTTTCTATATACCAATATATAAATATAATAATATATTTTACTATAATTCCTTTCCTTTTAATATATCAATATAGAATATATAACTAATTTCATTTATTATATTTTGTTCTCTTCAGTCCGCTTATAACATAAATAATAAATGTTCAATTTTTTTTTGAGAAAAATAAATATATATTTGCATTAAAAATATTTTATATTATGTAATCAATTTTAGTTTTATTATGTTTGGAATACACAATAAAAACTTACTTGTTTTGACAATCTACCATGCGAATATTTTTATTAAAGTTTGTATTTTTTTCATTTTCTAATGATGTAATTTATTAATATTTATATATAGTGGTATTTATAAAATTACTATAAAATATTACCGATACTGATACACCTTCCGCCGACCTCCTCGAAGTTAATAGTTTACCATCCGTATAGAGATTATTCTAGTTATTCCAAATTCTTCAATAATTGTTCGTCATTTTCTCTAAAGTAAACATTTTTTTGGCCATTGAAAATTATAAAAGAAAACCTGCTTAAAATTTTTGCGTATATTGAAAAATGTTTCGAATAATTATTGAAATATGATCCATTCACCTTACAGATATTTTATTGACGATTATAAAATGTACGGTAAGTTAAATGGAAAATAATTATTTTTTATGAAAAATGATATCAATTTTTGTGGAATATCGATATTTAATCTACGGGTTTACGACCATTATATCGGACATTTCATTTATTTTATATAAAAAACATTCATTTAAAATGTAAAATATGCAACGAATATGATTTTAAAGTAATTAAATTTTAAATACTACATCAATATCGATTATGTAACAACACAACGTTCATGCACATATCGATATCATTATAACATTGTAATTATTTTTTGGTATATATACGAATTATTATTCTATAGAAAATGAAATTAATATATTATATCTCCAACTATCATTTTATTTATTCAATATAGCATATCCAATACATTTTATATTTTATAATAATTGTGTATTATATTGTTTATTGAAATTATAGCATTTTATATATAGTTATATATATGTATGTATACCTCTATATGTACATCCGAATAAACGAAAATTGGGTGTTAATCCGTTAGGCATCGTATAATTGGTGTTTTTAAAAATAAGATGAGATTTGAGTAATGAATTGTCCATTATCATAAGATCACGATTTCATTTCATTTTAATTTTTAGAATTCGTACTTTATTTAAATAAGTTAATTATTTAATTTTGTGAAGTGACGATAAATTTCATAAATTCTAATAACGTTTAATTTAAAGTTTAAATAAATTTAACTATTTAGAAAAACATTTAACCAATATTGGGTTAACTATAAAACCAAAAACATTCATGTTTATTTGTAAATATTATACAATTTGTATATGTTATATATTATATATGTTATATATGGTGGTTCAATTTTATTTTAAATATAATAGAGAACTAAACTATATCGCATAGTATAATATTTATATATACAAAATATAATAACTAAAAACTAAATTGAATTAATTTCAATTCTATATTCATATATTGTATAACGTATTTCGACTTCATATATATAGGATAGCTATATACGAATATATACCAGCAAATTTGATATTCACGAATTGAAATTCCAAAGCTCATACATTTTAATTTACCTGCGTTTATTTCCTATGTTTCAATATACAAATTTGATATCTTAATTCTTGATACAACACTGTATATATATATATGATATAACAATTATAGTAATACGGTTTTATGTTGCAATGCAACATAATAAATATTTATATATATTATATATATTTATCATATGAATGAATGTGTGTTATTATAGTTGTTTAAATAAATTCGCATTCAAACACGATGTTATTATATTTTGTTGAAAATAACAATAAAATGAAACATAAATCAAAAATTATTTTTAATTTAAAACTTATAAAATACATTTTATGTGTTTAACTGCAATGCAACATTACATTTATTTGGTAAACACTAATCATATAACCAATTTTAAGATTTGTTCGTATCATTTATAAACTACAACTTCATATATAAGATACAACTTCTTTATGCAATTATTATCAATTTTTGGAAAATGTATTGTTATAATTAAAAAATACTATATAGATGTATTTAACATTTATGCGAGTTGTCAAAAATATGACCAATGTATTATCGTACTATATATATTATACAATTTAAAAGTCATGATATTTATTATTTCATATATACAGTGATGTTCGGTAAAATAGGTGTAAAGCAATTTTAATCGCTAATTTCCCAGAAATACGAAGGACAACATTTTTTATCTCTTTCTTTTCATGTGATAAATAAAGGTAAACAAAGTACTAAATTGTCGTATGGATGGCATGATTCACAAATAGATATTGGTATTTGAAATTAATCAAAATACATTAAAATTGCTTTACACCTATTTTACCGAACATCACTGTATATTAGTTATATAATCTTTGGTAAATTTTAATTGTAATGTTATGATTATTATCTTATATATGTGGTGAATATTATATATAATCATATATCATATGAGATAAAATCTTTCACTATAAAAACAAACAAACAAGTTTAATAATATATTCATATGAAAATGTGTATACGTATATGTTTACAAATTGTACTAATTGGGTATGTCAAAAGGAAAAGCCATAGTTATAAATTAAATAGTTTCGGTTTTTATTTTTTGTTTTAATAGAATTATTCAAATATTTAATAAATAAACAAAATTTTGAATTCAAGTGGAGTACCCCAATAAAGTATGTATATTCTGTAGAAATTTTGCTAAATGATTTAGAATCAGTGGTAATGCTCAATTTCGATTTGTTTCTTGGGGAATAATCCACAAAATGTGTATCTACCTTCCAAGTTTTCATTATATCATGGACGTACGAAAAAATTTTTGTATTTATTTTCCATTGTAATTTTCAAAAATTAAATTGGGTGACAAATATAATGTTAGATATTTTAATAACGTTAGAATATTTTGTACATTTCTTTTGGGTATTTGTTTACAATTATTTGTTTTCCTTTTCTTCATTTAGTTTATTCCTCTTTCATTTATAAACTAATTCAAAAATTATATAATTAAAAAATTTTGATGACGATTAAATTTTTATTAAACTGTTAATTTAAAATCGCAAACGTGATAAGGTAATAAATAAACCTTTTTAAATATTACTGATGTATTCCAATGTGATTTCTTAAAAATTGTGTATATAGTATATATATTTTGATTTCAATCCAATCCACTCGAATGCGGAAATTTAAATATTGAAATATTTAAATCTACTCCACTGGGAATAAAATATGCTTAAAAGATGTTTTATTTATATAAAAAATATTTATACGATTTATATATATAACATATATATAGAAATCGAGTTTTTAATATTATATCCAAATATTATTCCTATATATATTTTATTTTCTATATCTATGAAATTCCATATATTATTTTTAGTCATAAAATGTTAAAATGAATGGAAAAAATAAAAACTCTGTATATGAAAAAGAATGGGAAATTTTCATTCATTATCACATTATATACATACATTTAATTTTTGATAAATGTAAGATATCACATTTTAATATGCTTTTGTATATATATATGATTAAAATATTTATTTTATATGCACGTTAGGAATATATGAAAATATAACTGAACGTATATCATATGTATTTTTAGTATATGGTATATGTTATATAGGAATAAAACAAGCTTTTAAATTGTTATTAATATATATACATATATATATATATACATATACGTAAATAAATGAATATATAATATTAAGAATATATTATTTTAGTATAAAGTTATATACATCTTATGTATTAAATTCACTGTATGTGTATATATAAATATAAATATTATTAATGATGAATTAAAATCTCATGTTACATGTAAATCTTAATTTTTGTTTCTTTAAATGTTTTAGTATTATATACTCATTCATATATACGATACGATATTATTATATATACTTATTATAATTTATAAAACGCATGAAAATGATATATTTTAGCAAAACATTAACAATTTTATATGAATATTAAATTACTAACATAAATAAATATTTAAATATATATGTATATATATATATATAATTGGTGTGTATATAAACATTTTATATATTTATATATACATATAATATTAAGCATCTTCTCGCATATTGTACAACAATAATAAATAAGATTTAAACGATTTTTTAAATGATTTGTATATGTAGATTTTGAATATACATACCTAGTTGTGTATGGTAATATCCCGTCGAGTTGCATTTATAAAAATGAAATGGTGACATCGATATATGTATGATATATTAAAGAATTTTATATATATGTATTTATTTGATGTGCATTTCATTCACCCAATTAACTAAAACAAATACACAATGCACTTCAGGTGGTAAATATTAAAACAAACAAACAAATTAAAAAACACGATAAATGAAAATAAAACAAACGAAATGTTTGCAATATGTTAATTTTTTTATTTATTATATATAATACTAATAATTATTATAATTTTTTGGTTTTTTCCAAAAGCACATAATTTATTGTTTAATTTCATATTTGATTTTAAAAATTTGGTTATCTTTAATTAATATGAATAATTAATTTTTATTTGAATGCAATTTTTTATGTATTTATTTATAAAAAAAAATTTTACAATTTCAAATATTTTGTTGGGGAATATTAAAATAATGAATTGTCATTTTATTATTATATTACATTTGCGGCTGATTGTTTAAAATAGCTAAAATAAACATTCACTCATCTGACTAATCTCAAAATGGTATATATCTTTTATTTAATGAAAACCATCTATATGCATAGATAATTAGAATATTTGGTGGTTATACATATCTATACATTAGTTGCCGTAGTTGACCCATCAATGTATTTTCGTTTTGTTGAAAAAAGCATATATATACCCATAAATATAAAGAACTATTTATGTATATATATATATATTTAAATGTGCATATACATATTTTTGCAGATTTGTGGTTACATATTTTACAAACATTATTTACCGAAAAAATAAAAACATAATTCTGTTAACTAAACCATACAACATAAAGCAATTTAAATTCGATAAAGTCCCATTTCAAACCAAATATAGATCTGCCGCTTTTGTTAGTATTCTAATGATAATGTACATTTCATATACACAGAGTGCTCTTAAAGGTACCAGTCAGTAGTGGTTTTTCATATCAATTAATGTTAGCGACATAAATCATTTTTGGATAAAAATTTCATTCAAAATAATGATGATGTTTTATAATAACTGATGATGAACAAAAAAATAAATTATATAAATACCATACGTTATCAAATATAATACCAAAATAATTTATAAATAAATAAATAAATATATAAACACATTACTATTTGTGGTATTGGTATTCAATATTCAGTATATACATTATATTATAAAATAACATCTATTTTTATTCCATAAAATACCAAACCGGTAAAACGCCATGTAAAATGTGTCTAAAAATCTGCTGCACGTACCGACAAAAATAACCAAACACATTTTGATGATTTGTTACATTTAAGTTTTATATTGAATTACAACAGTTCAATTTATATATATAATAAAATTGATGTGTGATGTATTCGTTCACAAGTTATTTTTTTTATTTAGTAATATAATATTTGTATAAATAATTCTTTTGTGAATAAAGTTAAAATAAATATTAAAATCAGTAAAAATGTTCGCGTTTAACGTAAAAGTATAAAAATCATGTATTGTGTTTTATTTGCAACGAATTTTCAAGAAAAAAACATATTGGAAAATTGAAAACAAACCTATGTTAGTTTATTACGTAAATGAATTTAGAATTTAGTTGTTTTACATGAATTATATAATATAAATTTTTATTATTAGCAGTAGAATTTAGTTCCTAAATATTTAATTTATTAATTTCCTAAAAAACAACTTTTTTAACATTTAATGTTTTGTACAGTAAAAATTATTTTAACAATTTCATTTATTTCTTAATTATTTTCAGGTAATTCTGATTTTTATTCTGTCAGCTATACGAGTCTAATGAATATCATATTAAATTATAACCAATGTGAGTGCAAATATTTTTTATTATATTTTATTAAAAGCAAAAACATCTCTCCTATACTGTTTTAATTTACTTTTGATTTGACTTGAATATTTAGTTAATTTAAAAATCTATAACAAAAAAATGTTTCTTTTAGAAAACAAATTTTAGTTTTGTTATCCTGGAAATATCAATTTTTGTTTTGTAATTTTACCAAAAAATCAATTAGAAATTCAAATTGAATTGCATGAAAGGTGTATATTATTATAATCAGTATTAGTGACATTAAGTAAAATAGTAAAACCAATTGGAATTACATTGTTTAATTCATTATTGAACAATCAACTTTAATTCAAAATCAGTTACTATATGGTACTCTATTTAAACAAAAAATTCAATAAAATAAATTGTTTCTTTTCGGCTATCCCAAATAATTTTTGCAATTCGATTATCTATTATTTTAGACTATCTATTATTCTGCTGCGCTAATTCTTTATAATTCATTTGTATAAAAATAAAAATTGACTGAATAAACGGAATAAAGAATATTATTAGAAACATATTTCAATATATAGACTGAGAGGGGACACAAATAAATTAAATAAATATAATGAAACTTAGATAAAATCTTTATTTATAAATGGAAATTAAAATATATATTAATTAGATGACATTTTTCGTAAATCCTTTATATAAATTTGAATACCGAAATGAATATTATTTATATACAAAATACATTTTCTATATCCAAGTTCCATATATAAATTATTATATTATAATACAATAATTATATTTATTATATACAAATATAATTGTAGTATAATATGAATAGTATATATTATATGTTTTAAAATCGTTTAAATGATTATTCGTATATATAAATTTGCTGATATAAATCGCCGAGTTATTGTGTTTGAATTTTTTTTTTTCAATAAACAACACAAAACTGTTTGGTGATTCTGTTGTAAAAGACAACATTCAAAGAATTCAATACCTTAATGTATATATCTACCAATATCTTTATATATTTTCGTATATATATCTCAAGAAATATTTTCTTTTAATAAAAATATATAATATATATATGTATATAGTTATTCAAAAATTTAAAAAAACACACACAAATGAAGATTATTATCGTGATCCAGTGGACAGTAACAAAAAATATACATATATATTCTCTATTCAATTTTTAATATAATCAATTTATGTAATATTTTTTTGTCATAATATACCTACATAACATATATTGAAATATAGGTATCTATATACAGATGTATACACAGTAGTTTTTTAGTGTAGTGACATTCAAGAAAAACCTATAGAAAATATTTTATTTTTTATATATCATGTATAATTTATATATTTGAAAACAAAAAGGTACTCAACATATATCTTTCAACATCTATTAAGTGTATTATGTATTATGGTATTATGTATATTGTATATATATAAGATATATATTTTATAGATAAGAATCTATATATTCATTTATATGTTTACTTATGTATCGTTAATGTCATATATGTATACATTTTAGTGTAGATATCATATTTATATATGTAAATACATTAATATTTTTACGTAATTTATATTATATGAAAGGGTTATTAATTCATATATTATTATTATATCGCAAAAGAAACAAGATTTCTTTTATCGATTATATATACATTTTACATAACACAATGATGGAAAGATCATTAATTTGTGTGTTGGATTAAATGTTGTCATTATATATACCAATATACAAAATATTAAAGTATATTTATCGCTTTATATAAACTCTCAAATAATATATATTAATTTTTTAACGTAAGAGCATGCAATTTAATGTCAACACTTTTTAAAGTAATACTGACGAAACATTTTCTTATATACAAAAAAACACCCTAATCTATGGATATGCTGATGTTTTATAGAATTTATAAATATCTTTTAAAAAACTTTATCGAAAATGTACACCCCTTTAGAAAAATTATTATAAAATTATTCCTTGTTCTTAATATTATTTGATGATCAACAAAGTAAAATAAAACCACAATTGCATAACATACAATAAACAGTAGTCAAAAATTAAAACAATCCCAATATCCTAAGGACAATGACATGTGAGCTCAATCAGACATCAAACACTATTATACCATTTGGTATAATACACCTTATTATATAGTATATGAATAAAAATGAAGAAACAAAATAAACACAAAATATATAAAAACATAATTTATTTTAATGGAACGCTTAAAACAAATGAACCCGAAATTTTTCCTTATTATTATTATTTTTACAAAATATATACTAATGTTCATTCAAGCGAATATATATTTATCTTATACTGTTTTTTTTGTTTTCTTTATATTGTGTATATATATATGTATATACTGTCTCAATCAATTTTATAAGGTAAAATAATGTATATATTAAAATATTTGTTGTTTGTTTTTCACATGGCACCCCATCCCTCCCTTTCAACTAATATCCCCTTTATTTTTTATTTTGATTATAAAATTTAAAGCTTTTTATCTCTCAAATTATTAAATGAACTATGTCTTAATTGATATAGAAAAGGATATTGAATATTTTAATATTTTAAAATTGTTATTTTTCCTTTTTTTCTTTACCCATTAATTTTTTTTTTTTTGTAAAATCGCATTCAACTTTCATCAGCAGGTATAGGTTTGTCCCTAATTTTTTTTTTTTATTAATCAATAATATTTTTGTGTCAGTCAATCTATAAAGATTAGAAATATAAAGATTGTATATATTATATATACATTCAGATTTTGATAGACACAAAAATAAAAGAGAATAGGAAAATTTATAATGCTAAGACGAATTTCATATTATGTTTAGATAAAAAAAAGTATAAAGGTATTTAAGAAAGTTCTTTTGGTAATTTTATATTTTGGTTATACATGAAATTGCATTTAAATATTTGGTATGTGTTTGTTTAAGTAGAAAATCATGTTAAATTATACGGTTGTCATTTTTGTTATTAGACAATTTTTCTTTTGTATAAATTATAGAATATCTTTATTAGAATAAATATAATATTTAGGGTGGTTTAAATTTAATCCGTAAATATACATATATATAAATATAATTATATATCTATATCTATGAATAGATATAAAATATTAAAAGTTAAGAATGTCATTGAAATTAAAATTTATTAAATTTTGAATTGTATTTCAAATATTTATTAATATAAAAGTTTATTTAGTATACATTAAGCGGACTAAATATTCTCCTATAAATTGGATTTTTTTGCATTACAACTGCCTTTTTTTGTCATATCTGGTTTAATTTTTCCCGTTTAATCCCAAATATTTTCAATTTTTTTTACGTTGCAAAACCGGATCACTACTAAAAATGTTTTGAAATTCTGGTCACCGTATGCTCGTACAATTATACAAAACAAATTGAATCATATATTGAAAAGGAACTATTTGAAATACTTATATACACAAATATAATATTATTCTGTGAATATCGTATTTTTGCAGATCGATATATTACAATAATAATTATAAAGGATAACAAAAAGTAATTAAATAAGATATTATAAATATAGTAACATCTGGATAATTGCGAATATTGAAATTTAAAAGGGGATGACCTCTTCTTCTTTTTCTTCTTCCATATTTTATATAATTAAAATGTATAGAAAATTATGATTTATTGATACGGCATATACAAAATAAAATTAATATTATTAAAGCAATCAAAAGAAATATTAAAATTTGGGAAGATGCGCATCCATTATTTGTATTATTTTCATTCAAATGTGAATAAGGCAAATTTTTCATATTCCATATATTAGATATAATATTTGTATCGATATAGATACATTATTTTCTAAAATATGTCCATTTCGGTGATAATGTATTTTGTATTAAATGTGAAATAAGTAATATATGTATTTATTAATAATTTATTCTAAATTTTAAATACGAACATTTTTAGAATCATTTAAAAAAAGTATTTATTTTTCATTTGAATGACCAAAAGCAAATATACACATTAAAATAATCAATGAAAATTAGGATATAAAAGTTTTTGGCTTTAAAAATTCACCAACAAAAAACACACATCCTATATACAAAATATGTTAACTTTAAATAATATTTGAACGGATGTACTATAAATATAGGATAATACAAAACCGTCTCCAACCGTATAATTTATATAATTCATATAAGTATAAATTTACATCAAATGTATGTTGGCTATATCATGCCAAAACATATATATAATGTTTAAATTGTTTCGTGTAAAATATATATGTATTTTTATTATTTTTTTTTAAATGTTTATATGCGAAAAATGTTCATGACATTACAGTATTTGATTCCCATATGGAAGGAAATGTTGATTATATATAAAAATAAATATAACAACCCATGAACATTTTATTAATGGTCATTAAACTCCGCAATGTAAATGTGTTTGTGTCAAAATTGCAAACCCTCAATAATGTATGGATATTTCAAAATACAACTGAATTCACAATTTATTTATCTGTATAGACGAGTTGTATTCATTTTCAGTTTAATTTCCCTTAAATATTTGTCCCTTTTCATTAATTTTAAATACTAAATTATATATGCAATAATTTTTCTTCATTATATCTCTATAAAATCTTTGAAAATAAAATATCAATTTCAGTAATTTAAATCAAAATCATCAAAATTTAACTTTGAATAATTACAATCTATATATCATTTTTTATTGACTTCACATATCTCGAACCAAAAACATCCTGTACCTAGAATTATTATACCATTATTAAATTAAATTTGATGAAAAGGATGTATAATAATAATATGACAACGATAGAATAAAGCATATCCGTTTTTATAACACGATTGCATTATACTATATATGGTAAAAAATCTTAGAAATATATAAATATAAATAGCCTTATAAATGAAATAGTTATTTGTATAGTTAATTTAATTTGGCTAAATAAATAATTACTTCCTTATTTCCAATCTATATTGAATTGGTTAAACATACATTCAAAGCAATATGCCATTTGAATTGAATTTAAATTAAACATTTTATGATTCAAAATAAAGTATATAATCCATAAGTGCAGCAAATACTTCAAATCGAAACTGCTAAAATTAGTTTTACCTATAAATATAATATAATAATTAAAAAAAGGAAAAATAATATAATAATTGAAAATTTCAATTACAATAATGTTTTATTTTCCATTTAATAATATTAATATTTAATAGTTTGTTTAAAATAATTAATTAATTTAAAATAATTACATATATTTAGATATATATAAATAATATATGTATAAATATCTAATAATTTAATTACCAATTGAAAATAATACGCATATTGATATTGTTTTCAATTAAACTTTCTATTACTATATTTGTAATGTACATAGATAGAAAATAACAATTAATATTATTATTATTATTATTATTAATAATAATATTACAATGTGATTTGATTTGATTTGATTTACATACACATATAGGTAATTGAAAATATATATAAATTTATTCTGATTAAATAAAAACGGAAGAGACAAACAAATCTTTTATGAATTTAATTTCAATATTATAATTTGAAGTAGTTTAAAAATCAGCATATATACAAATCCAAATATTTAACAAAAACTCCAATTCACTTTTATCCTTACCCAGTTTCTATCACTAATTAAATAAATTTTTAACATTAATTCTTTTATTAATAAACCCATTAGAATCTACAAATTTCATAAAAACTTTCACCGCAAAATCTATAAATATTTCGATACGTACAACGTTTATGTATTTATTTTATACAAAAGTATATATACAATTTATTTATATATAATAATTTTTTTTTATTTTTATGTTGTATAATTTATCATAAATATATAATATAATATATATTTTTTTGTCATAAATTATAATAAAAATTTTAGTAGAAATTTATACATTAATATTTTATATGAATATAAACACTGATACATAGAATTATATGTATACATTTGATTTACGTAAAATATTTTATTTATATAGAAAATGAAAATACAATATATTTTAATTATTTTGCAATCAAATTAATTTTATAATTTAGTATTGTTTTTATAATATAAATGTTAGGTTTCATAATTTTATAATGGGTTTTTTAATTATTATTATTGATAAATTCCTATGAGGTGTAGATGTATATAGATAATTTTATATGGTTTTGATTTTAAATATTATATCAATATTTATATAAATTACCAAAGAGTATAAATATGTATATTTATATAAAAACATATAGCTAATATTATTTATAATTTGTTAAAACAATTTTTCCATTATAACGAATTATAGAATTAAAAAATATTAATTAAATTACTGAGAATTAAAACAAACCAGTTATATTTGGGTAAGGCAGCTTAGACGACGCTAGGATTTTTACATACACATTTTCTAATACCATAAAATGGATTGACTATTCTATTCGGTTAGCACCAATATTTAAGGATCTGAATTATGGACTTAAAGAATAAATATAAAAGTGTAACTTTACTTAAAAATACAATTCATTTATGATTTTTAGTACGGTGAAAATATACATTAAAAAATTTATTTTAAAATGCGTTTTTTTTGCCATTGTTGCAAAATTCTACATTTATTAAAACAGACTTCATGGGAATAAAACTGAACGGTCGATGTTGTCTTTTACATCGATTTGGAAAATTAAATATGTGCACATTACATTACTTGTACTTGTATTTGCATGCATTTGTCGCTATAGAGTAGATTAATTCTTTCAGTTAACACTCATTTATATTTGGTGGTTGATCAATCTTATTTAAATTTTTAAACTAAAATAGCAACAAATAAAACCCAAAAACGCATCACATTATTTAGTGTTATGATTGTAATTTTTGATTATAAATGAAATTTTATAATTAAAATTTTATCGATAAATTATGTGCTTAAATATTTCGAATTTATATTTTATATAATAAATATTATATCTTATATTTAATCATTATCAATTGTATTGAAATAATATATCTAAAAATTGAAATAATTTTATAATTGATTATAATTGATTATAAAATTATAATATACAAAATGGAATTTAAAATATTTTAATTATAATTAAATATACAAATTAAATTATTTATTACAAAAAGTACGCTTTTATTATATAATTTTTTTTACACATAATTGAAGTGATTTCAAATCAATTCATTTAGCTCTTATAGCAGTTATATATTTATATATAACTAGTTTTAGCTCAAAAATATTTTTCGTATATTATAAAATTAGTTTATATTATTTTCAGTTAAAATATAACGAAAAAGTATATAGGATTCAACTTTTTAAAATAAGCGTGTATATTTATTTTTTTCAAAGAATATCCTTACAACTATTCACAACAATTGAATGTTCGTATGTAATAAATAAAACGAACTTTATTATAAAATTTTCAACTATATACATCTTTAATATATTCTCACATATGTAATATAATATATATATAGGTTTTACAGTCCAAATACAACCTTTTACAAATCAAATTCAACTTTTTACAAATCAAATTCAACCTTTTACAAATCAAATTAAACTTTTTACAAATCAAATTCAACTTTATACAAATCAAATTCAACTTTATACAAATCAAATTCAACTTTTTACAAATCAAATTCAACTTTTTACAATTCAAATTCAACCTTATACAAATCAAATTCAACTTTTTACAAATCAAATTCAACCAATTTTATAATTAGTTTTGCAGTATATTTTAATGCATATTTTCATTTATTATCATTAATTTTGTATAAAAAAGGATTTAACTTAATTTTAATCAATACTACGAAATAAAAAAAAAATACAAAAAATTGTTTAAACAAACAAAGTTTTTACAACAAACGGAAGAGTATCTTAAACTGGAAGGGTAGTTTTAATCCAGTGCATTAACAACGGACTAAAATAAAACCTGTCAATTAAAATGAAAAACACCAAATAGCTGGTGAAAAGGATTTTTTCAAAAATATATATATTCGATGACGGAGCATTAAATAATATGTCCTGATAATCCCAAAGATAGGATATTCTGATAGATATGATCGCAAATGAATTAATTATAGTGTTGTCCCTTGAACAAAATTTTCCGGGAAGATTCAATTTTCCAAATTAATTTTTATTTTCATGTGTTATTTGAAAACTCAATTAATTCATGTTTTTTATAGAGACAAATTAGTAAATTGGTTAATTTTTTTAAGAGATTTATCCTACAGTATAGAAAAAATTAGCTCGACATTTTTTATTTCAAAATCGCCTTTATATTTTGAAAAAATTAATGTATTCTTAATGTGGGTTCTTAATTTTTAAAGAAAAGCTATTAATAATTAAAAAAAATTAATTGGAAAATTGGATTTTCCGGAAAATTTTGTTCAAAAAAATATTTTTTGTACTATAATTAATATATTTTCGATCTTATCAATCAGAATATCCTATCATTGGGATCATCAGGACACATTATTGAATGCTCCATCATTGAATTTATATAATTTTGAATAATATAAATACTGTTTAAAATACTTTTTTGTTTATTGTAAAAATTTAAAACTTTTTTTTTATACAAAATTAATAATAATAAATGAAAATATGTATTAAAAAATACTGCAAAACTAATTAAAAAATTGGTTGAATTTGATTTGTAAAAAGTTGAATTTGATTTGTAAAAGGTTGAATTTGATTTGTAAAAAGTTGAATCTGATTTGTAAAAAGTTGAATTTGAATTGTAAAAGGTTGAATTTGATTTGTAAAAAGTTGAATTTGATTTGTAAAAGGTTGAATTTGAATTGTAAAAAGTTGAATTTGATTTGTAAAAAGTTGAATTTGATTTGTAAAAGGTTGTATTTGGACTGTAAAACCTATATATATTCCAGAGAAAAATTGTATAATCTGCAAATATATCCCATTAAAACGAAATATATATGGTTAAATTATATTATATATATAGATTAGTATTTTTGTTACGTTACTTTAGAGGTAGTATTTTACATACAAAAATCGTTAAGACTATTTTGAAAAGTATAAGCTTTTATGTATATCTATGAACATTATACATATAAAATAGTAACAGTGGAATTATGAAAAATATTTAAAATTAATACGAATTGTATGAATTGAACAATTATTTTAATTAAAAGAAAATGTTTTACTATGTATATATTCTGGTTATGAACGTTGGTAAAAATCATTGCTGATAAATCACTGAATATTATGTAAAGTTTACTTAAAATTTCCTCCTAGCAAGTCACTCCTCCAATATATTTACGAAGATGCTTAACATTGAATATAATTCAGTCTGAAAATTTGTTTTAAAAATAAATTGTTACAAAACATTTTTGTTCGTGATCCTGTTTCCATTATTCCTACTGTATGTTTAAAACACGTATATAAGATTATACCTTATTCAGTATCCTTATATCCAATATAATGTATGTAAGCGAATATAAAAGAATAAAATAAGTTTTGTAATATCGACTGTATATATTTATATAAAAAAAACATACATTGTGTATATACATCAACATAAACATGTATAGGACGAATGGCTTATTGTTGATGGTGGTGTGTTTGAGTTTTAAACGTAATTTTACATTAAAATACACTTTTTTTTTTATTTTATTTTACTGCATATAAATATATTATATATAATATATACAGAGGAAATGAAAGAAAAAGTAATGGTCAATTTAGAAAATGTGTTTCACAATATTATGTTTCTTTTCTTTTCAACTTTTATATAAAAAGAAAACAAAAAATAAAAATAAAAGGCGTTTGCATAACTTATATTGCTTTTATATATACATACAATCATACGGATATATATAGAATAGTTATAGTTAAATGTAAAGAAAAAAAACATTATATATACAAACGGAAATTGAAGTATATATTATATATATTTATTATATAGTATGTTAGTATATAGATAGATTGGTGTGATTTTATAAAATAAAATAAATATCAGATAATATATATAACTTTAAAAATTTTAATTTAAAAACAATTTTGGTTTTAAAAATTTTTCCTATGAATGCTAATAAAATGGCAAAATTTGTGATTTTCAATTTTAAAATTTTTTCCCTTATACATTTCATATAACAATATAATTTTATGTATCATTTTTTTTCCTATTTAATATATAAACTTTTTAAATAAATGAAAATTATACGTTTTGTTGATTTTCTTGTCATGAAAAATGTTTTAATGGTTTTTTCGTGAGTCCTTACTATATTATATATAGAGTTTATATATGTATATCTGTTGACTCACATTTAATATTATTATACTGTAAACTGTAATATATATAGTATGTATAATTGTATATATGGAAAATGTATACGAATAAAAGTTTCATTTCTATATATGTATACAGTATATATAAGGTTCATTATACTATTTTCTTAAGCAAGTTAATTTTAATTTAAAATTTAATTAAATTTGTTTGATTTTTTTTTCATTTACTAAAATTTATTAATCAATTATCATCGTTTTTTTTTTAATATTAATTTTGTATTCATTTTAATTTTAAATATTGTAAAGTTTTGTTTAAAGAGAATTGATTATAAAATAATGTATATAATATTATGTTGATGTTAAATTAAGGATTTATATAGTGCAATATTGGAATAAAAACATGTCGATGGAAACTTTTACATATTAAGATATTTCTCAAAATGTATATGAGAAGTTGCAAAGCGTGCAATAAATATCCAATGCATATAAGTGATCAAAAAGAGTAGCGGAAAACAGGATTTGGAGGTTGTTTGTTGTGGTATATATGGATTGCTTGTTGATTTGGTTGTTTAATGAATAAGAAATGAATGAATTGCTGTTGAATGTAGGTTTATCGAATATTTTCGTGAATTAGTATATATAGGAAACTTTATACATTGAAAATGAAATTTCTAAAAATATAAATATATAATTTATTATTAAACATATTGGAAACATTTTCCGTTTCACATAAGGTTCATCAAATATTTAATGTTTTTATTTCATGTTATCTCCTTCTTGCTGAATTTATATATACATATATACACTTGACAACTTCAAATATTTTAAATATATATTATATTTATATATAACAATTTAATGATTGCAATAAAATTCAATTATTTATAAATATTTAATAAGAAATAGTCTGTGTAAATGTATATATATGTTACAGGATGAAAATATTTATATTAGATCGTCCATTGATATGTGATAATTTGAACGTTTTATATACAGGTGTCAGCTATATGGATATGATACAATTTTTTTCGAAAATGTAAATATAGTTTTTTTTTTATATAATCTATAATATACGTTTATTGACCATTCACATATTGTGAATACCATTGTTGCATTATTTATTATATCATAAAGTAATATATTTCTATAATATTTATATGGTTTTGTTGATTATTGATACAACCGTTAATATATTACTACGACCTGGACCTGAACATGTTGAGAGTATTGTAATCACCATAAAAATTATCTAACCCCTACTTAATATCACTTTTCCCGACGTTGCAGACCTCCGAAATCATAATTAAAATATGTCTGTGTCCATTTTAGAGTTTAGATTTAAACACATTATTATTCTTGAATGAAAACTCAGAAAGCTTTTATGGTAACATCATTTTTTTCAAACTATTTGTTCTTGTTCTGTTAATAATTGTTTAAATTTTTAAGATCAATGTTTCAGGAATAAAAGCTTGGTCGATATGCGGTATTCTATCGAAGCAAGCACGACATCCAGTTAATTTATACTTAAGAACTATATATATACAAAATAAAAAGAACAGTGAATTTTCCAACAATTGCAAAAAAAAAATAACACTAATTTAAAAGCAATTCATTTAACAAAATATTTTTCTTTCGATACTTTTTAATATTTTCATAAGATATATATTATAATTCAATAAAGAAAACCTTTTATTACTTGACATAAAATTACAAATTATTATTTTATTAAACTGAAATGCATTATTTGCATTTTGTAATTGATATTAATGACGACATTTTTATATAAAAATATATAATCAGACAATAATAGATACCGAATCTGTATATATAGTCGGAAAGAATTAAATTGCATTTTTAGCACTCCCAAATTATACACAAATAGATATACATATATATCTATATAGATATACAGTGAATTTGATAAATATACACAAATGTTTGCAGTTTATGATCGATACTGATTTTCTAATGCTATATAAGGTGTATAACTGTATATGTATTCCTTTACATCATTGATGTATAAAATATATATATGGTTAATATATGTATAAAAATATTACAATTTTGTATATCTAATAAAATCCCCTATATATTTAACCTGCATTGGCTTTGAAATTTATATTGTATTTATCTATGCTATAATTTTCATATTTCTATATAAACAATATAGAATATACACATTTTAAAGAACAATACAAATATACCTGTATAAATATGTAAAGAAATTATATAATAATAATGATTGTTTATGCAATGTATAATATATCCAAGATATATATACTATATATATCAGGGGCGAGGGCTGAAATAATTTCAAGATATCATCAAAACGAGGTGATATCCTGAAAAGCACACGTCTAATTAGCTAATTTATGAAAAAAAATCTACGGAAGGACCATACTAAATTTCCCGGAAAATTTTTCCGAATTTTGAATTCTCCAATTTTCATTTTCTTTGCATTATTTGAATGCTACCGCATTCTTACATACGCTACAGCGATTTCGCTGTAATAAATAATATATACACATGTTTGTTGTATGTATTATATACCTATATAAAATATATAAAAAATATAAAGGTAGATTTTCAGGAAATCAAAATGCACATATAAGTGAAAAGCATTTTGTAGATTCAAAACGTCTAGCAAAGGTGAATTATTGCTTTTCGGCATACATACAGATGAAATAAATGGATAATATTATATATTGCATATCCCAATGTAATACATATATATATATATATAGGAATTGTTGGCCTAAATCGTATATGTATATTTATCTCTATTATATTTATACATATTAAATGACTAGCAAATAAATGTTTAATGTATATACTATATATTCATTTATATTATTGTAAAATATTATATTGTTTATTGATAGAATTTATATTGATGATATTGATTTTTTTTTATAAATAACTAAATATCCTTTAGAGTTGAAATTAGAATTATTATCAATTTGTTTAATTATATATATTTAATATTTTAAAAAATTTTATTTTATACGTTGCCATATTTAAAAATAAATCTTGTATTTTAAAATGATACCACATATTTCTTATATATACTATTTAAATATTATCCAACAACCATTTTTATGAACGGTAATGGATACCTGTTTTTTAACAACAAAAAATTTTCCCATTCATAAATACAAATAAATTAGTTATAAAACTGATGCGAAAAACGACAGAGTATAAAAAACAATTATAAAAAGAACTTTAATATAAATTTATTATTGAATAACAAAAAGAATTTTATTGAAAATGACAATTTATAAATAGAAAATTTAATGAATTTTATTGTTTACCAATTGTAAAATTTAAAAAAGAAATAAGTGAGGTTTACTATATAATATTATATATAGAGGAATGCAATATAGATAAACTATTTAAAAAAAGAACAAAAAATGTATGTATAATGTATATATATACTAAATTGAAAATCGATTGTATAAAATCCTCTATATAATTTAAAATACAAATTTTATACTATAGATATATAAGGTATAAATAGAACATTTTCATTTTCAAGATAAAACTATATATATATATAGATATATATATATATATATATATCTATATCTTATTTTATCATGCATATAAAGTTATAATGTTATTGTCTATATAAAATAAAAATATTTATACTTGAGTGAATTTTTAAATGCTCTATGAGTTATGATTTGCTTTATAATCATAATAATAATAATATTCTATATATATTCTATAGATGTGCAGTTGCTTTTATTATATTATAACTTTATTTAACACAATTATTATCTTGCACATATATAAACTATATTTGTGTATATATGCAAAGAATGATACGCTTAATGCTATATACTAAATATAGAAAATCCTTTATGTATAAAAGTACTTTTTTAAGCATATTCTCATGCATGGTCTATACATATATAGATAAAATGGAATTCTTTTATAGGTATAAATTATGTATATATATATGAGCCATGAGATTATGTCAATTTATATATTCTAAAAAAAATATAGCGTTGTTTGTAAGGAGAGATCATCATTCATAATATATTCTATACCCTGCTTACCTATATATCCACCTATTGATATATATGTATATACATTTGTAGTCGAAAATCAGTCTTTTAAACATATATATATATACATGTATATACACGGTTAATGTTAATTGTGATTTACGACTTTTTGATTTGATACTAAAAAGGATATATTGCACCATAGAGAAAAGTTGTATTTTTCCTTTATCTTTTCTTTTTTTGAATTTTGTATCTTTTTATAATATTTTTTTTTTTTTTTTGGAAATTTTTTTTTCGCGCGCTGTGGTTTTTTTTTTCTATATTTAACTATGAGTAAATTTGAATTGAAATTCTCAATAGATGATAGCATTACCAAGTACTAGCAATGTGCGTACAATGCTAACTCTAAATGCTCGTTCCCCCCTTAATTTTATGCCAAAAATCAAGCATTAGCATTCCAAAAATTGAATTCGACTCTATATCAAATTGCTCCTAAAAATATTATATTGATGAACTTGATCATTTACAGTTATCGTATATTTAAAAACTTTTCGAAATGCGTTCGGCATAATATCTAAATTACAATTTATATTACAAATTATATTTATCAATTATCTGAGCATTGACAAGATTTTCATTTGACATATTCTTAATTATAAAATATCCTTGTAATTTTTTTAACATTATAAATTTTAACTTTTGAACCATGTGTATTCTGAATTACAATATATCATAATACTTAAACATGTGAAATGATTTTTAACAAAAATTTCTATTTATTTTTTTCTTTTTTTGGTTCAGAAAAACCAAATGTTTATTTGTTTTTCTTAAATTCTAAACGTGGTGGTTAAATTCTTATATTCATAAAGAGTGTCAAAAATCCTCAAGAAAACACATCATTTAACAACTTTAAATACAATACAATACTCTTATATTATTTAATATCGTTCAACACTTAATTGAATTTTTAAAATAAAATTTCCATATGCACATATCACATCTTATATATTGTATAATATTGAATATATACATGAGATTAACAAACAATTGTAAAATTTAACAAATTATTAAAACAGAATATGTGTATAACCATAAGAATCGAATAAATATTTATGTGTTGACATTACAGATTCCCCGATGAGTGTGTATATGGAATATAAATATTCATTTTACAACAAATATATTAACTTAAATAAATATATAAATAATAAAATGACAGTTTCTGTATCCTGCACACTTACTATATATATATAGTATACAAATATAAATAACTTGGTTGTTGTTTATTATTATTATTTTATTTTTTTTATATTCATCTTATTATTAACATTTGATGATATACATAATTGGATGTGGTATAGTTTTGTTTCTTTAATTAAATTCTTATTTTCATCTTTATGCTATATATATAATATATCTATATATTTACCATTCAGGCATTACCATTCATACAATTATGAATAGAATTAAAATTGAAATGTATATATATAGTATATAGTGACGATATACTAACAAGATATCATAAAAAATCAACAGACAATAATTTTATTTACTTTATTATTCTTCACTTATACTATATATATTTATAATATACAAGTTGTATTCTTTTAAATATGTATTATATTTATAATATTAAAAAAACGAATATGTAAATGAATAAAATGATTTTTTTATGAATTCCCATAAAGTTTTATTTAAAAAAAAATAGAAATAAAAATAACATTCTAAATGTTATTCAGAAAATTCTAAAGAGTTTATAACTCTATATAATACGCTCGTATATGTTTAACGATCATAATAAGACATACCCATATTTTTAAATACATTCATTCATATATGTGTAAAATAAGAACAATTGGAAGATAATCGAGTTTGTTCCTTCATTTCATATACATATATATATATGTATATATATATATATAATATATATATATATATACATATTTATGGCAGCATTTATTTATTTATTATATTTATGTTTTTTTTTGTATATTTGATAATTAATAAAAAATGAATAAACATTTTTATTTGAATTTCAACTGTTTTATTGAATAAATTATTTAATCATAAATAATTATAATGTTGATTTATATATGACTTAAAAAACTTTATATAATATATTCACCTGATATTTTTTTATTGTTTATTTATTTGTTTTGATTTTTTTTTTTTTTTTTGCACTTAACATTTTCTACAATATTCTTCTATATTGTATTTTAGTATTTTATAGACATAACACACAATAAACTAATAATATTTTTGGCATATTTGATTTATTATTTGTTAATGCAGAAAATGTATAATTTAATATAATATATATAGTAACTTAAATATTATTAACTCTCTGGCTTATTCGATTCTATATCAATATTTATCACTTTTTTTATATATAAAAATGAGAATTGATTTTATTTTCGACAGCAGGTGTTTGTGGATAGAGATTTGTTTAAAGAAAATGCAAATAACTTTTTTTAAATGATCAAATATATGTAACGCACGGGGATTTTTTAAAAAATTTTCCACACTTGTAAGTCACATGCAATTATCTCCGTACATTGTTTTTTTTTATTATAAGTAATTTCAAGTAACAGCAACTTAAATGGAAAAATACGATGATAATTTAATATACACAATATATTTTTGTCTATTTGATGTTCAATTTGTTTTCATTTCTAATGACATTTACATTTTTTATTTTAGTGAATTTCACCAGAATATTTTTATATAAAATATCACAAAACATTCATCAAGCGAAAATTTGCTGAATATTTGCGGTTATCAGTCGGTTATTCTACAAAAGTCCAAACAGGTGAATATAATTCGGTTATAATAAAAGAAAATGTAATAATCATAATTTTTGTTTAAATTATTAAATGATAAATTTTTCCACATTGTTTTTCTTTCAGGTTAGTGTGATTTTGTCTGCCAGCTTTACGAATTTGTCAATGTAATTTGAATTTTATAAATTCCAATAATTGAGTGAGTAGAAAATTTTTTTCATTATATTTCTTTATAATAGAAAATAAAAAAAATGGTATTCATTTAAAAATTCATATTAAAATGCCAATTCTATATACTTTGATGAACATAAACATGATTTTTTTCAGTAATTATTAAGAAAATAATGAAAAGAGATTTTAATTAAATTTATGATATTTGTTAATTTAATATTATTTATATAGTTATTTAGTTCAATCGGATTGTTATTATTTTTTTTTACTAATTAATATTAATTAAGAATAAAAAGAAAATAAACTATTATAAATGAATTCATTTTTTTGATTTTCTTTTAGAAATAACATATAATCCTTTTAGAGTTCATGATAGATCGCATTAAAACCCAATCGCTTTATATGTTACTAATTTTCTGACTAATGTAAAAATCTAAATGATTTAAATTGGTGAAGGGAAAATATATATAAATAACTAATAATTTATTCCTTTTGTTTGCCCACATATATAGATCTATCATGAACTCAAACTAATTTTTTTACTAACCAATTTTTATTATATTGATAAGAAAAATTAAATTTTTTCATGTGTCCTTTTTTTCCTTTTAACCAACAAAAAGTAATTGCGAGCGGTCTGTCCTCTTTAATGGACTGATTACTTCGCAATGCTTTATCCTATGTTTTACAAAAAAAAAAAAATGAACAATTAATTGGGTCTTGCCGCTTCGCATTTAATATCGAGGTGTGGCGCCAATTATCATTTTAAATCCTCACCAGGGAGTACGTGGGTCAAGCCCTCTAGTCCTTCAGCGGACCGACTACGCGCCAAGTACTCTTTCCAATCCTATAGCTCTGATACTCTTGAGAACCCCCATCCCTTGAATCATCGTTGTTATATTTGATTGGGCTTGTTAGGGTAGCTTTATTTTATATTTAATTTTATTTATAATTGCGCCCTTAATTTTACTGATATTTTATTTTTATTTTATATTTAGAAATATTTTTTGGATATTTATCTATATATTTTTTGTTTAGTAGTGATAGTTTTAATTTTACTAACTCAATAATAACATATTTTATTATTATATTTAATTTTTAGTGATATTTTAAAGAGAATACAATTATTATTACAGGTTTTGTTTCTAAATTGTTCTATAAATAATTTGTAATTTCGTTTGTTTCTTTCACATAAAACAGATTTCACTTTCATTGATTTTTACTTTTGATTTTGTCAGTTAATATACATTTCAGTTAATATAATTTTCGATGATAAATATGATGCATTAGAAAATATAAATGACATTAAAAAAATATAAATATTTTTGCTTAGGTAAACAGTTCAAATGTTATTAGTTAAAATAGTTGACTGATGATTATCAATGTAATTAATCGCATATAAGTAAATTAAATTAAAATTCAAATTAACATTTCCCATAACCGTAATCTAGAATCTAAATTTTCTTGTTAGATGTTGTGAAAACCCTATATCCAAAATTTCAACTTTATAATTTTCAACTTTATAAATTCTTTGATATCTACGGCAAAACAATAATATTTGAAACAAATAAACTCTTATATATAACTGCTACGTATTTCACAATGTATATAAAATATAAAGTAAAACAGAAACTCACAAATAATGTCAACAAACCTATTTATGGTTCCAATTTATATATTGGTAAAAGATGAAATTGGATGTCACTTAACAATAAAATAATAACTGGGTCGCAAATACAATATATAAATATTACTCGTAAATTTAAAGTATATTTTAAAAAAAATATGTATTTACAATATATATATATCACTAAATTTAAAGAACATATATGTATGTACCTACGAATGAAATGAATTATAAGATTATACACGTTATACAAATATATATAATTTATTTACAATATCTGTATAGAATTTTATGTATAGTATACATAAATATGTACATATAATAAAAGAAATACATATCGTACGGATCGTTTAAAATTCAAAAACATATACGTAACACACTGAACAGTAAAACCTTTTTATTATTATGGTTGGTGAATGTAACCGCACCGCATATATATTTATGTACCGTGTCGCATTTAACCCTTTCAACTATGTATTAATTTAAATTTTATCTCATAGACATTTATTACATTAGAAATTCCACATTATTGGAATGAAATTTAAAATGAATTGATTTAAAAAAAACCTCTTATATCAACGTTAAGTGATACACACTTTATATTTATTGAAATTTTCGATCCGATTAAATTGCTTTAACTGTATAATATAAGAGTACACAAGTATATTATATATAGTTTAGAATTATTTTGGCAATAATTTTTAAATGTACTTGTCACTTTAAGATATTTATATGCTGGCGTTATATATATGATATACACAGGTATTTCATGATTTTTATTTATACAAAAAGATATATGTAACACTTGCATACACACATATATATGACAATATACGTATCGTATATATACATAATAACATACGGGGAAAATAGTTTATTACCATCATTGCACTTTGCAAAAATAACTATACATAGATACACATGCATACGTATTTATATATGAAAATTTTACAATGTCGTTCCTAGTATATCGTATATTTGTTTTATAATGCATTATATAAAGTTGATAGAAAATAAAATGCTTTAAGTAAAGCGATTTTTCTTTTTCCACACTTTTAAATATTTCTATGAAATCAACTAATTATATAGCAGAGCAATTTTATATCACAATAAAATACAAAATTAAATGATTTGTTTTCGGAAAATATTAACGTAAATTGGAAGCTTGAAACGAATTAATTTAGTAATCAACTTCAAATTAAAAATTATTTTCTTTACTTCAAAAATATACCTTATATTTGGTATGATTGTATTCGATGTTAAAGATTTAATTGTATCTTATTTATCGGTAACCAAATCTCTTCTGTATTTTAGTTATTATAATATTATATAACTATCCGATATAATATTTTTTAGAGTTTATTTCCATAATACATTTAATGAATAAATAAAATGATAAGATTCATAAGTTTGAAGTTTTATACTGATCAATGTCACTATAAAATTCATTGGACTTTGATGGTAGATATTATAATTTTATGAAAAATTAAATGAATTTTTTTAAGCATTTTGACCTTTACGCTTTATCACATTAATTTAATGGTTAAAATGAGAACGACTTAATGGATTAAAATTAAATAATGATTTTAATTTTATAAATATTATCTAATACATAAATTAAAAGATTCTAATATAGTTAATTTATTAAAATCGCATAATTTATAGTCAACATGCCGCACGAAAAGATTTTTTATATTTATTTAACTTTTTAAAAGAAAAATAACCATATACAATTTATTTTTTATTCAACTATATATCAAGTTTTTATACAAAAAATAATATAATAATAATAATAACCAATTGTGGATGATGATAGCCTTTTTTAAATCTTATTTATAGTATAAAATTATCATTTTCTATATCAGTTGTTATACATTCAATTTTTTGCTTATATATGACTATATAGGAAAAGAAATATAATAATAATAATAATAATAGTTATTATATATGTATAATGTATACATAATATTTTATTTGCAAAACAAGAATAAAAAAATCAAATACTTTTATAACCTTTTGTTTAACTTTATATTGTTTTTTTTTTATAAAACGTTTAGTATAGCAATATTACAATATGCGTATAATAATATATAAAGAATATATATATATATACAGGGTGTCCCAGTACAGGGTGCCAACCCGAAGCAGGCAGGTTCTACACCTTATTTCCAATCAAAAAATGTATGGCGACCCCATGTCTATCTGCCTTGGTTTTCGAGCTAGCCCGAAAAAACGATTTCGTTGAAGTTCAAGGTAGTACGTAGATGTTATTTACCATATCTCAGCAACCACTTATCGGAATCCAATAATTATAACCTTGTTGGAAAGGTATTTTAACTGCCTTTAACTCTTTCGAATAACACAAACATCGGCGACAACCCGTTTTCATGCTATAGCTGGTCAAACACAGGAAATTTCAACGGCCTCAAATATTTTTGTTATTTTGCAAGGCGAGAACTATAGAACTTTTATGTTTATCAGCTGTCGGTTTTTAGAAAAACTTCTTTGATGTTTTAGCTTTAATTTGATGTACAAACTTTTAAAATATGTTAACGCGTTCTAGAGATATGACGAAAATAATATTGAAATATGACGAAAATAATGCAAATTATTCAAATATTTACAACACATTTATTACATTGCAAAGTTCAATGTTCTGTTGTTATCGCGTTATCTAGGTAACATAACTTCAAGGGATTGCAATTAATTCAATGGTTACTTAGAAATAAAAGCAGTTAAATCTATTACCGTCATAAATTCATTCAATTCTTTTGTTTTTTATGCTACATCTCTTCGGCATTTGTATGTTGCATTGTTTTACGTTTAATATTCATTAGAAAATTAAGTTTGTTTTATAAATAATAATTTGGAAGTTTGAAACGGTAAAAACCAGTAAAAAATAAATTTCAGAAGTGTATAGTGTTGTACTAAGTTTAATTTAAAGCAATATCACTTTAGTCACTTTCAAATTGTGTATTAGCGGATATGGTATATGTTTATGGATATTGTGATGGTAATGCCAGCAAAGCAAAGGCCGAATACCAAATTCGATTTCCAAATCGAATACAACCATCAAGAAAATGGTTTTCAAGATGTTATGGATATGGGCGAAGCAATTCCAAGAATGATTGGAAATCAATTAATTGGTCCATACTTTCTACCTGGTACCTGGGCGGCTGGATTCAGATTCATATTTAATTTTTTTGCGAAATAGGTTATTCGATTTACTCGATGATGTTAATTTAGCTAATTTGCGATTCATTCATTTTCAACATGACGGTGCATCCCCACATTTTGCACGAAGTGTAAGAGAACACTTAAATGACACATTCGGTCAAAGATGGATTGGAAGAAATGGCCCATTAAATAGCCACCACGGTCGCCAGACCTCACACCATTAGATTTTTATCTATGGGGGGTTTGTAAAGACATGGTTTATAAAACACCAGTTCATACCAGGGAAGATTTAATGAATGGCATTAATAATGCGTTTGAAGTTTTAAAAAATAATCCGAATCAAATTCGATCGGCTACTAAGGCAGTATTAAAACGGTGTCGAATATGTCGATCACATAATGGACACCAATTTGAACAATTTTTGTAGTAAAGATTTAAATTTAATTTAATAAATATGTTTTAAATTTTTGAAAAATTTGCATTATTTTCGTCATATTTCAATATTATTTTCGTCATATCTCTAAAACGAGTTGACATATTTTAAAAGTTTGTACATCAAATTAAAGCTAAAACATCAAAGAAGTTTTTCTAAAAACCGACAGCTGATAAACATAAAAGTTCTATAGTTCTCGCCTTGCAAAATAACAAAAATATTTGAGGCCGTTGAAATTTCCTGTGTTTGACCAGCTATAGCATGAAAACGGGTTGTCGCCGATGTTTGTGTTATTCGAAAGAGTTAAAGGCAGTTAAAATACCTTTCCAACAAGGTTATAATTATTGGATTCCGATAAGTGGTTGCTGAGATATGGTAAATAACATCTACGTACTACCTTGAACTTCAACGAAATCGTTTTTTCGGGCTAGCTCGAAAACCAAGGCAGATAGACATGGGGTCGCCATACATTTTTTGATTGGAAATGAGGTGTAGAACCTGCCTGTTTCGGGTTGGCACCCTGTACTGGGACACCCTGTATATATATATAACGATACGACAACAAGTCAGAAGGCGCGTTACACAGAATGGTATTGACTTTTCTCTATCAATTTTCAATCTTTATTCCATTGTATGTTAAACATCTTATAGCACAAATTGAATTTTATATTTATACATTGAATAAATATTATATATATATACAATAATATATATGTAAAATAAGATAAGAATTCAATATTCACATGATTTTGCTACTGCAAAAGGCATTTGGTTTTTATTTTTTTTTTTTTTAGTTATTTTGTTTTTAATTTGTATGCAATTATTTTTGTCCTTCATATTCAAAACAAAAGATGCATATATATACAGCGATGCATTGTATTCTACATTGAATGTATAATTTTTATAGTTTCTGATCGTTTTCAGAAAAATGTTAACATGCACAATATTAGCTTATATAAATATATTTTGTATTGTTATACATTTTTTATATATATAAAATATTTGCTAGTATTTATATTGAGGCTCATTAAAAAACAAAACAATTCTAAATCTTTTTTTTTTTATTTATAATCATTATTTATAATATGCACTTTAAAAAGTATGTTATCTGAGAAACGGAAAACAAAATGTTGTTGTGATATATGAGTATATCGACTTTTGAATGGTATATGGTATATAAAATATTTAACTATATTATGTATATATAATATACATATATTGATTTTTTTCTTATTTATAATTTATTTCTCGTTTGAATAAATAAATTTAAATATCCCAATAAAGACGTAAAAATTAAATGTTCCTATTATAGGAATTTATTTTATGATATAAATTATTTACTATATATTTTTAAAAAATTAATAATTTTATTTTTTAGTTTCCTATATAAAATATGGATTTAAAATTTTTGATGTTTCTTTTAACACGAAATAAATTTATAGTGAAAATCCCCAAACGGGGGATTATTTTTTTTTTCATATATACAATATACAATACATGAAATTTTATTATTTAATATCTTATAATCGGATTTCAAATATTTATTATTTTTAATTTTTCATTTGATAACAATAATATTTTATAAAATCTACATATTTTTTAAATAATGTTTTAAATATATAGGCAAATATACCAAAAAATATTGCATGCGACAAGTTAACTATATACTAATACATTTTTCGGTATATCCATATATAATCTGATAAAATATACATTTTATATATTATTTACGAGTATTATATAAATAAATGAGATTATTAATTTTTTATAAAAACATTTATTTTCATATAAATAACAATATTAAAAAAAAATAGAGTATCTCACTTAATATAATTTTATATGATAAATTTAAATAAATTTTATATTTTTTTTTTCTTCTTTAAAATTATATTGAATAATTTATTTAAATTTTGCATTGATTTGTGCTATAACAACATAACAGCAAAATAAAATGCTCGGTATTTTATATATGCTAAAAGTAGTAATTAAAAATAATCATAGAATTAATTCATTTTTTGTTTACGTATTTAACATAACCAGTGTAAACATAACAAAAGTATTCATTTGTTAGTATTTCCGTATATTGTAAATTCACTGTATGTATTATGTATATATAATATAATTACATTTTCACAATATGTGAATCTTATGTTGTTTGTTTGTGTACGCATTATAGAATGTGCACATTACCTTTTACCATGTATGACTTGACATTCAGACTATAGCTAATGAATAATTTATAGATTCAATATATATGCAATATTGTTATTGTTATATACGCATAAAATGGCTTAATATATAAATATTTACATCCTTATACCTTACGTTTAATGTACCATAAACCATATATGTATATAATAGATATTAACATATTACATAAACGCAATATATATATTATTAGCCTTACATTCAACATAATCCGTTTTCGATCGATATTATAGTGTATATAAATTATATGCAAATGAATACAACATGCACAACATCTAATTAATTAACTATTAATATATAATAATATTATAATTTATTCTGAATTATACCTTATATAATGTATATAAGTATATATGTAATATAAAATCGATGTATTATAACATTTATTTAAACTAATTGTAATTACTCATATTTTTGATTTGGTAAATTGATAGTGAAAAATATATATATCCTGAAATATTAAATAAATAAATAAAATTCGCGTTTATATCAGACAATTTATTTCGGTGCCAAACACAAAAACAATGTTCTGTGTTGTCGTTTGCTTATAAAGTTCGTAATTTTTTAATTTTTACGTTATTCGTAAGCTTGAAATTCCGAAAATAACTAAGAAAAACAAAAAATAAAACCAGAATCAGTTTGAAAACTAATCCATGCGTGATGATTTTGAATTTGAAAAGTTCATTTATTATATTTTCTTTATGCTAATGCCTAAATAATTATTTTAAATACTGTATTACCGAATGGAACATAGAAATATATATAAAATACACTTAATTAATGAACTATATATAAGATGTATAATGAATCGTAGTAAATTTAATGCTTTACATTTGAAATGATAATCATATTTTCTATAATCAATAAAATTTGCTTTATCCATTTCCTATAATATATAATATAGTACTTGATTTCAATGATTGAATATTATATATATGGTGATGACAATTTATTTAGCATTTCTTTGTTTGCTCATTATTTCAATGGTTTTTAATTGAGGATAATTTATTTTTTTCTATTTAAATATTAATTGGTATACACACATATTTATAATTTAATTTTTCAAAAGATTTTACTAATAAATTAAGAACCATACATAATTCGATATAATGGTAAATTAGCTTCAATATATAAAAATTCATATATGTGCGGGAACTCGGTAATTGGATACCTATATTTCATTTAACTGCATATATGTACATATATGTTTTAATTTTATTTTCCATCTACATATATTAATCCAAGCTATTTAATTTAGTTCTTTAAATTATATGCACTTATCAATTTATAATGTAATTCTTGTAGTATATTTGATTTCTATACGTCACATCTTTTTCTAAATAACATATTATTAACTAAATCAATACATTTGAATAAATACATAGCTGAAATATTAAAAAAAAAGTTATTTAAGTCTAAATATCTTTTCACAACATTTTGTAAACGATCTAAATTATCGTAATAATAATAATAATAATAATGATACATTTTGCTTGTTATAAAAATATAGCATCGCCGATTAATTATGCAAAAAAAAACAAATATAAATGAATAAATAACATAAAATTTTATTATAATTGTTATTAAAATGTTTTCATTGAAGTAATAACAATAAAAAAAAGTTTGTGAAATTTATTTAATTTTTTTCTTTCTTCATCACCATATATGAATATTTAAATTATGTGTCATATTAAAAACCAAATATGATATGAATATACAAACAAAAAACATGATTAAAAACCACATCATTTAAATTTTAAACATTTATATATTCATCATTTTATTATGTAAGTATATAGAATTATAGATATACTCAACAGCAGTCGCCTCTATGAGTATCGTATATATACTAGCACAGTAATAAAATATATATATCAAATCATTTTTAATAAATTTCCAAGAAATCACTCTTAATTTCATTATCATTAAAATTCTTTGCCTTTTTTGTGTGTGATGTTGTTAGCAAAGATTGTTTTTTATATTAATTCAAAGAAGATATTATCTACAAAAAAAAAAGCTATTTTTGATTTTTCTCTTTAATATCCATATTTTAACCTTTTGCAAAATTATTAAATTCAAACAAAATCCCATAAATGTATATCTACCGATAAATAATGATAATAATAATAAAAATGATGATGATGATAATAATAAAAATTTAAAGTATTTAATGCGATGGTAATTTAATCATATATTTATTTGATGCGAATATTAAAAAATATTTATGTTAGTTATTCGTGGTAAATTTTCTTTAATATAAAATTATAAAATACGTGATGTAAATTAATTTTTTTTTCTGCATCTATGGTGATTCATATTATGAGAATTGTTATGGAATATATTGTTTAGAAAGATCTTAATAGAAAATAAGCATTTAATAAATGTATCAAAAATATTGAAACATTTTAATTATATACTTAAATTATAAAATATAACTAAATTACCATAATTTTAAAAAGGTATAGACTTTATTTTTACATATTGATAAACAATTTTTTGTGTTAAAATTTATGATAGAATTGTAAATGCATTCAATATAGAGATATATATAGGTAATAGGATATATTAAAAAACAACATGAAATGGGATGGATGGAATACGAATATGATTGTATATTGACTAATTTCAGCAAATGCTTTTCTTACATAATTAGTGCTTTTATCTCTCGACCTTTATTTAATATATTTATTATATAGTTCCTTCGTGCCTAAATTATTAAAATTATTACTGCTCTAAATTTTCACTATATTATGCAAATATGAAATCCGTTACAAGGTGTATTATATTTGCTGATAAAATATTGATAACATTTTGTTCAAGTTTTTGGTTTTTTAAGCCGGGTTTTTTTTCCCCGCTTTCATTATTTAGATCAAATATCAATCAATGTTTTTTGCCTACGCATAGCTATTCAATTAATTTGTAAAAACGTATCTATACATTTAAAATTTACATATACATGTATTTTATGTAAATGGTAAACCTGTAAACTCTATAATATACATATAATAACCACATGAATAAAAAAATAGAAATAAAATCCTTTTATAAATGCATATCAATTCAATGACAAATGCACAAATTCTATTTTGAATCATTACATATACAAAAGGAAAAAAATTCAATTAAATTTTACACAGTTAAAAAGGATGTTTAGAAATCAAATATATACCATATAAATTTTATTATATATAAATCAGGATCAAACATGTGTTTTTAATTTTAAAATTAGCATAATATATACAAAAACATATAAAATCTATTTACCGAAATGCATTTCTATAAATATACATATTATAACATAACATAACATATATATAAATAAATATATATTTGTATTCTAACATTCAGCTTTTTACATATATTTGCATATATAGAAAATATGGAAAAACTTATATGTATAATAACTATTATATATATATATGTACATTCGTCTATAATCATAATGTGCCATAAAAGGTATCACACAAAGAGTTGAGGGTGATTTTATATGTTGAATTTTAAGACGAAATAATTCTATGAGTATTTTAATATAGAATTTTGAGTTTAATTTCCTCTGTAAATTAAAGGTTGATTCACTCATAGAAATGTTTTTATACTTTTTGAAATGTTTTTATTTTAATCATTTATTATAATCAAAGGTCGTGAACGATAAATAATTTAAATTCTGTCCAAGAAATTAAAGTCAAAATGTTAAAATTGACCTATATGGTTTTCGAAGACATAACCGTATAAAAAATATCTACAATAAAATCAGAAGACATACATCAGAACTATATTGGCTTAAAAATCGGATAATTTAAACTTAGAATGAGAATCACTATATATCAGTTGTATGATTTCGCAATACCTTATAGTGCAACCTGTATTTATTGTATGTATTTAAATTAAAATATGGTAAAACATTAAACTTTATGAAACTGATGAGTGTTTGGGTAATGAATTTAGTTTTAATGTAACCAACTGTAAATTAAATATATACTTATCTATCCATTAAAGTAACTCCAATATATATATATATACGTACGTACAAGCATTCATTATATTTGTATTCAGAGTTTATATTTTTTATACACATATATATATTTGAAATATAAATAATTATATGTGGCGGTATATGCACGAGAATTTATATTTTCTCATATATATATATATATATTAACTATACACACACATTTCATTTTATAAAACTTATATAATATAAATATTCAAAATGCACCTTAATTATAATACCGGTAAAGTTTTACATGAGACTATATTCATATCAATATAGTTCGTATATATAATATATATATATATATATTTTGCATTGCTTATTTCCACTACCATTTATATGCAGGTATATATATATGATAACTAATTTAGAAAATTATAATTAATATTTAAATTTTATGTTGGTAATTTATGTGAACGTAAATGTATTCATATTATGTGTTATATATACGCAGAAGATGATGATGATAATACTGTTACTAAAATACACATATATGATATATACGTTAAAGAACTATATATAATTTATATTATGTAAATTTACATTATATTATCAAAAGTACAATTTAATATACAGAAATAAAAAAAAATGTAGATATCAAAATAATTTTGTCATATTTTTTCAATAAAATGTAAAGAACTTTCTATATACGGCATTACAATATAATATAGTATATATATAGTATATACTATATATATATATAGATATTTAAAGAAGCGAAATAAAAGGAAATTAAATGGAACGATTAAATAGAATTTATTTAAAATAGTATGTAAACAAATAAATTGAGAAAATTTTTTTCTAATCTACAAAAAAATGGTATATCCTTTAAACGATTGTAAAATTTTGAAAACTTTTTAGGGTTAATTTTGAAGAAGAATCATTAGAAACAGTTGACGTTAAAAGAATTATATATATTTTTGTTATATAGAAATATCATGTCCTATGATTCCAAACGATTTTCTTTTTTTTTGGTTTTTTTGTACGATGGATTATTTTATGATCATCATATAACATAAATGTAATATTACGGATACAAATACAAATTTATTACTATTTCAAATATAAAATAAATATAAGTGCATAATATGTATAATACGATATTACACTTAACAAAAAATCGTACGTTCTTTTACCTCACAATTTTGTCTTTCATATGCACTATGAAAATTTAGAGAAAAAAATGAATGTGTTCATTTTAAATTTGCATATCACTTTAAATAAAATTATTTCACATACATAAAATTTATGTTCATTCAAATTTAAAAGAAATTAAAAAAGGAGCACCACTCAACAATTAAAATACTGTGTTAGCATATCCTACAAAAATACTACATAAATATTTCCATTTCTTATTTTCAAATTTATAAAAATAGAAGGTTTGAATTCTTTTTTTATAACATTTCTGTATGGTATTTATGTACTGTGCTATAATACATGGATAACGTACCTAGATGTCCATATATGTAAATATACATTTAATTTTCATAAATTTATTACGAAACATTTTATTCACAACAACAGAAAGGAGCAGTATTATATATACATTTATTTCTACATGTGATTATAAAGTGAAACAGGAAAATTTCTCGTACCAAAAAAACAACCAAAACGAAAACTTGTTTAATTTCCATGAATTTGGTTGTGAAATATATAATACAATTTTAATAACACATTTGATTTTATGACAATTATTTTTATAATTAATAAATTATTTATAAGTTATACATATCATATATCATATATATAGATATGCATATTTAAAACATTATCTATGTGATAAATTTGCGAATCCAAAAAAAGTACAAGTTGGTTAATTAGATAAACTACATTCCGCATGTTGTACAAAATTCATAACGATTAAGTATTCATGACAATAATTGTCTTTATAACATTAATTATTTCATTACCTATATGTTATCTATAAATTAATGTGTTTTACAATTTAAATTTAAATTATCAATCTTAATCCGACCTATATAAAGAAATTTACAATTGTATATATTATATATCTTCTTACAAATAATCCAATTACAAAATTTTGTGAGATTATTATCTTTAATATATTTTAATTTTATTTTGAATTTATTGTTAGTTTTTTTTATACATTTGCTTTTATAGATATTCATTCCATATTGTATACATTAACTGAATATTGTTAGTTTTGGCATTTATCGAAAAAATATATAATTTTATTTTTCTTGTTACATATTGTATTTGTGTTTATCATGGTATATTTATATTTATATATATGTATATAAATTACACTTTTTAGTTTATACATGATGTTCTAAGATATATATATATATTTATCTTATTTTCATATTATTATAAATAATGTATAGAAATACAATGTAGGATTTTTTCATATACGCGATTTTTTTTTAAAGAAAAAAAAATCCAATCAGTTGAGTCGAATTCAAATTCAAATGAATTTAAAGATGTGAAATTACACATAAAATATTTGAATTCCAACATATGAATTGTTTACAATGGGATTTAATCAATCATAATTACTTACAAAACTAAGATCAAATTAACTGATAATTATATTTCATCAATATAAATACTTACATATAAATTTTACCTTAAGATTATATACATCCTGTATCAATATATATATATAGATATATATTTTTCAAGTGAAGTTCATATATTATAAAATGTACATTTCTATTTTATTTATCTTTGTATATATATAATATATATATGATATTATCAAAATTACATAAAGGAAGTATCACATGTGTCCAATTTCCTTTAAATCGCATTATTCCCGCATATATGTATTTCTACATATGAATATCAGAATATACATTGCACATTTGATACAAATACTCTTCTTTTATAGATATATACACATTATATATTATATATATATATGTATATATAGTGAGATGCAACATCTTTTTGACAGTAATACATCGTTCTTTATAGTAACAAATGCATACACACACACACACTCCCACAAAAAAAAGCTTACAAATGGCTTACTGTCAACAATTTTTCATGGAAATGTCTTGTATGGTATATATACAAAACAACCAATATGTACGTATAAATATAAATATAAATAGATACGAGAAATACATATAATACCAAAAAATGTATATATAGTAACAAACTAACTGAAATTTATACAAAACATATTATCTGTATATACTAACTAATATATTATTGTATATTATAAACATGTACACAATTGTATAGAAGAAGGTTATTTTTATTCTATATATATAATATATATATATATATATATATAGGATAAAGCATCAAAATCAGTTAGGAAAAAAAATGAACATTGCACTATAAAGAATTCTGCAACTCAAAGTTATTGTATTATAATATATATACTATATACATAGATTTAGATAGATAGTTCTAGTTATAGAGTTGCGAGCGCAGGAGTATGTCAAAACCATTAAAATGGAAAATTGATTTCTTTTTCTCCGTTGTTTATGTATTACGGAAGAATGTACATAGAAAGAAAATTGAATATATATATATATATATATATATATATATATATATATATATATATATATATATATATATATATATGGTATATACATTTATAATATATTAACCAAAATAAATTAAATGTGATACAGTTCGGTTAAAGGATTCATTTTATTGTTATTTTTGTTATTTCATTCACCCATAACTCTGCATTGTGGTTGTTCATATTCCTATGTACTATAGTATAATAAATATATATAACATGTAATGAAAAATGTTGTTTTTTTTTATTTTAGTATTCTGAAAGTGCATGTAATAAATTACAGGTATTTATTATAAATTATTTGTTAAACAATGAAAAATTTTTAACGATTTTTATTTTCTTTTTTGTATTTGCAATTTATTTGTTACATAATTTATATATTTATATATACGTATATACAAGATTAACAATATATCACGAAATATAATATTTCAATACATACAGTTATACATATTCATAATATAAGAAGTTATTTGTGTTTAACGTAAATTTTACAATGTTTTTTTTTTTTAGTTTTTGTGTTATATTATCATGTTGTATATTTCACATTATGAAATAAAATATGTAATTCAAACCTTACATACCTAAAATATAAATAAACAATATTTTACTTTAGCAATATGTTTTATCACTATATATATTTATTGCAAAATAAATACAAAAAAAATATTTCGCATCCTTCCTCATTTTTTATTTTCCGCACAATTATTTGTAAAAATAAAAAATAATTTAATATGAAATAGGATTCAATATATATTTTTTTCAAACATTTATTCGAAAGTAGCGTCTTAATAGAAATTTTTATTACAATTCTAATTCAATAAGAAAGGGTTATTATGTATTTATAGTTAATTGTTTGTACAGCTAATTTAGCTGCATATTCCAAACTATTGATATTAGAGATCTATTAATATTTATCCATATTTATATTTAGATTAAAGTCCTGGATGTACAAAATTTCATAGATATAAATTACATACCAAATAATACTTTAAAATGTCTTGTATTATATACATATTTAATAGTTTTGGAGCAAAATGAAATTGCGAACTATATTCGTAAAATTACATTGATTAAACCACCTTAAAGATATAACCTGTTGATGTTTGAGATATGTTTGCTAAACTCCCTATTTAAAAATTTAAGCGTTTAATCTAATGTTATTTACATATTTTGTTGATCTATTCGATGTAGGAAAATCATTAAAATATATTTTCTACCTTTTTTTTATATATATATTTTGTTTTTATTCGAGAATATGTTTTTATATGGTAAAATTATACGTGTAGTTCACGTTAACAATCTAACTTAAAAATATTTTAATTGACACTATATATTTTTATATCGTTTGTATATACGTGCACCATTTTAAAGCAATATAATTATTATAGTTTTACTATAATTATAAGCAATAATAATTAGTTTAACATGAAAGCGTAAAATTATAAAACAAAATTTGTGTTTTTTTTTTAATTTTAATTTCATATACATAAACGTGTAAATAAAATGTACTATTTTACACCTATAACTATATATTTTTATGTGTATAATGAAAACTTTGTAATTCATATGTATATGCCTGTACAGGACGTGCATCAACAAAAACAAATTTCGTATTTATATGCATATAGTTATATAAAGGTTTCGCAATATGGTATTTAATTATATTTGATGGAAAAAATGAACCGCATATTTGTGTTGTGGGTAAAAATGAACAAGCACAAAAAAAAAATATTGAATGTGATATAAATATTTAAAATAAAAAGTTATAAGCAAATATAGGTATGTAATATATATATATATTTCAGTTTCATTAAACTTATGGAAAGTACACATATTTTAATTTCACCTTTTATATGTACATTTATTACCACATATATATGAAATGCATAGGTGAAAATAATTATATATCATGTGTGTATCATATACAAAAAACATAATAGACTTTAATGTAAAATATGTTAGCTTTAATGTTATTTAATTATTTGTTTCAATATATGTATATGTAATGAAAATAAAAAATCAGGTGTTTTACAACCGACGATTGGTTTTCGTTTCCGACAACATCTTTATGTTGTTGGTTTCATAATTTTGTAATTTTTCAACATCACATGTGGGAAAATATGCAACTCTGTGTGAAATTCAGATTCGAAAAGAACAGAAAAACGGTGAATGTTTCCTTAGTATGATTCGCGAACCTATGACCACAAAATGTTGCACAAAATTAGATTTTTAATTTGGGGACATGTTATCAATTATACACCAAAAAAGTCACATATAGGAGTAATACAAAATATAGCGTATAGCAGAATATTTTGCCGTTTTAGTTTCTAATTTCATTTACTTATACACATTTATTTTAAATGAATTAAAATCATTTTAACGCCGATATAATATATAAAACCACCACAAATTTATACTAAACCCCAAACAAATGTGTATACATAATAATGAAGGTAATATTATGTGAATTTTTTTTTTATTTGTTGTTTTTACCACACATCACAACCCGTATATTTGCATATAATATACCTTTGCGCGTATATACTTTTTCATTGGGGAAAACTGTTATTATTGTAATGTGTTTTTGTATTATTATTTTTTCTGTTTGTGGAAAACCCATTATACATTTCTGGTTGATTATTTATTTATTTTTTTTTTCATTTATTTGTGTTCATGTGTGTAATTTTTTACTATATATATATAATCATAATGTATTATAATGCGGCACAAAAAAGAAATTTATATATAATTTCATATTCGATTAAATTTAAGCACATTATTATATTTTAAAAGTTATAATTTTTAACGAAAAAATATATAAAACATTCGTATAAAAAAAACAAAAGAATTTTAATATAATTTTATATTATTTTAAACTAATTAATAATATATGGATGGATATATATTTGTATATATTTATATATAATTTATAAAATGAATGCTTTATTAATTGCATATACGTATAACTATATGTACTGCATGATCCCTGACAATCTTTAAACTTTATTTAATTTACTCTTATTTTCTAGGATTTAAATAAATTTACTACAATGATCATGGTTATATAATATTATATGATTTTTTATTTTATCGTAATTTTTAAACGTCAGATTGTGCTTTTTTATTATATTTAACTGAACTAGGAACCAGAAACACACCTTGTGTAATGTATGTATATTCATATCCATATCCATATAAATGTAATGGTTTCAAGTCATGCACATGATAGGATAATTATTTATTATTATAAAAAGTACATATATGTGCAATGCTTATAATAAACCCTTTTTCCATTACAAATATTAATTCTATAGATATACGATATAGCCATACACGTACGTGTTTTTATTCAATAATAATTTTGTACCTATATATATAGATATTTTTGTTTTCTAAATATTTAAGTAATTTTATTATTAATCGATGTATATTTTTATATATTGTTTTTTAACATTCGCCTATACAAAAATTTATAATATTTCAATTTATTACCTCTAGAATTATATTTCCAAATATTCTAATTTGGAAACTTGATTCTTATATGGATGAATTATATATTGAATCACAGACAAACATGTGACATTATCAAACGTATCGTAGCTTGAATATTTGGATAAATACCAAAATCGACTTGTATTTGCTCGTGTACCTACTATATACATACAACTGTCGAATTAATAAATTAATTTATTTTTAATTCAATTAAATATTATTTAAAACATGTTAATTTAATACATTTATATTATTTAATATTTTAATTATATATCGTAAGATTTTCATCATCTTTTAAGCAAAATTTATTTAATAATATAGGGTGGTTGGTAAATTTAAACCTTTAGGGAGTGTATATTCAAACTTCATCGCATATATAATATACCCATATATTTAAATGATTGTATTCTTTATAAGTTATGTAAATGGAATGGAATAATACATAAATATGTAGTGAGATGCATTTAATCTGACATATATGACGTGTGTATTTAAAATAAAAAATTATTTACCTTCGTCAGGGAGAATGTTTTTTGTTTGTTTTGTGTTTTTATCTACCTAAGAAAATCTTCTTTGTTTAATTAATTTTAAATAAAATCATTCTCTATAAATAAATTTAAACTATATGTACGTTTGCAGTTATATATTAGAACACCCTTTGCTAAATTTTGTAAATACATACATATTTCATAATAATTTATTAAATATGACATGTAAATTAGAATTTCAAAAGTTTTCAATTTATCTAAAAGCATATATAAAAGAACGTTTATTTTTCCATATTATATATATACATTTTTAAATTATATTTATATATTTTCACATACATTTCTTTTTGTTTTGTAAGATTTTACAAAAATAACGACAATATTTTACAATGGCTCACAATCATTTTCATTTTCATTGATAACTAAATATTCAACGTCTTTCGTCATTCATTAAGTTGATATTTTCCATATTGAACATTTAACATTACGTTTAACAAGAACATTTAGTATTATTTTTTTTTGGTTAAATGAATAATATCATAATATACATTTGAGCGTCTGTAATTTTATTCTTCATAGTGAAACTATGTGATATTAATCTACACTCTAATTTTGAACTCACATCTCATATCTCATATATATATATATATATATATATATATATATATATATACAATATACATATAACATATAAGTATATCTAGAATATGGTATAAATATACGTGTATAAAAGTATAAATAAATAGGTTTATAAAATGAGATAATTATATATATAAGAAAATCTTCTTAAAAAATTATATGCATCTTTATGTTTTTCATCTTTTTATATTTTTGTTATATGAAAGAAATAATATTTATAATTTTCATGCAATGTTGAATGTGTATATACAACCAACACACACATATATTTAGAATAAAACTTTTTTAACTTTTTTGTTGATGAATTTATTTCTATATATTCATTCATAAAATATATTTTAATTTATATTTATATATATGAACATATAAAATATATATAAGAATGCTTTTTTTTAGTGTATATATGTGAAAATTGTTTGAAAAAAAATTAAATATAATTTGCCTTATAATAAATATATACGTAAATAAATAAAATATACATACATAAACATATATACAAAGCATTGACATTGCAGGAAAAGTTTTATGTTATGTATACAATAAATGAATTTGTTTGTTGTTTTTGGGGATGTTTTGAAAAAGAACAGAAAACTTTTAAGTTCAATTTATTTTTACGCAAACACAGGTAAAATTATATAAATTTTCTTATTATTTACAAGATTAAATTATGTGTGCGCTTTGTTGTATATATTTGTTATATATAAATAATATATCTTAAATGTTATATTATTTGTTTATATATATATATGTTTAATAATAAGAAAATGAAGGAAAAAAAGTTTACCAGCATGTTTATTTTTCACGAAGAGTCAATCTATTGATTTAATTATTTGTTTACGGTGAGGTTATACCCATATTTATATAAATAAAATAATTGATTAACACAAGCTGACAAGGCTTATTTACAAAAACTAAATAAGTAAATAAAGAGCTTTATTTATTTTCGAAAAAAAAATTAATTAACAATGTGCAAAATAAAATAAAGTCCAATATAATCTTTATTGGATATAATATAATCTTTATTCCAGTAAATTATAAAAAATAATTTTTTAACACCTATTGTTTTATTCATTTAATTTCGTGGAGGAAAATAAATAATTTTATTTCATTTGAGTAAAAAATAAACCAATTCTAAAATATGCGATCAACATAAATGAAATAATTTATTGACATTTTCATTTATTATACCATAATACTATGTATATATATTCTTTATGAGGTATTATATTTATTTATTTTTTGTTTTTACATTATCACAAAATATGTTATCAAATTTTTATTATTTTTTTGTAATATGTTATTTGACATTTCTGACAACAAATTACATATTATGTATTATTCCGCTTCAGTTAATTCAACATCTTTATTCGTTATATATATATATATATTTTTCTTTCCTTTTATATATATATAAAGGGTATTTCGCACTATAAATGTGATTTGTGATACAATGCCAAATTGAAATAAAATCAAAAGTATGAAGTATGAATGGTAAAGTTCTGGCAAAATATTATATCATAACTATTGTATGTTAACTTGAAGTTCATTAAGGGTTCGTAGTTTAGGTTTGACATCAAATGCACACCAAACAGTTAAATTTTCTTGAAATAAAAGGAAATTAATCAACGGCATGTGGATTACATTTATGGCAAATGCGACAAAGTTGTCTGTTAACGTATCAATTCTAGTAGTAATACGCTTCTTTATAAAACGCTCCATTTTTTTGTATCATTGAACTCTAACACATGCACGCGATTTTGATAATTAAACGATTTTTATGATTTGCTTAGCGATTTGTATCAATTTATTACACCTATTGAAGAACCCTTTATACAGCAAGCTGTGTGTGTTTTATATATAATATATATGTTTACATATAACCAATATAACGCAGGAAAAAATAAATAAAGGGTACCCCTCAGCATAGGAAAATGAAAGTAAAAAAAGAAAAAAGTCAAATTAAAATTTCCATAACTCAAGAATTTTTTCTTTCCTTTTCATTTCTGAAATATATTATTTATTATGTATACATAAAATATAATATATTTCATGTATATGTCATACATAATAATATATAATGGTTATGAAAATGCACCATATATAGATAGTTGAAAATCATGATTTCAATTTTCGTCGTTTTGCACATTACATATGTTAATTTAATATCACTTTTTCGTATTATTATTTTCATTTTTTTTGTTGTTTACACACGGCAAATGTATATAGCAATATATAAACGTATATAAATAAATACTATATATATATATATGGTTTGTGTCACTCAGTTGATATGGCAAAGGCAATAAATTGGTTAAATATATATAATATATATATAATTATAATCAAAGAACATTTTCTAATAAAGAGATGTATAGATTAATATTTACCTATTATATATATAATATAGTATATACTTTTGTACATATTAATATATGGATATAGCTTAAAGCAATACCATTTCCATTTAAAGTTTAATTAATTTCAATTATATAGATTATATTATACTCGAAATTCCAGCGCACCAATGCACATTTTTCCACAATATAAAACACACAATAAACGTAATAAACAAAACCATATGAAACGTCATAGAATTTAATTAAACCATTATTAAAATTAAATAAACTATTTTCACCGGATAACGAGGAATAAGGTAATATAAAATCGATCGATCCATTATTGTTATTATTATTATTAAACACCGTTAATCTTTCTAATAGTCTATTATTGACGTATTTTTGATTTAAATCGATAATCACCCTTAAACGCGATTTGGATGTATTACATTGAATTATATTGTAAAACCCTACTGTAGATAAAGGAAAATTGGTATAATTTTTGCTACCTAAAGCCCTAATAAATTAAAGCTTTGTCAATCAATAAACTATAGTAATAAAATCAACATTATAAAAATTTCTCTATTTATGTGAAGTTGTCAAAAGTATTTGCTTGGTATATTCAAATTTAATTTAATTTAATATATTAAACACACTTCGGGGTACTATAACTGCAATATGTTATTTACTGTTTGTATGTTATTCAACCATATACAATTATTTTATATCTGTCAACTTACCTTTAGAACATTTTTTATATTATTTGAAATGTCGATAACATTCGAAATAATATAAATTGTCAACTATGGTTTAATTTTCAGTAAACGTATATTATGTATTATTATAATATAAAATTTTTCATTGAAATTTTAATATATTACATATTCAATTTGCATCTATGTATACTGATACAGAAGTATTTTTCATTTTCCTGGTCCGATAAATTTAAATCGTAAATCTTCATTACTATATCGAAGAGAAAATAACATTTTTCAGTATTAAAAGTATATATCTTTAAAAATGCATTCATATACTTATCTTTCTCTATATATCTTTATATATATATTTTTCACTTAAATTAATGATGCATATATATTTATATTTGTACAATAGCAAAAAAATCTCATTAATTTTATTAAATATATTATAAATACATCTAAGAAAATATATACTAAATCAGAAAAATAAAATCCATTCACTTCATTTCCTTGTGCGTTATGATACATTTTTATACAAAATTATATCTCTAAAATGTAAAATAAAATATATGCACCCAGCGCCTTGGAAAGAGCCATAACTAGAATGAAGAAAATATAAAACAACACCATCCAACCAAAAATAATGAATTAAAATTAATTATTTTTTACGATTTGGATGAATTCTATGAAAATTACCTACGAAAATTATAGGAATCCATGTCGATCAATATCAATGCAAATACTGTCAAAATTATATTGTGTGACTCTTTTTAAGGCGGTGGGTGTATATATTATAAAAAAATATCCCTTAGTGAATTACTTGTTTATCTTTAAAAAATATTTATACATTTTTATTATTATTTTGTTTTTTTTATATATGACATTATATATACCTTAACCATATATTCGTATATATTTATTTTTCATTCCCTCTAATACGATATTCAGTCAGTCATTCATTTATTTTTACTTCATTCCGAATAAATAACAAAACATTTTTACATTTATATTATCAAATATAAACTGTGTACCATAAGATCGTTGGCAAAATATAACAATTTTTTTTACGAATAAAATACATATATCTTTTTTTTTTTAAATTATACTATCATTTTATTCGTAACATTGGTGTTGATAAGAATATTATAATAATAATAATAACAACATCTAAATAAATATGTATAGAAAAAAAAATTACAAAAAATAAAACATTAATATATAATACAAAAATCTGCTTTCTCAACAATTTAATACAATATAATATAAAAACCAGCGATATGCCATACGAGTATATTGCTAAGGAATACACATAAATAAATATAAAATTATACTATATAGACTTACTTGTGTAATATCCTTTATATATATTTATATATGTATATATAAGTACCAACAGTACAGACATATAAATGAATCACATTACCGTTTTCAGTTTTCTCTTTTGGATTTAATTTGATAAATAAATTATATTTCCGAAAAGGAAATTCAAAATACTTCATTTAATATTATTTATCCTTATGTAGGTAGGTAGGTTTTTATATATATCTTTCTTTATATGTACACCTGAGAGATTTTGCTTTTAAAGTCATTTTATAAATATAAATATTATATGTAATATACAGGTGTTGTCTATCCAATGGTATATTATATATATAATATATTATGATATTATTTAATATATTAATTTTTTGTTTCATATAAATTTAAATCATACATATATATATATGTGTATTAAATTTATATATGAAATAAAAACGTTCACGTTCATCATAATATGAATTTTATGTCGTTTATACTTTAATACATTTATTCGTATTTATGTATGAATAAATTACATTGTCTAATATATACAAAATAACACTTCACAGTATGGTTATAGATATATACCGCAAAGCATTGAATAACCGATCAAAAACAAATCCATCGTAAAATATGTATAGTTGCATTCCCATATTAAGTGATTTAGTTGTTGTTCATTTTTTTAAAAAAGATTATTTTTTAAGATTAATCGATGATAATCGTTTATTAAAAACACTATAATGAAGATATTACAGCCGTAACTCTTAAATAGTCAATAAAAATCCATTGAATTAGAACTAAAATGAATGCAAAATCCTAATTCATATACATTGCTGTTGAATACGTTTTGGATAAATTATATAACTTTTGGTAAATTATCAATGCATATATTTATTCTACACCTCGAGTAAATATTTGACGCGTATTTAAAATACAGATTTCCGAAAAATAAAATACAATGATTTGTATTTCTTTAAAATATACATATTTATATATATAAATATAAAGGGAAATAAAATGAAAAATAAAGAAATTGTGAAAACAACGAATATGCATGTAATACGTATAAGAAAAAGTGTGTATATGCACAAATAAATTAAATTTAAACTTCTGCATACTATGTATTTGTAATATACGGGAAATTGTTTCAGGGTGATCTAAAAAGTACCGTATTCGTTACGAAAAATATTTTGTATTATGAATGAATTTAATAATTTTCATCTCAAAATGGTAATGGTTAAGATATAGCTGTTTTAGTTTTAAATAAGCTGATTGAAACAACAAAATGTCTCGGCAAAAAATTAAATTGCTTATTCTCGACATTTCTTCGCATTTAAAAGCTAGAGCAATTTTTCTTATAAGATATAAAATGATCATATAAGATGGATATAAATCTATAAATTGAAGACCTAAAGAAATGTCTCATAGAATCATGACCCGACTTTTAGCGCACCTTGTATTTAGTGAAAAGAACAAGGAATTCCAAATACACAGCATATAAATCATGATAAAAACATGAAAAGATTATGTTTTATGAATATGTTTTCTATATATTTTATATGCGTAATGCATGTATGTCTATTATATAATCGCATATATATACTTTTAATGTGGCAGTGATTTTTCTTCTATACATTCTATATATATGTATTTATATTTAAATCAAATAATAAAAAACATACATAATATAAATATTATATTCAATCTACGTATATATGTAATATGTTTGTAATACTTCATAAAGATGCTTTATACAATTGTATGTATAGTATAAAAAATATAAATATACGCACAATATATAAAAAAAAATTTATTTGACATATTTTATATTTATATTCTTTAGTTGTTTTGTTTGTTTGTTCATCTCTTAAATTTTATACCATATTTTATATATACCACCAATATTTATATATGTAATAATAAATATAAAGAAGATTTATAGAAAATTATACATGTTGTTGCTTTTTGCAGGTGTATTTTTTTATTTAAATGCATATGCGGCATTAATTTAAATTATAGTGTATTATATTTTTAAAAAAAGTTATCACTGTAAATCAAAATAAAAACAAAAAAATGAAAAAAAAAAACTTCAAATATTTTCATATAATTTCTTTTGGTTATTTTGGGTGTATGAAGACAAAAAAAATTTTAAAAAGAATAAAACTTTTTATTATTGAAATATATTATGTTATTTGCCATAAGGATATCATCACACATATAAATTATAATTTTAATTTAAATGAAAAGCTTTTTTCTTTCTACCGTTTTTTTTTTCGATAACAAAATGTCATCGAAAACTTTTTAACATCCTTATATATTAAATAGATAATATATGAATAAGTATATTTGGTATATATATATAAAACTTGTATATGAAAATAGAGGAAATTTATCACCCAATAAATGATCGTATATAGTTTGTATTTTGCTTTTTTTTTATTATTTTTGTTGAAACTTCATTTATTATATATACTTTGAAAACAATAAATATATATGTATAATGTATTTTGACCTAATTCTATATATAATATAGGTATAATAAAATTGTATAATGTATTTAATTTACGTAAATTGTATATAAACTGATCTTAAACTTTGTTTATATATACAAATGTGTTTATTAGTTTTTCAATATAATTTTCTTTTATTTATGCTCTTACCTTTTTTTTGCTTCGAGTTATTGCAAAAGTTTTATTTTTTGTTTTTTGTTTCACCTGAAATTGGAAAACTCATATATTTACAAAAATAAAGAAAAAAAGAAAAATATAATAAATAATGTTTTTCAATTGAATTCATTTGATTAATAAATGTTTTATTAATATATAAAACTTATTTACATTTTAATATATATAAATTTAAAATTCTACGTCAACAAAATATTATTATATATGAATTGCGTTGTATTGTGTCAATTGATTGAATTAATGTGACTAAAATACCATTTAAAACCTATTATATTATGTAATTGTTTATATAACACAATATGATTAAGAATGGTTTGCTTTTTGCGATTTAAGGATATAAATTAAATTAATTTATACTTTGCTATTGCTTAAAACAATTGAAATCGTAATCTAATAAAACAAATATCAAAGTCATAAAATCAATTCTTTTTATAAACAAATGAAAGATTTTACCATTTGTAAGCAAAACATCTGAATAACTCTAATTAATAATAATTTATTAAAATTTATGATTTTTTGTTTGATTATTAAGACGATCATGAAGAATATAACACATAATCTTTATTTAATCTTTAATATATAAATATATATATTTTCAACTATAATATTTATTCTTTTCTACATAAACCAAAAAATATAGTATAATGTAAAAAAAATCAAAATTAGAATATAATATAAATATTTATTTATATATGAATTATGTATATTTTTCATAAAATGTAAATAATATTTCATTATATATGCATATTTCGTATTAAATATGATTAATTGTACATAAATGATTTAGTATATATATTTCTATTTTATTTGATATAATCAAAATTAATGAACTATAGAATTTTAATATTTATATATATGTACATATGGATGTGTGTAGTACATATGCACAATTATTAATATATTTATTATACTGCATTTTACTTTTCCGCATACAAAATTTTATATATTTACTCATATATTTCATTTCTCGTAAACACATAATACACACACGCGTTTATACAAATATAAATATTAAATATAAATAAATCTTTGAATAAATAATGTTGACTTTTGGCTTTTTGCTATATTTATCTTTAATAATAATTATAATATATGAAACAGACTAAATATACATTTCATGTTAATTTCTATATATATTTATATATACATTTTATATATTAATATAATATAATATAATATTATTATTATTTTTATATTACATAATATTGTAATTGTAAATTGTATATATTTGTATGTAAAAAAGTTATACGTGATATTTTTAAACTAAATTAAGTAATTAAAAATATATGTAGATAAAATTAAAAACATATATAGCTATATATTTTTATAAATTAAATATATTTGTTTAATTCAGATACCATATATATACACATACATATATATATATATATATATATTTATATCTTATTAAAATATATATATATACATATATAATATAAATTGCACAGACAAAATCAACAACTTAATAAATTTCTTCAAACAGAATATATCTTTTGACTTATATATATATATATATAAGGATATAAAATTTAAACAATATGATTTAAAGTTTACAAAGTTATATCCTTTTGTATATAGATACATATATATATTCTTTGTATAATATTATATAAAATAGTGCATATAAATTGTATAAGTATATATATACACTATACAGATATCTTTTTGTTAATCAATGTAACTTTATTTATTGTTATATATTTTTAATATTATTATTATATAGACATAAACGAATACTCGGTTCTAACCATAACTGATGCCCGGTTTAATTGTTTTTCACTTACCGTTAAAATTTTCGTATACAGTGTCATTTCCATATGCGAATTATTATAAATTAAACGATGTGTGTAATCCCCATTTTTCCCCATGTAGGGGCCTAAACAACATATAAATGTAATGAAAAATACAAATCCATCTTTAAGATGTATCATTGCCAATTTATTTTTGAAGAAGTACCCCAATTGTAAGCATACCTGATTTTTGTTTGTATCATTACAACATTCCTTATATAGGACCCAGATTGAATTTACGTATATATTTATGTGTATGTGTTTTAAATAACATATATGTTAATAATTGAATTGTTCGCTTTTTATTTCCAAAATTTAGTAAATTTATCCATGTGAAATATATCTTTCATATATATAAATATATTTCAAAGAAATATATAAATATAAAAAGATATACTTTGATACTATAATCAACAATGAAACAAAAACATTTTCGATTTTATATAACTAAATTATAAATATATCCATATGTAGTTTTCTATAATGTTGTTTGTTAATCAAAAACTTTTATTTTTTAAAATTCAATATATATATATATATATATATATATATATATATTGAATTTATATATATATATATATATATATATAATACGATTTTAATTTGATAATTGGTTTTATTTAAAATTCCCAACCAACAATAAAATGTGCAATTGTTTAAAATAACATCATAATTTCGCTACAACATAAATGAACATTTATCCTTATATATTATAAATTTTATAAAAACATGTGTAAAATAATTATAATTTTATACAAAATAAAAACAATGTATGTGCGTTTAATGCTATATTAAAAATTATGATATAAGTTAAAAACAAACTTTTCGAACAGTAACGCTCTTCATATTGTAAATACAATTTCGAATATTTATTGATCAATAACATATTATTGGTAATTAATTGTATATAAATGAATTTCGTATAATTTCTAATTAACATAATTTGTAATAAAATTGTAATAAAAAAGTAATTTTCTGCCACAAAAATCTTTTCTTCTTTTTGGAAAATATTCAGCAATAATTCTTAAAAGATTTTCGATCGAAAATTTACCATGTGAAAGTATTCAAAAGGGATGTTTAGAATAGATTTCATTGCGGCATAAAATGTTCGAACGAGATTCTTGAAAAATTTAAATAGAAATAGAAAGATGTTTTGATTTTGAAAGCAAAGCATTTTAAATTATGTGGGAAAATTTTAAATGTTTAAGATACATCTGTTGTAATTGAAAAGAAATTGGCTTACATTGATGAAAAAATCGTATCGTAACCAAAATATCTAAAATTTAAAATGAACACCTTTGATTGAAATGTAACAATTCCGCGCTAAAACGAAAATTATGTTATTATTCAATTTGATTGAATTGACCATTTTCTCTGTTTGTGTTTTACTTACTCTGTTTATGATTCAAATTGATAAGATAAAAATTCTTATATTCGAAAGAATTTTGTTATTGTGGTAGAGATTAATAATTAAATATTTGACAAAAATAGGGAGCTTTTTATCGGCTGTGTACTACACTATTTAACAGGCTATATTACATAAATGTTGAAATTTGTGTTCATTTTTAGTTTCACTAAACTGTTTTGAATGTATGATATTGCAATAGTTACGGAAAAAGTATTTCATTACAAGAAATACAAAATTTTAAAAACAAAACAAAACTTTTTCATATTTATAACCTTTTATTATATTATATATAAAAATGTATAACCTTCTGCATATTAAATCTTATATAAACTTGTACTTGAAGAAATAAAGCATATTAATAAATGGCCACTTTCCTGTTATTCAAAGTTTTATCATAAACCAGAAAAATTCAATTTTAACAGGTAGACTTATATTTATATATATATATAATATATATATATATATATATATGAGAAATCCGTTCGAGCTCCTTTAAAAAATATTGTATATGGTTAGGTATAATGGTATAATCTAACATATTTTTCTTTTATATAAACGTACGAATGCATATATACATTTTAGATGAAAATCTAAACTATAACTTCATAAATATATATAAATAATACAATGGCTATATATATTAGGTTGCAGAATAAAATAGTTTGTCGATGTAATATAAACACAGTTGGATCAATATTTAAATTAAAATAATTATCTTTCAGGTTGTTGTCAGCAAACAAATAAGTGTTTTTACATAAATAGAAATAGATATATATTTTTCATATTTATCGTAAATCACTCAAATTAAAGTTTTCTTATCAATATTTTTTACAATCATAATCAGAAGGTTAATTAAAAAACAAAAACGTATTTATAATTGAATCAGTTCGTAAATAATTAAATGCAGGCTTTTAGAAAATAACATTTTAAATGGCATATATACCAATAATTGAACATAATTAGACATTTTGATGATATGGAATATTACAAAATTTTCCAACATTTATTGAGTTTACTGTATATACAACAAAAAATAAATCTGTTAAAGTTTTCCAATGTTATAGTAGATATAACAACGATCTAAATATGTATATATTATATTTTCTTTATATATGTTATGATGCAACTATATACACTAAACATTTTACCGAAAAAAAAACAATAAATTTATGACTATACATTTTTTGGAGACAAGAAATATTTTTCTTTTATATATGTATGTATCACCATATAACTATATACTATATCTGAATTTATATATACATACAAACAACATAAAACCCCCAATATATAACACTACTGTCTCAAAAATTCCGTAACATTTTGCCAATTTTAAATAATCTCCTTTTTTTGAATACATTACAGCATTTTACCAATTGTTAAAGATTCATAAAATGATATTTCTATGTAATCATTTTAAATTAAATTGCAATTTTAATTTATCGGTAACGGTTAGACTAATTGAAACCAATTATGTGTCAATGGTTTCATGAAATCGTACAGACAATTTTAATAAACTTTTACTTCATTATTTTTCACATATGAAGATACATTTTGTGGGAATTTCTTATTCCTTGGCTTGCCTTAAAATGTTTCATAATCGTAGTAACATTACAGTTAATAGCATGTTTATGTTTTATAACATTCTAGGGAAGTTTGTAAAATGTTGCTACAGATAGTGTATATAGAATTGTACTTGAAAAAATTCTACTTTTAAATATATATGTCTTTGGGTAAATGTAACATGGGCGCATGGATAAGTAGAGCAAATTCTATTTTTATTTTTTATCATTTTTCATTTTCTCTATATACTACATTTTCATTTAGATCATATAAAGAATAAATCATTTTAATGTTAAAAGTTTATTTTTCATATAATAATATTTGCATTTATATAATAAGAATAATACATACAATGTATATAAATTTATTTATCGAAAAAGAAGAGCGAGTATAAATAGAATAAGAATATAAAAAAACTATATAGTGAAAAAGGAAATATTTTATTAAAAAAATTCGTTTTTTTTTATTATTCTTAAATATATTTTCAAACATGCATAAAGAATATACTGAGAAAAAAAATTACAGAATAAATATTATTATAACACATATATAACATTTCCGCCAAATATAAGGAAAATATATAATAAATAAATTATTTTCACAAAGATATCAACCATTGTTTATCAAAATATGATATGTATTAGATTTTATATATATATATGTGCGGTATAACTATTAAATATACTCGTATATATACACTTTTGGTGTAATATATACAAAATATTAAAGTCAACATGACACAAAAATCGAGAAACATTGTCTCCTGAGGATTATAAACATTTTCTTAATATATATATACAGTATTATATGCACACGTTATCTATTTATATATATATATATATATATATATTGTGATACATTACACAACGAATATGTTTTATGTTTATAATACTCATATGTATATGTATGAAATGTTAAATGTTGAGTTAAAGTTTTCTATATATTTAGTGTTTCCAGGTTTTCTGTATATGATAAAATATGAATATTGTGTATAAGTATGTCACTTATAATAGGCAACATTAAATCTAATTGGACACGTATAATATCTTTTGATATACATACTAGTTGTAGATATATAAAAATTTTCATAAATTTTCTAGGAAATGCTTTCTCTATATATAATATATATAAATCGCAGTATATACATATATAATGTATATGACAAAATTATACTCCATATACAATATATACTATTTTATAGTTTTATATATTGCAACTATACTAATACAGAACACTGTCGTATTCTATAATTTATAATTCATATATAAAAATACGATGATTGTCATCTTGAATAGTCTTGAATGAAAAAAAACAAACTATTTTTATATTACATAATATTCTCTTTATATTTATTTTTATTATATAAATTCAACTTACATTTAAATGGTTAATTTTATGTTGTATTCATTCATTCATTATTCATTTAATCAGTCAAATACACCACAATTTGTAATAATATTGTATATATGTAGTCCATATTACTATTATTATACATTTATAAAATATGTATAGTATTTTATTTTAAATTTTCTCATATATTTAAACTAATTTACTATTGTGTTGTCGTTTAATCTACATTACAAATTCAAACTCATTTTCGATAAAATAAAATTCTTATATGTTTTGAATTAAATTGACAATATGTTTATAATTGATAACAAGTAATATCTTTGTAAAATCTTTTTGTGCTAAGTGACTATCCTATATACATAGCGTGTTCTTCGAAGAACTCAACCATAAGCATACACGATGAGTAATCTACAATATATTTTAAAGACACAAAAAAAGTATATAATTTTTTATTGTTATATTTATATTTATCAATTCAAATTACAATTATTTTATTAATTCCATTATGTTTTTACATAAAAGTTAAAGGTGCGTAAGTTGATGTATTTTTCATTTGGTAACCATCAATGGGGTTATTCACACATATACACAAAATAATCGAAACGTCTTCGTTTATTAATAACTTTCATATATATACAATCTGATTAAATAAATTATGCAAGTAATTATGCCATAGTGACTTTATATAAATAAATGTGCCCTCAAATATTTAAATATAATCTTACATATATACATGTATTTAATATACTCGTATTACTGAAATATATTTATTTATCTTAACGATGAGGTTAAAGGGAGATCGTAATCAGAGTAAATTTATGGATATAAATACATATATGTATGTATAATTTATTTTATAAATATACTGTAACTAAATATATAATGTTTATGTTTATATATATCGTTTATGCATTTATTTATACAATTTTATATTACACACACATAACATATATTTTATTAAAATATTTACTAGTAAGTAAGTAAAATAAACACTTTATTCTTATGGTGAATTTATTTACACATATATACGATGTATGTTATATATATAAAATTTTAATTTATTAAATTATGTTTCATGTCAAAATTATACACACACACTATATATATATTTGATTGTTTATATATATATATATATAAATTAAAAAGATGTTATGCATATAAGAAGTTTTAATTTATAATCAAATTATTATTACATGTTTTAATGATACATTCAATTCTATTCCTATATAAAGAAATTCATATAACTAGTGCGAATGTTTTATTTTCAAAAAGCAGAAAACTCTATATCTTATTTCCAAAGATTTACATATAATATTATATATATAGTTACATATCTATAATCCTATAATTTATGTAAAATTTATTGTAAACTATTACAACATCTGATTTAAGGATATCCTTATTTGGTATAAAATTAACGTTTTGTAAATGTAACTCAAAAGTCAATTTTCTACAAATTAAAAAATATATAAATATGGGAATATATTTTCGTGAATAAAACCAAACTTATGCAATATTTTCTGTATTATTTTATTAAGTATGTCAGCGGACTTGTTTTTATCGATTAGCATTATAAATAAAACATTTAGAAATAATTACACCAGATTTTCCTTTTACTAAAATATGATTATATAATAGCATATGAAATACACTTTTAACATGGTTATCTAAATTTGTTTATTTGGAAAATTTTTTAAAAGAACAGAGAACCTATATGAAATTTTCCAGGAAATCTGTATTAATAGTTATTCTGATAATATAAAAAGTTAAACAATATGATTTAAAAGCTTATACTTTCAATTTACATTTCAATGAAATTCAAATTAATGAAAATATTTTACTAAATATTACTTGAGATATCATTTGAATATATTCATATTCACTTAATTTCTTTTATATACACATTTAATATTAATGAGGTCATACATAACCATCTAAAAGTCGATATATATTTATTAAAATTAATCATTTATACTTTCAAATACTTGATTGATTAATTTAATATAATATTATTTTATTATGGAAATATTTAACATTTGATTATATATTTAAACCAAAAGTATTCAAGTATCTATATTAATAAGTATGTAAAAGTAATAAAAAAAAAAATAAACAATAAATTAAAAAAAAAATATAAATCAATGCGACAAAAATAAATTATCTTATTATTGTATGTGGGGAGAATCATCCTATATATGAAAATAAAAGACGGTATTGATTTATGTTACCAAAATATAAATTTGGGAAACGATATATTTATTACATATAAATTGACTATATATATGCATATGTATATATAAATTTATCCCTGTTTATGCTCAAACAATCGATAAATGATATTATATTGTTATACGTTCTATAATATATATAACATAACATTCCTTATGAATATATTTTTTAGATTAAATTTTTTTTTTATTTAAAGCTTTATCGTAAAATTTTCTCTTTTTCCGCATAATAACAAGCTTTATGTATTTTTTTTTATTTTTCAATATTTGAATACAACAAATTTTATATATATATATATATAAATAAAATAATGTATATAGTCCTGACGAAACGAACATCGGCGGCATATATAAAAGATGTATATATTTTTTTTTTCTATATTTATATATACGAGTATGCATATAAGGTTTGTAAATGTAAAGTACACAACTACAGATATCAGGTGTAGCGATTAATTTTTGATATATTCACGTATTAATTTTTTGTTTTGTTTCATACGACATTCCTCTATCTAAAAAGAAACGAGTACTCCATTATCAAATGGAAAATTTAAATATGATCAGTTAGATGTTGCTTCAAAGGTGTTGCCACTTTCTATATAGTCATTTTTGCATCGTATTGTGAAAGGTGTGATGAAAATTGGATTTATTTCGAGTATTTGAAAAGAAAAAAGAATCATGGTCAACACTCCAGGTCAACCATACCGTATCAACATCATATGCAAAACCAAATTGATTTATAAAGAATCACTGTCACATAAATTGCCATAGAAAAAGTATAGCTTTCGAGATGGCAATTATTTTCAGAAATTAACCCTTACACTTGCTGTTGTACAGCACTTTTCTATTTTAAATATATTTATTTTATACATATATATTATGTGAAATGCGAAAAAAATAGATAAGTCGAAGTATTGTAACATATATATAAATACTATTTGTGCATATAGGTATATATATGTATTTATGTAAATGTATATACGAATTATGTTTTTTTGGTGTTGTTATTTTGTGTATTGAAGGATTATGCAGATCTACACAAATTGAATTTTTTAATGGGTGTTATTTTGAAAAATACGCTTATGCTTAATTCAATCTATCTATATATATCTCTATATAGTATATATTTATATATACATATACATATATAGTAGATATTTTCAAATCAATGAATATCGATAGAATATTATGTAAACTTGTCATAATGTTATACAAATAAATGAATCAATATGTATCATTGTTTATGGATTTGATTAACCCTTTTAAAATGTATAATAAATAAATCATCTCGCTCTATTCGTATTAAACGTGAATTAATATATGTTAACAATAACAATATTCAAATTTAGATTATGATATATGCTAAAGAAAAAAGATAAATTATCAATTTCAATTACACTAAAGCTTATATTTCTTAAAAATTCTATATAAAACATGTACATTTTATTTGCGGATTTATGTGAAACAAACTAAATTATTTGTTCTTCTATCCATCCATTTATAAACAAAATACAAATTGTAACAAATTTTTCCATATATAGTCGTATATGTACATATATAATTTTTACACTCAAAATGTTAATTTTATGGAAATCAAGTGGTCCCATGCGATTTTATTTATTTATTTAAATACAACTAAAAAAATGTATAATGTACATTATATAAATTTTTATTTTTTCGTTTAAAATTGGACAAGTTAAATTACTGTTGGTTAACCATAACACAGAATGGAGTTTATATATATGCAATTATATATATAAATGTATATAAATGCATATAGTTAGTTAGGAAACATCACAAGTTTATATAATGTAAAATTTAAATAATAAAAAAAAAAATAAATAGGAAGTCCTTTATTTTTGTTTCAATTTTTTTTTATTTATATCTGAATTGTTAAAAAGAAGAATTATTATCATATATTTTGTGCCTTGCCGTATGCAAGTTGAGTAATATGCGATTTGATTTTTTCTTTTCTGAATTAATATATTTATATATGCAAAAAGGAATATATAACTATAGGGTGATCATTTATTTGTTCATAGAGTATTTATGTACAAATAAGTGATCACTAGAGAATTCATTTAGAATTTCTTAAACGTTTAGAGATTGCTTAAATAAATAATATTACTTTTTTAAACTACCACACACACACGTCAGTTAACAAAAACCTTAGAACACCTTACTAAAATTCGTTATACCTTTTAAAAAGCATATATTAACTTTCAATCACTTTGTTTTTCTTTTTTCTTTATGGTACAAAATATATATTTAGTTTTATGAATAATTTTTCTTAAAAAATCATAAATGATTTAAAAATCGCGCAGAATTTATAATAAAATTCAACAATAATAATTCGTTTAAATTTATTATGCATAATTTCGATTTAAATTTATAATTTTCTTTTATACACTAAGTTTTTATTTCATTTTTTTTTATCTTTATCATATTTTAAATATTTACTTATATATACAGATAATGATATGAATTTAAATAAATTTATTATATTGATGTATATATTGTATCTATTACTTTATTTATCATTCATCGCAGATTTTATACTTACTCATATATAATCAAAAATTATTTATAAATACTCTCAGCTTATTCTTTACAATTACAATTTCCAAAAAGAAAATAAAAGAAAAAGATTTGCATTTTATTATTAAAAATCTGGAACTTGTTAAAATTATTGAATTAAAAAAAAAGTTATTTAAATGTAAATCCAATGCAAAAATATATTAATTTCAATTCTGTTTATCAACTCTTTATTTCCGCGTTAAGAAAAAATGTTGGAATGCATTAAACTATAATAAAAGAATCACTGAAATACACAAACTTCATGAGAATAATTTTATCCCAATTGCCGTGTTATTGGTCCAAGCGCTATGCATATACATTTCAATTGGAAGCCCAGTGAATATTATAATGCATAAAATAATATATATATTATAAAATTATTATAAAAACCTAAACCATATGAATTTCATTTATTTATGTTTATAGTTGAATACAAATTTTTGAGACATGTAAAATAGATTATGCCATTAAAATTTCCACTCATTTGTAATATTAAGCACAATATTTTCATAATCATCTTTATCAACTGTTATTATTATTGTATAAAAATTGAATAAACGCAAAAAAAATTATAGTGTATTTTAAATTGTAATTTGTGTATTGTTGCAGAATAAATGGAACTAAAAAAACACTAACAAAAATTATATATATGAAACAGAGAAAATAATGAAAACAACAAAACGATGTGAATTATAATCCAAATCCTTTATTTTTCTATATATACAATATACAGATTTATATGCATTTCTTCAATTTTGCTTTTATTCATTGTTTATATTTTCGTTGGGGGTGCTCGAAACATAATATGTAAATATTCTGTATACGTAAAATAATAATCTTTTCAAAATTTCGTCCTAATTTGATTTTAAATTGATTCTTTTAAATGGTTTGTTGCATCGTGATGACGTCCATTCATAAATAATAATGATTTCATTTTTTGTTATAATTCATTAAACACTATGAAATCGCACATCATTTTCAGTATTATTTTAACACTAAATACCTAAACCTATTTATCGAGTTTATTTTTATATCGTTGGTATTTGTTTTTTTAATGAAAAATGGAAAACTTTTTTCAGTTTTATCATTATTTGTTTTTTATTTTCCTTTTAAATATAATTTTATATATTATCTAAAAAAATTGAAAATAAATGTATAATTTAGCGAAATAATTAATGAATGCATATGTATAGTATATAGAAATATATGATGCAAATATGAAATATAAAAAATGTATAAGGTTGTGCTGCAACATTAACTTCAAAAGCCAAAATAAAAATGAAAGTTTATATTAATAATAATAAAAATCATCATCATAAAAGGAAAACATAAGTGTAAAAGCATATACGTTATAAATTACACAATATATTTTTGAATGAACGCGTGTAATACATTTTATAAAAAAAAAATTAATGAAATTAAATCTCAAATATTAAAATGGGAGTTAAACTTTAAAATTGCTTTTTACTCTTGTATGTAAAGGTTTTTGTTTATCATGATTTCATGGTATATAGATATAGTAAAAAAATATAGAACAATGAAGAATATAGTGCTGAAAATTATATAATATGAAATTGTATAATGTTATTTTTTTTTGCATTTGAATTATTTAAAATTTTTTAAAAATGTTATCATAATCCTTTGGAACTTTATGATGTTAGGTCACTCTATGGAAAAGGTGATCATATTTTGGTAATTTTTTTCAGTTTAACAGGGAAAAAATTTAAAAAAACTGATATATAACCTCGTTATTATGCAACTAACGTAATGTATAAAATAATGTTTTTCGATGAAGTTTTTTTTTGAAAAGCTGTAATTAGAATGTATTCTATTTATTAGTTTCATTTCAATTGAAAGTTTATCTATAAGTTCCAATGTGAATCAACAGGCATATAATAACTATAAAGTTAATCTGTAAATATAATAGTATTTAACGTTCAATGGAATCATATAAATCTATAATAAATCTATATATTTATTAATATAAATTCCTGATATAATTAAATGATGTATGTTATATTATTAAATATTCTTATATTCGAATTATCTATATATATTTATATTTTTTAGATTTAATATATAAATAAAATCTATATAGACAGATATATACATAGGTTATATAAATATTTTTATTTCTCAAATGTGTAATGAACAAAGAATTTTCTTTTTAGCATCCTTTATAATCTATATATAATAACTCATATATATATGGTATAGTACCATAGTACCTACCTATTCAATTTTTTTTTATTTATGATTTATATTATTACATTATACATTTATTACATCTTTATATGTATCTACAAATGCACTACTACATATATATATTATTAAATAAATTTTTATATTGTCACGTAAATTTACGTGACAAAACTTAAAATTCATAATTACATTATACTATATATATATCCATCCATATATACAAATAACCCATATATGATATTGTAACATATTTTGTTGATTACATTTACTTCACATATATTACCTATCTATACGTATATTCTATACATACATTCATCCACTCATAAACTCATAAAATTTCTCCGTTGTTCATTTAAGAATATTATATTTTCATTTATCGCACATATATGCTATATTTGTGTATATACAATCAAACATATGAAAAGAATTATCCTTTTTAAATGATAACATCTTGAAGATATAACCGTATTCTATATAAATGTTATATAATTTGTATATCTATAAATATATTTTTATAGTATAAAATTTAAACTCATATGTGCATTTCATAAATACACATTGTCACTATATCTACGAATGTATATCATGAAGTAATTATAAATTTATTGATTAATTTTAAAAATATATTTATGGAACAAAATTGTAAAATCCTATTATAGTATATATAGAAAATTCTATATATTTGAGAAAATTAATTTAAAAGCTGATAAATCCTTTAGATATATTGTTTGTATATACACACTTATATTATGTAAGAATGTTTTCTTCCATCTTATATAATATATCTTTGTTTATATATCAGAATAAATGCACATTGCAGTTAACTGGAAATAAAGTATTACATAGAATTAGATGTTTTGTAATATGAACAAATTTAGTATACATTTTTTATAATTAGTAGTATGAAATATCCGTGAAAAGAATTATTTAGTCAGCAGTAAAAGATAAAAAAAAATTGTAAAAAGTAAAATTGAATGATAATTTTTTGCGGTGAAAACACTTTTATACATTTAATAACGGAATATAGAAAAAATCAAATCATTTTTCTTTAAAATCATTCAAAAAATAAATGTACAATAACTATTTATAGAACTTTCCACAATTTGGAAATGATGAGTTTTACATTTTTATGATTCTATTTTAAATTATAATTCTTATCTGCATTATTATATTTAAATATATAATTTAAATAATATAATTTAACTAATATAATTTGATAAATGTATTCCATCACATTTACTTTAAAACATATATATGATAATATATAGTATTATTTTTGAATAATTTGTTCTTATATAACACTTCGTTCAATAATGTGTGTGACTAATTAATTAAAACACATTTTTTTGCCAAAATTCGTTTTTATTCATCAAGATAGTCCCCTTTTAGGGAGATACAATCATTCCAACGCTTTTCCAATCTTTCGATACCGCCTTTGTAAAACGATTTTTCTTTGCCTTCAAAATAGGCGTTAGTTTCGGCGATTACTTCATCATTTGAGCCAAATCTCTTACCACGGAGCATCCTTTTGAGGTCTGCGAAGAGCCAGTAGTCGCTGGGGGCTAAATCTGGAGAATACGGTGGATGGGGAAGCAATTCAAAGCCCAATTCGTTCAATTTTGCCATCGTTTTCATTGATTTGTGACACGGTGCATTGTCTTGGTGGAACAACACTTTTTTCTTCGCCATATGAGGCCGTTTCTTTGCGATTTCGACTTTCAAACGCTCCAATAACGCTATATAATAGTCGCTGTTGATGGTCTGCCCCTTCTGGAGATAGTCGATGAATATTATTCCATGCGCATCCCAAAATACAGACGCCATAACCTTGCCAGCCAACTGCTGCGTCTTTGGTCGCTTTGGGCGGCTTTCGCCGGCTGCATGCCACTCAGCAGACTGCCGATTTGACTCTGGAGTGAAATGGTGGATCCATGTTTCATCCATTGTGATGTACCGTCGCAAAAACTCCGACTTATTGCGCGTAAACATGTCCAAACAGCTCTTTGAATCATCGGTTCGTTGTTGTTTTTGCTCCGGTGTGAGCAAACGCGGCACCCATTTGGAACACACCTTTTTCATACCCAAATGTTCGTGTATTATGGTTTGTACACTGCCTGCTGATATCTTCAGAATGTCAGCAATCTCCCTCACTTTCACTTTACGGTTGGACATAATGATTTTCAGTGTTTTTTCAACGTTTTCCGGAATAACAGCGTCATTTGGCCTTCCAGTAGATGGAATGTCATCGGTGTCTGTACGACCACGTTTGAATTCGGCATACCAATAACAAATGCTTCTTTTTGATGGAGCAGAGTCCGAGTAATGTTTTTCAAGCCATTCCTGGCATTGAACAGTATTTTTTTTCATTAAAAAACAATGATAAATCAGCACACGGAATTGCTTTGAATTCATTTTTTTTTAAAACACAAAAATAGCGTCACTTATAGCACTGTAACTTGTAAACAAATGATCTGATTAACATATGATGTTGACAGTAAGCCTAAAAAGGTTGCCAAATGCGAAAAAAAATATTGATTTAGTTCTAGGGACGCCATCTATGTGTCAGTCACACACATTATTGAACGAAGTGTTATATATCAGTTTTAAAGCGATTATTAAAATTAATTTTTTTTTTCACTTTTCAATTTATTTTCAAATCATTTTGATGGGATTTTTCTTTTTATAAAATTACCACTTTTTATGTGTATCACCTTTTGTCCAATTTATTTGATAAACACCTTCAAGTTAAAGTTCTGAGATGTCTTAAAACAATGGACAGACATTTTTTTTCTTTTTTATCCCAATTTTTATATATGTCATATCCATTAAAACACAATAAATATATGTATATAGAAATACTATATATATATATAAAATATATTTAGATTTAAGTGAATTTTAAATGATTTCTTGATTGCATTGCAATAAAATGTAAAATTATTATTCTAATTATAAAACAAATATTATTATTAAATATTACTTTTGAATAATTCATTAATATTGAAATAATTGTTTATAGACAAATATTGAACAAACCTATAAATATATTAATATAGTTACTATATTTGGATACGTAAATAAATATATTGCTTTCAATATGAAATTCTCAAGATATTTATTTATTTATTTACATGTAAGGTAGATATAGATATATATATTGATGTTTATTGCAAATATGAGATCATATTTATACGATATTATTATTACTTTACTAGAAATATTATTGTTCAAAAATGAATTTCATTATTATTAATATAAAATAAATTGAATATATTAGATTGCATTTCAATTTATATATTATTATTATTATTAAATATCTATATTTCTATATATATTTCTGTATTTTCATATAAAGAGTAAATATAAATATATTTATGTATATAGATGGATATATATTTGTATTTTATACATTTTGTGTGCAATGCATTTGTAAAATTTAATCAAATTTATTTATTTGATTAGATACCATATATATGTATACATATAAAAATTATGTTATTTAAATTTTTTTATAACCATATAATTGTATAAATTTCTAGATGTATTCTATCATATATACTTACTTTTTATCTGAACATAAAGTTCTAAATTCTAGGAAGATTTTTTACCTAAATAAATATATCTATATATATATATATATAACATTTTACTCGAATATATATAAACATATATCATATATCAAATATTACAATAAGCTAAATATACACCTTTTATATTTATCCATGGATACTAAAAGAATATATGAATCTCTAACATATCTATATAACAGATTTTTTATATATATATATTCTGTATGTATAATATACTCCATGAAATAGCAATATATTTAGATATTTTAAAATTCAAATCACTTGCAGGTTTTATCTTGAAAATATCAAAATCCATATATTACTCAAGGGGTAACCGCATAAAAACTTCAACTACTTTGATATCCTTGAATTATATTCAAAACGATTTTCTTCATGTTATATATATATATATATAATAATATATGATATTATATTCTTATATATTCAAAAATTTATCTATATAAATAAATGTACCAATATATATTTATATACTTTTCTAAGATATATCCTGTGTATATTGCAATAACGTTTTTTTTTTTGCATATAGTAAATTATGTAAATTCAACTTTTCTCTATACCAGAGATATTTATGCGAAAGTTATCTATATGTATAAAGATATTTAATATAAGCAATGGTTCTTCTATCTATCTATATATCTATCTAAATATATATATTTATATGTGTGATAAAGTCCTTGAGGTAATCAACTAAAATGCATATAAATATATTTTTTGTAATAACAATTTTAAATGTCAAATCGAGACATTTTTCAATCATTTTTTTATTTTCAACAATTAGTTTAAATTTGAATAAAAAATATTTATATATCTAAAAGAATGCCCTATATCCTTATTTAATAAAAAAACTCTTATTATTTGAAAACACCAACATTTTAATTACAAAAATGATGTGTATCCTTTATGGAAATATTTCCAAATATAAATGGCGATGTTAAAATTAAATCATTTTAGAACATGGTTCTTTATAACCTATGAAGTTCAACAATAAAATGTTAACGATTAAATATTAATACAATAACTTGTAATTTTTTATATAATTATTCAAATTAATCAAATATGAAAAGGAATATATTATATAATTTAATTATAATATTTTTCTTAACCATGCTCATACATATATAGAGAAACTTTAGTAATATATATGTATGAAACTGTATGTAAAATATAATAATGTCAAATTATGAAAGTGTATGTAAAATATAATAATGTCAAATTATTGTTTTGTATATGTACAAATATTATTTAAATTATTCCTTACAATATTATTCCTCTATACCTAGATGATATATGCATATAGAACTTATTATATATATATATTGCAATATAAATACGTTTTCGGGATATTGTCATCATAAAATATATATATACAATATACACATGCATTTAAATTATATCCGCAAGTTTATACATTATGCTATTTTGTGTTTTCCATTTAATGTAAAGTTTTCAGCTAAAGTCCCTTTGTTGTCGATATAATAACATTTTGAATTAAATACATGGTAAAATTCTATACATATATGGTATATAACTAACCATATATACGATTATGCATTAAATTGTACACATTATTACATACATGTTGTCATACAAAATATATATATATGCTAATGTCTTAAGATTTATATCCATATATAATATATATATGTATGTTATAGCGCTCGTTGTTACCTTCCGCACACATTACTAAAACTTTTCTTTTGTGTGATATATTTAAAAAGTCTTTGTTGTGTATATATCCCTATATATTGCTGCTACATATATATATACACATTTATGTCTATTGCATATACGTACATGTTTATACGACGATATGCATATATAAAATGTGAGATTAATTTATGCATTATACATAATGCTATTTTTATTATATATATTATGTGTATATACAAAAGTTTGGCTAATTTATTACATTTAATTATATTAACAGTTTTATATGTGTATATAAATTAATTTAATAAATTTTAAAATAAATTGTATAAAGTGTAAGATTTTCGAATAATAATAGAAAATGCGATGGTTTTGTTTAGAAGATCAGAGATGTAAAAAATCGGTCAAGGGACTATATATAGTATTAATATGAAATTAAATCGGATGTATCTAATAACATTAGTGGGATTCTGGTTTTTTTTCTATTCTTCTATTTTAAATATTGGATTTAAATATTTCCATATACATCCATCCATCCATCATCCATATTTGCTGTTAAAATATGTATAATGAAAAATAATGAATAGTTATATTTATTGCGCTCTATTTATATAAACTATCATTTCTAATAATAGTAAAATAAATATATCTTAAATAAATTGCATAATCAACCATTCAAATTTCTACTTTTATCTCATTATTGTTAAATATATAAATATATATAATATATAATATAATCCAAAATTTCATTTTATTTTTCTTAAACTATTTTAATTTAATTTTTTCAATTTCCTTTTATTTTACTATATATGCAATAAAATGCAACGCGAGAAAAAAAACCCTAATGGTTTATATTCATCTTATTAAATCCGATAACGATAAAAGAACATTTAAATATATTTATTTTATTTCTTATATTTTTGTCATGTATTTTTCTGCATCTTTGTTAGAAGTATTGAAATTTACTATTCATATATCGATTTTGTTTCTTCTTTATATTATATCAAATTCATTACTTATTCATTCGTAATTTTTCTTTTATTTTTTTTTGCAATAATACATATTTATTTTATCGGAATTCTGTAAAAAAGAAAATATCTTTTAAAACATTATTCCCGTTCAGTTAGTTTATAGAGTGTATCCTTTTTTTTCGCTGCAATTAAATAAAGTTAATAAGGCATTCAAATATATATTTTTATCAGTTATACATACAATAAATAAATATATATTGTTTATAAAATAAAAAAACGATTGTATGATAGTATCAACCAAATTCAATTGTGGTGAATACATTTTATATATATACTTAATATACATTCCAGGGCATAAAATAAAAAACTTTGATCATTAACTGGTTGTGATAACAAATATATTGCTTTATACTTCAATAGTTTTTTTTTTATCATGTATTTTGTATATATACATTGTTTGAAAATACAAAAGTTGCGTGTGTATGTGTGTTTGAACAGTGATTTTAAGTTTTTTTTTCTTCAGAAACATAATAATGATATTATTATTATTCACTTAATTATTGAAAAAATACATTTTTATCTTCATATATCAAAAAGAAAACTTTTTTACATACTAACTAAACAATATAATAATAATAATCGTTATATAACAAAGTACATTTGATTCTTTTGAACTTTTCAAAACATATATATAATATACCATAATATAAATGATAAGAGAAATATTCTTAAATTACTTGTTAAATATATGCATATATACATTTAATAGTTATATCGGCATTGGCAATCTTATATATTATATAATATTTTTCTTTTACTTTTTTTAGATAAATTAATTTTTAATAATAGTACTTTTTTTTATTTCATATACATAATTTGTTATTATATGACTTGAAAATTTTATCGAACATGTTGTCAACCATCAGCCAATAAAAATTAATTTTCTTGTTACAAAAATATGTATATTTATTTATTTTTCCAAATACATAAAAAATCTTATCTATTTATAAAAATTCTGCCTAATTGTTAAAACGATATAACTTATATGAGTTATATTGGTTATATCTAAAAAAACACTATACCTATACGTATATGGTTATAAGAAAAGAAATTTTAATTAAATAGGATTATTCTGAAAACAAAAAATCAAAACTTTCCTATATCAGAAGAATATAGTATAATAAAAACAAATTTAGGATTAATTTGAAAATTGTATTGATATTATAGTTATACTTATATATAATTGAAATATAATCTATTTCTATATACGTTAACATAACGAAATTCTGTATTATATTTATACAAAATCTATATATGTATATATATGGAAAAGAAAATATATATATGAAAGAAAAAAGCTCTATATCTATATGGCATTTACACTCCATTATATCAGCTAAATTTTTTGTGGTATTGTATTTTATTGTGTGGTGTGATATATACTTATATATAGTTGTTTGTTATATACCTACTAACATATATAAAACGTCGTTGAATATCTATGTCAAGGCCTAATTTTCTGCAAATGCCAACCACTGTGCGATAAAAAGAAAGAATTAAAGTGTGTATATATTTATTTATAAATGAAGAAATAAAATCAATCAGGCTAACTTAATGTAACAAATCGAAAAATGATTTATATATACAATAGACTATATGCATATATATACATACATTTATTGAGAATATTATGTTTTGTTTGTGTTATCCAACGTGTATATTTAATATTTGATTCTTTTTTATATAGATAACTATATTTATTATTGGTATACAAGGGTAGAATAACTAATCATCACATGATTGGATATATTTATAATTTGTATACTACATTGTAAATATAATACTTATTATATATATTCTTACAAAAATGTAATCCTTGATTTTGAAAAATAATTACTTTGCAGAATTTATCAAACATTTTTTTTTATTTATATACCAGAAATTTTTTAATTGGCTTTAGTTTGAGAATCGATACGTTGTTGATATAATATTTTGGGTTTTCCCAATTGTATGTATATATATTTGAAATTTTATGAACTTATTTCTGCTTATTTTTGTTCTTCTTCCTAAATATTTATATATATATAATATATATATATATATATATATATATATATATAAATATTTTTTTTTTTAGGTTTATAAAAAATTATTTTTTTTTTCCATGTCTTTTTTTTTTTTTAAAGAAAATCTGTATTGATTAATTTGTATTTTAAATTTTATAAATTACAATAGCAAGAAAAAAACATTTTATGATGTACATATATATAGTATATGTTAATTAAAAAGGCATATTTTTATTATTTTTCGTTTTTTTTTTGATAATCCATCCATATCTATATGAGTATGTTTAAGGAAAAATGAAGCTAAATAAAAAGAAAATTAGAAAAATGGAGTAAACCGACCGTTTTGTGTGTACAAAAAGTAAAGATACACAATATCCTAATATAAATCACCTATATATATATATATAAGTATTAATAAATGAATAATGTACCGCCTGCATGTCCCTATAAATATATATATATTATTTATACTTTATCCTATCAGGTAATTATAATTTTTTACCCTCTTCAACAACAAATACAAGAATAAAAAAAATGAGAATATAAATACTACATAAAAAAAATATAGACAAAATACGGAAAACACATTTATAATTTTCTTTACAGTAGGTTAATGAGTAATTAATAACCTTATAACGAATTTTATTCAGTTCATATTTTAAGCCATATATTTTATTTCATTGGTTTGCTGCTTCTTTTATGATTCAAATTTTTACCTATATAGTAATAAATAATTAAGTAAATAAAATCATATGTCGATATATATCCAAATGTTCAATTCAAATCTTAGCGGAAAATTTCGAGAAAAAAACCTCACTATACTGTTTCTTATTCTTTTATATATTATTCAACCCACCTATCTTATATTTATGAAGAGTAAAAAAAAAGAAACACAGATAAAATCAGTATAATATATATTTTTTTCTTTATTTTTTCATCTTATTATATTATAAATATTATATATGTATGTATTGTATATACAACATTTTGCCAAAGGACTTTTCTAATTTCCTTTTTTCTTATATATATATAGATATACATAATACCTTTATATAAATATATCGTTATCTTCTCGCATATATATTTTTATATCCATAGCCCATTTTTTCTTACTCATTGTTATTACATACATATATTTCGTTTTATGTCTTATTTTAAAATTAATTTAAATCGGACATGATTATACACTTTTCCACAGTTACTTATAGAAATTTTAATCTAATTATAGAAAGAATATTAAAAAGAAAAAGAAAGTCAATGAAATAAGCGTGGTAAGCGGTTTAAATAGATATATTCTTGTATATATTCAGAGAAACATATAATATACACATATAGATGTTTTTTAAACATAAATTCATTTTGTTTTATAGTTTATTGTATTATACATAAATCTACGTGGTTTTGGTGTAACACTATTGACATCATCCAGTAAGTCTGAATTACATGAAGATATGAAAAGTTACACACAAATCTTATTGTCTTATTAATGTTTTTCTAAATCATGCAATATATCAATATGCAATGATGATTATAATATAGTTAAAGCAAATTTCAAATGACAATGACAAATGCAGTTTCAATAGATCTTTGATTATCTTCCATATATTGGAACAATGCTTGTTAAATTTATTTCATTAGTGTTTCTTTTAATCAAAATGTTACAATATATCTTTTTTTCCAACTATTATATCAAATAATCATATATAAATAAAATATTTATCTAAAGGAGTAATATGTAATAAATTTTATAATGGGGTTTATCATTTTTATCTCATCACATCCTGAGGGTAACTAAACAAAAATCATATAATTTCATTAAATAAATTATTATATGCATTATATATTATATACAATTAAAATTAATTAAAATGGCTTGTTGATAAAATTCTCAAAACGCACACACATAAACATTAACTCACAGAAACATTATATACCTTTTATATAAATCATTTCTTATATAACGTAATCTTTAAAAAGAATATTTTTTGTTAATCTTTATCACCTTGCTTTATATTTATATATACACTATATATAAATATTATTTTTGTTTCGTTATCTATTTGAATTTGTTTATTTGTTTCTTGGAATTATTTGTTTTATATATATAAACTTAAACATAACACCAACATAAGAAATCGTGTGTACCAACAGCAAATAATCTTTAGAAATAATTTAAACATAAAAAACTTCTACTATATATATTCGTATCACATTCAGATACATATATATATATATATATATATATGAAACTATAAAGACTTCTATTGCTGAATTTTATTTATAGTACTATATATCTATCTATCGGACATATTAACGAACATAGGGAATTGCTATATATGCATCTGTGTTATACCTGTTTTATATATATATTATAGAATTTAAATTGAACTTGCATTTATTTATTTAATTTTCAATGTTTTTCCCGGAAAACTTCTTATGTATTTTTTTATGCACATAAATGTACATAGTTTTTGTTGTGAGTAAATACCTATAACAAATAATTGCGTTAAAGTGTCGCTAATGAATAAATCATGTAGAAAAAAGTAAAAAAAAGTCGTAATTGTTTCATTCTTTCTAATATTTTTACAAAAAAAAGCGTATATTTTAATAATTATTTCACTTTTCGATGCGCTTGCTTTAGTAATAAAATATTTATAAACATATAATATTTCTTAGAGGAAAAATTATACATACTAAAAAATATATTAGAATTTAAATAAAAAAAGAACTTGAGATTTTTCCTCCGCTTTATAAATAATTATTATATTATATTGTTACTATTCCTATTTTTTATATATATATATCAAAGGATTATGTATTATATATAGTTTCTGTTTATGCATTTGAAAATTGAAATTAAGTTTTATTAAAAAAAAATGGTTTTTTTTAAATATGGTAAACTTTAAGTATATTCATATACATGCAAATATATTTTATAGTTTATAATTTCAATATAATTTTTATATGGAATATACATTTTAATGTGGGATAGTAAATCTTTTGTTGTGATTGATACTTAAAAAAGTAAAGTTTTATTTTTTCTAAAAGTTTATGTGTATTAACATTTTTTTTTTTATTTTTACATAATCCTTTTCAAAATTCACCGTAATAATTAATGCAATTTAATTGTCTTATTTTGATTTAAGGAAAAATTATTCTATACACAAAATTTTATTTAATATCGTTTTTAAGCGGATATATAAGAAGAAATTAATAAATTAATTAAAATATTAAATCTATTTAACATTTTGTTTATTTTTTATTTTTAATAAAAAATACGGTTACTTTATTTCAAAAGCCATAATTGAATATTACACAATTAAAAGTATTTTAATATAAATATTTATGTTTCGATATAAAATAATTTTGTTATAGAATCAAATATAGCAATTGCTTGCATAGAAGAATTTATGCACGGCCCATCGTTTGTGTTTTTTCTGTGTATATCGAAAGGTAAAAATGTTATCAGTTTATGATTTCAACATATCTTTTTTCTTTTTCAAAAATTTAACTCATTGCTGGTGAATATGAATTGAGTAATATACAAAAACGTGGGTATTATAAAAGATTACAATATCTATAAGGTTGACAGACTTGCAAAATATATTTTATTTATTACATTATATAGTCTAAAAAATAATTGATATTCATTTGTTTAAGGACGATATTTCGAAATATCAACCTAAAATCAGATTATATTTAGTAATAAATAATTTCATATTTTACAAATGAATATATAAATAATTTACCATATTTAATGCACATAAAAATGAAAAATTAAATAGAATATATTGATATATGCTACAATACAGTACACCTGATACTGTGTGTATAAATAACATATAAATAATACATATTTCTTACTAATATATTTACATGCAGATATTATTTAAAATTGAATTTCTATTTAACATAAAAAAAAACACACCCACACAATTTTCCTTATTTTATATACTATCATATCGTAGTCAGTCAGTATAGTATATTTATAATATGAATTGAAAAAATGAAGAAAAATTCAAGAGAAAATCCCTTGAACATTTATACATAAACATATACCATAAACATATATATATATATGAATTTGAAATCCTATATTTATATTTCAATAAATATTTTGTGTTATTGATATGCATGTACAATTTTTTGAAAGATTTCAATTTAAAAATATTTCAGATAATATTATATATATCTAATAGAATATAATAATAAATACTACTATTTTTTTTTAACTTTCCATACATATCACATATATAAAGAGCTTTTTGAAAATACATTTTCAATTGTAAAATTTTCAAAAGGATAGGTGTGCATATAAATATATATATATATTTTGATATGGTATATAAAATCAGCATATGTTATTGATATAGTATACATATATTCAGAAGAACAACTGCGATAAGTTATATTTATTTTTTTTTTTATTTTTCTATATATGTTAATATTATTACTATTATTATTATTTAAAATTGAAAATATATAAAAAAAAATTAAATTGAATATTTTCTTATTTATTCAATATTTAGAAACAGATTGAAATTATAATACTTTTACAAATTCAGAGAGAATATACATATGTATAAAGTATATTTTAAATCTACTTAAAATATTTTATATATATATCTTATATAAAACCACATATTGTTTGTTATATAGTATGTAATAATAATAAAATTAAATATTTCGAATGGTTAAATATGGATTATATAATATATATATTATAAAGGTATAAAAAATTATTATAATTTAAACTTTCAAAATACAATGTTATTTTCCTATGTATTTTCTATAAAATATAGGCTGTATTTATGTACACTATATCATGATATTTGGATAACGTAAAGTTTTAGGTTCACAAATATATATATGGTTAAAAGACTAAATTCATCTATTATATATATATAACAGGGTGAAAATATCAAATGCTGTGTCTTATTATTTGATATTTATTAAATACATATAAGATACAACAAGCATCATATTATATTAATAATATTCATGTTTCAGTTTATTTTATATAAAATAATGTTTAATAATTGCAAGTTTCATTGTTAGTTTCATCCTTTAAAACATATATACATAAAGATGTGTCAATGAGACATGTATATCAAATTATAAATATATATATATATATATATATATATAATATACATAATATATATGAATTTATATATGCGTGATGTATACTCACTTACATAATTTACACGTTTGAATAAATTTTACATACATGTGTTATACATATGTTATATAAAATATATATAGTCTTTTTATATAGCACATTAGTTAAATTATTAGAGAGTAAAAATAGTTTAAATTTGAAATGTATACAAGTAACAGTATATACAAAATATTACAATGTATATTACTAATATGATATTAGTATATAATGCATATACGTAATGTGTGCCTGTGCATATAAACAGCGATATATATGTAGAAAATTTTAGTTAATTTTATAAAGTGTTCATGTTTCTATTGATGAAAAGACGAAATATTTATATGTTATATATAAATATAAATTGCCTTTCGGTAATTCACCATATAATGAAAAATATTCTTATGTAACCTCTATAGGAGTTTGAGTGTAACAATTTTCTATCTTACATATTGTAAATATTTTTATTATATACCTATAGTTTTGGATAGAAAATATATATAATTTAATAAAAACAATAAACATATTAATTAGATTTTATAATATAAGTTGTTTTTGCTGTATGTTCATATGATATTTAAAATGATTACAATAAATGTGTAATAGCAAATCGTTCAAGTATCTCTCCTGAACTATTTTCCTTCAAGAAACAATAATCGGGTAATAGACATCTTTAAAACATTTCTCCCCAATAGTGTTCTAACAATAGTTATTTTGGAATTAATAGAAAAATCTTTAAGTATTGTTACTAAATATTTTTCCTTCCGTTTGAAATGTTTCTGATTTCTAATAAAATCTGTCTAAAACCTCTCCGGATTATTTTCAATTTGCATTTTTCTTTGAGAAGAAAATAATTCATGAATGCTCGCATAAAATGTATTTTTCCACATTTCGGTTGAAAGTAAACCTTTGACAAACCATTCCTGGAATATTTTCTATTTATAATGAACATTATGATGATTCTATAGAAAATTCTTCGTTATATTGTAGTTGTACATGTTATATTGTAGTTGTTGGAATGAAATTTTCCGTTGGATGGACTCACTAATTGAAATCTAATCGCAATCCATTAATTTATTTTTTATTACAAGTTTATATTCTATCTTTTGTTTCCAAATATACTGTACACAACAACTTTTGCAAATGCATCATAGAAATACGGAATTAGAAATAAAAATATGAATTCAGTAAAACAAAATATCTGAAACAAATTTGCAAAAGTATTAAATTAACAAACAAATGTATGTTAACTAACTTGCCTAAACAATTCATTCATTTGCTTCAAATAGAGAATTAACAAAAAGTTCATTGGAAAATACAAAATCGCTAAATTCGTCATTACCAAAAATAATTTATTGAAAACGTTAATATATAATAAATATCCTATAAAGAAAATATTTATGTTTAAATATTTAACATAAAAAAACACGAATGTATTTAAATCGGATAGATATAAAATAAATTATGTTATATCTTCTATTGATTTTTATTCGTTCTATAGATAAATATATATGATATTGTTATTATGATTGTTGTCGGTGTGCAAAATCATTCGAAATGTTGTTGCGAAATGTATTATGTGGTCTTCTATATATATATAAATATATATAAATATATATATAGATATTAGATAGCTATATACAAATATTTAATTGTATAATATAGTAAAAAAAATAAAATACCGGTATTGCATGTATATTTATATTTTTTTCATTGCCTAGTAGGTGGTTCACGTAGCGCGTTTAATTTTCATAATATATGTTTAATGTATATGCGGTATATACATATATCCACTTCACAATTTCCCTAAAACATATTATACATATTTGAAAATTACCACTGCTGTGCGTGTTTACCATTGAAATTAAATAAATTTATGGGTATACCAATCCACAGAGTTTATTACATTTATATGAAATATCTATATGTATATATAGCAAAATGAATATAGTTTAGCGAATAAAAGTTATACAATACTTTCAACCTAATTATATAATCATATGCGATAGACACATATGAATATGAACAATCAGATTAAAAATATCTCAAAAAAAATTACTTAATGATTTCAAATATTGTCAACCAATGATGATAATGATGAATATATATATTTTTTTTTATACTCATGTCTTGATTAGATTTCAATGAGGAAAGGTTATAATCTCTGGTGGATAGAAGTTAAAATAGTTAAATTATGCACTTTTTAATAGGCACTTAAGAAAAATATATTCATTTATTTATAATATATACAATGTGTCGTAAATCCACACTTTTAACTTATAATTATATAGGATTACAAATAGTATATAATTTTCAAATATCGTGTAATAAAATAATTGCTTTTTATAATCCAATATGTGAATTAACAGTTGTTGTTTCTTAATAGTTTAAAGGTTGATAAAAAACCATTGAGGAAATTATTTTTTTAGCAAAAAATTATCGTAATGGAATTAAAAGCGTAATGTGATGATCGCTGTTGGCTAAATATTTACGACGTGTTGTATGATTAATAATGTAATATTTTAAATTGATAAATGTTTATTTTGTCTTTATATCGGTGAAAAACTTATAAATTTCTAATTTAAAATAAATACAAATAAATATATATTTATTTATCTTTGCAATTTTCATAAATTATTTATGCCTTTTATAATGTATTTATTTTTAGATTCTACATATAATATAATTACAAAATATAACAATATTACTCAATTTATAACTTTTAAAATTGTATAAATATAACTTTTTTTTTATAAACATATACATTTATTTTAAATATACAATTCGTATGTATTAATTTATTCAGGTAAAATAATTAGAATTATTTTGCAATTAAAAACAATTTATCATTATCAAATAAATTTCATAATAAATCAATTGTTAGTTGTTTTTTTTTAGCATATTTGAGAATATATTTATTATAAATTATACAAGTTATATGGAACAGTCATATTTTATCTATACGGTTCTTCTGCACAAATTACATATAAACAAAAAAAATAAAATATACCTGATAAAAAATTATTATTATTTCTATATATAAATGTAACATAAACATAAGAATAATTTACTTTTAAATTTACATCTTTATATAGTAGCACGCATTTAAATATATATTCAATATATCCATTGTGTTTCAAATAATTATGTATATTTTTTTTCTATTTTATCTATTCTCTATTAACTTCGATAAAAAAAATTCTAATGAAAAAAAAAACAATCCATTTTCAAGCACTATTAAAACATTCAATTTCTAAAGTATTTTAGTATATATAAGTTGATAATAATTTTAAAACTCTTAGAAATTTTAATCCTCTATTTATAGATATAGACAAAATATTAAAATGAAATCTTAAACGATATTATATTCATAATATAATCTCAATATGTATACACAGATAATAGAGAGTAGCATCCACCATGCAATATATATATATATATTTTTGAAAAATAAAAAATTTTCGGGGTACACAAGATGCCTTCTGACAGTTTTTGAACGATGATGAAGATAAATGATAATGACTATGTCTAAAACATTGTCGACGAATATTATTTATTTATATATATATATATCCATATATATACGATTTGGATATGTTTATAGACAGACAGACCTCTATATATATATGCGAATATCTATATTTTGTATATATATATGAATATAGATATACAAATACTGAAAAACGATTTATTATTGTATGTATTTAATATTCTACATCACCTATCTATATAAATATATATATTATGCATATAATATAATATTTTACATTATTTTCTGTTGTTTATATATTATATTATAATATATAGTATACAATAAAATAGCGCATAATGGATAAGAAAAACAACAAGTTGATCATTAATATTATATAAGAAACAACAAAAATTTTAAATTAATTGATAGTGTTTCAAATATACAATTTTTGTAAATGAGATTTTTTTTATATTCATAATATTTTGTCTTTTGACGTTCATTCAACCTTATTTCTTATATATATATATATATATATATATATATAAGTTTACGGGTTATTCATATATATATAAAGATGATAACATTCATTAAAACTTTGCAAGTAATATAATACAATATAAGACTCGCAGAATTTTTAACAATAACCAATGTAATAATAATAAAATATCTGAATATTATATATGTACATATATTTTTATAAAGTATGAAAAATTTTAATTAATCTTGACGTTTAATTTTAAATTAAAAAATAAAACTATTTACATTAAAAAAAACAAGTACATATGGATTTTACTTATATTATGAATATATAATTATTTTAATATTTTTGACATGTAATAATTCTGTATTATTTTTTGTTTGGGATGGTATATATGCGGTATATATATATAAAATGGTATGGCATGTAATATAAAATCTAATTAATATACAATTGATGAATTTACAATATACATATCAGCATGTATATTGCTTGCATATATCATCCATCCATTCGTTCAGCATCTTCTGGCATTTATATTATATATTATAAATACATTTTTACCACAATACAATATTTCTTATATATAAATGTACATTACATATATAATAATGGTCTATTTCTTCCCTGACACACATTGATTATTTCTTAATGGTTTTTTATTATTTTTTATAAATGGATTTAGATAAAGTACCAAAAAAGGTATATATGATATATACTAATTACGTGAATATAATGAATTTTTGCATATTAAAATTATATTATAAATGGATAAAGTTAATAATATATATATATTATATTTATATATATAGTAAAGCAAAGTAATGAATATTAATGAGAAATGTTTAAGAAAATCCAAAAGTTTTTTTCATAATTTATATTATAAAATTCTTATATATTGATTATTTCAATATTTATATATAATATCGTTGCTGTTTAATGAACCCTTTCAATCAATTTATGTATAATATATACTGTGTATACCAATTGAAAATTTATACTTAAAATGTTAAAAGGTTAATAAATTATATTAAAAATTTCATTTCATCTATATATAAAAAATGTCATTAATTTTACTTCTTTGATGTCTATATCGAAATAAACAAATAAATAAAAATTAATATATTGAAATCTATTAAATCACATCTAATTTAATTTATATATTACATATTTATATCTATAGTTGATAAAACATACCATTATATTTCTTTTATTATAATATATGTCCTTCATTCATTCATTATTCCGCATATTCTCTTGTTATTATTGATGACAGTGCAAAAAAAAAGAAAACGACAAAAATATGTGTATACTTAATTCGTTCAATTGTTAAATAAAATTTAAATGCACGCTATTTCAAAATAAATCATTTATCAATGATATTAAAAATAATTCATTCATTATTGATATATAAATATATGTGCTGATATTGCTTAGGTTCGCATAAAAATACTATATACCATTAGTAAATCTTTTCTATTACAAATCGAAAAAATTTTAAACAGTGACAAAACCATATAAATAGAAGAAAAAAAAATAAAATAACGTTGTATATTTAAAAATATATCGAAAGAAAGAAAAGTAAATATAAAATAATCAAACAGAAATGATGTCGTATCAAATGCACATTCAGTAATATATTAAATATATGCATATATGAAAATATATAGAACTGCATCTCAATTTATTTTATTCTATATGTTCATACATTAGGGTGTCTGTTTTTATGCCATGAAAATTTTGCGGGAACGGAGTTTTCAATGTTTTGAAAAAACAAAGTTCAATAATTTCCAAAAAAAAAACAGGATTTAGACTTAGACTGCATTAATGTCTTCATATTTTTGCGGTTATGTATATAATAATGAAATCCTAAAAATGCATCCTTCAATTTTTGACAAAAATGTAATGGTTAATTTGGAAATCAGTGTTTAACAACTTTGGTATATTTATTATATTATATTAATAATTAATAATTTTCGTTCTGATTTCACTTTACTCTTCAAATTCAAATTTTCATTGATTTCGCCAAAATTCTTAAACTTGGCCAAATAATTTCAATATAAAAATTAATATTGACCGATTCTTCTATACATGCTAATCGTCACGCATTGCACAAAATTTAACGTTTATAAAATTAACTTGTTTTTAAGTATACTTCCATAAACCAATTTTAATTTATAAATATATAATTCACACCAATTTGCTAACTGAATGAAACCGCGTTTTCCATTCCAACCAAAAACCCCGAGTTTAACATTCTTTTTTACCGAATTTATAAGTGATCCAGCCGCTCTAATATCCATGTACAAAATGCACATTTTCATTACTTTGCAAAATCTAAACAAATTTTTTTGTATATAGTATTTTTTATTTTTTTGTAGTCAGAGTTTATAGTATTTATAATAACTTGCAAGTAGAATAATATATAAATCAATGCAATATTGGTAAAGACAGTACATATATGATATAATAATATTTATAATAATAAATGCATATATGAACGTATATCAATATATGTATATCTTTTTCAAAATAACGCTTATAAATGGAATTTTATTTAGTGTGACGATGAAATATGATTAATGATTTTAAGATGAATTTCATTTAACTTGTTGGAATAAAAAGCCATATTTGATATATATATACATTTTTTTTCATCTATTATCTTTTATGGATGATGAACAATAAACCGAATTTATTCTTTACGAGTTACTTAAACAACAATAGTATTTTTATAAAACAATTTTATTTTAAATAAAATAAATAAAATATGGAATAGAAAAAGAACAAATCAAATTTTAATTTTGTTATTTTAAAAATGTTTTTAAAAAAATGAAGAGTAGCACATTTTAATTTATATATTTTTGATAACTTTTTATTATATTCTTATTCTATGTTATATAAAACACAATTTTTATTTTATTTTTATCGGTATATATATTGTTTTCTTTTTTTATTTTTATTAATCTTATTGAAAATAAACTTTATCAAAATATAACATTTTCTACTTTATCATAATCTATGGCTTTATATATATTGCATTTATGTGTTATACTTTGGAACGTATCGTACTCAAGTCAAAATTTGTGTAGATATACTGTGAATTTATTTAATATAAAATTTTTTTTTGTATTTATATACTACTGGATATGCATATTTAAAAATATATTACCAATGGTTATGGTTATTTTTTTTAGTTTTTACTTTTTTTTTAAATAAATGTCTTTCATACATACATTTTTGATATGCAAATGTCAAATAAATATATAAATTGTGTTTCTTTAAGAAAACTTTTGCAAATAAAATATGTATGATTTTTTTTTATTCTCAATATTTTTCTTTCATTTTAAAATTTTATATTATTAGAATAATATATAAGAATATTTTTTTGTTATATATACATATCCAATATCCATATAGAAATCTATTTGTATGACATTTAAAGGATAAAATAACATATTTAGTTTATATATGGTTTCATATTTTTTAAAACATTTTTTACATTTAAATTTTAATAAAATAAGTGTAATATTTTTTGAAAAAGAAAAGAGCACACATATATACAAATAAACATTATTTTATTACATTTCAGTGTTTTTATAGAGTGATTTATTAAAAAAAAGAATCTTTTTTTTTTTTATTATTTCAAATTTTTATTTCTAGATCAGAAGTTTTCTTTATATTTTCTTTATATCAAAGGGTAAGATTTAAAGGGTATGATAATCCATAAATTATTATTTTTTGTAATTTGACAATTCCTTATTATTTAATCGAATAAATATGGTATTTGATTTCAAGCCGATTATGACTGCTATTAAATCATTTATATAAATCATAAATATATAATTATAATGTAATCTTATAAGTTAAAAATGTGCTATAATTAAAAAAATTGTATTCAACTACATTGCATATATATCATAACGATCTTATTGAATTTATCGGTTAATTTACTGAATATTTTTGCCATTATCTGTTGATAAAAACCAATAAATTATGAAATAACATTTCTAAAAAAATCTTAAATTTTACCAACGATCTGATTAAGAAAGCAATTCTGAGTGGGACACTTAAAATTCATCCTATCAATAATAATTACGTTTATTATAAATAAAGAACATAAATATAAATTGTATATATAATCTATGATCTGGTAAAATATTATACCAAAAATCGAGTAATTTAATGTGATTCATAAATTTTATATACAACGCACATATCATAATCTAACAATAATATACAACAAATTACAATTTAAATGCAATTAATAATGAATCCTTTATATCGTATATGAATAGGGAAATGCTTTTTATTTTATTATTATTATATATTACACATATTCCTATTTAAATGGTAAATACATATTTTGATTTGTGTTAGATAAATATATCAAAATATAATAAAAAACATAAACAAATAAATAAAATGTATATTTTTTTTATTTTTTATATACCTCGAAACATTTTAGTCAATATTTTTTTATTATCATATATCCTGGTATATTTTTAGCTATATATTTAGTTATTATTATTATTATTATTATTACTCGTATTTCGTATATGTATTACGATATTACGTAAACGAACATATTGTATGTGATTTTATGTTTATGGGAATATAGGGACGAATGAGTATATATTCTGCGAATAATGCGATAAACTTGAAATTTTGATTGAATGTATTTATATATAGATTTGGATATAAATTAAACTTCATTGATTGATTATATATAAAATATCTTTATGGGTATGCTATAATTTAGAAATTATTTTCATTTTCTTGTGTTATCTATAAACAAACAAAAAATACCAATCTCCCTATTATTTTCATTTCCATACATAAAAAAAATATTATTATTGTGTATATATAATGTTCATATACCCATTCATAAAATAATGCATATATATGCGGGAAATAGAAATGTATATATATATATATATATATATAGATATAGATATATAAAATATATATGATGATATATTAAAGTATAGCAATAAAAATATTTTCATTATCAAAATGTCGCATGTGAAATTGGTGTTATTCTTCATCAATGACTAATGATATCATTCATCAGATAAATTGCTCAGTATTTTTATATCAAAAGGTATATATACTATATATAAGTTTTATCATAAACATATTATATATAAACAATTTATATATTATTGTGTTTGGTATGTATATATAGAACATAATAAAGCAATATAGGATTGTAGACAACAAAAAAAAAACGAAAACAAAAGATTGATGATAAACTTGTTCAACAATATATAATAATATATTATATGTATATTTATAGAAAAATGTATATACCCACCTAGTTTTCCATACCGACATCATTATAATATATACATATTTATATTCTATATGTGTATATTAATAATATACCTGTATAATTCTCTATTCCAAAAAAAATAATAAAACTTTCCTATAATAAATAATAGTACCTGTATACAATTTATTATTATTGTTATATTAATTTTTAATCAATGAGTAAATTATTAAATTATAATTATTTATGTGCGTTTTATTTTTATTTTGTTGAGAATTATATACATAATCATGAATATTCTTAATATTATCTAAAATTAATATATGCTTCTAAAAACAGACACTAATTAGAATTTTTCATATTATATGTACGAAACTACCTACCACCGAAACATCACACCAATGTATTCAAATATTAATTTAAAAGGATTTATTCATAAAAAATTATTTTTTTAGTTGTTTGCATAATTTCTAATGATATAAAAAATGGCATATAAAACATAAAGAACCAAAAAGAAAAAAAAACCTTTTATATAATGAAAATGTAAATTACATTCAAATCTATTATTGAAAATCGTGCTTATTTCAACATTTTTATTATATTCCTTTTTTCTCTTCTTTTTTTCTATATATATACCAAATATCTATACCTAAATACCTACCTAAATGCTATATTAAAAATTAAATATTCCATGTATACATATTTTTTTTTCGAATATTTACTTTGGCAGCCAAAAATATATGTACTTATATAAAATAATAAAAAAATTTAAAAGAGTTAATATAATATTATAATATATATGGTGATGTAAAAATGTTACTGATAAAAATGATAAGTCACGATTAATTCTTTAAAAACATGATATATTTTTTTTTTGTAAAAATCGTATTCAATACCTATCTAAAAGGAAATGAATGAATAAAAAAAATCTTTTATAATATAGTTAAATATAATTTTTATATATCAGTATATCATATAATGTAAAAAAAAAAAAAAAAAAGAAATGTAAAATATGAAAAATTGCTGAACACTAAATATTTAAATATATTTTTTTATTGTGCATTATGAAATTATAGAATAATATATAAACTATATTTATAATCCTTTAATAATTGTATATTTATATTTGATTTAATGTTGATTTATACATTTTTTTTTAAATATTTTTAAATAATGTATATATGTATTGATTAAAATCAATTGTGCATTTATATAATTTATTCAAAATTTGTTTTCAAGTTTCATAGGATTTTTTCTTTTTAATTTTATAATATATACAAAGAGATTTTTGTTATTGTTATATTCTGCTTTGTTATTCATTTGTAATTTATTTAATATGTAGATACATTTTTGAAATTGATGTTGAAATCGTTTATAGGGTTTGGCCCTCTATAATAGGTGAACCAATCTATAATTTTGTTAGCTTATATCATTATATTATATTTATCAAAGATAACGTATTATTCCTTTATATGGTTACCGATTTTTCTGTACTTAAAAAAATGATTTTTGTGAATAATGTTTTACGAAATCGGGTAGATCTCATTTTTTGTGATCTTTTATTGAATGTAGAAATCAGCAATACTTGGCAATACAAGCATAAAAATTTGTACATCAATAATAAACTTATATCTAGAACAGATCACTTATATAAAATCAACGGCTCGAGATCTAGTAAAGGCTCTAGAATATATAAATAGTAAATTTATCAACAATAAATTTGACCGTATCACACTAATATGTTAAACTTAATCCCTAACCATTAGAATTCTATATATAGAAGAGTGTAGAAAAAGTGATATAAGAGCTAAAATTCACCTCTGACAAAAGTGTTTCTATTTTGATCAAACCTCTATGTACAAAATTACAAGACATATGCATTTATCCATTGGATTTGTTTGGTGAAGGGTGGGTTGTGATCAAATCTCATATTATTCTAAATTATACACATTTTCATTAATGTAAACGTTTTATCGAATTTTAATCGAATCATAAATTTGTTTTCATCTGATTTTGATTAAAAACAAATTCTAAACCCGAATTGTTCAACTTGTACAAGTTATTCTATACAATGAAATTTAGGAACATTGTTATATTGTACATTTGTACTACTGAATTTGATGTGCCTATATATAGTATACATATTTGATGTATACTCTCAATAATATATTCATATTAATATATGATTTCATTTCATTCGGTGGTCATATTGTGGTGTTTTGAAACATCCACTAATATTTTTAAGGGTAAATGTAAAAAATATAAATACAGTTTATTGTATATATAAACATATGAAAATATTAAATATTATTTATATATCAGTGTGTTTTGCATTGATTTTGAACATCGATTCAATTTATCAAAATACTAGTTTTGTATAGTATTCTACATTATATACACAAATTACAAAAACTTTTATTTTCATTGTTCACATTTTAAAAATATAAATAATTATTACTGTATTAAAATATTGTTTAACTACTGGTTCTTAATAATAATAATAATAAATAAAAATAGGGTACCCAGTCAAAAAAAAATAAATGAATGTTATTTTTCTTTTAATGTAAAAATATTTATTTAATGAACATTTTTTGATTCACTTTCACTTCCCATGTTGCGATCTCATTCATAATGTTATTTCAATTATTAAATAATTTGATCAATGTATGTATATTCAAATTATACAATTTAAATAAAATAAACCCTTACGATCACATATTAAGGACAATAAAAAACAAATGTTGGTGAAAGGAAGAGATTCAAATAAATGTATTTTTTTATATAAAAATAAACTAATATCAATTTATCTTTATTTGACTGTGTACCCTAAATTTATTTATTATAATAATATACGGTAATTTATTACATATAACAAATTTCTATAAATAATAATAATATAAATAATTCTAACATTTCTCCTTATAATAATATTCTATATCTACAAAAACATTTGGTTTAATGGAATGCAAATACAACAAAAACATTTCATAATGTTCATCATTCAATTTTAACTCTTGAGCATTATATCATTATATGAACGTTTCATTCATGTATGTTTTTATTCGACCGCTTTACCATCATCAAGTAATTGTGAATATTTTTTGTGCGAACATGAAAAAAAGTGTATTCAAAATAATTAATTAAATGAAAAATAAATCCAATCAGAAACAATAAGAAAATCGATATTAATTAGTGAATTAATGTTTGAAGAGGCATAGTGAATAAACGTTTTTTGAAAAATATAATAAGAAAAATAAAAAAAATCACGTAAATATGAAAATTGTTGGTGAAAAAATTCATACGGTAAATAGTTTCTTGGTCCCACGTTTTATTGTTGTATTAAAAAAGTATTATCACGTATTAAAAGTATTATTATCATGTTGTATTATCACGCGTTTTTAATCGAGTGCATTTTTGTTCAGTTGTAGTTGTAATTTTTTTATTGGGTATTTTTGAATTTTTTTTTATAGTGATAGTTATCGATAGTATTTTGGTTAATTTTCAATTTGCATTTCGAAATAATTAGATCAGTTTTTTTGTAAGTGCGTGTAATGATACAGGAAATTTTTTATTCGTTGTTTGTACCTTTTCAACAACAAACGTTATGCATATGCTTTCAACGCATTAATTCTATCATTGCCATAATAGTTTTATTGATATGATAATTATATTAAATAACAATGATTGAAGGCTATAACGGTTTCAGATTTCTTCGATTACAATATCGGATTATAAGGTTAGTTTTATTTTCAGTGTACAAATTTTCAAATCATTCTATTTAACCACATATGTAAACACCTTCATACGTACGCACATATATTTTAACACATTATTTTCAATTATCAAATATAAACGTATCACTACATATATGCTTACATAGTTATCATATTTTTATTCTCTTTTTATTATCTCCATTATATCAACATTAATTGACCAATTTTTAACTATTGGTAAAACGAAAGATTTCAGTTACGCTTTTAAACTTTTGTTTTTGGCGAATTGATTCTAAGCCCATTGCCATCAATCTCTGTCATACAAATCCAAAGGACTATTGTTAATATAGTTAAATATAATAATGAATCATTTTATTGTAAAATATTATAAATAGTATAGTGGTTTGATCTTCCTTTAGCTCCCATCGGTCTTTTAGTTGTTTTCTGTTCTAGATGTTGGCCCACCCACATAGTTCCATTTTTAGTGATAAAATCTATTGAATCGTGAAGCAATATAAAAAGATCAAAAGAAAATTTCAAAACCAAACTAATAAGGCACTAAGTGTTTGTGCTTAATTTATTTTATTGATGTTATATAGTTCTAAAATTACCTCCTACTTCAAAACAAAAAGCACAATTGCATTTAAAAGTATATATTTTCATATTACTGACATTAATATTTATGTATTATATACCAATAGTACCGTATCGACTGTATAAAAAAAGTATATAAAAAAAATATTACAAGTAATATAATTTCAAGTACATGCATTTAAACACTTCATTAATATGTGTTTATTTATATATATGTATATTCTTTGGCAAGGGTTCATTCAAATTCTCTTTATATGTCCTGTACTCCTGTATATGATTAAACTTACACAACATATATATATGCTTTATTTTTTTTAATTTTAAATATATTACTGTTAACAATGACTTAAATACACTCGCTTATATACATGTTTTAATGCATTTCATTGTGCACATATAATTTGCTATAATTTTCGATTATGTTTTATTTATTTTTATTTTTTTGAAGTTTTCCTTTCGCATTTAGAATTGAAAATGCACATTTGGTTTTAAAAGTATGAACAATTATAGATATGGAAAATGTCTATATATTGAAGTGGTATATGGTATATTGAAATACCAGCATTTACTTTTTTCTGTTGTGATGCTTTCACAACAGCAAGAATTCAAACGAAAATCTCATTTATACCGAATTTTATATAGAGTTGTGCGTTACAAATATATAGACAAATGGAAATAAATGTTTATAAATGAGTACCAAAATAGTAAAGTATAGTATATTCGTTCCTCGCTTTATACCATCGCCATCACCAACATTATACAATTTCAAACCCCTTAACAATTTGATATACCTATACAATATATGCATTATGGTATGTAGATTCTATTGCTTATGCATATATACGCACACGTGTGTGTTAAACTCCTTTGAACATTGAATTCTTATGGTTAAAATATTTTCAAGTACAATATTTACAAAAACTTCAAAGCTTTTTTTAATGTTTTGTTTATCATACATAAAAACATTAGTATATATATGTTATGTATATATGAACATTTTTATGTATCGGCATATAATATTTATAAAATTTTTCGCAGTATTTATAATATTTTATTTATACATAATATATATTTATTAAAATATATTTATATATTTACTTGTATTTAAGATCGCTTAGCACATGTCAGCGTCTTAAATCATCATTTTTTCCAAGACCAAATTTGTAAAATGTTATAGAATCATATTGCCAGATTATAGGTAGTATAATTGGAATATAATTTTTGAGTTTTATAGAAATTGTAGACATTTGCGTGCGAAATAACTTCTTTCTTCATCTTTAATATACAAACATGTATTTTACTATATGTGTATAATTGTATATCGTTTGCATTAATTAGTTTATTAAATAATTTTGTTTTTAAATTTCTATAACATTTTTAATATGTACTTGTACATATATTTCAAAGCAAAATGTAGAAGCTTTTTTCTATATTACATACATTTATTATACTTTTTTTATATAAATAGACAAAATTATAAGTTTACTTAAAATGGCAAAATTTATTTTAAAAGCGTATATACAATATTATATTTTATGACTCATCTGTATACATATACAATAAATAATTGCTTTATACATGAGGCTTATTTATTTATTTATTAACTTTTTTACATTTGTTAAGCCAATGTGTGAATTTTGTAAATATAATAACAACATAAATCAACATATTACTATACTACAGAATATTTTTCCTTTAGAACATTTTTTAATCAACTCTATTTGCTTCATGGTCGTACACACCATACTCATAATCATATAGAATTGTAACACTTAACAATTTTGAAAAAATTAAAATAAATAAATATATGTATTCATGTGTTAAGTTACGTATATCTTTACCATATATATATATATGAGAAGTATTTTTGTCTAACACATATTCTTTTTATAATTATACTTTTTCTGTTAATATATGTAAATGGGAAAAGGAATTATCAAACAGTGTACATTATATATGTGGAGATGTGGGTATCGTAGATACATATATTATTTCTTTATATAGCGATACGTGTTCGAAAGTCATATATTAATTTAAAAGCGAATAAAAACATCAAAGGATTTATATATTGCACTTTAACTTTCTCCATATGCATTCTATATATTATTTATTGCACATATGTGATACATATATATACAATGTAAATGTATTTATTCACCATAATGTTTTACATCACATTGAACATAACAATAAGTATTTATGTTATATATGAATATAATAATGTATATAAATGTATAGAAGAATGTTTAATAAGTACCCATCATCTCATATCTAATAACAGGTATATATGTATTCAACAAAGTTATACATTTTACAATTCTTTTATGAAAAGCTATATTTCTATATATGTACATAGGTAAATGTGTATCTTTCAACATACATCTTTTTATTATGGAATTTTTGTATTTAAAATTTTCACAAATTTTCTTTTCGTTTTATTCATCACAAGTATGTACTCTCAGACGAAAAAAAAAATTAATGATAATAATAAAGGAGATATACATTTTCAAAGGATTTCTTAAGTTGTTAATATATATACATACATGTATCATACATATAATGTACAGGCGTCAGTAAATGTATGCATTTAAGTTTTGAAATATTTTTATAAACATTATATGTTCAACATAATTATGTAAGTTTTTTGTGTTCGTTTAGAAATTTTTAGAAATTTCTTTTTTTAGAAATTTTGTAATCGGTAATAATAGGTAGCAAAGTTAAAAAATTATGATAATTTTGTTTCACATTCGATTTTTTATAGGCTGTGACTCAAGCAAATTCATTAGTCACTCTATAACGACATTGTGATTTTATATATTCGCTATTCGATAAGTCGAAAAATTATTCTATTAATTTTTTTTATATTAGCCGCCTTTTCCAAATGAAATATAATATATAATATAATATATAAATATAATATATAACTTTATGAATGAAAAAATTTGGACTTAAACGTTTATGATTTTTAAAATACATTTATCGGAACGTGATGTGATCTTTTAGTATATGAGTTTTACTGTTATATGAAAAAAAAACATTATCAATGATAATTGGAATGTAATATCATCCTAGAATCACCACCGTTTATAATAGCAAAATATTTCGTTATAAAACTATGCTTCAAATCTGATGGAATTATTCAAATCTTCAATCTGTAAAAAATTCAATAAGAATACACTTTGCAATGCTGCTGTCGCTACAGATACGTATAGAAATAATGTATATTGAAATTATATTATATGCGATATGTAGATGTATATATACTTATATATAATTTCGTATCCATTGAGAATGATATGCATTTTTCATTTAAATATTTAGTATCTTCCTATATATAAGAAAACTGTATCATACGGCTAGAATTATATTCGGAACTACAATATTTTTTTATTTTGTCAAATATAAACAATTATGGTTTAAATGGTTCTATATAAGCGATCAAATTAAATGAAATTTGCAAATAGTATTTTTTTCAATTTGATAAAGATATAGGTAGAATACAAAATATTTCTATCGATGTGCAAAAGATATTTTTCAATTATTCTAATACATATATTATATTATATAGATTATACGTGCACGTATAGAGATTATGATACATATTATAAAAGCAATGATTGAAAGTAAATAAATTTAAGAAAACGATTTTGTTATATAGAAAACATTTCAATTTTAGATACGTGCATATTGTCATCTTTCTATATATACATATATATACTATATAATCGAAATTCAACCCCATTTATCAAATGTCGTAAAACTAATTAACATAAAATATTTAACCATAATCAATGAACTAAATATATATTTATATATAAACCCAAGAGATTTAGTGAATTGAATATTTGAATGAAATCAATATATGGCGTATATATTGAATTAATTTCTACATATTCACAAAATATATTTATTTATATATATACATACATATATTACATTTTATCTCACACGATATACGAAAATTTTGTTCAATATGTTTATATATAATGCGTATTAAAGACATCGATATTAAATCTATATACGGAAATCTAGGTATATACATAAATGTACACATATTTTCTATATACATATATTATTTATAGATATTTAGTTATATCAGTTATATACAGAAATAATTTGTCTATATATAAATATGCGCCTGTGAAGACATAACGCTTAAAGGTATATATACATATATGTATTGATAGATATATTCACTTATATATTTATGTTTATGTACGTGTGTGTATGTTATTTATTTTCATATAAATATTTAATAAAGTTTTATACGAAAAACTGCCTTCAGTGAATATACATTTATATTTATTCAAATATACTATATATTTATTCAATGTCTCAATTAAATTAAATAAAAAGTAAAATATACATTTAAATATCAATATTTGACACCCCATAATTGTATGGAATAATTTCAGCATTTTATAATTAATTATGCAATGAATTTAGCACTAATTTTCTGAACTCTACACAAAATGCTTTGATTTAAATATTTTATTATATAGTTAATATATAAAACTCTCAAAACTGAAAACACAATAGGACCGACTTTATAATATATATAACAACTGAGAAATTACCTGCTTTTGATCATTTAATTCGATACCCTGACGCCTATGTATCATAAATATTTAAAAAATACAATAATCTTTTTCTTTGCTATGTAACATATTTCTTTATATTATACGCCATGCGATATATAGGAAATCATATTTATTTACTAAATTAAATCGGAAATATATCGTGATCATAAATATATTTATATAATATGAATGTGTTGTATATATTTGAACAGTATATACAGGTAAAACTTTGAAAGAATTAAATTAATTTGTTGAAATTAGATGTTGTATAATAATTTTGTTTAATATGTATGCAGGGTGCTCTTTATGATACCGATGGTAATTTTAAATGTTGAATTTCTAATTTGAAATCATTTCATAGCGCTTATTGATTCATGCATTAATATAGTGATATGAAATTTTTTCCGATATATGATCTTTGTAAATTGTAATCTCAATAGATTTCCAAATTACAATGAATTATCAAAATCAACATTACTTCATACAACATAATGGGTTTTAAATGTTCTGAAGGTTCTATATTGGAATTAAAGGTTTGAATAATTGAATTCTTTTAATTTATAATCTATCACATACAGAACTACGACGAAACAGCTCTATGGTTGGCATCTTTTACCTAAACACCCAGTAAAAATACACATCTAGAAGTTATATATTTTTGCGAGTTTCTATAAGCCGATTTCTTTATAACATTTTCATATTCCTATATATAGATTGTGTGTATAAATATTCACATTTACGTATATATATATATATAGGAAATATTATTTATATATATAGGCATTTATTATTAAATATTCCTACATGGATTATTATAACCCAAAAAGAAGGAAATTTAATATTTCTTTGTAACCGCGTATAATATATGTATTATTCTTATTTATTTTTGCGAGAAAATTTAATAATAAACTTTTTTTTCCCCCATATAAAATTAGTATAGTACAATACCATAATTATGAATTTTTTTTTATTCAATTTAGATTATATGAAATATTATATATATATATTATATATATATATATATATATATATATATAGGAATTCGTCATTTATGGTATTGATTTTAATTAAATTAAAATTCTATTACGTATAACATTTAATACATATATATTAAATGAACCATATATATGTTCACTATAATTATTCCTTTAAGTGCATTATATATGGAAGATATAATAATGTTTTTTGTTCTGCATTTACATTAGATCAAACATATCATACGGCATCTAAAACCATATCAGAAGAGATTATGTTACCAAAAAAGGAAAAATTATGTTTGCAAAATACGAATAATTAATTTAGATTTTATAAGCACTCCGAGAATATAATAAATGAAAAAAAAAACAAATATAGACGAGGGTATAACAAATTAAAAGCACAGAAAATCGACTCCGTTGACGGAGTAATATATTTGAAATTTAGTTTGAAATTTTTCTTTGTATAATATTCAAATGCAATCTGTTTCAGATTAACATTTTTAAAAGAAAATGTTTTTCAAATTTGATTTTCAATTACATGAACTCTTTGCATGGTATACACATATATATATACGTATGTATTATTAAATTTTTTTCTCTGTCTGTACTCTACTTTCAATGAAATAAATGAATGCACAAATAAGTAATATTTTACCTAAACATATATATTTACAATACATTTTATGTAAATAAATGAATAACGTTAACAAGGAATCATCTATTTATTCTCTTATAAGTATATATACTATAGCAATTTATGTTTACAATCTGAGAAATATTTGAATTTACAGAATGTTTCACAGTGAAAATATATTTCAAGTTTTTCTTAAATTTTCAAAAAATATGTTATAATTAGTATAACTATATATGAATATGTGATTTAATTCAAATATTAAGAAGAATACAAAAATGTATAATAGTATTGATAAATTTTTAGATGCACCCATTTTATTTTGTTTTTTTTTTAAATCTAACCACTATAAAGAAAAGTTTAACGTTTCAAAAAAAAAAAAGGCAATAATATTTGTTGAATTTAAATTAGATTTCATCTCAGGTGAGCAAATTTTTCTTTTTCCACACAAAACACGATATATAGTTTTTTTTTCTTACATATATTTGTATATATAACTAACGATAATAAATGGAAACAAATTCTTTATATTGTACATGAAAGTGTTTCTTACAGTATTTTATATGCAAATGTTTAGTTTCGTATATAGATAAATATATAAAACAAATAAATATATATAAACAAATGATTCAAAATATAGTTGCATCATTCTATGCTATTTCAAATATATACACATGCATTATTTTAAACAAATACTATAAATAAGAATGGATTATGTAATGTATAAAATGTAAAATTTTATATATTCATATATACAAAAAATAAAGGTAACAAATTATATTTATATATATAAAAAAAAATATCTTATATATACATATAAGATTATTTAATATATTTTGAAAGATATACAATAAAAAAATCTTATTTATATGTATCTTTAAGATAAAATAAAAGTGTTGTATGTCGAAATTAGATGAATGGATAAATTCTTAAAAAGCTTTTCACAAATGTTTTGTTTGTTTAGTTGAGGTTTTTCGTTACATTTTCCATCTATATATGACATTTGTATTTGTATATAAATAACCAAAATATACAGAGTGTACACCTTCATTCATTCATTTTAACTTGATATGATAATCTTGATGGTATTTTATGTCTGTATATATTTATGGTATATAACTGTATATTTGAATAACAATAGTCGGTAAATAAATATAAAAGTAAAAAAAAATGTTTTTGAATACAAAATACAAATTCCCAATTGATATTTACATAGAAGAATATATTTATTTACATTAAATAAAATAAGCAAATTCAATGATTTAAACTGCTTCTTTTTATATGTTTATAGACTTAACAAAAAAGAAATAAAGTTTATTCCTGAAATATTATTAAGAATATGTGGAAATTTAAATTTTATATATACACATTTTCCTTTTTTTCATTTATGAAAGTATATTCATTTATTTATATCCCATTGAAAAATTGTAAAGAGTTATAATTGAATTCTTTCATTATTTAATCTTTGTTCATCTTTTATATTTGTTAACATTATAAATGTATAAATAGCAGGAAGGATAATTAAGTTATTCCATATTCCACACACCAGTTTATTTCTATATATATATTTAATACTTTTTACTTTATATAGATTATTGTTTTTATTTTCTATATAAAGATAAATTTCATTAACTTTTTCTTTTTTTATCTAAAATAAATCAAGAATTTATAACAAATTAATTTAATAATTAAATGTTAGAAATGCACAAAAATGTTCTTTTTATATATGTGCTCAACGACAATCGAGATCCGCCGTTTCTATCTATGTATGGATATTGAGATTAACATAAGATTTTCCTGAAAAAAATATTACATTAATTTATTTTCTTATTTTCATATTTTATAATGTAATTTTAACAATTTCCTATATAATAATTTACATAAAAATTAATAAAACAACCAACAATCGGTTTTAGCGTCCAACAACAGCCGTCTGTTTCTTAATTTGTGGCTTTTACAGTGTCAATAATTTGCTGTACGACGTACAGTAACATAGGAAACATAATAATTTCGATATATGATTAATTAGTATACTATTTTAGTTATAGATTTATTATATCTCTATATATATAACAATGAAAATCAAACATAAAAGTTTTATTTTAATTACTTTAATTTTTTTTTTTTGAGTTCCTCAATTTCCCCATTCATAAATATATATAGTAATAATTAAAATAAAATGTATTGTGCTGATGTAAAATAAAAAGGGAAAATCTGGTGACAAAAAGACTTTTTATTTTGGTTCGTCTTTTTATCCTACACATTTTTCTTCTTTTTATTTTACACAAGCAATATTTACAGTTATTTTTGGATATAGAGCGGGTATCCCCGTACGGGATACCCGGGAATATATATACACTAACCACAACTGGCAGAAACGCCAGCGCGGTCCGTATATATATAAACCTTCGGGGAACATCGTTGCTGGAAAATGGTATGTCTCATCATCGACTGTCCAAATTCAAACAACCACGTCCCCCTAATAAAAGCAAATCTCATATGTAATTTAACATATGAGATTTTGTTTGAAAATCGGCGGCTTCGCTACCAACTCGACCATACTTTCTTCTTAAGATATTTGCACTTATTTTTTGTACACATATAATTCAAAATAATTGGTATGTGGAATCATGTTATATTTGAATAAAAGTAAATTTAACAGTTTATCATTTAGAAATCCATTTGTAATTCCCTCATATAAAATGCGTTCAATAAATCCAGTTATTAAAATCTATTCTATTTGTTAATAATATAATTGAAATATCATTATTATTAATAATAAGTTATTTGTGGCATAATTTAGTTTTAGCATTTTTCACAGTTATATTAATATATATTTATATTACTCCTACTGATTTTCAGGTTAGTGTGATTTTTGCATGCCAACTATAAGAACTTATTGATTATCATATAAAATAACAAGCAATGTGAGTGCAAAGATTTTTTTTTATTATTTTTCATTTAAAGCAATGCAATTCAAATCATTTTTGTTGGATGTTTTAAGGTTTCCGTTACTTTGGAAATTATTTGAGTTTGAATAATATAATCATTACTTTATATTTTAAGATTGCACAGTTTTTTATTCATTTTTGATCTTTAAAAAATTTATATTTTTTCAATTATGCATTATTATTATCTGACAATCGAATTCATTATAATGTCAAAATGGTTAAGGGATTTTCTCCAATTAAACATATACTATACTTTATTTATATTCTTTTTATGCCCGTATACTATACTGCTTGTATAGAAACATTTACTACACACTCAATCATCTTCAAAACATTTAAATTCAAAATATCAAATAATTCTTTTAGGTTGGATTTCTTCTATACATATATATTATATTAGATCAGATTATTTTTATCTAACATAATGAATAACGATGTTTTTTGTTTAAAATTTTTGAAATAATAATGCTGAAAAAATTTTATTTTTTCTTTTCGAAACAGTCACAATTTTTATATTTATTTATTATAGATTCGTATACTTCGTTCGATTCCACTTACGAACCATCAAATTCTTACTTATGGTTCAATTAATTTAATTTTAATTTTCATATTTATGTTTATAATTTTAAAAATTTTATTAAAACTGTATTTTAATAACCTATATAAAAAATTGGTCACAGGTGTTTTTTTACCATTTATAATACATAATTTCTATTTGAAATTGTTTTTAATGAAGGTATACACTTATAAATGGATATATAATATAAATAATGATAATAATAATAATAATTTACAAACATTACTTGTGCAATTTATATATACACATTTAATTCAAAATGATTTATTCATGCTTAGATAAATATACATTACATTTTAAATATTCTTCTATAAACGGTACAAACAGATCCATACAGACACACTCACAGACATTAAAATAAATAGAACATTATATGCATTATAAGAGATTATATTAATTAATAATTTAATGTATAATTTAGGATAACCACATAAAATTGTTTATGTATATAAATGTGAAGATTTGTATCAAATATATATATGGTGTATTTTGATAACGTATGCTATAGAGGTATTTAAGGGTTTAACACATATGTTTTAAGCTTTTAATAATATATACATATTTGAATATTAAGAATTAATTTATTTTGATTTGTTATCACACAAATGTGTTTTCCTGTAAAATACATGCAGCTATGTTTTTTTCGTTATGTAACTTTATTATACATTCACATATTATTAATATAATATATGTAACATATGGAATCTGTATTTTTGGCGGTACATTTTAGCGAAAAATTTAATTAAAATAATTTGGGTGGTTTTTTTATAAATCAGATTTGTGTACAATAATGTTTATTTTTTATATTTAAGTCTTTCATTTTTCATATTTTACCGTTTTAATATTATATAAAAAAGTTGTTATGGTTTACAATCCATCTCGTTGACTTTACTTTCTTGATAATTTCTGCATATATTCCCAAAAAATACTTACCGCAACTCAGGTAAAACCACAGATATACAATTTAAAAGCCTATCTAAATTTAAATAAATATTGAGACAAAATTCAAGTAGAATTATACTTCATAAATACTGTTTTTTCAAAATTAACTTCATTCATGATTTGTAGATTGTGATGAAAGGAACGGTTTTTATCAACAAGTACAGACAAAATTATCTGAATAAATCATAATACGATAAATTCATCGACTTTATTAAAACTCTATTACATCATTCTATAACTCATCTTATTCAGAGGTTAGATATGGACTTTGTAAAGATTATATATCCTAACACTCTACTGTAATAATTTTCTGCTATTCGCAGTTTACTAACTTCTTCGGCCTTTGACATTTTTAAGAAAATTTACCTAAAAACAAAAATTTAATTTTTAATGCATATAAATAATCAAATCAAAACCATTTTTTATTCAGTTCTAAAACGTATTTTTATTTTACTTTTTCTTTTACATTTTTTTATTCTACATATTGCTTTTTATACTTTTTCACAATCTCTTTGGCTTATTGGTAAAGCTTTTTTTTTGTTTAAAAAAAATGTTTATGATATTTAATTTTTTTTTCTATAACATCACTTTTACAAATTATTGTTATTCTTATTTTTTTCTCCGTTTTTTTTTTGTTAAAATCTATATATAGAATTTATAAAATTTAAAAGACATTGTCATCGCTATATATTTTTTTTTTCTTTTTTATTCTTATTCATATACAATTATTTAATTATCAGAGTTATATAGTGTATATATGTATAATATAAATATCTATATTTATGTGTGTATAAATATTAAAGAAAATACACACGGTGTGTGTTAAGTTAAAAGGATAGTGTTTGTTCATTCATCATCATTATAGAGTTGAGCAAATTTTATCAAATAATAATTTCCATTTACTCAATAATATATTCTTTGACTATAGATATATTTTTTTTTTAAATAAATATAATATTTATATTGTTATTATTATCTATATAGATTTTCACATAAATTATATAGTTTAGTTATATAAATGGACATTTACACATATGTATATATTTATATTTGAATTAGTAATAAATTAATCAATATTAAGGCACATAAAACTCACACATAATTAATAGTTTTTTTTTATGTGAGAATGGTCAAGAAACTATTGGCTATTGAAATAAAAAAAAAATGGGTGTGTTTTAAATTTAGTTTTGATTAGGGTAATTTGTATCTAAATATTTATAAATTATTCTGTTTAAAACATTTTTTTGTTTATAAATAAATGCAAACTTTTAATGGGCATTCACATCATTACTTTCACTTTCATCCTCGCTTTTATATATATATTTCTCTTTCATATATATATACACATTATGTCATCATATATAAATACATTTTATATACAATATAAACGTTATTTTTTATAATGATAGTATCATCCACAGCCTTTCTTTTTTCTTTTTACTATACATTTAGTATATACATTTTTTTTTACAATTTCATTTAATGTCTTAACATTTTTGGAAATGATATATACAAAATTTTATTTATACATGTATATATACAAATATTTTCATATTTAATTGATTACTATATACTGATTAAAACTTATAATTACGATGTTTAAAAATTCTAGATTTTCTTATATTAATCTATTAATATTTTATATTGTATACCATGTTATTAAATATATTAATATATAGCATAGTGTGTAAAATTTATTTGATGATGATATTCGAATTATTGCTAAACGATTCGCATTATTACTTAAACCTAATGATTCTACATCCGAATTTGAATCAGATATTTGATTTTGCTGTACCATTTCGGTTACGTATATATTACGATAATCATGTAATGTTGTTAAATCGGCTGATTCAATTCGATACAATTGTGTTGTTATTTTTGAATTACAATTATTTGATAATATTGAACGCCAAACTTTAATCGGTGATGCACTATATCGTTCAACAACTGCAGTATTACCCTAAACAGAGATATTAAAAAATAAAATTACAATGCAATCAAACGTATTTTTAAAAGCGCGTGTTTTTTTTCTCTACATTTTATCTATTTTTTTCTGATAAAAACAACGAAAATTTTACTTTCCTATCGCATAAATATGTATATATTTATGGAATTATTGGGGGAAATTTAAATGCATAAATGCATAATTCATTTGTACACAAAAATATGTGTGTGATAAACATAAATAAAATGTTTTTTTTTTTCAAACAACTTATAATTTAAAACTTTGTGTTTTTTTTTTATTTAAATAAAATATACCATACACTAATATATAATCAACAAAAATAAAAAGAAAACAAAAATGTAACCTCATACATCAATGTCACTGTTTATCAATTCTAAAACGAATATAATAGCGTAAAATAATTTTTGATGGGTTTCGGTGATTATCACAAAATATACTATATATAATAAATATACATATAAACATATATTATACATATATAGTAATAAAAAAAATACCTAAACTAATGATAAATAAAATACCTAATAGTAATAATATAATACACAGGTTATTCTCATTAAATCTGTTGTTAGTTGTAACATAAAAAAAATAAATGTATTTTTTATACTATCGTTTGTTTTGTAAAATTGAAAATGAATATATAAGCGCGCACACACAGTAGATAAAATTTATATTTAAATATATTATAGCTATAGATAGATAGAGTGTATTGTATTAAATTTAAATAATTTTTACGATTAATGCATAATTTATTATGTTGTCGTGTATAATATAAATACGATTAAAATATACAATTAGTGTATAGACACTACAAATGTGGAAAGTTTTTGTGTAAAGCCTTTTCTAAATACTTAATAATACTTTCAATTATTCAATCAGAACTTTTATGCAATAAAAATTTTTACTGAATTGTTCAATAATTTCCCTTTAAATATTATTAATATTAATTATACAAATGATGGGGTATGAAATGTATAAATGTTTTTAAATGATTGTTGATGGGATATATTAAATAAATAATAATGACAAAACAAAAAGCAATATATACATCATATAAAAAAAATATATTTACCAGTAAATCATTTCCTTTGGCATCTCTGCAAACAAAATGAAATGATCCACTTTTTGTTACTTTTTGAAATACATCAAATTGATTTGCCCAATCATAACTCAATAGTCGTGTCTCTAATAACATTCCCGTTAATTCTGGTGGTAATGCAATTCGAACTGGCGATGAGTCCCTATATAAATGTAAATAAATATTACATTAGTTAATTTATTTATAATATAAAATATATTGAATACAACAATAACGTATCTAAAAAAATTCATATACTTACATTGATAATTTTTCGATACCCAATGAATGTAAAACTGTATTTAAACTTGGTATTGAATGGCATGTTGTTAACCGCTTTTGACGTGGATAATAAATGGCCAATGCAATGCATCGTTCTTCACGTAATTGTAAACCGCCTAATGTTATTGCCGATCGCATTGAACTATTATATTTACATTCCATTATCATACGATCACCGGGTAAAATTTTTGCCGGTGGTCTTATTTTATGATATTCCGTATATTGTGAATGAATATTTTCATCTGTCACAATTGGTAATAATTCTTCGTGTCTACGTAACTATATAATTAAAACAAAAAAAGATAAATTAAATATTTCATTTTAACTTTCTAAAAAAAACCAATAAAAAATGCAATAATAAAATAATATATTATTTTAAGGTATTATATACAATATAATAATAATAATAATAATATACAAAAATAAACATTTAATAAACAAATATTTTTTTATCCAAATCAGCATATAAATACCATCTATTTATATATGAGAGTGTATAATGCATAAAGAATACATTTAAATATAGATATACTCTTATAACTTATTATATTTTAAGGGCAAAAATAAAAACACATCATAAAATGTATTTCGTATAAAAATAACTTTATTTATACAATACAAACATACCTGACGAAGTTTAACTTCTTTTCCAATATTATGAGTTTGCATTATCACAGCAAATATTGATATTCCCTGAGGTGGAAAGGCTTTTTTCGTACAATCATCAATACAATGTCCCTCCGAAATTACTTTTTCATGACCGGGAGGTATAATATGCCGCCAATTCGGATCCATACCTTTTTTTGTTGTTTTGTTTTAAACGGAAAAATATATATTTAATATTGCAAACGTATATTTATTTTTTTATATATACATTTATATCTATCTATTCAATAAAATTTTCATTTAAAAGAAAGTATAAAAGATATTATTATACATGTATATTGTATAGTAGATATGGGAATATAATAAACAACATAAAATTTTCGAGTGAGAACGATGATGTATAAATAGGAAATTGGATTTCAACAGAAAACAAAAAAAATTACTATTATTATTATTATTATTCCATATAATATTATATATATATATATATATATATATCCTAATAGAATAGAATGAATCGTTTTTATTAAATTGTATTGTTTTTCCAGTTTTTTTGTTTGTTTATTTTGTCTTGCATTATTATTTTATTTCTCCACAATTCTTAACTTTATCAAAACGGTATGTGTGTGTGTGTGTGTGAGCGTGTGTGGGTTTATCTTTATTTTTCTCTAATATCAGTAATATTATTTGTTAAAAAAAAAAGAAATAATAAAAAAAGCAAAGGCCGGAAAAATATAATATAATTTTGTATATAAATATAAAACGTTTATATGTATATATATGAAATGAATGAAGAAATAAAGTTGAATATTACAATATGGCAAGAAATGTTTGGGAAAATCACGAAAAAATATTTTTTTATATATATGAATGAAAATGAAGAAAAACAAAACAAAAACCATGTTAAATAAATATATTGATAGTATAGAATTAAATCCTATACACGATATTGTATTCAGATAAATAAAAAGAAAAATCACATTTAAAACAAAAAAAATGACTGGATGACAGCTTACCAATTGATAATACGCCAGCATCATGTTTCCTTAGATTTTCTGTTATATACAATCGTATACCAGAATTGTCAACGAATGGACCCAGGTGCAATTGTTCAATATCCTTAAAGCTATTTGGATTATTATAGTGTGTTTCCATTAAATAGTAACGTTCATTTGATGCATCAATAGGAAATCCAACATCTTGAGGAAATATTAATCCCTAAATAATAAATATAAATTTATATATGTTTATATATATATATATGTATAAATGCGATTTATTAGATTATTTATATATATAAAGTGTGATATATTTACATTCATATACATAGAAAATGTATATTTTCATTTGTTCATTGAATGAAAAACTAATAAATTTAATGAAAATTCAATGATATGCTCAAGTGATTTTTACCCATATATTTTTATTTTGCATATACGTATAAGTTTTTCATTAAAATAAATTTCTCAAGTGTTTCAAATGGTTTTGTAATTTTGAACCAGAGATAATAAATACAAATTATGAAATTTATTTATTTTATAAAAATTAAACCTGTACTTTTAGTATAAAATTAAGTTAATATATGTCTAAATATGTATGTTAACATTTTCCAAATCAAATCATATACATTATCACATTTAAACTATAAATGAATCATTATAATTAATGGTCTAACACTATTCTAAGTAAAGGGAGTATCACAGCTCAGACATAATATTATATATTTTTTTACTTTTCATTATTTGTTTTATATGTAATATAAAAAAAAACTGTCATATTTCGCAATTAATAAAATACAATTGAAATTATTTTCCTTCAATTACATTGTATATTATTAGTTTAAAACAATTAACATCAATATGTTATAATAACAAATATGTCCAATTATTAATTACATTGAAAAACAAATACTTTGCATTTAATGATTCGACAACAAACCGCAATTATTTTTGTGTCAATCAAATCGAATAACAATATAGAAAAAGAGCTGTTCATAAACAACCAACCAAAGAAAATATGATTGCATGTAATGACTATTATTTTTCTGTAATTATACATCCCATTAGTGTTTTCGGAAACAATTACTTGTGTATTTGGCTCCGCAAAAAAAAAAACAAAAAAAGAATACGAAAAATAATGGAAAAATTTTGCATTGTAAGTGTTTTTGTGTACTTTAAGCAAAAACAGTTTATAATATGTTTTTCGTTGAATGTTTTTATTTATTTATTTAGAATTGTTTTTACTATGTAATATTTGTACACATTTACACAGGGTGTTCTAAAAACGGCAAAGTTCAATAGGGATCCTATGATGAATTCTCAGTTGAAATTACTTTATATAACTGTGTTGCTCTTGCCTGCAAATTTGAGGTATATTAACAAGAAAATGAGACCTATTTCACAGTTTTGTAAACTTATGTTTTAAAACAATAATTGTATATAGAGGTCACAATTCTTATAGCGCATATTAATTCTTTTTTTAATGGATACCATTGATCGTTTAGAGTGAATGGTTATGTATCATATAAGAAACGTGAATTTTATTCAATATAAATTCTTTTAGAATTCAGACTATTTTAACGTATAACATAAACACGGGCTCTATATGGCCGTTACTTTTTAGGGCACCTTGTTAATTTATAGATTTTTTATACCCAAATATATGTATTTATTTACAATATAAGAAATAAGGATTATAAGAAACATTTTATACAATTGAAATAACTGTAAAAGTTTCTAAATATTTCATACAACAAAATATTGCCTCCACAAGAAATACGAAAAACAAAATAAGAAATAAAAATATCTACAAACAACTAATTTAACATTTGTTATAAGAAGATTGTATTTATTTTATGTGTATATACCTATTTATAGATATACATATATAGAAAAAATATATAGGAAATATTATAAGAAATTCAACACCATCATCATTATTATCATGATCATTAGCATCATCACCAAAATAATTCCAACTATCTATAGTATATATCTATATATATCTCATTCATTCAACAATACAAAATTATGTATATATAAATATAACAAACAACACTTTCGTCAGTATAACAAAAGAAGCAATTTATTTTACAAAAGCATCTTATTCTTACACTTATCTTAAACGTAAAGTATTATTTGTTCTTTATACATACATACATACAGACAGATATGTATATTTTTAGATATCTCGTCTATGTCTTATACATCAACATCTTATAAAGTTTATTATGTCGAATTAGTTTTATTTTTATCATTCTGTTTTTGACACAGGAAATAGTGTATATATCTATATATATAATACATATATAGTATTAGTAGTGCGATAACAAAAATTGGAATATTATTTATGTATGATTTGTGTATTATATCATATGCAATATGTTTAATGAGTTATGTGCCATATATATATACAAATATCTATTCTATACCATATATTTCATATATATATGTATATAAAATAATATACAAATGTATATATATATATATATATCATAATTTTGTGTGTCTTGTGTGTATATGCATGTGATTAAATAATTTATTAAAATAAATTAAATGTACTTATGAACGTTATATATGGAGAATTTTATTGTTTCAAAATGTATATAGACAAAAATTTATATTTATGTGAAATAATGTCTTGATATAATATGTATATAACAACAATAAAGCAACGAAACATTAAACAAATTGAAATAATGTTCTTAAAAGATAAATGTGTAATATAGAGAATAAGAGACAACAAAAATATATTTATGTAAATTATAATGAAAATTAATGATAGTTATACATTTTCTATATATGTTATGCATATGCAAACGTTCGTGTTTTTCCATTTAAATATTTTCATTATATATATATAAAGGAAATAAAAGAAAAACTTCGACCTGATTTTTTTCGTTTGCATATATTTTACTTTTATCATATCATAATATAAGACACACCACATTTGAAAATTTAAAAATTGAATGGCAAACCACAAAATAAAATGTGTATATTTTCTATATATATCGATCGTCGTCATGTGATATAATAAATATGTATACCATATATAAAAAGAAATGTATATACACACAAGAAGATTATAGTATAAAAGCTCATTTTTCTTATGTATTATCTAACTATATATATTCCATATAAATATTAGTCGTTTGACTTTCAAGTTCTTCCCCCATCAATATACACCACACAGTGTCGCAGTCATCCACACCACACCACACATATGTGTATTGTGTTATTTGATAACAAAATTTCGTTTTTTTTTTGATTTTTCTAAAGAAAACTTTTAAATTTTTGAAATTTTTATTTTATTCTGATTTCTTTTGTTTTTGTATTATTGTAAATTGTATATAAATTTATATGATACAAGTGTTTAGACGTCTTTATTTTCTATATATTTATATATAAAGTATAAAGTACATATAAGATAATTTCAAATAAATACGTATATGTTAAATATATGCACGAAAGTTTTCGTTATATATTGTTACTTTACATGCATTACAATCTAATTTATTATATTATTTTTATTGTTAGATGATATTTAAAACAATGCAGTACAATAACCTCGACGATTTTAAGTATACGTAAATTTTTGTCATCAGAGTCATTACAAAAATTGTAGTTGATATTACTTAGTTTTCCGGTGGGGCATAATCAGTTTGAACTGTATTAAACTTTTGATTATTTTAATATGCAGCGTTCTTGAAAATGTATCAACCGTGGTGATAATTTAATGTGATAGGTTTTAAGACGAATTTAATTTTATTATATGCCTAAATAATTATGAAAGTAATATAGAGAAGTTTCGATTTAGAATTTAAAATTTAATAACTACCCTATACCTAAAATCTTATACATCACTATGTATTATACAGCACCAATTAAATCAATTATATAAATCTTCTTTTTTTTTAATAAAAATCGTCACCTCATTTTTCTGTTATATATAATAAATTATCGTTGAATTATAGCACAAGAAACATAGTATTTTTCTTAAAAAACAAAATATCATCATAGACTCGTTTGAGCTATATACTATTAATGTCAAATCGATGAATTTCAATATTTGTTATATTTTTTTTACTCAAAATAATCGTATACGAAAACTTTCATTCACCTATAAATCGAATAATATCGCATAGGTATCGATTACACATAATTTTTCAGTTGTCTGATTTTGAAAGTATTATACTTGTTTATATACACTGGATTGGTGATATCAAATGAAATCACTGACAAATTAAATATAATTTTATTTACATTTGTATAATATATATTAGAATATTCATCATTACGCGTATATGTGAAAGATAATTGTATTAAATTACCTATATATGAAATATGTACATAAGTAAAATATTCCAAAAAAAAATATAGTTTATATTAAAACAAGGAAAAATATACCGGATCGTTATGTATATATATATATATATATATATATCTACAATACCTTCGTCTTAATTAATTACAAATGACATTTGGTGTAAGAAATAGCACGAACATACAATTTGGTTTTTTTTGACTATTATTATGGTTTTTTCCCCCAAAGTTTGTTCTATTCTCTGAATATTAAATATAATTCATTATGAAAACTATTAGGCGATAAGATTCTAAGAATTGATTCTATTCTATATTTTTGTCTATATTTAATATAGTAACTATTGTGTTGGAAAAATATTTGATATGTATATAAAATATAATTTGAACAGAGAACGAGATATAAATTTGGCCGGTTATACGTTTAATACCATTAGACTATTTGAGTATATAAAACAAAATTAATTTTTTTTTATAAAGATAGTCACACCAATTTTTTATGCATACCATACATGTTATTGTATATATTTTACTATACTTATTATAGAGTATGAATTACATGCGAAATATTTACTAGTGTATCTCTATAAACGTTTTGGTGCATAGAATTAGGATTTGTGTAATAAATTCGTGTGAAAGATAAACATTTTTCTGTTTAAAAAAGGGAAAAGTTTCAATACAAAAATAGTTGTTATATCCAGAATAATATACAAAAAAAAACAAACAAACAAATAGTTAATACTTCAAAAAAAAAATGTGTACAAATTCATCATATAAATATTTTATATAAAATATGATATCTTGCAAATATAAATTGTATGACAAATTTTTGACATTGACATTGATTTAATAACTATCATATGTTTGTGAGTTCTCGTATATGTGTGGTTTTTTTCCCTATTTATTTATATTTAAAAATATACAATATTAAACAATGATATGACACGGAAATATGTTTGCTTTAGGCTTACACAGAGCAAAACATAAATTTAATGAATATGTCACATTGGTGTAAAAAAAAACATTATTTAAATATAACATAAATGTACATACAAATAGATGTGTATACGATTGTTTTGATACGATAACACCACATTTTTTAACAACTTCAATAAAGTATATAGACTACCATATATAATATAAAAAAAATGTTGATGAACATAATTTTTAGTTGTTTGTATTATATATATATTGTAGATTTACACAACACCATTTACTTATATCACGTACAACTCTTTATTATTATAATTTACATGTAAATCTATATGTTATTACCTCTGATCCTTTGTACCAGGCCGCAACAATTGCATCACAAAATTCAGGTGGTGTATCACAAATCTGTCCTTTTCTGTATAATTCGATTTTGTAAGTCATTTGTATTCCAACCACTTGACATTCATATAAAATAATATGTTGTATATAATTTTCATGTTGTCTGGATTGAAATACAGGTTCAAACTTTATGTAAAATGTTAAAATAAATTATTAGAATTTTGTTTAATGTTCAATTTAAACTAAAATAAAAAAAGAGTTTATTTTAAATATTAAAAGTATATTTTACTTACTTTAATCAAATGATGTTTTTGTTTAAATTGTTTTAATAAATCAAAACTACGACACCAATGTACAGATTCATCGCTTTGTGGTAATTCAAAATCTTCATTTCGTAATTCAATGATATGCAATTTATTTGCTGAAAAATTTCTCTGTTCATCATAAAATCGTTGAATTAACGATAATGGTTTATAACCTTTAAATGCCAATTGTGGATTTGGTAAATTTCCCGGTGCTATTGAACCATGCCTTGGTTCATCATTATGGTACATATAAATTATACGACTAGTATCATTCTATATATTATAATAATAATAATCAAAAATTACCAATTATTATGTAGGATAATAAAAAAAATGCTATTTTATTTAATGGAAAACAAAATATATTCATAAATAATTTTTTCTATATATTCGTTATTTATATATATGTAATTTAAATTTCTTTTCGAGAGCGTTTCTTCATCCCTTATGAAAAGTTTATATACATATATTCATTTTGTTTTGTTTTTTATTTTTATGTATATGAATATTTGCGATTTGAAAACGATGTCGTCTATACTTTTTATACATTATACTATAGCAGCAGTAATAATATTGAAAATGAAATTATCATATATACAAAATTTGAGGGAAAAAAAAAAAATTTTTTAATTCAATTATATGGGTTGAATTTGATATAAGTATATATAGTAATAAAAAATATACAATGTATATAAAATAAAAATCTATATACTTATATAGGAGAATATACATATATTAAGATAAGAAAATAACTTTTTTTCTGATTTTATTTTAAGCAAATCTAAACTTTTTTTTAAAAAAAATAATAAATATTATATTTACACACACACACAGTTTTTTGTGTGATTCTATATTTATTTAATTTTTTTTTTTTTTTGTTTGGTTTGTTTTAGGAAAGTTTATTTACTTTTCATTTTATTCTTTGCTAATATTCTATTTTATTTTTTATTCTTATTGTTATCTGATTGTATATTTGTCTGAAATATTTGTATCGCAAAAAAAAAAAAATAAAGCATAATAATATATGTGTTTAACTTTTAAAAAACAAATAATGACAAAAAAGAATGAAATTCAAAATATATATACTTTCAAATCAAAATAGCAAATTATTTTAATGAATAATTTAAAATTTTTTTTGTTTTTTATTTGATTTAAATTTGGATATAAAATGATAATATAAAAAATTGATAATATACAAAAAAAAAATGTAATAAAAGTAAATTATGTAAAATTATTACATAAACATTAAAATTGAAATCTTATTTTATTCTTTGTTTTTTTTTAATACAATTATGAAACATAAAATTTGTTCAATAAATTTGTATATATTGTTAATTTTTGTTGGGTGAACGATAAGGTGTTGTTGCTATAATGACAATTTTGTATTAAACTTAATTTTCTTATTATGTATAAATAAAAAAAGTGACGTTTATTATTCTTTTTATGTACTATTTTAGAATTTTATATGATCAATTTATTTTGTATTATAATTTGGTATATTTGAGTGTCGCGTGGGATGTTTCAGTGCACAGCACGATTTTAATTAAACAAATTTAAATTTTGCTTACGCGTAATGATCCATAAAGACACCCGGGTAAACTTAAGATTAAGGTATAGATGTTATATTGAACACTATATATTATGGAAAGTATATAAGAAAATATTCGATATTAAACTATGTCAATGAAAAGGCTATCAAAACAGACTTATAAAACAAAACAGAAATATCCTATATTTGTAGATATATTTCTATAGGAAACGTTTTGATTTTAAAAAAATATATTAAAATATATTGCATTTTGATTTCAATTTTATTGAAAGGGTATATTCAGGTTAATTTAATTATTTTTCCATAATTCTCTATCATAATAAATTGAATGGTAATGAAATATATTGAGGTATTATGAAATTTCGCTTTCCCTTACTTAATCGAATATTATTTTATTATATTCAATTTGAATATGCATTTATCCATAGAAAAACCCTGAATTTTATAGCATTTATTGATAAACACCGAGTGTGAATTTAGAATTTTATTGTAATACATATATACTTCAATATCAATGAAATACATTTTTTTTATCATATTGTTATCACAATTTTCACTTACTTAATTGACAGAGGTTAAAATTGATTTTTCGTTTTCAAAATTAAAAAGTTATCTATCTATATCAGCTGGATCAGGAGTTATTTTACAAAATGTAGTTATTTATATCATAGGAATATATTTATTTTTGAAATGTATCGATTTCATTTGACATTTAAATAAACATTTTGATGTTTTCCATATATTATTAACAGGTATTATATAATTTTAGATACATTTTACATAAAATAAAAATCACAAATGTTCATATCACCAAAAGGTAGTTTATTCCATAATCTATATCAATTTTTTTTTATTGAATACATGAATACATTAACGTAACGCATAATTATTTTTCGTTTAAAACAATTATTAAAATTATCTCATATAATATTTAAATACCTTAAAATATGGAAAGACCAACAATTAATTTGGTTAAAACGATAATTCTGTAGTGATACGCGCGAGCTACATCGATATGGTTGCGTAATATATAATCTCAAAAAATTATTTGTTCAAAGAAATAAATTTGTGATAAGTAAACATTTCACTAATAATAATAATAATAATATGACAGACCGAGATTGGATAAAGTACCTTTATTCCATTTACGGAAATCTATATATATATTAAAATATTAAAATATATATATATCTGTATATTTTTATAGGTATAATATAAACTTCTATATAAATGCGTATACGATAAAATATACCATATATATTTAGGTGAAATCTAACCTTTATTTATCCTTTTGAAAATATACGTCATATATTTATAAATATGTATTTATTTTTATATCAACGTATATAGAGACCGAACGCACAAAAACCACATATAAAAAATACGAAAATTTTTATCCAAAAATACAATAATATCAATAATATATATACCCATGTCAAAAACATTTGACGCTTGTTCATCGTCAACACATTATATTGATCCGTATTGAATGTGCATTTTTATAGCATCTAAATCCGTGTGTTCTGTATATATAGGTATTTACGCAATCAACCTAATAACTATACAGACATATTCTATATAAATATTGTATAAATATTATTAACTTTGAAAGTATATATATGCATGATTCTGTCATATATTCTACACGTATATAATATAATATAATAAATACAAAGAAAGGTATATGTAAATACCTGGGTTTCTATATTTCATACATGGATATATGTATGAAATATAGAAACCCACGTATATATATATAAATGAAACTTAAAGTATATTCTTTTGTAATCATATAGAAAATTTATTATATATAGGTTAAATATGTGGTTGACATAATATATAATTGACATATAAGAACAAAACAATGTTTATTTAAAAGTAAAATTTTTGTTTTTTATTTGTTATTTATAAGAAGTTTTTGCTATTCTTTAGAGACAAGGAATATATTCTATACAAAATATAGTATTTCTTAAATGAGTTTAAAATAAATTTAATGAATTATGAATTTATAACAAAAATGAAAATTTACTACCCTCTCTAAAACGCTTTTCCTATATTTAAATACCGCCTAAATATGTCAAAATATTGTACAATAACAACGACCGAATAAAAGTAACTTTTTTAATACTTTATAAATTATAAATATATCAATGGGGTTTTTTCTGTCAATTATTTTTTAATAAATATATCAGAAAAATTATAAGGAAAATGCGAGCACCCTGAATTGGATTAAAAATACATTCAATATATATTACATAGCTCTCATTATTGTTTTACAACACAAGCATAACGTGCTAAAAATATATATAAAATGTAGAAAAAGATCAATCAAATCAAATTGAAAATGACATAAGAATGTCAAGGAAATATAAAACACATATATACAATAGTAATGTAAATGCACTTATTATATAGTATCAGTATTATTTATACATTTTACATACGTTTGTAAAAATATATATAGTATATTGAACTAAATATTTTAATGCAAGTCAGCTTAACAATATATAATAAACAACATTACATCTATGTATATATATATATTTGAACGTCTATTTTATGCATTAAAGAAAAATAGATATGTACTTGTACATGTATAAACATAAATAAATGTGTACAATAATAAAAATAATATAAATGTAACTAAAATATTACAAAAAAAAGCAGATACTGACCGTGATGGGAATATCATGAGAAGTATCACATGTGTCCAATTTCCGTTTAAATCGCATTACCGTATGGGTTGCATTTTCATATCCCAGTAATAATGTATAGTCTTGTGAGGGATCAACATACGGTTCATAATCACCATATTTTTTTATATGACGATCCTGTAAATAAAAAAAAATAAAGAAATGTAAATAAGTATATTTATTTGCATTAAATTGTATTGTTTATATAAGTATTAATAAAATATATTCATAATATGACTATATAAAAGGCAAAAAATTGAATATATATCTCATAAATATAAGCAATAAGCACTATAAGCAATAAGCAATTGCATATAACACAAATTCTCAGCGACGCGCATATATAGTAATAAAGATTTATAATGATATATGTCGCGAGATTAATGCATCTATATATATATATGAAAAATGCAATTTCACATTTCATATATGATATTATGCATAAAAGAAACCATAAAATTTTTAAGTACAAAGATTAAATATTGGAGACGTTGTGAACATCAATAATGGCTACATATTTTTATATACACGTACACTTCTGCTTATGACAATTCAAGAAAAATTTATTAATATGTAAATGTTCTTTTCGTTATTTTCATATATGAACATATGTATTTTCAATAAATATTAAAAAGGATTTATATCATTCTCAGTTGTTCAAGTTCACAACATATCTTTTCACATTCTATATATGTGAGTTGATAGTTTGTAATAATCATTTTTTCCTTATAATCACGAAGTTCTGTGTTATTATCGAGTTCTTCACCGCTGTTAATTACCAACATCGTAAAAAAACTATACAAATTATGAAACAAAGAGTTCGGATACTTATCCATTAATAAACATTATACATATATGTATGTAACAAAATTCTATATGGTTGAGAATATTTTCATAAGATATCTTTGAAAAAGATTTATAATCTTTGAAATTTAAAGTAATGGATTTATAAAAAGATGTATAATCTTTGAAAAGTCTATTTTATTATTCTAATGTAATTTTAAGGAATAAAAATATGTCTGTCCATACGAAATAGAAATCCCTGAAGGATATAAATCGTGTATAACCTTTGATACATCTATTGATAAAATACACACAATCAAAAATCATGTTGTGTGACATCAATAACTATATTATTATTATTTATTATTATTATTATTCCATCAAAGTTACGATACGCACCGACAATATACTTTATATATATATTTATATAGGTATATAATATAAATTAAATTGATATAAAATTAATGATATACGAGCTGTTGTATGATTGACATAAAATATAATCGATAGAAAATTAAATAACTTATTCTGAATTTCCAACTCGCGTATATATTGCATTATTTGAAATAAAGTGAGAATTATACCCCCTATAATTTTTTATTATTATTATTATTACTATACATTTATTATCGTATAAGCAATTGACACTTTAATACCACCTATATATAAATATATAGTTTTATTTTTTATAACAATACTAAATCTATAAATGAAAAATTAAATATAATAGAAAATGATTAAATATCATTGAATTTATATTATATGTTTAAAATGATTTTTATTATTTGAAATATGACAATATATTGCAATGTAATATAAAATATAGTTAAATCTCCACGTGTAATAACATAAAAAAATGAGTGTTTGTCAAAGACGGAAATTTTATTGTTCATATATACCTTACCGATTTATATTTATCTGTCTGCGTATATATCGAATTTAAATAAAAAAATTTTATAATTCCCTCGTTAAGAGTTTGATTTTCTTTCTTCTTGTTATGTTACATCTTCATTAAATTTTATTGTAATTTTTTCGAATATTTTTTTTTTATTATATTCTATCTATATTAATCAATATTTTATAAAGGCATATATAGTATATGTAATATATACCCAAACCATCCATCGTCAGACAGTGCATTAATTTTCAAAGATTTATAATATACAGACGGCATTTCAAATAAACAAATTTCTACATAAATTATGTAATGAAATAAATCATTTTTGGTATTTTTTTCTTTTATTTTTTTGAGGTCATCATCACAGATATAGTCTAATTTTTGTAATAAATCAAATAAAATAGAGAGAAAAAATTTGTATAATATAAAAAAAATTAGAAAGAATGAAAAATAATATTATATACATAATGCAATGGATTGTATATATCTTGTAATATATGTGTATACCTAACCAAATCTTGAAGAAAAAAACACTGGTCATTTGTTTGAATGGGATAAAAATTGGTATAGGTTAAGACATTTCTAAATATAATGTTTCATCTTGGATAGTTTTCGTATTTTATCTTTTTTGCCCTATTCAAATATTGAAATAATTTATATTGAGTGTTTTTTTATGATGATTTGAAAATTTATATAATAAAATTAAAATTGTTCATTGTTCATTGCATTTTATATACTTAAAAATAAATTTAATAATTATAATTATGTATCTTAATCAAAATATAAGAATATATTATAGTGGTCTTCTACATATATATATTGGTATGGTAATTTTTAGCTGTAATTTCAATTTGATTCATTTTTTTTTTCGAATATAATTTCCTTCAAAATCTATAAATTAATAATTTTATTTAAAAACAAACGACGATTATTCTTTGCTTTAAAATTGCAATTCTTAAGAAATTAAATTATTATGAATATGGACCATTAATTTTGTTAAAATGTAAAGATAAAAGAAATAAACAGATATTATATTCCATGAATATTTAGTATTCAGGCAAAGCTTTTTAAAAATGATATAACTATTTTAAACATAATAGCGGTTTATTATTCTCATAAATGTCGTGTGAACATTTTAATAAACAAATATAATTTTATGCAGGTACCAAAAAAAAAAACAAAATAAAATATGAATATGAAATGCATAGCAAAAAAAATGCAAAAAATAAATGTGAATACACGCAGAGTTTTATAAAAACAGTTTTCACTTGCTATCAAATAAGTAAATGTATATTTGTTTTCCATGTAAAATCATTTTTACTAAATATTTTACGAAAAGTAGAAAAATAGTATATACATATACAATTTAGACTTTATATAGAGTTGAATTATTCAATGAATTGAATAATTTTTTCGTATATATGCGCATATGAATGATTTCCTTTCTTTTTCTTTTGTATTTTGATATGAAAATATTTCTTTTTTTCCATATATACATATTTTGACATAATATTATCATATATTATTTTTTGTTCTCAGTAAATATATAGTCCATCCAGTCAACAAAAGAATTGGAAACAAAAAATGTAAATTATGTCAATATGTATAAAAAAAAATGCTAAATATGAAACCTATGATCTTGAGAAATATAGCAATGTTATATTCACATATATAGTAGGATTGTATAGCTATTAAATGAAATGAAAAAAATTATGATTTTTAGTTTTTCAATAGATTAGATAGTTTTTACAAAATATACCAAAAACTAAAAATACATGATTGTTTTTGATTGATATCAATGATTGAATTTTTAATCAATTTCGAATGTATTTAGAAAATAAAACTAACCATAGTTTGAACGGTTTATTTTTCTTCAATTTAATTTACTATATTTGTAAATAAGTTTTGATTACTATTTCTATTACAGAGGTCATGGAATGGTAAAATTGAATTACTATAGCCATTCATATGGTAATTTAAGGAAATATAGAATTAACTAATTGGAAAATTTTCTATATATGAATAATTTCCTCAATATATTTAGTCAAAATACTAGTACAGAAAATTGTCTATTTAAAATAAACATCAATAGTGTAGTTTGGTAATCATCGTATAAATATATATATATCTATATATATATATATATATATATATAAGCAATTGCAATCACCCGTAAAAATATTATATATCCAATATAATAAATTGAATATTATATTGAGCAGATGCGTTCTTTGCTCATCGTCATCATATACTTTAATATAAAAGTATACTAAATCCATTTGCAAACATTTGTACATTTATTTTATCTTAAATTTATCTATATATATTTACATCTGAATACAATTGTTGTTCATATATAATGATATAATGTACTGTTGGTATATATGTATACGTAAAAAAACAAAATACAGATATAACTTCTTGTTGTATAACAAACATAAACCATTTTATTCTCCTTTTTTACCATTGCTGTAAAAATTCATCAATTGAATATTTTACGATATATATATAATTTACCTTCTATACCTAAACATTGAAATGTATACATTTGCAAAAAATTGAATTGTGATAGCAACGAATCTTTTATTTATCTATATGGTGACATTATATTTATCTCACAAATTTATCGAGTTTAAACTGTATATTATATATTTTCACAAAATCCATATATCTTTTTATGCTTACAACATAGCATCATATATAATAATAAAATAAGGGTTGTTTTTGTTGTGTATTAAAATATACCCTTATGGATATACACCTAAACCAAAAAAAAAAGGAATAGTCGACGAAAGTAAAAAAAAAATAGAAATACACACAATTGAATAAAAATAAGGTAACAAAACAACAGCACAACAAAAAAAAATGAATGAAAATGAATGAAATTTTGTTATATGCAAAAAAAAAGAGATATTCAATTCCAAATCGAGGACCCATATATAATATATATTATACTATGGCTATATATTCATATAGAATACTTTTTTCACTTATGTATCTATGCGTATATTTATATATAGCAAAAAAAATAATGTATAATGTAAAAAAATAATATAATATTGTGTGATTGTCGGTATATAACACATAATTCTTTTATTCTTCGATATATACACACATATATATTTTGTATTTATATATGCATATATAACATTCAAAATCCTAAAAGTAAAAAATTGTTTCGAAGGGAATAAAAATATTCATATATATTATGCTGAAGTTCAAGTTTGAATATCTATATGGGGTTGTTTAACAATATATAGATATAGATATATATATAAATTATAGACTTTACTATATATATATATATATTGTACAGTATATACGCTGCTGAAAGTGTTGGTTGAGTTATTGAAATAACAATTTCATTTTCAATGGATATATGGTGTAAAAAATATAATGCTTTTACTTGTTTTCTTCACACTTATCTCTATGTATATATCTTATTATTATTATTATTATTATTATTATATGATTATTGTTATTGTACGAATGTTTTATATATAAAATAATCACCACAATAGGAAGTAACATTATAGATATCAGAGAGAAAAAAAAAAACTTTTTTTTATTTATATATTTATATATATATTATAATCACATATATATTTCATGGGAAGGGTCAAATCAAATTTTAGATACATGCATATTATATTTTATTAGATTTTCATTGCTGTAGAATCGAATTTTTTTTTTTATTTTTTGACTCAAGTACTGAATTCTTTTTATATTAAACACAAATAAATGTATATAAATATATATATGTATAGATAATAGATGGGATGGGAATCAAAACATAAATTTGATGGTTAATGGGTGCTAAAAAAGACAGTGGTTATAATATAATATAATATTATACGATGATGAACATCCTGACATACTTTTATATATCCATCCATAATTTTTTTTGTTTATATATATATTATTATTATATGGTTATATAATACCAGAAGAAATAAAAATGAATATTTTGATTGATTTAGTATTACGTTAATACAAAAAATAAAATGATTCTTTAGGCGTATAAAATTTAATATTGCAATTTATTAAAACCATCTAAATATATAAAGAAAATGGTATGTAATTGAATAATTTCACCCTCTAGGATACAATCACTTAATATAGCTATATATTATAAAAATAATAATAATAATAATAATAATAATAATAATAATAATAATAATATTCAATATAATATGATAGTAATAAATTAAATTGATTTTGTGAAAATCACGTTTCATATATTTTATTTTTAGGTATATATTGTTTTCTTTTCGTTTTTTTTTTTTTTTGTTTTTTTGCACTTCCATATTATGATAATATACCACCAATATTCCATTATTGGTTGGTATTATATTATATTGTATTATTGATGTTTTGTTATTATGCTTAAATGATTTACTATATATTTATATGTATGTTTTATGTTTGAATGTGATATCCTTTATTTATACTATATATATGTATGAAAATAAATTGCATATCATATTTTATTTTCACACATAATTTTATATATTGTAGAGAGTATATACATAACGCTTTAAAACAATTTTTTATTATAGGAAATTGTTCGTTTATATAAATAGTTTAAAGAAATATTTAATATATATACAAACACGGTTTAAGTTGCTAAAACCAATGTATAATCAATAAGAATTTCATTAAGATCATAAATATCATACCGTTCATGTCGTCATATAAGTGATAACAAACGATAAATATATTGCCCTATTTATTAAACACCACAGGTATTAACTCCCTATAACTATGTATACAAACAAATACTGCTGTATTTTATGATGTAATTCTATTTATCTTTTATTAAATGAATGCGTGTTTTTGTGTGGAATTTCTATATATAATCGATTATAAAGAACATACGGTTTTTTCAATCGATCGATACATATTTCATTTAAAAAAATTACAAGAATGTTGACGTATTTATTTTAATTAAATTGAAATAAAGAAAAAATTACGAAAAAATTTAATTTTCACAATAACTTTGAACAACAATTAGAACCTTAAAGATTTTTTATAAAAATAAAATGTATTTCGTACCGTATAAAACATTTATATTTACCTTTTATATCCTATTCAATGTATAGAATATAAATACTCAATTTGTAACAACAGATAATAAAATCTTTTAAAGTGATTAAAAAAAATGTAAAAAAAAGAAAGAAAATAGTTTTTTATTTTCAAGATTGATTTATGTCAAATCCATTGAAAGATTATTTCAGGCTAATTTCATGGTCTTCCATGAATCCAATCACATAAAAACATTAATATCGTATACCGCATTATTTCAAATTAAATGGTAAATAATCGCATATAATAAAAGTATAGTTAACATTAAAATTTATATATCCTTCATCAAAACTATTTATATACATTTTTAATTGGTTTTTGCAAAAATGATTTTGTCTGTGACTATAATATTTGAAAATCGAAAAACGTCAATAATAGAATTTTCAGTATACTCTATATTTGTATATGTAGGCAGGAACGATGGGATTTCTACGACATAAGGATAACATAAAATCATTTATATGTATTTGTCGGAAAACATCTATATATATGTTTACATATATAATAAAATAACAATGTGGTTTTTTCGTAGCATTTTACAGTTTTTGTATTATAATTGACATTATTGGCATTATGTATATATGAATTTGTACAATTTTTCCAAAATCTATATATATATATATATATATATATATATTTATTGTTAATATTTCAAACAATATACGTACAATTTGTTATAATTTTGTTACATTTTCTCTTTTATATATCTATATAAATGCTTATTATTGGATTTTACAAAATGTATAGACCAATGTAATTGTTTCGAAAGATATAAATATTTGTTTGAATGTATATATGAAATGTTTGTTTGTGTTATTAATAGGGTTTTTGTGTTTTTATTATGAAATATATACGAAAATAATCGATAGAGAAACAAATCAATAGATTTTAATGAAATCATTTCATTTATATATACCTGCAATTGATTATAATTATTTTTCTATCATTATTATTATACATTTTTTAAATATAATATCCTCTGATATATTCGATATTTTAACGTGGAAACAAATTTTCAATTAATAATTTGAATTTTTCATATACATAGAACAGAAAATGAAATAATTACGTTTATTTGAAATTAGATTGGTTATTTGGAATTTTTATTTAGAATTATCATTTAGAATTTTATATTATCATAGTACATTATTGTAGTAATACCATTTAACATATTAAAAATACGTTTTTTTACCTCCATATAGTAAAATTAAACTAAAATATTTAATACATTTTAAAATAAAATACAACATTTTAATGCTTACATGAAAGTATGTTTGTCCTTGATCAACCCAACCGATAACAATATCGGATCCATATCGCTGGCCGTCCTTTGAAAACCCTAAACCAAAATAACCTAATGTTTTCACTTGAACTTCAAACGTTATCTCTTGATCTTTTGTGCTCCATAACAAACGATAATCATCGTTTAAATAAATTGAATGATCCCAATGGATAGCAATCACAACACTATACAATACACATTGATTTACAAGTACAATGAATAATATACAATTAGCCAAATTATACATATCGAATAAAAATTGTATGTAAATTTTATTAAAATTTAAATATATATGGTATTTAATACAATTAAAAAACACTTTTTTTTTATTATTATTAAAATTAATTTATCACAGATTCATATTAATATATTAATATATATATTATATTAATATTTATTATTATTATAAAATATGAATAATAAAATTTTCTTGGCTTTATCAAATACAAAATATATAGGTTACTTTTGTTTTATAAAGCAATGTAAAATATACATTATATTATATCATATGACAAATTAATAAATTTTCATTTTCAATTTTGTTGTTACCGTTCCACATATCTCTTTTATGAAAAATCTGAAAATAAATTAAATAAAAAAAAACATACATTAATGAACGAAAAATAATAATTAATAGTTAATAAACCTATTTATTGTTGTATATATCGTAATATCACAATTATTCAACATTCATATATAAGAAATAGTTCATGGTGGTAATATTTTAATTAAAGTTCCGGTTTCCAAATGATCTTGACGTAGATATAACTTATTAATTGTAAAATATGTTTTATGTGTGAATTTTCATTATTTTTATTACCCTTTTTTTTTTTTATTTTGCAATATCCTTTTATTATTATATCATATATGTATATTCTTTAATAAATATACGAAAAGATTATTATATGCGTTTGAGGATGGATGCAGATGAATATAATATATATATATATAATATATATGTTATTGAAGGGTTGGGTTGGATTGGATGGCGCATTGTTCATTCAAAATGTTATTTATGCTATATATCCTTAAAAATAAAAGGGATTGATAATTTATTGTTATATTATCATAAATGCGCATATATGAATAATAATAATAATAATAATAAATGCATACCGCATTGCAATAATAAATTATTTATATATCATCCATATATTTATTATTAATATATGCATCTAAAATGAAGAGAAAAATATCTATTAATATTAACATACAGAATTAAAAGTTCAATTTTCGTTGACAATCACAATGCTCAACAATAGGCCTTATATATAACTACTATATAGACACAATTTATTGTGAAATAATTATTTATTTTGATACTGTTTTTTAAAAATATAAAAGGTTATATCTTTACATATACAGTTTATTATCCGAATAATTTCTCATGATATCAATTATTTTGTTATTAATATTTTTGTTTTGTATTGTGTACGTTTGCCTGCTTTTGAGCATATGTTTTTTTTATTTAATGCTTACAATTGAATGATTTTATTTAAATAGATGAATGGAGAAATCAAGTACGTTGACAATAACACTCTTTTCCGGGACGATTATCATATGTTTCACATTTTCTAATATAAAAAATAAAAACTCTTTTGACACCCATTGATTTTTGTTTGTGTCATATATTTATAAAATAAAATATAATTCATTGTTTTGTGTGAGGATTTAATGATATATGTATATATTACTCTTCAATTATAAGGGTTTTGGCTATATAGAAATTGTCAATTAATTAATTTTATTTTTTTTCAATAATTAATTTTCTGTAAATCATAATCATTTGAATTTATAGTAGTGTTTTTGACAATTCATCCTTTATCTTAAAATTTCTTTTATGTATATTGAAATAACTTATATATATTAGACAAAACCAAATTTCAAAATCAAAATAATTACATTACAATATTTATATATATTTTATTGAAATTATTTTAAAATCAGATTTATCTATTATAATTGAATTTCTATTGTTGAAATTATTGAATAACTTTATATAAAAGATTAATTCATATACTGATATATAATTATCTAAACCTTTGTATATTTAGATTGAAATGTTTCACCTAATCCAGATATACATTGTACATATATAATATATCATTCGGTATATAAATGTATTATTGAAATAATTTTCAATATATATATTCAATGATAAGCATATAGAATAAAAATGGTTTTTTACATACAAATAGATCTATCTATATAAGTAACAATATGTTTTATTGTTATTTAACATAAATTGAATATTTTCTATTAGATACATAACAGAGTAAATGCATTAAAATAACTTTGAATTTCAAAAACAAATTAATGAAGTAATCGCAAAACAAAATGTTCTTTGAGGTATATATTTCCATAAAGTGTATATATTTTTGGAAACATGTAGTAGAATAAATATTCCTTATAATGATAAAACGACGTGTATATATTTTACCCCTAATTAAGAGAATATATATCATGACATTCACATTTACCATAAGCTGATGTTCAATTAAAAATTGCATATAAAATAAAATATATTTAAACTGTTGAAGCAAAAAAGAAATCACAATTTAAAACATTTATATTTATATTTATAAAAAAGTTATTGTTGCATGACTTCAAAAATATTATATATATATATATATATATATATTGATCAGCTTAATGATTATATACAAACATATATGTAGAAGAAGATTATGATAAAAAAAATAAAATTGCATTATACATTTTATAAACTCACAATGATTTAGCATAAATGTTTTATATCTTCTAATATAGCAAACATATTCTCATTTCGTATTTCGCATAATTATTCATTAGTCAAAATTTATCAGATGAAATTTTTTGATTAAATATTTGCATCATTATTATTAAATAATTATGAATAACAATCAATATGAAATTTATATACTAATAAATAATCCACCCTCATAAATTTTATATTTTTTTTGTGTTTGTGTGCAGTTTTTTCGAATATAAATTTTTTTTTTTAATATAAAATCAACCAACCAAATAAATAATCTTTATAATATATACATAAGCATATACGAATATTAAGTATACGCACACAAAATAAATATAATAACTAAACATAACCATAAAAAAATCGTTACTTGCAAAAATTAACCCTTAAAAATAAGATATTATAACAAGCTGTTTATTAATCGTATTCAATCTAATGGTTGCTTACGCAATTTTTCCATATATATTTTTATACGTTTTTATTAGTACAAGTATTATTATAATATAAGCGTATAATATATTTTTCATCATATACACACAAGTACTAGTATATATTTTATACATATCATACACGAGTCATTCGTCACTCACTTATATTCGGATCAAATATATATATATATATATATATACAAAATTGTTAGTATATAAATTTAATATGAAAATGTTTCTTTATAGTTTATACGTATATATAAAAGAATAATAACATTCTCCGTTTATGTATGATTAATCACAACAAAATGACTTTATTTTTTATATGTATATATCCATATGGTTCACTTATTTATTATACTATATACTTTAAATAGAAATATGTATATACATTTTAATTTTGATTATACTCTGTTTCTTATCAATCATAATCCAATGGGAATCAAATAATAATATCCACGTTTTTATTTATATAAATTGGTAATTTTAACATTGGCTTTGATTCTTTCCATGAAAATATATTTGAGTTACAGTTCTTATATATTTCTATATATGTCGTGTGTACAGCATTATTTATACAGATGGCAAAATGTTTGTATAGTATTAATAAAAATGTAAAAACAAAAATAGTTTTTTGATAGATATCAGAATACAATAGTAATAATAATAATAATATAGAAAATAATAACATAATAACAAGGAAAAACATTAATCATATCCATATTATAATACACATATAAACATATGCTGAGGTAACTTTTTTTTAATAAAGATTTCTCGATATAGAAAACTAATACTACGAGTATGTGAAAATAATCCTTATAAAAATAATATATATATATAATATTTGTATATTCGGATCAAATAATAATCATAATAAAATAAAACAAAAATCATCTAATTTTAATAAATAAAATATTCAATTAACCAAATACTTGCAGTTTTATTCAATAATCAATTTTTTTTGTTTATAGAAATCAATTGAATGTAACGACTTTTTGTTAGACATGATATTTATGCTATTTTATGATTTTATAAAGCTATCCCAAGAATTTCATTTCATTAATTGTTATATTTTGGAAACTTTCATATTTCTCAAAGTTTTCTAAAATATTCATAAAATATGGATCGTTATATTTACCAATATAAATAGATTTGGTAATTTTATCCTTATCCTTTAATTATCCTTTAAATTTAAATATAAATTTCTCAAATTCTAGTTTGGTTTGTGATATAAATTAGGGCTTTACTATAGCATCCCTTTTATATATATATTCAACATTTATACAAATACGAATTCCTGCTTAAATATCAATGGATTGTTATTTCCGTGTATAGTGAAATCAATTTTAAATATAGATATAAATGTAAATTTGACATATGCCATAATCAAATCAAATAATGTATAAATATCTGAATATAAAATCACAAAATCCAATGTATTTTAGAAACAAAAATCTGTTACACATACATAAATTTGAACTTGAATTATAATGAAAATGTTTTTGTATATGTATAAATGTTTATATTTACAATCATGTAACTTAAAAATTCAAATTTTACGACATCAAATATAGTGTAAATACAAGATGTTGGTTTGGATGCGATACCATATTTGTACATAATAGATGAACGCATCAAGAATCAGATATATATCCATATCTAGATAGTGTAAAAATGATGACATAATACAGTCGTAATAGCCTTTAGGGAATAAATATATATATTTTTTTTTATTTTCATTTATTTGTAAGTTATATATTTATACTAAAAAATATATATACGTATATACACCATATACAGATTATACAGATGAATGAAATGCAATAAAAAAATATAGATGTTTTGTATAAAACAAACAGATATATTATAATATATGTACAAATTGCACACTTCCTTTATATAAAATATAGCTATGAGATGGTGGTATATATATATGCATATATATACCAAAACCGCACGTTTCTCACTTAAGTTCTTTTAAAGATATGTATACATAATACAAACAAAATTCAACATCTATATAAGTATTTTCAAATTTCTCTATTTTTTTGTTCTTGATTTTTTTTTACCATTTATTGTCGCTGTTTTATTGTCGCACAAAATGTTGTATATTTTTATGTTTCACATATGTAAAATATGTGTTACTTAAATTTAACATATAGAAGAAATATTAAATTCATGTATATATTTCCTATCTCTATATAGACTATATTGAAATATGATATTGCCAGCAGCAAAATATAAACATACAACATATACCTATAAAATATTACATTTATTTTATATGGTACTTACAATTTTATATATACAAATAACAATTCATAGTTTAGCGATAGAGATTGTTTTCAGGAGGATGTATATATGATTTTACATAAAAAGAAAAACAATATTTTTTAGATACCATTTATTTATTAATTATTTATAATTCTTATCATGGTATCTGCGATGTATATACTCTAAAAAATAATGATTTAATAATTTTATAGTTACTATGAAAGAAAAAATTGGCAAATATATTAGTTCAGTCAATTGAATTTTGTTAATATGTGTTTAATAAATAAATCGCACATATATAGTAATTGTTGAGAATATTTTGGATAATAAATAAAACATATGTATTAAATAAGTTTTCTGCTACTTTATGATTTATATATAAATTCGAACACAACGGTGGTCCTCTAATCCTTAATATAAATATATAGCATTATTAAATTCAAATAAATTAAAAAAAAATATATATATTATAATTGAGCTGTCAATATATTTGAGTTAATATTTTCTGTATATATATACGAGTATAAATAAAGATTAAGGATATTTGGTAAATAACAAAAAAAAATAGGCATATGGTATCGATATATTTTGGTATACAAAAAATATAGTGTGAACAATAAATTATATATATACTTTAAATAACTATCATAATATAATATATCAAATAAAAATAATAACAAAAAAAATTAATATATAAAAGACGACGGAAAGGTACAATAGAAAATAAATAATAATTTAGTGAATAAAATAGATTATTGAAAATAGAAACTCTATTTTCACCTTTATACTAAAAATATATTGAAGATATATGCTTATTTTAGATAAAAACTATAAAAGTTTCTTTACTTTACTTTATACCCAATACAATTTTATTTATATTTTTTTTACATTTTTTTTTTTATTTATTTATCTATAAATACATGAAGAATTTTTAAATTATTATTATTATATGTATAACATATATGCCGAAAAAACTGAAATCATATATGTTTTTTTGGTATACATTTGCTGTTTGTGGATGCTGTTTACTTTAAATTTTTTTGTCGATATTGAAATGTAAATTTATAAACGTGACTAAAAAGAGCAAAAACTCACGCAGAGTTGTTGTGTGTATTTTGACACCTTAGTTTTTCTTTTCATATTTTGGAAATATAATACCGCACTCCATATCAATAATACAACGTGTATAAATATTCAGAAATATAATTATGATAATATAATAACAACAGCAATAATAATAAAGTACATACAATTTACAAATACAGGTATTAAAAATAACACACCGTTTTTTTTCTTTTCTACTTTATATTTGTCTGTTTATTGTTGATCTTTTCAATATATTTTTTTACATAAAATATATGCATATATTTATTATAAAACTATTTATTTACATTTTTTTTAAAAAAAAATATATTTATAAATTCTTATAATGATGTGTATATACACGAAATTTCGGTAAAGTACATTCAATTTGACAGTTTTTTTTTTGTAAATAAATATGAAATATAATAGAATATGTAAATATTTTCTTTTGACATGGAATATATTTATTTAAGTTGATATATACCAAACGAACCAATTTTGGTAAATATATGCGGTCATTATAACTGGCTATGGTCAAACATATAGTGTTTTTATTTTATTTTTTCTTTTACATTACAAATTTATATATATTTATATATATATATATATATATATATAGATTATTTGAATAAAGAAAATCATTCATATATAAACACAAACAAAACAAGTATAAAAAATAATTAATCTAAAAACGTATATTTTTATATTCATATAAATGCAATTGATATCAATTTTCTTTTTAATATAAATATTTTTAGTGTAAATTAATATATGAATTTTAAATAGGTGGTTGTTTAATTGAAATTTTTGAAATGTGGCTTTTCTTCCATTGGTTAGTAGTCGAAACTCTTTCTATTACTATTCATATATATGAAAATATGTATATCTCTATTGCTTCCATTTTAATAGATTTTGGACTTAATTTCTCTACCTTTAAGTTTAAAACAAAATTGACTAAATTGTATACCATACTATTTGAATTGAGCGTTATTGATTAATATGTGTATAGTAAAATACAAATATGAATATTATCTATACAAACAAAATGATAATAAATAAATACAGATAAGTTGTATTTATAACTATATATTTTCCTTTAATAAATTATACCGAACGCACATACAGTATTAAGGGTGTAAAGGTGTTATATTATAAATAAAGCCTTATATATATACTATATATATTATTATATTATAGATATATACTATATATATATTTATAAATATTTATGTATTATATATTGACATATAAAACAAAATCTATGAAATACAAATAATTCCAATATGGCATATGCATATATATTCATAAATAAATATTTATTGTATTCATCGTTTGATGCATTCAAAAACTATAGAATTTGTATAATACTATGTATATATAATACATGTATGTTATTTATTTCTTTGATATGAGTTGACAATAATAATTTGTTTTATTTCAAGAATTGTTCTGTTTTTAGGTTTTTCTGATTGTGTAGTATTTCATTGTCACTATAGTCAAATAGAATTCTATAATTGTTCTATTTCATTAGTTCACTTTGGTTAATAGCTTATGTTAACTTGAATTCAAGCTTGTATAAAATAAAACTATGTATTAGAGATTCAAATGAATCTATTTAATGGTAATGGTTAATGAATTTTCATTTTGAATGAATGTATAATATTATTAATACGTGAAAAATGCCTGAGAGTTTTTTTCTATATAAATAATCGCAATCTATAATTAAATAAATTCAGCAGATGTGACCTAAATTCTATAATGTCTATCTTTTCTAAAAAATAAGAATCTTTTAAAAACAACCTTTTGTAACAAATAAGAAATAACTGGGGATTAATATCTTATAATATACTTTTATCTATTACTATAAGATGATTTATATCTTTTACTAATAGATTTTTGCTAATCTTTTCTTGTCTATATATATATATATGTCACATTGTCACACATATATTCAAAAATTAATACAATATTAATTATATATATATAGACTAAAACTAAAAATAATTTTGTACAAATACAATTTTTTGCACTATTTATAGTATAATCTATGTATAAAAATGTATATAGCAAAAAAATAACAATAAATAGCAGTGACAAGTATATTATATATTATTTTTATTACATATCATATATACAAAATATATATCATAAAATAATAATATAAAATAGTTTGATCTAAATATGGATAGTATAAACATTGTTTTTTGTTTGTTTGTTGTTATCGTTGATTGTTGAATAAAAGGTCGTTTTATTGTTAGGCATTGTAATTTAGAATGGATGATGATATTTTATTTTTTGCCGACAAACTGAGGTATTGAGTGAGTAACTTATTGCGTGTAAAAGTATCATAAAAAAATGTAAATATTAAATACACAAAAATGTATATAATTTGTATATGGTATGGTTAATATATAGTTAGTATTTTTAAAAGCTTTCATTATTTTGTCTATATATATATATGAAAATAATTTAATATTTATAAACATACAAAATGGTTCATTGGTTTTATGTCGCAGTAAACTGTATATAAAACGAACTAAAAGGAGAATGAAATTGGATAATTGAGAAAGTTTTAGTTGGGTTAGCCATTTTTTATCTTCAAACGATTAAATATTTGATAAAAATATTACTTCATTTATGTTGGAAATTATTTGAATAACCCTGTTTATTCATTTAAACTTTTTTTTAAATTATAAAAATATTATGTTGATGTACATACGTTATAATAGATGGTTTATCGTTATGTATAATATAGAATTTAAAACAAAAAATGACATTGTAGTTATTATCCTAAATGTTCGGTTTTATATTTGATTAAAAATTCAATGGTTTCTGAAAATTCGTATACAAGTCTTAAAAGTGATGCGAAGAGAGTAGTGTAATTAATGTTGATCTTTCTTCTTTTCTTTGTGTTCTTTACTACGACAGAATCCGTTTAGCGCACGTAAAACCTTGGAATTCTATTGCCGTGAGCCTGTTACGACATCACTTAATCAGAATCTTTTTTTTTTTCAAATATGCTACAAAATGTCATGAACAATGCATAGGTAACGACGATTGTTAACAAATCATTGTATCATTAATAGTTGATCATATTATTATATTTTACTCAATGTGTTCTGAAATCATATCTAATAATGTTATTTTATGTGGTAATAGAACATTTAAATCTCGAATTCTCGAACATTTAAATCTAAAACTGTCCGCTTTTTATATATCCTATATTAAATATCATACAGACACAAAAGTAACCAAATATTATGTTTTAACAAAAAAAAATAACACATATTTAAATTAATTAAATTAGTTTAACTAATTTTATTTCTGATTGTACTGATTGTCGCCCCCCTGCATGTTAAAATTTGTAAAAAAATTAAAATAAGACATTTATAACATTGAAATTTAAGAAGAGAATATATATTAAAATATATATACATATTTATCTAACCGGAAATTTCTAATTTCTTTCGGTCATTTATTTTGCATTTAATTTTACTTCATTTAAATTATGTATAATGGAAATAATATATATATATATATATATATATATATATATAGTATATACCATATATAAACCAATATTTATAATACAGAAAACAACAGAACCACAGCGACTTGCATAATTTAGACTTATTTTTATACATACTATAATTTTATATATACTTAGATATAAATGTAGTGTAATTTGTAATAGTCCATTACAGTTTATAATACAATGAATATGATAATATATTTATATATATAAATAAAATCAAAACTAATACAATTTATTAAATTGACTTCTGTTTGGTTCAATTTTTATTTATTTATATAACATATATTGTACACAGTACAAATGCGTTCAAAGGATATACATATGATTTGCAAAATATATATACATTGCATATACATATTTAAATGCAAGTGTAATAAATGTTTTTCTATTTGAATTTGAATATGGAGTATTTTGAAATGCAAATTCATACATACATTATAAAATAATTCGCAAGACAAAAAAAAATTTTTTATTTATATTATTATAAGAATGTTTCTAGAGTCTATACAAGAAAACGTGTATATACAAAACAATATATACATACTCTAAATATTTGTATATGTACAAAAGATATAATGTAGAAATTTATCAATAAATAAAGAATTTGTTTTGTTTATTTTTCCAGTTAGTTATTGTTTTGCTTCTTATATTATGTGGTATTTATATAATATACTTGTTCTTATATATGATTATATATTGATATTAAATACAATATTAGAACCTCATACACGTATGTATTTTATATGACATTCGATATATACCAATGTATGTTTAGTACTGTACTATATGTCAATATATAAATATATACTTAAATATATTATATAAGAGTACGTTAATATATATATAAATGTGGGACGTCGACTATAGCAGCATGCAATGTAGCGTGTAATAAACATAAATATTTAATATTTATATTACATACTTACATAACTCGTTATATATACTCTACATATTGAATGAATGCATTTAATAATATACAATCTATATATGAATTTATGATACAAATGTTATTATTATACTCATATATATGTATATATATGCAAAAATAAATAAAAGATTAAAATTAATAAAAACAAAATTGAATTGTAAGCAATAAATATAATATATATATATATATATAGATATATACAAAACAAAAATTTAAATCAATTATATATATATATATAAAAATGAAATGAAATTTTCTATAACAAATAAATTGTTTAATTCATTGAATGCGAAACATTATAACTTCTCTTACAAAATATACAGTACATTTAGATGTAATGTATATACACTTTTAATATATTGATTATAATTTTTCTATGAACTTTAATTAATTTCTGTGAAAAATAATATTACATATGATATAATGTTTATTTGATGAAAGACGTGTACATTCTTATACTTGGAATTATGATTTTAAATTATTATTTATAAGATTATATTTAAAATTGTATGTATAATATTCAGTATTTATTATTTGTATTCACAATTAATTACTTATTAGTTATAAAATTACGGCCTCTTCGTATATACCATGTCTTTATTATTAAATATAGATTACATTCGTGTATAATGTAATATTCTCATCATATAAAATTTGACATTTTTTGTTTTTGTATATGTTTACAATAACATCAATCAATAATTATATATGTAGAAAATGGATTAAAATTTATTTTCATATAATGTTTATATATATCTAAAAATATTTATTTAATAAATACAATAATTCACATATTTACAATTTAATTTTCATTTCGAAATATTATAGATTATATTTGTTTCGAGAAATTTTTAATGCTAATTCATTGTTTTTTAGAGAATGTTCATATGGTTAAAAAAACAATCTAATATTTATATATAATTATTTTTAATAAAGGATGGTTATAATAAACACTTTATATAACAAATTAATAATTTTAATTTGATTTATGCAATCCATATACTCATGATATTGAAACAGGTGTTATTAATTTTTATATAGATTTTATCAATTGTTATATATAGATAAATCCTTTTATGTAAATTACATTTTATTTTGTTTATATGCAATTAAAATCTGGAAGATATCTAAAGCTCTCAATAGATATACGTTTTGTATTTTATTTATTGATTTATGTACATAAATTTGTTAAAACATTTTACTATTCATTTGTTATTTGTGTACCTAAGATTCATATATGTATAATAATTTTCACATATTATAAAAATATTCCAGTTTACATTTTAGAATTTACATAATTTATAATATTAATACTCCCCAATATATACGTGAATGTATTTTATCGCTTAGATATACTTTATTTATATATGAAAAATAATTGTATATACACTCACAGACAATGGCCTTTAGCATTTTTTATATTTGAAATTATATATATATGAAGAAAAATGCGTTGTTTTTTTATTATTATTATTATTATTGCTATACGGCGAAGTTTTAACAATTTTTTTTTGTTCAATATAAAAATAAAAAATTAAAAATGATATATATTATTTTATACATATGATGATATGGATTTGTTGTGAATTTTTTTATTTGTTATTTTATTCACTCCCTTTACGTATTAATATTTTTTATTTAGGTTTTGCTTGCTGTTATTATTATTTTATTAATAATGTTTAAAATGTATGTCTCTCACTTCGTGTAAATTATTAAAAAAAAATGTTTTATCATGTGTTGTTATCTTTGCGTTGAAATGAAATATATATGAAAAAAAATCCATATGAGAATAAATATATATAAAATAAAATTATATGCATTATTATAGTTATAATTATAAAGTGCAACCGAAAGGTGTCAGACTTTGTTCTTCACATATATATTGGAATGTATATATAAAACAAAACTAATGTTAGTATCTGAATTTCTATATACCTCAATCTATATAAATAAAATTATATGTAGATATTTTCTTTTTTTTTGCCTTTTTTATAATAATCGTATATAGAATTTTAATTATTATTTTTATATATTTTTTTACTCTGTTTATTGTGTCATTTGTTATAAAAAAGATATTCAGTTTTTTTTAATTTATAAAATGCATCATTTTATAAATATATGCAAATATGGGGCTCATTATTTAAATTTATGTCTCCGTTTTTTTTAATATAATTATATATGCATGATTTTAATAATATTCAATACAGATACAGAGGAATATATAAAAGATATTATGTGCAGCAAAAGAAATATGTTTTCACCTTCCATAAAATTAAATAACGCGATAATAATCTTTATAAGATATATACGTATGATATATATACATTTTTCATTAATGCATTTGGCTTTCATATTTAAATGGATTTTGTTCATATATTGCAGATTGCTATATGCGTTATCACAGAATCTTATCTAAATTGAAATAGTTTGTCAATTATTGTAAGATTTTTTTTATTTCTTGAGATATTTTTCCCATTAATATATCTCATCAGATGATATGTTTTGTGTTATATAGAAATAAATAGATACACAGTCATATGCGAAGATGAGAAAAAAAAATAAAAAATAAACGAATTTTATTATTTTTATTTTTTTTTATAACATGTAAATTCTCCTCCCCTTTATTTAATATAACAATTTTTTTTTATTTATTATAATCTTCTTTCTGTGTGATGTGTACAGAAAAATATTATATAAAGTATGTATAGCATATAAAGTATATGCAGCATATATGCATGCAATGACACACATATCAAGCAAAGGCAAAAAAAAATATAATAAGAAAAATAAAAGTAAACCGTCATGGTGGTTGTTCAATTTTATTTCATATTTCTCATCTATATATATATATATATATGTAACCACGTCAGATAATACAACAGCACATTGAATATTGAAGGGATTATACGTCAAAATCAAGAGTTTTTTTTACATATGTTATATAAATAAATTCATATTAAGCTAAATTGTTATATAAACTATATTATACAAAATTCCAATTTTATTTATCATAAACATCGTGATGATGGAATAAATTTTTTGATGCTTATATATTTACTATTTATATTATTATTTTGTTTTATACAATTTTTTTTTATTTTAATTTACTGTATATTTCAATTGGGAATTGGGCATCTTATGCGTGGTTGTAACGTTAAAAACAATGTTCATTTGATCTTCGAATTCTCTCGAATTCGACTTCACTTTGTGATAAATTTAATTCTTTTAAGATAGCTTGTAAAAAAATGTGACAAATGCAAACCGTAAAGCAAATATAGCAAAAAATAATAAACAATTACGCAAGGTTATTCTTTTGTAATGCAATATTTTTCGAGGAATATATTGAAAACAAAAATCAAAATTACATATAAAGTTTATGAAATAAAATTGGTAGTATAAACTATTGTACATGTAAAAACATACAATATTTGAAAATTCTATTACAAACAAATTTAACTGTGTTAAAATACCTTTTCCAGATGTAATTTTGTTTTCATATTAGATTTAAATATTGTTAAGTTTCGTATTACTTGCTTTATTTCTATATATCACTAAAATCTAATATAGCAACCTATAGTAGAATGTAATTCTAATGTTGCATGGAATTCTGGATAGAAATTTCATCCGGTACAACATAATCATTTTCATATTAAACGGTTTTTCCAAAAAAAAAAATTCAATCAAATATTCAATTTATACATCACACCTTTATTATAAAAATCGCTTAATTTTAAATTAATATACATTTTTAATATATTTTATATAAAACAGGTAAATATTCTTTGTATAATAATCTAAATTTAATGAAATTTGTTATTTGGCGCTTATGCCAAAACAGTATGTATATACTACTGAAAACTCCAATATCTATATTTATATAATACAAAAAATATTATAGCCTTTTGGAATTTTAAATAAAACTTTAAATAATATACGGATTAAATATACTTTATTTTACACTTAAATAAATTTGTGATATATTAATATAATGTGATACATTTAATGTGATATTTGCAATACCTGCATGGTACATGCATATATATATATTCCGCGTATTGCTTTTGATTTTTACCGAACAAACAACTGACTATATTGTAGAACTCCATAGAATATACATATTTTAATATATAAAGATTATAGATTTTCCAAAGATTTTCTAATTCAAACGTCATCCTTTTTTTCTGTATATATACATATATATTTATATATAAACTATAAATACATTTAAAGATATAGCTGTTTTCTATAAATTTTGTTTTATTTAACCTTCTATTTCCATTTCTTTTAAAATTCTTTACACCCATACAGAAATGAATGTAAACATTTTGAATGAAAATCTAATCTCGGCATATCTTGGAATTATTCCATATCTCTATATTAGGACCTGAATCAAAATTGGTGTGAAATAATCAGGTGAAATAATTATAATTCATCATAGAAATATCACCGACTATTTGAGATCACCTATATATGATGTATAATTTTATACAATATACCATAGATTAAAATTTTTAAATTACCGCATATTAAATTATGCAAAGGTAAACAAAAATATGTATATATATAGAAACTAGAAAGATATTTGTTGTTGTTGGTGTTATCATATTACATATTTGAGTGATGCAAGTAATTTATTGTTTAGAAATTTATATTCAATGCCATGGTTTAATATATAAATATATATATATATATATCTATATAACCATAACGCTACGTATAATTAATCATCAATATTATTACTATTTCTCTATGTATACATACATATATAATTATATTAAAATCATCAAAAACATAATAATAATAATCATCAGTAAAACAACATTATTATTACTATTATTATTATTATTATCATCATCATCGTATACATAAATGTATGCATAAACATATATATATATACATATATAATATTGTTATTCATCATCTATACATTAAATCTTAAAATAAAACATACAATAAACAATGTGATATGGTGCTATAGTGTAAATTACAAAACGTGACGAGATCTTATCCAAACATAAAATGCATTTTGTTGTAGAAAATGTTTTACCACATCGCCTATATATATATAATTATATATACATATAATGTTATTTGTTACTTTGATTATATAACATATCGTATATATTTATTTCAATGTACGGTAAAAAATATAACTATATAATGTATATATACATATATACATATATACATTTGTATGAACACAGATTTAGAGACGTATTATTTCATTATCAATTCAAAAGATATTGGTTTGTTTATAGAGTTAGTATATTATTATTATTAGTATTTTAGTGTTTTTGTATCTATATAGTACCATAGTACGTATATGATGTGGGTAAATATATTTGGTTTATTCATTCACATATAGGACCACATAATATAATACTACATATCTATTTCCATGAATATAAACATTATATCATTTCTACCTTTTAATAATATATATATATATATATATATATGTATTTCTCTTGTATTATATTATAAATTTCAAATTCACAATATATATTCTTGTTGTAGATAACTATATCCATATAGATAGATAGATAGTGGTATTAATACAGTGAATGTAACAAATACAACAAATAGATATAACAACAAACATAATAATAAACAACAAAAACTAGTTCGTGACAATTAAAACCTATATATATGGTTAAATATATCTATCTATCCATCCATATACCTATTCATTATGTTGATGATGAAGACTATATTACAAATATATACAGATTCAGTAACGTTTACTGTAATATATAGCCAGCTATTTTACAATGCTGAAGTAGAAAATAGGGTTATTATGTCTATGAGATTTTGGTATTTTATGTTTGTTTAGTATAACCAATAATATTTTATAAGTTATATATAATGAATAAATTTTCCTGTAAACATATATAAGTGTCTTTAATCATGACTTTATACAAGATAAAATATATACAAAACTATAAGAACTTTCTAGAGATACATACAAAAGATAATACCCTATATTCATATTGATTTAAAGGACGATATATAACCTTAAATTTATTGTATATTTCTATCTATATATATCTGTGTGAGTAAAACGTTTATTGTTTTATATTTCAGTTTTAGAATATATAGATAATTTTGTATAATGTAAAAAAAATAATGATATCTCATCTCTAAATATTCATATAATAATTTAGATATGTAAACATAGATAGAATTATATAATATTAAACATTTCTTTTAATATAGATATATATGTATATAGATACAAAAAGTTTTGTTATTTTGTGGGTGTTTTTTATTTATATTTATTACATATTTTTTTTTATTATTTATTCTTTTCTTATTTATTTAAAATTTAATTTAAATATTATACATAATTGTTTGTTTATGGATTATGGATATGGATAGAATGAATATATGGTAATAAAATTATAATAGTATAAATCATATATATACGCAGTATATCTTGATATAAAATAAAAGAATGTGATAGAAATATTTAATTACATTTAAACACATCATTGAATTTATTAGATAATCAAATTTTATTATGTTTTCTGTTTAATTTTTTTTATGGATTCATCTTTTTAACTTATGAATTTAAATTATTTTACATATATGTATTAATATGATATTTTTTGGGTATTTGATATAAATCAAATTGTTTTTCTTTTCTATATTATTTTTCATTATTCATATTTTTTATATATGGTGTTAATAGTGATTTATCTTTATTAAAACGATTTTCAATGTATAAATGTGGAACACAATAACGTTTAACATACTATGCATTATAATGGCTATTTCGATTGTTGATTGTCTGCGATATTTATCTGTATATACCTATAAGAATCATTTGGAATTCTTTCATAACATTATTTCTTCAATCAAGACTTTTGACATTACATAGAATTTTTAATTTATATACTGACATTGAATATGAAGAAAAATTGCACGACAAAAATAATGTACGTATGTGTGAAAAAAAATAATCAAGAAACAGAATACATCGTTCACGTCCAACGCCACGATTTCAAATGTTTGTCTATACTCATGGGATAAACCACCCCACATTGCCAACACTTCAGTCTTCATGCATTTTAAGAATTAGTGGTTAAGGTGATCATTCAACCAATGTATTAAATGCATGCGAGGTAATCAAAAAAATACGCATATGCATTTTGTATCGCTTCAAAAACCATGGAAAAAATTATAATATTTGATTTGGAACAATTCAACAATAATCAAATGTCCTTTTTTCTTTGCAATATATACAGTATATATAAGATCCTAAATAGAATAAATATGCGCATATTTTTATGCTTATTACACTATAAAGATAATATATAATAATTTGTATGTATATATAAAAAATAGATGAGCATTTTACGACGAAAATCCAAACAAAAGCACTATATTCATATATATACTACTATTGTATCCGTCAAGATCTGCATTATAAAAAGATTATCTCTTAAAAAATCATTTTATTCATTAAGAATAACACACATATAGATAGTGATTAAAGAAAAACACTATTAATGATTATGTGCTGCTTGTTGTATTATACATATTTTTCATATTTTATCTTAGAAATACTAAAGCAAAAAAAAAAAAACAATTAAATAAAAAGTACTATATATAGATAATAGATAGATAAGAAATAAATAAATACAATTTTCTTTCAACAGCTCGCAATTTTATATAAATAAATACAACACACATATTTATTTATAAATATGTATATATGCATTTAGGGTAGTTGTTTTTTTTTGTTGTTGTGTTGTTGTATCTATATATATAAAGAAGCAGAGTGCATTTATTTACATTTTTTTTGTATTATTCTTTATTATTTTTTTATATTTTTTTGTTTGTTTGCATGTTCTACATTATTATAAGTAAAAGCTTTTTCTATCTGCTATCTACTATATATATTTATATAATACCCTTTTATTCACAAAGAAATGTATATATAAACTATAAAGTCATTATCATTATGTGGCAACTTAAAATATATAACGTACATAACAAAAAATATAGTATTTAAATACAAATGGTGTAGTGGCACATCTTTATACAGGAAAGAAATTAGTATATAAAAAAAAAACTATAACTTTTATAATGACTTTTCTTTGAAAATGAAAACATATAATAAGAAAAAGCACTTCTTTTTTCTTACAATACAATTTTTTTTTATTATTTTCCTTTTTCGTCGTCTTGTATTCCTATACATATAATAATAATAATATATTAATTATGTTACCGTTTGTTTTTCCAAATATTTTCTTAAACAAACATTTTCGCTTATAACCGACTATTCAGATTTAGTAGCTGACGACAGTTTTCTGTTGTTGACTTAAAAAATTTATTGGTGTATACGGTGTCGTTAATTTAGGTGTGTGCGACCAACCGCATATGGGAAAACATTCCATTCTGTGATAAAATTCCGATTAAATACAACCAAAAACCAAAAACAAAAAACATTTTTTTTGTCCAAAATAGCCCCAAAATTGTGACAGAATTTTAGATTTCCATTTTTATCACCAACCATAACATATAGAGTCACTTTACACCGTGTACAAAATACATACGTATACCTTTGTTTTTAATGACAAATTTCTTTGTACCATTGTTATAATTGAATTACCGAATGAATTTCTTAAGAAAAATTACTTAACGATGGTAAGTCTATGTATGTAATTATATGTATATATAGTAAACGAAAACTATTTTGTTTTATCATATTAAAATACCATATGAAAAAGCACACAATATATTAAAGAAAGAATAAAATAAAAAGGAATTACAACATATGTAAGGATACAATTAATTACCCTTTTCCACCCATTTTTATAATATATAACAGATATATGGTTTTGCTTTTTAATTTATAATAAATTGATATATATATATATTATTTTCTTTATATATACCTTTGCATCTATAAAGCTATACATAAATAAAAAAAAAAAATAAATAATCAAACAGAAATACACATAAAAATATTAAAAAATAAAATTGGTTTTTTAATAATATTTATTTATTTTTATTAGTTTTTTTTTTCATTTATATATGATTTTTCATATATTTCCATTTTACATAGATATCATAAAGAGAATATCTATATAATAAAGTATGTTTTCTATACATATATGTAGATATATTGATATAGATAAACTATTTATATATATGTATATAAATGAGAAACAAACATATATAATAAGTATTTTATATATACATTCGTCGTATACCAAAAATGTAATAGGATTTTACTGCCATGTTTAGATATCAAAAATGCAGATCTGTATAAGATCAAGATATACACACGCTGCATAATATCTTATATAGATATACAAACATATATAGAAATGATGCAAAATAACGAAAGATAACTAAACATATATCTTGATGTTGAATATTTTATGCACTTATACTTGCTTATATATATGTAAACGTTTCTTTCTTTAGATGCATATATAATATATATATAGTTAAATAACGAGAAATATAATTCAAAATATTATGAAAAATTTATATACATATATACAAATATATATATTCATATCAATAAAATGCATATAAATATATAGTAAAATATATTAAAGTTAGTAATAACATTTATTTATAATTCAAATATTTATATATAGTTTTCTTTTCTGATATATACATATCAATTTTACATATTCCTGTATATATATTTTGAATTTATCTTATATATATGCATGTCTAGCAGACCTAACTTATTCACTGAATTTAATATTCATTAACAATATACTATACAAAAATAATAATAATATATCATAAGAATATATATAATATTTTTTGGCAAATTTTACATGCATTTAAATGCTTTTAAGATACAAGATATATAGGCAATTCATATAAAAGGACGACCCCTACGATTGAAAAATAAAACGCTCCCACTATCATTTGTTTTTTGCTTGGATATTCCTTTAATTTGATTATTTTCACTATTTGATAATTTGAATAATAAAATTAATATTATTATACAAATATATATTGTGTTTTATGAAAATATAAATCCAAAATGTGTTCGCTGTGCAAGGAATGAGTCGGATAGTTAGTCAATATCATTAATAATCACATAGCAAATATATATAAATCGGTTTCTTTATACAGTAGATGTTCTGTAAAGATCGGTCACAACTTTATATGTTAAATTCCTTTATTAATTCAATATATAGAAAACCATGTGTTATACAATTTATTAACTTTTATGCGAATTGGTTTTACTTATCAGTTATTGCAAACGGTTAAGAATTTTATTTTTAATGGATATAATAATAGATTAAATTTTAATATGAAAAAATTTAATTACGTCTTTTTATTTTTTTTAATGATATACGCAATTATCTTAACACAGATCAAAGCAGAACAGAATGCCATTAAAATCTATTTAGTAAGTTTTTTCAAGTGGCTTAAATATCATAATTGTTTTTTTATTATTATATTGCTTTTTTATAATTTATATTTTGCTACTATAATACATCATATGTATAGAGATTAATAAAATAAAATTAAAAAAAAAAAAACATCAGCAATATTTTAAAACCAAATTTCTATTCATAAAATCTTTATTAAATATATAATTAGTTATTAACTTTAAAAAAAATTATGACAAAATACATATATAAAATGCTATAAAATATATATATACATAATTATAAATATAATAGTTAAATTTATCCATTTATATACATATATTTAATCGCGCAGTTTTAAAAGATGTTTATTAATTTTTTGTTTTTCAACATCTAATCTTTTTGTGAAAAAACATCAATTAAAAATTTGTAAATAAATACCCATACATTAATTTATTATACAATTTTTCTATTTAGCAACTATTTTAATATTTATATATAGTTTACATAAATTCATTATAGAAAAACATAAATTAAATTAAAAAAATATATGAAAAAAACTCTATATATAATATAAATCACGTAGACGACGAATATATAACTTCTTGCTTTTAACTTTATGTTGAAATTCAAAATGTCAAAATGATAAAATAAAATAACAAAGTAATAAAAATTTTAATTTATCTATATTTATAATTGGTTGGTCATATATACTTATTATCTTAATCATCACTATACACGTATAATGAATCTTTTGTATATATATCAAACATCAAATTCATCATTATTATACAATCGAGATGGTTATATAATTGGTTTGATATTAATCTTATGATGTGAGTTATTAAGTATATATAATGAGATCGGACTATCATACGCATATAGATAATTTAAATCATAATTTCATTTATAATATTAAAGTGCGTAGTTTCCATTCCCGAAATAATAATTTGCCTGAAAATTAAGCATATATATTTACATCTACCAGAAATTATCCCATATAGACAAATTTTAAGGTGCAATTTTGTGTGTAAAGGCAATTTGCAATATCCAAAATAAAACAAAATATCTTTTATATGTATATATAAAATTTGATAAAATATTAATGAATAAATTCATTACATAATACATTGAAATCACTATATATGGGCAAGTCCTATACAATCTATTATACATATAATTATATAAATATATATACAGAAAATTTTGTATATTCATAAAATAAAAAGCATAATCCAATTATAATTTTTACCTGTTTATCATATCATAATAATAATAATATAATGATGACATTCCCAAACGTCTAATTATATATGGTTGAATGTGATATAAAAAAACAAAAAAATACCATAATTTATTTAAATATACTTGCACACATATAAATATTCAACATATATGTTATAAAAATTCCATTTATATTTGATATATATCCCTTTATATTTGAAAATTATCATACCGCGACGACAACAACCACCCACCCGCTCAATATCAAAAGCTTATATAAAAAACGCTAAAGATATATATCACTATATTAAATCAAATAAGGTTATAAAAGTTGACCTAATTGATAGTAATATTAATTTTTTTTTCTTGTCTTAATTACCCCATATAAAAGTAAAGTTTTTTTTTCATTTTTAATATAACAAATAAAAAATATTATCGAGTGATTATATAAAAAAAATAATAATTTGTTCTATATATAAAAGGAAAGAGTATTACACAACCATATAGAATTCTTTGGTCGATAATGAAATAAATCCTTATATATTAAGAATATATGAAAATGTACATAAAACAAAAACAGACGTATATATTTTCTTAAACCATTTCTATCTATATATACACAAATATTTTCCTAAATAATCAATAATATTGGTTATTGGAAAATTGTACAAGTTTACAAAAAAAAAAAAACATAAAATAAAATAATTTCCAATATTTCCCGCAAATACCCGATAGCTATATATATTTATTTATATAGACTTTATATAAAAATTTATGGAAAATGTACATAAATAGTGATATTATATATAAATCCTATATATTTCTATTTTCTCATTCCCATGATAATTATACATACTATATATATGGTATATAGCCGAAAATAAATAGAGCCGGAAAAAAGGATAACAGATATATATTTTTATAATATATAAATATGTATATAAATAATTTACGATACATAAATACACAGAGAATTACGTATTTGTTTCCAATTAATTCAAGATAACCCCCGTTGTATATATGTATAGAAATAGCAACCAGTTAATTTTTTTTTTTTTGGTATATATGGTTTCGAAATAATAGTCACGAATTATGTATACATGTTAAATATTATGGGATTTTGTGTGTGTGAATTTCTTCTGATATTAATTTCTAACTGGTCAATATTATATATAATAATTTATTATTTGGATATATGCGGTTATAATGAGAAACATGAAAATATAAATATTTATACTTCAATATAAATGATAATACTACTTGTTTTATATGTTTTATATGGTATAACTTTTCTTTCCATTTATTATTTTGTTAATATAAAATATTATATTAATTCATAAATCAGGATAATAATTTCATAGTTTTGCTCATAAAAATTTAGTTCGTTTAATACAATGTTTAGTAATGCATTTGTAATCACTATTTGAATTATTTTTCAAGATGGATTACTAAAGAATTTTGAACTATACATATAATGATTTATTTAAAAAATCCTATCCGTAAAAGAATTTAAACCGTAAATACGAAATCAAAATCTTAAAAGTGGCTTAGTTGTTAGTTTATGTAATATAATAGTTACCACAAATCTATGATAATTCATATAAATTTAAAATTATAGGTTTTCTATATGCGCGATAAATATTTATATGTACCAAATGTTCAAATCCATGTTCAATTAGTAGTATATATATTCAAAACAACCAAAAACATTCAAAATTAAATTTGTTGTATTTAACTGATTTAACTTATATATTCGGCATACAACAATGAAAGTGCATTTTATATATGATATATACAAAAAATAAATCATAATATACAAATGCATATAAAAATGAAGTGTATCTTTTTCATTTTATTTTTTGTTATGCGCTTTAATTTTATACAAAAAATAAAAGATAGAAAATGAATAAATATGTATTTATATATATATCAATTCTTTATTGTTCTATAATTTAGTTTTATATTTTTTACAACATATATAGATCAAAAGAGATGTGTTATTTTTGTTTTCATTATATTTGAATGTTATTTATTGATTTAAAAAAAAACTATGCGTTTATATATTTAACATTATCATTAAATTGTATATTTTATATGCTTATTTATAAATCAGTGTATTTCATTAAAAACATTTTTTGAAACATTTATATATATAACAAAATGTATGCGCGGATTAATTGAAAGTAAAAACCAAAATAAAACTAAAACAAAAAAAAAAAGATCAATGAATATATTTTTATTATACATGTTTTGTAACTAACAACAATATATAATGTGTATTTTATATATATCATGAAATTCAATACAGATTTTATAATTAAAAAAAAAATAAAATAAATAACAAAAAATGATGAAAAAATAATTTATTATATATTGATGGTACAAACTATATTAATAAAAACTTTATGTATATATATATTATACAGTGATGTTCGGTAAAATAGGTGTAAAGCAATTTTAATGTATTTTGATTAATTTCAAATACCAATATCTATTTGTGAATCATGCCATCCATACGACAATTTAGTACTTTGTTTACCTTTATTTATCACATGAAAAGAAAGAGATAAAAAATGTTGTCCTTAATATTTCTGGGAAATTAGCTAGGAATATGCTGTTCGGTAAAATAGGTGCGATGTATTTTGTTCTACCAAAAACACAAGAAAAAGTATTAATGTCCACAATATTAAATAAAATCTAAGTATTTCGCGTACATACCATTTATGATTTAATATTTTGTCGCATGTCCCTTATTTTAAATTACTGCCTCACATCGATTTAGCATGAACTGCACCAATTTTTGGCACCTTTCTATAGAAATCGCTTCCAAACTTTTACAATTTCTTTCCCCCGTTCTACTTTGTTTTTTGAGCCGTTTTGTTGCAACTGATGTTTATACGTGCTTCCACAAGTTTTTAATCGGATTCAAGTCGGGTGATTGTGTTGGCCATTCTATTTTGTTGACATTATTTTGTGGAAACCAAACCGATGCTTTGTTAGCCGTATGTTTTGGGTCGTTATCTTGCTGATATGACCATATAATAGGCATGTTTTCTTTTGCGTATGGCAACATTTCGATTGAAAGTATCCTTATATATTCCTGTTCATCCATTGGATATTTTTGACCTAAATATATAGGACCAACTCCATACCATGATGATACCAAAACATATCATTAAACTACCACCTCCATGCTTAATGGTTTTTTTTGTGTTTTGCGGTAAAAATTCTGAATTTGGTCTACGTCTAACATGTAATTTGCCATCTGATCCATGCAAATTTATATTGGTTTCATCAGAATAAAGAATATGTCGTCACTTTTTAATATCATTATCACCTGACCAATCACGATGTACATGTGCGAATTTTAAACGGTGTTTAATGTGTTTCGCTGTATGCATTGGTGCTTGTCTAGCTATTCGCCCCTATAAATTTGATGCTATTAACCTTTTTCATACCGTGCTTGATGAAATGCTTATATCAAGCTCTCTTACAAGTTCCCTGGATGATAAAAAGGGCTCTTTTTTGTGGCAACAACCACTCTACGATCGTCATTGATTTTAGTTTTACGTTTGTTACCCCTTCTTTCTGTGGTATATTTGAATTTTAATGCGTTGGTAATTATATTTTGGGAGCATTTCATAATTTCAGAAATATTTTTATATGTTAGCCCGGATGCTCTTAGATCCTTTATACGTTGGCTTTCAAATACCGTACAATGTGTACTTCTACCCATTGTGACTTAGAAATATGTATTTATTTAATCCGGAATGTTTCAAAAATTAAATTTAAATCACTACTTTACCTAAAATTTATTTAAAAATTCACAAACTCACCACCAATAAATGTAATTTATTCGCAAAAACTAAATAAACCACAATTAACATAGTCCGCACCTATTTTACCGAACAGCATATTCCTAGCTAATTTCCCAGAAATACGAATGACAACATTTTTTATCTCTTTCTTTTCATGTGATAAATAAAGGTAAACAAAGTACTAAATTGTCGTATGGATGGCATGATTCACAAATAGATATTGGTATTTGAAATTAATCAAAATACATTAAAATTGGTTTACACCTATTTTACCGAACATCACTGTATATCCGAAAATAATATATTAAAAATAAAGATAAAAGAATATTACGTTTTTATTTTTTTATTGTAAAAATGTTCAAAATTTTATGATAAATTTTCCATATATATAAAAAAAAAGTTTTTTGTCGCCAAATATCAAAATTTGACCGATATTTTCTACCAAAACCCCTTTTTGTTTTTTTTTTCGTTATATGAATTTTCCACTCTCATCGCATGTATAGATTTAAATATATATGTATAAATATATAATCGTATTTATATATCATCACATCACCAACCACCCGTCGAGAAAGATACCCTCCAAAAGCTTTTATATAAATATAATAGCTATATACTTGTATATTTACATATGATATATATATATAGATATATTCTACTAATACGCTCATTTATATGCAATATGTCAAATATGTATATATAGATATATGAAAAAGGATAAGACTTTAACAATTTTGTGTATACATAATTGTTACAATATCTTCTTTTTTTAAATACTTTATTTTTAAATATATTTTAAATACATATATCATGTTATTGTCATCATACTATATCCTATCTATACATTCGTGTACATATACGACAAAATATTCTATTCAAATTATACATATATATTATCCTTTATTATATATATATTTTCTATATACTAAAATAATTTCTCAAATTTCATAATATTATTATATATATATAAATAGAAAATTTAACATATTAAAATTATTATACAATAAAAAATAATGTCAGAGTAAAAAAAAAATTTACTGAAGGGTTTCCATTATGTATACAATCTTTTTTTTTTATTTTGCATTATATTATAAAGCTATACATACACAAAAAATGGTATAATAATATAATAATATATACATTAGACATGCAGTGGGTGAATAATGTTTATAATATATAATTTGTATCTATTGTGTAAACAAATTTATATAAAATATTTCTGTTATTATATATGTATATAGAAAAATGTGCATAAAATCTAACAATAAAAATGATTTTTGCATCATGCGAAAATATTTTATCAAAAATATTTTTCTATAATATACAAGAGATTTTCTTTACTTTTTTTCTATAATATCAAATTAAAAAATTTGTTGATTTATTTATATAGTTATAGTTATACAATCATCTAAAATATTATTAAACGAGGGTGGTTTTTATCGTTATTCATATATTGTATATAAAGAAATTAACAAAAAAATAAAAATCTGTAAATTCTTATTTATTTATTTTTTTTTCCAATTTAATACAAAACAAAATTCATTTATAGAGATTGAATACATTTTTTAACATATACACAGATGATATATAAAATGTAATTTATAAATTTATTGATCGTAAAATAGAATAATTTAAATTTAATGGCATTTATATATTTTGTATAAGCACTCTTTTATATGCATATATACGTTTTTTATGAGTATCGCTACATGATAAAAAAAATTATACTACCAGAGATAATTTTAAATATTAGTGTGTAGGAGGATGTGTATTTATTTATATATATATATAATCATATAAAAATATATTCAATAAAACAAAGATGTTGTAAAAAATAATCAAAAACTTTTGTTTTGTATATATAAGCTTATATTCACCGTTTAAATACATTTGTTATAAGTATATATGTATATGTATAACATTAAGCATATATAGATAGCTTATATTTTCATTAAAAATTAAAACATCAATGTTAAAAATACATATAGATATACATTATTAATGTGTATTTTATATATGTATCTCTATACTATATATGAAAGTAGAATTTCTCTTATAAACATTCAACATTTCGTATATTTATCAAAAGATGGAAAACATATAAAAAAAATAAATAAGAGACATTAAGAATATTTTCAATGTTAATATTTGTTTAAGCTTTTATATTAAATTATAAGATTAAATTTCGTTTCCTTTAAGCAGATATATAGAATATAGATAGATATATATATATGTTTCTTTTTCAATTACAAACCATTGCATTAGCATAGAATTTTCTAAAACAGCAGCACACAGTACAGAGACATCACATTCATTTACTTTTACATTACTTTACAAAAAAATATATATATAAATAATTACACGCAGTATATTTTTACATATTCTTATAAAACAAAAATCTTTTAAAATTTTACATTCTTATATAAACAATAACAAATATAAAATTATTAAATAAATTTTTAATTAATTTACTTACAATTTTTGTTTCTATTTTAATTTACACGAACGCAGTAAAATATATATTATATATATATAATAATAGAATGTGTTACTCGCGTACCGGCACAATAAATATTTGAACAGAAAAATTTTGAAGAAGAAAAGTAAATTTTCTATTTTCAATATATATATATATATATATGACACACAACACACACACAAACAGTTCTTTTGACTATATACACAAAAAAATAAATAAAAAAATATTTACTTAAATTTAAAAATTTTTTATATCGCTCACTATATTTTATAACTTATTTTTATATTAATCTAATTTTTTATTAAAATATTTATGTGTACATTAAAAATGGTTTATTTAATATAAACATTTTGCAATTTTTAAAACTGTTTATTTTTTTTTCACAAATCACCATATGTAAAACAAAACAATAACAATATTTAAAATAAAAATTATTTCATTTTTATTTATTTTATATAAACAAATATATAAGTATTAAATTAGGTTTATTTTTCTATTAAACTTTTTAAATATCTGTTTATTTTATTAAATAGATTTTATTCATATTCAAATAAAAAAAATTTTGATAACCTATTTATTTATATATTTACTTTTTACTAACGAATAATTACCGGCATGTATTTGAATAAAAATAAAAATTTGAAATATAAACCTCTTTACTTGTTATGTTCGTAATGAATAATGAAAATAATTTTCAAAATATTCCATTATATATATATTTTTTGATATTTGTTAATAAGAACAAAAATTTAATATATCAATTATTTTTTTTTTTGTATTAACAAAGATATAGAATTATAGATTTTTCCGATTTCATTGACAAAATCGAGGAGGTAAACAACAACGTAATTTTTGTTTTGATTCTTTAAAATATTTATATTATTCAGATACCGCTGAACAAAACATCCGATTTGTATAAAATCTGCGGTAGAACTAAAAATCTAAAACAGAAAACACACAGTAAAATTAACAAAATCATCGTCGTCTAAAGTAAAACCACAGTAAAGGCCACCACCACCACCATATACAGTTAAATTCTTTACATTATTTTTGTACACATATATACTTTTGAACATGTTTAATATGCATTCATATATGAGGGTCGGTTGGATATATTATAAATAAATATAACTATAGCTATCTATACAAAATATATAATATATATGTATATTTGATGATTTATTTTATACTGTCGTCCTACTGTTCTGTATCAACAACATACCATATATAAATATATAGCCATATCAATATGATATAGAAAATATATATCTCTATTTATTCATATAATACCAGAACCAGATACCCATACCACATGTAAAAAAATTAAACCAGTTTTTTCAATCATTATCGAATTCTGTAAGTGCCTCATGCCTCTCTAAATATCCATATGGAGAAAAATGTTATGGAAAACTTATATTATTTTCAACCAAAAATCCAATTTCTTTCCAAAATATCATATGAATGATTGAGGAAACTTAACGAAAAATCGATTCTCTGTTCCCGCAAAAGGAGAATTTATTTACATTTTTCCATTCCATCAGTTTCCCTATATTATGATTATATATACAACATTTTCATAAATCAACATCTTAATCATCATCATCATCATCATCATCATCATCATCATCATCATCATCGAAAACAACAACTCAATCTCAAAAGTAAACTAAATTTTTATATAAACAAAATTTATTTTCTCTTACACAAATGTATATTACAAACAGCCAGGTAAATTTATCATTGTGTGTGTTTTTAAAGTTATATATATAGATTATTTTATATTAATAAATATTTATTTTTTTTTTTCATATCATATATCATTAAATATTTAAAGAATTTTTCCAAAAATATATATTAACATTATATACTATATAATAAAATTAATCAATATCAGTTCTTTTTTTTCTATTTTAATTGGGTTTTTTTTGTTCGCTTTTCAGTCTGTTATATTTAAATTTTTTTTTTAAATAAATATATACATATATGTATTAAATATAGAGGTGCGTATATTGTTGTTAATTATTATTATTATTATTATTATATAGATTTATATTTAAATTTAAATAACAAAAAAAAATATTAATTTTCTATTTTAAACAATATATTTCTGATGAATGATGTAAATGTGAAAAAGGGTTATAAAAAAATGATATAATTATATTACCATAAACGTAGGTATATACAAAAATACGTTCAAGGTATATTATTTATATTTATATATATATATAAACTACAATTTATATTTATACATTTGTTTTTTATTTTTACTTTCATTCATAAAAATGTTTTGTATTTTATGAATGAAAAGCAAAAAAAAAATGTGTGGGTATATTTACGTCCATTGATTTTACATGTATATACGTATTACATGCGAACGTTCTATACAAATATATATTTGTACATTATTTAAGATAGTGATTATAAATATTTTATATATATCACAAAATTTATTATTAAATTTATAGCATATAGTGTATTGGTATATTTATAGAGTGATACAATTATAGAATATATATAGTATTATAAATTAAAGTATATATCTTATAACTGATAAATATAATAAAATAATATTAAAGAAAGTAACAGATTTGCTTATAGAATTAGAATATTATACTCTGTATTTACTTTAATTGCTAGACATTTCGAGAATTACTTCTTTATTAAGCAGATTTTTGAATGCGGGTATAAGTTTCATTAAATTTCGATATATATAGTTTTTCCATATTACAAAAATATACGAAACGAAATACACAATATAAAACAATCATCTATCTATATTCAGTCATCTTCAGAAGATATTGTTCAAATATATTAAAATGGGAATATCTTGGAGGGAATCCAATTGCATGCTTTAAATACATATTTATCATATTTTTCAATATGAAAAATAAATTATTACTAAAATACTTGAAAATATTTAAATAAATCAATCTGATTTGGTTTAAATAAACAAAAAAATATCAAATAATATAACTTGACAAATTGCAAATTGTAATACAATAAATTAAAAGCGTTATATTTATAGGCAATAAAATAATATTAATGCTCGATTATATACATAAAATTATTGTATCAATAAAAATAAAATTTTTCTCTCATTAAATTCAGCCATTAATCAATTATATCAGCATTCAGCATATAATACATACATATATATAAATAATTTATTGGATAAGTTTTTCAGTTTTTTTATATCATCAGGGACAAAACATTTTTTTATATATTAATATACAAAAAAACAACCACTCTAATATATAATTTTCAGTCAATCACAAATCATTTTATGTATTTATTAGTTTTAGTTGGTTTTTTTTTTAAATTGCGTATATGAACATTTCTAGTTATGTAATATAATATCCAGTATAGTGTCTAACTGTCTATATATATTCTGTGCTATATATATATACATATTTCATTCATATTTGAAAATAATAGAAATTTTATCATGAAAAATATTGCCATCAATTTTATTGTAGTAAAATTATGATATTATAGAATTGGAAAGATATATGTTATATGGAAACATTGATTAAATGTATATATATACTTTTTCTGTAGTTTTCTGTAGTTAAAAAATGTCATAGGAAAATATTTGTATATAAATATATTAATCTTATTTAATAAAATGATTTTTTAATTTGTTTATCTAATTTTCTTATAATTCAACTGAAAATTTTTTATATATACAGTTTAAGGACAAAAGAGATTATTTCATATAAGATTGAATTGAAAACAATCCCAATATATATAATTATATACCATAAAAACATTTAATATTATCATTGATTATATCATTATTTGCTTTTACATAATTGTGGGTATATATTTAGTGAAGAAAAGTGTTTTACTGAAACTGATTTATTTATTTTACACGATAGAAAATTTTAATGTTATTGTATGTAAATATTTTACATTTCAATATGACTTAATAATATTGCTTCGAATAAGCTCTATATCAAACAATGTACATTCTTAATATATACATAAACATGCGATGCAGTATTTATTTTATATAACATTATACATATAAAAATAACAATACGCATATATTCAAAAACACATGTGAATGCGTCTTTATGTTTCGAACATAACACACTATCAAAATGTTGAGGTCGTTAGGGTGCAAAACACTGTTATCTTCGAATAATTGAATATGATTTCATGCAGAGTTTCATAATTTGCATGCGTTTAGTTCGTATTCGACTGGTATAGAAATTACCAACATCGTAAAGAACAAAGAATTATTAAACCATCAAGCCATCGTTTTTAGCAATGAACATTTTTGAACAAATTTTAATATTTCGTATGTCACTTTTAAATATATTATATTATATTAGCATAAATGATTATTTTTAATACGAACGCTGAAAATTTACAAAATGAACAAATTTTTCATTATCCCAATTCCACCAAGAAACTACATTTATTTTATGGTTATTACATGCTTGTCGAAACTATATATATATATATATAGATGGCATGTATACAAAGATAAAATATGTAAAAGGTTAATTCATTTCCCTTTTAAATGTTTCCATCAAAGAATGCATAATTCAGAGACCAATTGTATAAGAAATTGATATGAAATTAAACAGACCATTTATATATATTTAACCTTTTATGTAAATATAATTTTGTATAATAACAATCATAATAATAATATATAATAATAGAAACATCTTTAACATTATACTTTTCCTATCTTATGATATATTCATCTATCATTTGTATTACCACACCATATACATACATACGTGTATATTTGAAACTTATGGATATGTATTATGGTATTATGTATATAGAAATATATTTGTTACATTTCTCATATACAATACAATATACCCCGAGTATATATTTAGATTTCCATTCACAATCATATATATATACATATATATATATTTATACAACCACTGACTCTTTTACATATCGGTATATACATATATAAGAATATTATATTGTAAATACATTATCTTAAAATTCATAACAAAATGCAATACACAATGCAAATACAAATAACAATATAACAAAATCCCTCAGCATAAATAATAATTTTGTTGTTCCGTATTTGATGCTTTTGTGTATAACATTTGAAATCATATACATATATCGTTATCGAAATAGCCGCATTTATTTTTCATTCATATATGGTATACAGTAAAACTTCTATAATATATTTTAGTACGTCAACCTTAAATATTCGCATAGTATTGTTATAAATTTGCTGTGGGTATCTACCTGTTTTAAATAGATATACATATCCTTGTTTCTTATATAGAATCACTAAATGGATATATATACCATTTAAAATTGTACAATTTTACAGGTATATATAAAACATTCTATATTGTATTACATCTATTATACATATATATACATTTGTATGCTTGCACATTATTTATCATATATTAGATATTTACATTTCTCTATATTATATTATATTCCATTATGGTATTTTCTATATATTTGTTTATATTATTTTATATATTCATTTTATTTGTATATATTTGTATAAAAGAATTCATATACGTTTATGTAAAGCGGTACTATTTAACTATTTATGTATATATATATATATAAATAAGGTATCTATTTAGATTTTTCATATTCAGTAGTTAAATAAATTTAGTCAAATTTATATATATAATTATTTGTATATACCTTCATTTATCATAAGTTTTATATATAGTTATATGGCATAGAAAAGGTATAAAAAAACTCATTTCCATATCGCGCGGTAAACTTTCTCTGTACTGACTGTTCAGCATGTACATATATGTATATTGTATGTATATATAAATATGTTACCAGTGGATTTTAAAGTAATTAAAATTTTAATTTAGTTTCTGTATATATTTGCATTCATATATACTTGTCATATTATGCATACAAATATATTTTCATATATATATAAAAATACCTGTATATATAGTTTATGTAATATTTACTATACCGTAAAATTGTTCCATCATTTCAGTTGATATACGTAGCGTATGTGAGTATGTTATATGGTGGTGTTATTATTGATGTTCATGTCATATACACATATGATTATATACATATCTCTTTATATGAATTATGTATATGCATATATTATAAATACATTATATGATTATATTCATCATTATTATCGTATATGTCATTCATTCATTACATATATTAACACATAACTATCTATATCTAACTACATATGCATATAATATACAATGTATTTTAAAATATTTTTGAAACGGTATTACAGTGTAGATATAAAAGCGGAAATGTGTAAGAATGAACATTTTTGATATAACCATATATATAATAATCCATTTGTAACATATGCCTTTTGTTTTATTTATTATATATTTATACATATATATATGATATTCATTTCGGTTCACATAACAATAAATGATACCATGAAAATATGAGGTTTTGTACATATACTGTTATTTGTAAATATATTCAGATATATGGTGTACCTTATATTTATATACATCCTTATAGAGATTTTATTTAGTTCATATATGCACAAAGAAAATGATTATATTGAATGTTCTATAAATGATATATATATATAACTTTTTTCAATTCAAACAATTATTTATATTTAAAATTTTTGGAATATATACTTATTTTTTAATCCATAAAGGATATATAATCCTTTTTAATTAGTACTGAGTATTACGTCTGATTGTTTGCTATACTACAATGTATAGAAATTAAAATTATGTAGAATTTTTAAATAGAAAACTAATAATTAAAAATAATTCATATATATTTTTATACTTATATATATGATATCATATATGCATTTATTTATATATGTACTCCTGTGCACAAATGAAAAACAATTAAATATTTAAAAAAAAACTATTTTTATTTGTAATAATATTCATTTAAATCAATTTATTTTTCTATATTTTACAGGATTATTCAATATGGACTTGGACCTACATTAAAAGAACAAAACGTATATAGTGGGGTAAGTGAATTTTACTATTTATCTATTTAAATATAAACTATATATATAGGAAAGATGCATTTAACTTTTATTTGAACATTACTATTTATATAATTTGTTGCAATTATATCGTTGTATGTTGAATTGTTCAATGTTCGTAAGTATATATTTATATATATATGATGAATAAAAGTACAATGAAGATTATATAAACGAATTTTTGTTTATTATTAATTCTAATCCAATTGTAAGTTTAATTTTGAATGACGATTGGTTGTGGTTTCATTCCTCTTTTTTCGGAAATTACAGTTGAATTGAAATCCGGAAATTACAGTTGATCATAAAAATTTTTTCATGAATTCTGAATTCGAATCTATGTCCTTAATATGTTTTCATAATTTTAGCGTGGGTATTTTATCAACTATATACATCATTATACATAGATTCCGTCATCATTCAAGTGCAATTTTTAAATCAATTAAAATATTCACCTTTACATAAAATACAATGTTTTCAAACATTTTACGAGTTTTATTGTATTTTTTGTTATTTATAATACAAACACTTTGACTTTATATATTTATTGAACATAATACCGTGCAATATATATAATTGTATATATATTATTCGAAGAATTTACGATAACAACAAATTTCACATTAAATTGTATATTATTTGTTCGTATTATGGTGCTAAAAGGATGTATTCTTTTTTTTTGTATTTATAAATATATACCATCTATTCAATAAAAACATTATTTTAATATTATAATAGTTTATTTCAAGGAAAAAGAAACGCGAAAAAAAATTCCTTTATTTATCCATAAAGAATATTGAGATCGTTGTTTTGTACATATAATATTTAAAATTTAAATGTAATCAAAAAACATAAATGGTATAACAAATAGTACATAATATTGTATTGCGAAATCGAAAAGACAACTCTCTTTTTTTCCTTTTTGTTTATCATATAATATAAAATGAAAAACTTTTCAATACTTTAACTTTTGTAATTGTTATTACTTTGCATATATAACAATATCGGTGTTTCACCGATTTTTTTTTATATCTACTTTATACTTTATCTTCATTACACCATCAAGCTCGCAGATAAACTTCTTATCCATTGAATACAATATATTTATTTATATATATATAATATATCGTTTGCCTTCTTTCTTATTATATGAAGTGTACAAAATACAAAATATACAAAATCTTTTGTTAAAGATTGCAAATGACACAAATACAACTATATATATATATATATATATAAATATATTTAGTGTACTTAAAATTATTTTACAAATTTTTTCTCCATTTTTATATTTTTCGCTTGTAATACATTTTATGATGCACAGATTTTATGTGAAAGTGTAAAAGTTTCATTTAATGATATATTTATAAAAAATAAAAATAAAAATTCACAACCATAGCATATACGATTTTTGTAATACACCAATCAAAGGAAATATTTTATTAAATTTTATTATATATACATTATTATACATTATATAAAAGAAAAGTATACTTTTATGATTTTTGTCAATGGTAATGTTGAGTTGTATGTATATTTTGTAATATAGTGATTTTTCATATGAAAACTTTGTATAAAAAGGGTTTTCCAAATGTTTGTTGAAATGAAATATATAATGATACGTTATATATAGTGTAATTTAAATAATGGAAATACTATGTATATTTGATTGATTACATATGCATTGTTGAGTGTATATACATATGGAATAAAGTCTTCCCATATAAAATCAATGCAATCATCGGAATTTCGTTCCAATCACCTGATTTACATCAAATATTTTTTTTAATATTTACATTTTGTGTATATATTACATTGTGTATATATATTGTTTGTGACTCTGTGATGTGATTAAAAATATTAAAACTTCATTCAAAAACTTCAAACTTCATTAAAAAATACAACTTAATGCCGATGGTAGTGTAATCCATTCCTAAACGGTAATAGTTTTTATTAATCCTATACTGGTTTTACTCTGTAAAAGGAACTATTATATATAACTAACAACAGAAGACTACTTTGTCGAAACTTTAACCTAAGCGAGCATATAAACCCTATATATTTATATATTATTTTTAAATATTTTTATTCAATATTTTAATATCTTACAGTATATTATGTAATTCTATTTTGTATATGTTAGTTGTACATATTATATGGTTTAAAGTATTTATTTTATATAAAAAAAAAATATATATACAATATACATATATATATTATATGAAAGAAAAGTAATGAAGTAAGAAGAATTTTAAAATTGAAATGGTACATACAAAGGAAAAAAAATTGTACTTTTTGATGATTTTTGTTGGAAAACATATTTTCACTATACAATAAAATTTAGATATATTTGCGAATACTGAAAAAACCTACATAATATTGTATATATTTGTGTATAGTATGAAAAGAAAATTGTATAAATATAGAACATAGCATGTATTTGCAATGTATATATATACATAGAATTTTACTTGTATATAATTTGAGAAATGTTTGCTTTATATATGTATAGTATATATAAAATCATCTAATTCTAAATATCTATATATATCAAATAATTTTATTATTATCCACAAAGTGTAAATTATATTTATTTCCATTGAAAATATTAAATTTTCAATATAGTTTTCCTTGAAAATTGCATCAAAATTTTTCTCAATACAATAGTATTAAACTAATATAACCATTCGCTTTTGCGTTCTTGATATAGCAATTTGTTTATTATATTCAATGAATTATTTTGATTTGATCGAATGTTTTACAATTATTTTGACTCACAATGAGTTTTAATTAAAATTGGGTTCTTTTCAATTGATTTTTATATAAGTAAATATATTTTTTAACTTTGTTTAAATACAATTCATTTATTCTATTATATGAATTATTGTTTTTTGTTATTTGAGTTAAAATCCACTTAGAAAACAAAAAGAAAACAAAGCAAAAAAAAAAAATGGTTATGTTAAAAATATTATATTCATCTATAATAATCAATCATATTTAATGAAAATTGACAATTTTCACGCAAGACTTTGATTACCCCGTTCATTTAAATGCATATATATATTGTAAATCCGATATATAAATAAAATACAAGTAAAAATGCAAACATAAATTCAAATACAAAGATATATACCAATATAAAATAAAGATATACATAATTTTATATATTATAAATATACATGAATAAATGTAAACCCTCTTCAAAATGCTTTTATTCTAAATAATGACATGTATATATGCTACTGAAAATTGGAGTATGTATACACTATACATATATCGGTTCAGTATATACAATGCATATATACAGATTGAGATTGTCCATTATGGTAAATATTTATATTTAATATGTCCTTTAAGTGCTGTATATATACTATGAAGTTTATAAGCTTATAAACGAATTTAATGGGCATTTGTATTTCACTTTACGTTAATAATCAAAGAATAAAAAACAAATAGTTATCGTGCATTATGTTCATTATAAATTCTATATGAAATCGATGTTGATTTATTTTGTTCAGGAAAATCTAAAATTCCATTTATGTGATAATTATGACTTTTTCAACTATAAATATAGCTCGACAGAAAATTCAAAATGTTTAGGTAATAATAATATAATATATATAGTACCAAATTAGGTTTTAAATACAACTTTTGACGTTTATTGTTTTACAAAGGCATTTTACATTAAGATATCTATTCATATACAAACATTTCAAACATATATAAACCATATTCATTGCATATATAGGAACGGAGCATTAATGAAAACGCATATATAAATCTCATGACAATGGTTAGCAAATTAACATTCCAATATATATAGCTGGCTTCTACTTATATATATAAATATATATATATATGTATAAATTACGTCACTTGATCTCTTGAATGATAAAGAATAGCGATAGATACGATTTACCATTCGTTATTATAACATTTACTGTTTCGAAAATGTAAACATAAACCCGTAATATGTACAACAATATTTTATATAAAATGATATGTGTATGAATGTAAAGAATAGAATAGCCAAAAATATTTATCTGGCTAATAAATTGAATAGATTTATATTTTGTGTATCTTTATTTACATGCGTTTACGGATGAGATGTATGGTGTATTTTATATATGTTTATCTAAAACCTTTACTTCTATTGATATACTATACATAAATAAACGTACATTTGTAATATAATAGCCATGACATGACACTTAACTTAATTGCATATGTATTGTCTGTGTATGACTATAGTTAAATAATAAATGTATACATAGTAAAATGTATAGTGAAAATATATAGTAAAACACAGTTAATAAAATAAATAAAATATATAAGTGAATAGCCATTGTTTTAAATTAAAATAATTAACACGTATCTGGATTTTGGTTATAATTAATAAATTTTGACAACAATTATAATTAATATTACAAATATATCACTTTTATTTGCGGTCTTGTATGCATTTAAACTACAAATAGATAAATAAAATATTTATTACAAAATAATACAACACACAAACAGATTAATGAGTTTTTATGTTTTAAATTGTAATATATAATTAAAGTGATTCTTATTTTGTTAACATTTCAAAGATCTAAAAAAATTCCATATAAAAAATATCCATATAAAAAAATTTCTCTTGCATTGTCAGTTTTCTTTAATTTGTATTTTTCTGTATTTAATTGCGATTTGTTTAAAATTTAATTATGAAAATTGTGTGTGTGTTTGGGTTTTTTTATTTGCACTTGGTTTCATCTATTGGTATAGTTTTAAGGATAAATTATGAGGAATCCAAAACTATTATCGATTAGATTGATCATACAATAAAAAAAAAAAATAAATTTTTCGCTATACAACCAACAATCTGGTTTTAGCGTCCAACAACAGCTTTCTGTTGTTAGTTACTTAATTTGGGGATTTTACGGTGTCGGTAATTAGCCGTACGACCAACCGCAAGCGGAATATATACAACTCTGTGTTAAAATTCAGATTCGAAAAATAATCGAAAACACAAAACATATTTTATGCATTCAGTAGGATTCGAACCCACGACCCCAAATTTCGTTAAAATTTTAGGTTGGCATTTTTAACATTTACACCACAGAGTAGTTCATACAATATCCTGATATTTATTATATATCCTTCGTTAATAATTTTTTCACTAATAATTTCTATTTTATGTTTAAACATTTATTGTGCCTATACGAAACGAATAGAAATGATGAATGTAAGATTTTGAATCAAATAAAAAATAGTTTTTTGTTGTTAATTTCTAAATATTTTTATTCCGCGTTCAACTATACATATAAATACCTTAATGACTGTCCAACAATCCTAAAACAACTTTGCAAAATAATTTGCTTTATAATACAATGATAAATGTATCTTTTAGTGATGGTGAATTGTAATGTATCCAATTTTTATATTTATGCACACATACAGTCATTAAATTGTAATAGGAAAATGTGTTTAGTTTAAATTTGTACATGTAAAATGTATACGCTTTTCAACAACATTTTTATATATATACGTTCAATACTCAATTACAATTAAATTTAATGTAAAATTTGCACGATCTTTAAACAGTTTTAATGTATTTTTATATGTTTAACATATATACAAATAACATCCATGGGTAAATACAGAAATAAATAACACATTAATATGATATATATATATAAAGTGAAATTGTTTTGACCTATATTTTTGTATTACACGAAATCGGGAATATAATCTATTATATATATTTATATATTTCATACTCACTTACAACCGGCGATTGGTTTTAGCATTCAACAACATCCTTCTGTTGTTGGTTGCATAATAGTTTCTTTCAAGGTGTCACTATATAATTTGCCGTACGGCCAACCGCATGTTAAAAAATGAAACTTACTTCTTACTTACTTACTTACTTCTGCGCGCCTACAACCTACAATTGGTTTTGGCGTCCATTAACAGCCTTCTCCAACCGGACCTATTTACCGCCAACGTCCGCCAGCCGGAAACGCCGAGGGCCCGAAGGTCCACTTCTACTTCGTCTTTCCACCTACCCCGCGGTCTTCCTACACTCCTAGATCCGTCCGGCTTACTGTCCAGCATTTTTGACGGTATACGATCGCCATCCATTCGTACCACATGACCAAACCACCTCAGGCGACCGATCTTAATGAACCGAACGATGTCGGGTTCCGTATATAATTTATATAGCTCGAAATCGAACCGCCTACGCCACCATCCTCTTTCCTTTGTCGGTCCAAAGATGAGGCGTAGTATTTTCTTTTCGAACCCTCCAAGTCGCCGTTCGGTGGCCTGTGTCATGCACCACGTTTCAGAACCGTAGGTCACAATTGGTCGAATCAGTGTTTGATATAGCTTTAGTTTCAATGTTTTACTCAATGTCTTCGAGAAGAACATCTTTCGCAAACCGTAAAAGGCCTTGTTTCCCGAAGCAATCCGGGATTGAACTTCCTCCGCTATATCGTTTTCGCTGTTTATGCTGCTTCCAAGGTAGCTAAACCTGTCCGCAGTTTCATATTTGTTCTGACCAATTGATACGCTTTGATGTTGTGCCATAAACCTACTGTTCGTTGGTGCGATCATATACTTGGTTTTCTCCTCGTTTACCCTTAATCCCATTTCCGAAGCTTCACGTTCCAACAGTAAGAACGCTTCTTTAACGGCACCCATACTTCTACCCACCACGTCAATGTCATCGGCATAGCCGAGTAATTGAACAGATGACGTAAAAATAGTGCTGCTGGTGTTAATGGTCGTCCTCCTTATACATTTTTCCAATATAACATTGAAAAACAATGTAGCCAAAGGGTCCCCTTGCCGTACTCCGTCAATGGTTTCAAATGCATCCGATTTGATCCCCCTTATTTGTACCTGAGATGTAACTTGCGTCAGTATTAGTTTTGACATGGCTATCAATTTTTGTGGGAATCCAAATTCCTCCATCGTGCGCCATAATTTTTCCCTAATAACACTGTCGTATGCGGCCTTAAAATCAACAAATAGATGGTGTGTTACTACGTTGAACTCCCTACACTTTTCCATTATCTGTCGTATGACGAACAGTTGATCAGTTGTTGAGCGATCATTACGGAATCCACATTGGTATTCACCAATGACTTCCTCCGCATATGGTAATAGGCGCTTATGCAACACATAAGCGAGTACCTTATATGTTGCATTCAGCAAAGATATTCCCCGATAGTTGGAACACTCCATCCTGTCTCCCTTCTTGTGTATTGGCACAATTACAGCAAGCTTCCACTCCTGTGGTATAACCTCATAGTTCCAAACATGCACAATTAGCTCGTGTATACTATTCCACAATACATCCCCACCACATTTTAAGAGTTCACCAGGTACGCCGTCAGATCCAGCCGCCTTTCCATTCTTGAGATTCAGAATGGCTTCTCTGGTTTCCTCATATGTTGGTTCCGAAATTAGTGGTTGTGCTGTTTGGTACGGAAGTTCGTTTTCTGCATTTCTACCAATTGGGTTGCTTGCTGTAAGTAGATCTTTAAAATACTCAGCCCATCTCGCGATGGCTCTTTCTTCATCCGCCAAAATTTCACCGCTGGTATCCTTACATAGAAGAGGTTGTTGTATAAATCCGCTAGTTACAGATCTTATTCTCCTGTACAAATTTTTACTGTCATTCATGCTGGACAGCGTGTCTATATCCCGCAAAATATCCTGCTCATGACGCATTTTCTTGTTTCGGAATAATTTGCGTTCAATGGATCTTTTGGTTCTGTAGTCATCCATGGCAGTTCGTGTGGCGCGCTGAAGATATTTTAAACGCGCTTGGTTCTTTTCTTCATGAGCCGTTTTACATTCGTCATCGAACCAGCCATTTCTGACCACGCCAGGTTTCAACTTTACCGTCTCCTCTGCCGCCATTTTCATGCAATTACGTAATCGATTCCACTTATCATTACACGTGTTTTGCTGTTGATCCACATCTGTTCGAACAATTAACTCCACCAAATTATCTTCGTACTGTTGTTTTACTTGGTCATTTTTGAGATTTTCCAAATTGAATCCTCTCGCAATGACTTTTTGGCGGTTTGCACTAACACGATATCTGAACAAAGCTCTTACGAGATAATGATCAGAATCAATGTTAGGTCCCCTACAGCTCCTTACATCCAGTATGTCGGACGCATGACGACTGTCAATGAGTACGTGGTCTATTTGGTTTGTTGTTTTTGTATCGGGCGAACACCATGTTCCTTTGTGTATGTTCTTATGTGGAAAACGTGTGCTGGCTACTATCATATTGTTTGATATTGTGAAATCGACTAAACGCTCGCCGTTATTATTGCAGTGTGTATGAAGGCTATGTTGATCAATTGCCGGTCGATATACAATTTCCCTACCCACCTGTGCATTAAAATCGCCAAGCACGATTTTAATGTCACGACTAGGAGCTTGATTGTAAATACGATTGAGCTTTTCGTAAAACATATCCTTCGTGTCTGCATCTTTGTTTTCTGTTGGGGCGTATACGTTAATAAAGGTTACATTAAAAAATTTTCCCTTTATTCGTAATGTGCAAAATTTTTCGTCAATGGGGTTGAAACCAATGACCGATTCTTTCGCTTTACCCATTACAATAAAGCCGGTGCCGAATAATCCTGTTTTATTTCTACCGCTGTAGTAGAATTTGTATTCTTTACTGGATAAGATGTTCTTTCCAGGCCACCGTGTTTCCTGGACCGCTGTTATGTCCAGTTTAGCTTTCTTTAAGCAATCAGTCAAAGTTTTTAAACCGCCCGCGCGCAGTATTGTTCTCACGTTCCATGACGCCAGTTTTAAATCATTGTCCTTGTTCCATTGCCTGAGTCGTTGCCGTTTTTCCTGTCCTGTCCGAGGCACTGTTGCTAGTTTCATAATTTGTTGTTTTTACGGTGTCGGTAATTAGCCGTACGACCAACCGCATGGGATTCGCACTTACAATTTTAGCCTGAATGATACGGATTGTATCATTCAGTTACCGTTGGTTACCACGTGGAGGTAAAGTAAGCACTTGATCAGGAACTCAACAGTTGCAACACTGGGTCAGCGACCAGTCAGTGCCTACCCTATTGATCCCAATCCAAACCAACAAAAAAAAAATGAAACTACGTTTGAAAATTCAGATTCGAAAATAACCGAAAAACATAAAACTTATTGATTTCTTCAATAGGACACGAATTTTGTTAAATATTTTATTTGGGTGTTTTATCAACTGCCACCACTCAAAGTCATATTTTTACACTTTTAATAAATATAAACCAAATTATTTCGAATTTAAAAATGGAATATTTTTGAGATTTGCAATTATTACCAAAAAAAAACCCATTTGATTGTTGTTTTTTGTGAAAAATAATTTCAAAAATATAAAAAACAGAGATAATAATAAAAACAACTTCTATCATATGTACATTTTAATGTGTTTCATCATATCAATCAATGTATTCGAATTATATATTAAATAATGTATTTAAAATTAATTTACTCAATATTTGTATTGTATATAAAATGATAAAATATATATGTACACAATCGATAATAAAATACATGCCATGCAGACAATATATAAATATACTTTATACATTGCTATATAAATACCATATATTATATACATATAATATAAATCGTACAATAATAAAATATTGATTAAATTACTTTTTAAAACTGTATCAATTATCAATCATTTCGATTGCAATTAAATATAAAAAAAAGGGTTGAATGTACAATTGCCTTTCAAATTCAAATTACAATGTTTATACTGAAACTGAATGAATGTAAAATGATGAATAGTTTATATGAATATATAAAAAAAAATTTCATATGCAGAATTTCAGTTTGTTTGTTTTATGTATACATAAAGAATTGCATTTTGAATTTTTTTAATATGTATGTATATTGTATATGTGTGAATACACGAAATGAATAATTTATTATCGATAGAAAATTATATTTAATTGGTTTGTAATCATTTAACTATATATAGATATATATATAGCATTTAACTAAATTTAGGTCAGTACAAAATGTATATATAGTATTTCTTAATGAATTTGATTTCCAAAAAAATAAAAATAAAATAGTATTGCACTCTGATTCTGATTAAATTAAATTATGGTTATTTTGTCGTATACTAAATATTTTGAAATTCAATAACGTACATTTAAACTATATGCAAATTTAAGAATGAGGCTATAAAAATGTTATTTCAAATATTTTAGTTTTTATATAAATAGAAAATTATGTAAATCTAAAATACTTATTATTTTATTTTTACAATAATATAAAATTTTTGTTTTATTTATTTTAAATTTACATCTTTTTTTTTACAATATAAATCCATAAAAAATGTACTAATCTGATCTGATGTATATTATATAATTCTTCTATGAGTAATTCACTGTATTTATTTGATTTTGATTTTGTCTATATACAATTTAAAGTGAGTAGTAAAACTGAAAAAAAATGTGTATTATTGAAATGAAATATTTGCTTATTCACTATCTATATTGATTATAATTTATGTGTTTAAAAAACAACTAAATAAATCCTTTAGCTCCTTATAGCTATATGCATACATGTAGATATATATATACGGTATAATACTCAACCCATCCAATTTGAATTTCAATAAAACTATTTACTTTATCAGTGTATATATTATATACATATATCTATATATTTTAGCGTTATAGAGTTATAGCGAATATAACAAACTTTCGACAAAATTATTTAGTATTCTATTGGTTTTATGTATACGAATTGTTCAGAAAACATTGATATACATTGATATATATATGTTTTTGCAAATATATATACAGATTAGATATAGATGACATTTGATTAACATGATTCATAAATAATAATCACAAATTTTATAACAAAGCATTTTAAGTACATTGCATTAAATATTATAATCTTAGATATCATAAATATTAATAATCTGATGTAGAATACCAATATATAAATTAATTAAACTTAGAGAACTTATCGCATGAAATATATTTTACTTCATAACGCCGCCATCCTGTATATTGCATTAAAATACATATATATACAATATAAGGAAAATGCATATGCATATCCTACTATAAATACATGTATATTGTATATATATATTCGCTTTAGAAAAGTGATAAGAACTTTGATGAAATACTTAACATTTAAATGTAGATTATTTCAAAATGGAAATGAAAATAAAGAGAAAATACTATATATTATATAAATATATATCTGAATAAAAATTCAAATATGTTTGTATATATGTAATTTATAGAAAAATAAAACATGTGTTCATTCAATATAAATTTAAACATATACATATTCATATATGCATATTGTATATATACCATATATAAAATAAAATCCTTTCGTGAATATATTTTCCATTTATTTTACAAATATATCCATATATATATTAGACATGATTGACATACCCAAATTGCTTAGAAATGAATAAATTGGATATGTGGGATTTTTCAAATGATATTTTCATATATGTGTTTATATTTGTCTATTTTGTTGTTATGTCTACATCTGCATATATATACTAATCTGAGGCAAGAAATTCATATGATTATTTTTTTTTTCAAATTGAAACGCATTCGTGAAGAAATTCTTATATAAAAGTATATTTAAATGACGATAAATAAAATGATATAAAACGGCAAATTGTATTTATCAATATAAAACGAATCACTTTTAAAAATATCATAAAATAAATAATAAATATATATATATATATTTAATTCATTGTTGTATGATAAAAAATATTTCCAATTTCTCTAATTCATTATGGCATAATAAAGTATAATTGACGTATTCTATTTACTGATTGTTCTACAAGGAGTCTATATTGATACACAATACAGATTTCTTGATAAATTTACTCCTATGGCATTTCGAGATAATATTTATATAAAATAAGATCACCTTACACGAATGTACTGTTTACTCTTAAACTATATATGGAATGTATCAGACCAGAATTAAATTTGATTATGACCCATCGATCCATTACTCAAAAATTATCAGAGAAATATCCATATAAAATTAATTATAAAATCATCAACGTCTCAGGAATGGATTTATTTTAAAGATTATGTTAAATTCAAATTGTAACCTTTCTAAGTAAATCTTTTACCAGAAAAATGTTATGATAAACTCGCACTCTTTCATTTCGAGGCAATATTTACATCAAATATCGTAAAGAGTTAATTTATATAACTACACGTGAATAAATGTGTTTATTCAATTTGTATATGACATTGTTAATAATAAAAATATAAAAAAAATGTCAAATCATTAACAATATAAATATAATATGTCAATAAATAGTTTTATTTTATAAAAAATAAATTACGATATAATCAAATAACCGATATTCTATTGGATAAAAAATTAACACATACTATATATGCAAAGGATACTATTTTGTGAAAAGGTGTAATTTTTTATTTTGTACAAATATGTGTAATAAATATATATGACATTAAATTTTTGTAATATTTATGTTCTAACAAAATTACATACAATAATATTATATATCCAAATAATATGGAATGTGATGGGAATGCATGTATATGTACAAAATAAGAAGAAAAAAAATGTCCTTTACAAGTCAAATAAATATGAAAATAGAACATCATTTTTATTTAATAATATTATATAAAAAAGAACATCATAAAGTATATATATATTTATATGTTGTATGTGTACACTAATATTTTATACATCTTTAAACCGAATATTATACATTTTATATCCATATATACACTTTAACCGCATCTTTTTATATATCGCAAATACATTTTTATATCTATATATGCACGCGACACATATTTATTATATCTCTATATATATATATATATAGTTTGAGTTACGACAATTTCTTTCGTAATTTTTTTTTTGTGTGTTGTGTTAAATATGAATGTAATTTGTCCTATTATCTCATATAAAACGCCATGAATGGTGTTGTTAAACGTGCTTTCATTCATACCAATATATATGTATATCTGTATGTATGTGACTTATTATTATATATGTTAACTATTTCAAATAAAAGAAAATGTGAAATCTCAGGGATGGTCATTTTATTTATTCTATAAAATTAATTTTCTCTTATTTGTATGGAGATATAGATAATTAACATTATTTATACTAATATATAAAATCTCAAAAAAAATTATTCACATTTTGATCATAATACATAATCTTGTATTCGTAAAAATATATATTGTGTATTTTATATATATATTTAGATTTAGTGACAACCCTAAGATGTTGAATTAGCCCTCTATGTATATTGTATACATATATATAATACATATATAGCATACGCGTAGCTTGGTTTTGTTCACTCTGTTCAGTGAACCACCTGCTAAAAATATTGATAGATAATTAAGAAAATACAGATTTTAATATTTTTCTTAATTTTTTTGATGAATAAAATAATATTAAGTGTCCCAAAAAATTTGCAGCGCTGATTATTTTTATCAGTAAAAAATATAAGAGATAATATTCTTTAGGTTCATTTTAAATAATGAACACAATGGTATATATATCATATATATAAAGAAACGTCGCATAAAAGAAAAACAAAAACGAAAAAATACATACACCTTTAATCTATATATACTCTTTCTTTCGTGCATTTTTTTAATCGCACTCCCATAGTGTTCACAATTTTAAATGAACCAAAAAATATTGTTGTTATATATAGTTGTTTAATTGTATATGGCAAATACATTTATATTTTCCGAAAATGCGAGGTATACGAATATACAAATAATACAAATACTATTTTAATTTTCGTTCACTATAAATTGTGAACAATAATACAAATGCTTGTTTCTTTTTTCTTATATATGCTGTATGGTTGTTTGTATGCTGTATTTTTTATCATTCAAATCTCGCATACTCATATACTGCCTGCTGCGGTGTATATAATCATAGAAAATATATAAATATTTTTTTTTTATTTTTCTCATTTCTATGCATATATATGAATAAAAAATAGATATTATTTACTATATAATGTTCACTTATAGAAATGAACCTTTCATATAAAATTATATGCGATCTTTTTTCATTCTTTCGTAAATGCTTGTTATGCGTACTTCATTATTTTTCCAAACATTTCATTTTTCTAATTAAAATTTCTAGTTTTTTTTTTTTTTTTTTTTGTTCTTTACCAGTTTTTAAAGTGAACAAGTACCCTTGGAGGTCCAGATCCGCCGCTGATATATAGTATATATGGGTATTTATTTATATATATATATATATAAAACACTAATGTAACTATATATTATTAGAGTCACGTAATTTTCTATTTTTTTCTATATATTGTGTATGTATATTGATTTATATATAAATACACATTTATTTCATAGAAAATGCATATATGAATTTGGTAAATGCTGAATATATATTCATTCATTTTTTGTTGCACATAAAGAAAATTAATGTAATTACATTATGTTGATTTCTTATACTATGTTTTTTTTTCCTTTATTTAGTTTATCAATAGAAGAAAGGATCTCCAAGATATTACAAGACAATTTACATAGATAGATAATATATTTGTCTATTGCATATGAACTTTAATCCTTTATCTATATATTATATATATATGTATAATTATAATATTATTAAATGTCATTTATATATTGCAAAGCACTGCTATTATATATAGTTTTCTGATAATCGTTTGTAGGAAAATTCATAAATTTTCTATATTTTGTGTCTATAAAGTATGAATATAAAATGACAAATGGAGAATGTATAAGAAAAAGATCATATAATTACTAAATATAGATTTTCTTTTTAAATGAATTAATAACAACGAACAAATTAAGATTTTAAATGTTGAAAAGGTTGATTAATTTTTATGTTTTATAAATGTGTTCATTGTTGAAAAAATTTTCTTTTTTATTGTAAGTAAGAGTGTTTACCATGGATTTTTCTGTATTGCGGTAATTTTTATTTAAATACAATTTAAATTGCATTCAAGAGAAAATCATTTCATTCATCATGATAAATTTAAATTTATTTTTATATGTAATATGAGTTAAACGAAAATATACAAAACAAATATACAAAATAAAAATAAAATCATTTTTAAATGATAATGGTGTTTAAAAGAAAAAAAGGTAAATTTTCTATATTAGTTGTAAAAGATAAAGTCTAAATATAATTCCGTAAATATAAATGAAAATACACATAAGTATATGTATGTATATATATTATTATAGCACAAATATTTCAATTGTATTTATATATCATATTTTCTTCAAATCAAAAATTGTAAAAGAATATTTGCGGTATAATATTGCGGTGCATATATAGATTGTGCAAGTGTGATTTAACATTAAATGCTCTCTGGAAACATTCCAATTTATTATATAAATTTAAAATGAATTAAATTTTTTTTTTCGTTTTTTTTATGTCTAATATCTTTCAAGTGTATTTATTATATGTAGTTTTTCACATTGAATATATATTATAGATGGGTTTATATGAGAATATTTGTATATACTTGTAAACGTTTATATAGAAAATTTTTCAATAGTATATATATATATATATACCAGTAAAAGGTTCAAGTATTTTAAAGTCTAGTCAGTTTTATAATTGACAAATAATATTATTAATTTGATTTTCAAGAGTTATATTTAAATGAATTCTTCTATGTTCAACATAGACATACTTTTTTTAAGCATTAAAAATATATATTTGAATAGACAATAATATATCTTATGTATGTTTCATACAACTCTGTGGTGTAAATGTTAAAAATGCCAACCTAAAATTTTAACGAAATTTTGGGGTCGTGGGTTCGAATCCTACTGAATGCATAAAATATGTTTTGTGTTTTCGGTTATTTTTCGAATCTGAATTTTAACACAGAGTTGTATATATTCCGCTTGCGGTTGGTCGTACGGCTAATTACCGACACCGTAAAATCCCCAAATTAAGTAACTAACAACAGAAGGCTGTTGTTGGACGCTAAAACCAGATTGTTGGTTGTATAGCGAAAAATTTATTTTTTTTTATTTATGTTTGAAATGATTATTATAATTGCGAGATGAAGAATAGATGAAAATAATTACAGGTAACTCTAAAAGATACATGCCATTTATAGAAATGTTTGTTATGATCAATTCGGATTCAAAATTACGTTTCACCTTTTTTTTTGATTGAGTCACAACTATAGCAACATGCCTTCTGGAATATTTCATAAAAAATCTGTAAACAAAAAATTAATTTTCATATACGTTCACCGAAAAACCAATAATTATATATAGGTGAATAAGTATTTTTAGTTAAATTAATTCAAAAAATACAAAATGCAATTTAGCATTCATCAAAGAATCACTACGGCTCTCTATGTCTTGTGCTTGCATTATAGTACCCTGTATGAATATAAAAGAAATATTACCTTTTACCTTTTCTGTACCTTTTGATTTACGCGTATATATAAAATGTGTATGCATATTAAAATTCTTCTATGAAGTACAGATTTCTTTTCTTAATTTTTATAATTAATGTATTAAAATAATAAAATTTAATGACTATAAAGCTTTTTCTATTATTTTTTTAATCAATATTATTAGAAATTAATTGAATTAACATTACTATAGGTTTTTTATGACATTTTTGTTCTATCACACATCAATATCTATATATTCGAAAATGAATATAAGTCTATTAAATAAAATAAACTTCATATAAATTCAAATTTTATATCACGGCTTTATCGACTGAGCTTAATTGTAATTGAAATTTACCTATATATATATATCAATAAATGTTTAATACCTTTATTATATATGCTTTCTGGAATTTAAATTTTAATATATAGTATATATAGATAATTCATTTCGTATATAAAGTTTAAATTACATTTACAATTTTATATTTATCCAAATATATATCCGGCATCCATAGACTTATATACAAATTCATATATATTAAAGTAATTTGAATTACTAATTTATTTACTAAATTACGACTATAAATTGTAATAACAATATATAATATATTTCGGAAGGATATATAAATATAAGTATATGTATAGAATATATGGGTGGGAATATACGCAAAACAATTTCCAAAAGTATTTTATAAATCATTAAATTCATACATTACATTCATGCAGATATTATATATATATATACAAAATTCCAAAAAAATATATATAAATAGATTTAATGTACATAAAATTATAAATTGTATAATATTAAAAAGTTGTTGTGCTTCTATGTACTATGTATTCGCAAGTATATTTTAATATACCTATATAAATATAATAAAATCGCAAAAAAATAAAGAAGGAAAAATCTCACCTCAAAACATTTATATATATATATATTTGCTTTACCGCAATTTCCAACAATAACAACAAAGGTCTATCGACTTTGGAAAACCAATTTTTCACAATTACATTTGATTTCTTAGTATTTTTATTTTTTACTATATACATTCTAAATACGAATATATACAATACCTTTAATATAGGAGACGTGTGTATAATAAATATAATATTATACAATAGGGTGACGACATGATGGAATGAATTCTATTCTATATTATATATATATAGCATATAAAAAATACCATCAATATATGACTATACGCCAGAAACTTCAACAAAAAAAAAATGCAATAACAATGTTAAAGTAAAATATAAAAAAAATAAAAATATTTTTATATACACAAAAAAAAATGAACAGAAAACAGAAAGAAAATATTGAGAAAACATATTGAAAAATTGTGAAAAAATTAAAAACGGTATACGAACATAATTTGAAAAAAAAAATTCAGATGAAAGTTTATTGATTCCAAACTCTGAAGTTGTTGAAAAAGCAATTTGATTTGAATAGCCGCGCGCGTACATTCAATGTGTATAAGCTCAAAAATATTTAAGAAATGTTTCTTATAAAATATTCATGCATTGATTCACTATCACAATATATATATATATATATAAATATAAATAACGTTGTATTATGGTGGAGATGGTTTTTTTTTATTGTATTTTATTTGCTTTACAGACTTATTTGCTTATATGTTTTTATAAATGTACCATATATATACATGCTTTATTTCTTTCCTACCCTTATTTTGTATATTCAATTTTTTTTATATCATATATAATAAAGGAAAAGAAAATATTTTATTTTTTCTTTTTGTTCCGTTTTTTTTTTGCTTTTTTACATATATACTTTTTGTGTGTGTTTGTTGATGTTGATGCTTTTAGAATGATTTGACATTATATAATATTCAAATTGAATATATATATAGACATACAGATATTGAATAGAAATACATAAAGGAAAATAAATACACATCATCCTGACCAAAGATTAATCCATTAAATATATTATCAGTTTAATTTTTATTCAACCACAATCGCTCTATATGTATACATATATATAACATATAAATGAATGAACGACTGTGAAAAACTTAAAAGCTACTAGACCGGATGATACAAATATTTCATAGCACATTTGTCCCATATCGGCCCATAAAATTGTATGTACGCACTTGAATCGTTCCGCATTTGAAACTGGTTTCTTTTCTAATTGAACTTTTCCAATTATCGTTTATTTTTTTTAAGTGTAGTATCATTAGCTTATTACTTTTTCGATTCAATTACGATTCAATTAACTGAATTTTTGTAATAACATCCCTGCGCTTATGTATCCATTATATTATTTTCTAAAGAATTATAAATTAAAATTTTTAATTATCAACAATATATATATGTACCGCTATATTATCCCCATATTCTATTTCAGATATATCGTATCTATCGTGCAGAGTTGGTCTATATTACGTATAAAATAATGAATTGTTGCTAAATGGTATATATGATAATTACATCATGATATTATTTTATATGATTATGATATTTAATAATATATACAATAATACAATATACATATATTGTATGCATTATAAAATACGCGTACTATATTTATATATACAAATCCATATTTATAAAGCTTCAAAATATTTACATATAAATATCGGACTACATATATGTAGAAATTTAATTGAGAATATGTAAATAGAATATGCGTACCTATATTTTAAATATAAATGTTAATATCTATTTGTAAATACACGGGTGGGTATCTGTATATATACATGGTATGAAATATATGACATATATTTGCTATGGAAAGGTTACCTCTCTTTCATAAACTTTAGTAAAAAAATTTCCCATCAAGTATTTTCCAATCGCTATACGTTTTTTGGCATCACTAAATTCGCTTTTAAAAATTTTAATGTAAGTACACCAGCAATTATGAATACTTTTCGGGAAATACGATATAGCTATGTTAACATAATAGTTACTGATAATAAAGAATTGAATTTTCGATGCACAATTTTCATCCTGTGTATGCATCTGTGATTTGTACTTTTATCGATGTGACACTTTATGTAAATGTAGGATATGTATAGACGAAAAAAAAATACAATATTTGATTGTGAATAAAATTGCCAATTACAAATTCCATTGTTTAAATAAATTTTAATTACAATTTTATAAACAGCAATGCACATATATATATATAAAATGCACATCGGGATATCAAAATTTATAGCAGCACACACTTGTATATTCAATATATAATATGTTATACGATAATGTTAATAAATATAGTATAAACATTTTGAATGAGTTATGTATGGCATTTTTATAATAAAAGTTGCCATTATTGTATAATTAAATTATTTCAATAATTCATTTCACAATATATAATAACAATCATAATAATAATAATAATAATGAATTTAAATTTGTTTTGGTTTTTTTTTGTGTAACAAATATTATGTTGGTATATGTTCGTTTTGATGAACAATTATTTAAATTGATTTATGATTTAAATAAAATTATATTCTATATACTACTTATTTGTATTTGATATTCTTATAAACGTATTGCTTTTTATTGTTAGATATTTTTCCATAAACTAGTACTTATATATATAAGAATTAAGTATAATTATATTTATTTATATTTATATCTAAGATGTTTCCTTTAAATGTTTGAACGTAATTTAAAACACTTTAAAATTCCTTAATTTAATACCCATTCAGGCGTAATTATTTGTATAATATGCTTAATAAGATTTATACCAAATGAATACATTTCACTTAACAATATTATAGTATTATTTCTGTTGTAATTGTAAAATGTAATATAAAATATTTTAATCAAACAGATATTTCGATATGTAAAACTTTCATATATTATACTTATACATGGAAAATTGAATTTATAAGGAAATTTATATTTATAGAATTCGAATATACACATAATTCATCTAATAATATTCTTTTATGTGTATATTTATATAAAAACCACAATAATATTATCTTTATATATATTTATACATCTGATAAAATAATTAAAATTATGAATTCATTCACTTCAATAGGTTTTTATTAAAAACCACCATTTTCTATTTATATGGATTGAGAATATTCGAAAATAGGTTTTTTTTTGTAATATTTAGGTAATAAAATAGGTATAGGTATTTTATAATATCTATATATTATTCTATTTGATATCATCTATAAATTTACATATCATTCAAATTTATCCTCCATACAATTTTATACATATATAGTTTTATGCATGACAGAACGTATATGTATTTCGATCAATATATCCTTTTATATATAATCACCTAATTTACACAAAGTAAAACATTACACTTATATACATACTACTGTATAAATATTTATATTAATATGATAACGACAAAAAGAAAATGACATCAAACGAATATTTAAAGTCTTTGAAATGATTCTAAATATATATCATATATCGATACTATAATAATATTAAATATAATGTTTTATTATATATGTTTTATAAAACCATATATTTATAAAAAATTGAAGTTTAAGCCGATAGATATGTGTATATATAGGTATTTCTATTTACGTGTTCTATATGCGGTTTATCTATCATACACATTTTCTAAAGCCACGACCACCTCAATCAACTTTAAATTTTAATTAAAAAAAGTGTCCTTATATATTTCGGTTATCTTTTTTTTTAATCTTCAAATGAAATATTTTGATTTTGTTAAATCTACAAAATAAATAATGGTGAACGTAAAACAAATCATTTTGTTGTAAAATTTGATTTAAATAGATTTAATTCAACTTAAGCTAAACAAACTTTTGGTTTATTGGATATTTTTTTCTCTAAATTATATTCTACCTCAACCTATATGTATGAAATTTTCAAATTTTAAGTTTTTTTTTGTATTTCAGCAATAATAATTAACCCTACTGCTATAAAATTTGTATATATTTAGGGTTCGAATCAACAGCTTTTCTTTTTCAATATCCATGATATTTTTAGATTATTATAAAATATAAAAGGTATTGTGTAAATGAATAAACGATGCTATATAATAGATATAGTATATAAAATAATATGAATATGGTCGACATCATAAAAAAATGTATGATAATTTTTATTATCATTTTATTAGCATAATGATGAGAAAAAATTTCATCGTTATAAACATTATTTTATTTTTATAGTATTCATTCAAAACTAATTCTTATATAGAAAAAAAAAATCGGTATATACATATTTTGCTTTCAGATAATTTCTCTTTGAATACATCCATACGAATGTACTTTAATAATAATAATAATAAAAAAGCACATTTACATATTAATATATGAAACACGAACACAAATTCCTTTTGTAATTTTAATTTTAATCTAATTCTTTTTGATAAAATTCATGAATCAAAAAATATAATTTATACATACATATATAACTACGTAAGTATATACATATTCAGTAGATTAATTAGTATTTAATATATTCAATGTTGTACATTGTATTGTTGCAAATAAAAACCTGGAATTAAAATTATTTTATATTATCATTCTATATCTCTATAATTCAGATAATTCTATTGTCAAATAATTTTTATAGGATATTTAACTAAATAACTAACTAAAATATATACGTTAACTTAATATGTTAAAACAATAATTTTGTATTTTAATAAATAAAATTTCAGATACTAAATACTAATAATTAAACTCTAATCAGATTAAAATATAGGCTGCTAATCTCCTAAACCTTAAAGTTAAACAAATAAACATATTTACAAATATTAACCAAATTATTGCATTTTTCGATTCGATATCTTTTCAAAACCCGTATTCAATTTTTTTTATTTTTACACAATATTAAAATACCTTTCTACATCTGTTGCCTATTCATTCAGATTCGTTATTTACTTAAGAAATTACAATAATTTTAATATATTTTAGATTTTCAAAAATTAAACGATAAATGTTTTATTTAGGTACTATATTTTCCAAAATCACACCACATTCCGATCAATGGTTGAAACTATACGTTAATATATCATAATAAAAGTTTGAGAAAAAAAACCTCAGCATTAAACAATATGTATTGTATTTATTTATTGTTGTCCCCTTCAATCATATTTTCTATAAACTATAAACTGTTCAATCATCAAATACATTCAAATTTCTAATAATGAAACTGTTAACACTTTTTTGCTATTTCTGTGTAAATAAAGAGCTTCAAATATGAACTATACAATTAATTGTTATTAAAACTCATATTATATAAAAATAATTTGCATTTCTTGTTTGTAATGGTATAATCTTTGTGCCAAAACAAATATCTTTTATATATATATTTAACAGCCAAAGAAAAAATATGACAATATTAAATTAAGATTTCTCTGTTGCACCTAAATATTACCATATATATATATATATATATATATATATATATATATATGGTATATAAAAAATAAAGAATAGTATGGAAAAAATTTGAAAATTGTTTCAAAAGAATATTTTTAAATGAAATATTTTGATTATATTTCTATATAGAATCAGCGATAAATTATTCTTATATTGTATAATATTAAAAAATAAAATTACATCTCACATTTATTACTATACAATACATATATATAAATGGTAAAGTAATACAAAAAAAAAGTCATATTATAAATATAAAGTATATAAAAGAAAAATGTATAATTAATAAAAAAAATGCTGTATATAATAAGTAAACTATATATATAATTTGTAATTTTATTAAAAAATGTGAATATTTTTCTTAACTAAAATTTTTTTTGTATTATTATTATTTTTCTCATATTATTCATACATTTCTTATTCGTATGGAATTATATTATATATAACAACTATGTTATAATGTTGTTTAATATTATATATATATATATATAAATATACATCAAGTTTCATATATATATAAATTTACTTTATTTGACAATATCTCTTGTGTAAATGTATATTCATTTTCATTTTTATTATCATTATTATTATTATTATTATTATTATTATTATTATAAGTAATACACAGTGAGTTTATGCGATGGTGTGCTTATATATTTGTGTACTACATATATTTATAAAATATAATACACTTCATTCCAATTTTCATAATGTGATTTTCTGTTGAAAAAAACCATTTTATATAGAAAAAATTTCTTATTATAACAAAAATGCAATAACTAAAAGAAAATAGATTTAATCAAATTTTAATGAAATTGTAGTTTCATTTCGTTTCGTGTATAAACAACCGAACGGATGATGTATATATCTACATCATGGAATACCATTTATTTATATATATATAGACGTTATATGCATAAAATATATGAATATACAAGGTATTGTTGAACTTTACTGAAATACTTAATACATATACATAATATCATATGATAAAATTGCACATATAGATAAGAAAATATGCATATAATTTTCTATAAAAATATTTATAATTTTATTAACGTCAACAAAACTGTTTGGAAACAGTACATAGAACAAATAAATGATCAAAAAATCAGGGTATTATCATACTATTATATATTTTTATATGTTATATAAATATATTATAAATTATTTTTTATTTTACCTATATCTGTATACATATGTATGTCATTTAAAGAATCTTAAGAATATAATTATTTTATAGATAATATGAAAAACAAAAAATTCCTATTATAATACGAACAAAAAACGTAATTAAACGCCATAGTTAAATAAAAGTATATATTATATTACAATATATATAGGAATCTGAGTTTAAATGCAAAATAAAAAAGAACACATAAGATAAGACAAATATAAAGAAAGAAATTATTTATGTATACAATAAAATATTACTTTAAAAAATAAGTTGAAAATGAAAAAAATCACATACATATATATTAAGTAAATATAAAACAATTTTGCTAATCTTTTTAAATCCTTGATATTATTTGTTAGCTTTATCTTTTTTTTCTTTATGGATAAGTAAAAAAGTAAATTGTTTTCTATATATATATATGTATATCTATACATAATTTATTTTATACTATTATTTTAAAAATTTGTATATTATATACGATGAGTTAAGAATGCGAATTATCTTTAATCATGCATTTTATTTTATTTTTTGTTTTGTTTTTTTTTTGTCTATATTCACGTTCATATTTAGAAATTACATATAAAAATAATTAGTCCCATTTGTTTTATCACTGAAATAATTAATAAGTAAATATTTTCCAATTGATTTAAAAATTATTTCTTAAAGTTTTCTTAACTTTTTCCTTTTTTTTTCTTGTTAATTCCTTAAGATTTACAATTTGTTATTATAATGAAATATCAAGGTATACAAAAACATTTAAACAATACATGGTGCTTTTTAAGTTACCATCAGATGCCTCGATGGTTTCTAAATCGAAATTATTTTATCCCGGGTGTTTTCCAATATTGTGTTATGATAATTGAAACATAGTTTCAACTTCTAAACATCTCCACGAAATGTAGTACCTAAATAAATGAATTTTACTAATGTAACTGAAAATGAATGGTACGGTTGATACATTTTTAGATAAATTGATTACTCAAAGTTAATCCACACAAACATTTAAATATAGGTATGATGTTTTAAAAATTCTATCCTCTACAATATATGTACATTTAGTTAAGTTAGATTTTGAAGAAATAGCCATATTTTTGCGGTTATGACTCCAGAGCCCAAATCTCAGGATTAGAGAGCAAAAAACATTAAAGATTAATTTAAAATTATTTTATAAAATTTGCCATAGAAATTTCAAACCGACTATATGAGAATATTACCTTTTAAAAAGCACCTTGTATATATGAATTGTATATACTAAAATAATTTAACACTAGATTGCCCAAGGCAGTCATTTTGGACTGCTTTTGAATTTCAATTTGAAAAACAATTATGTATATATAGTGATAGAATTTCTTAGAAATTTGTGACTTTTTGTACAACATATAAATGCTTTTATTAATAATTGTAATTACCTCCACCTCCTTAATTTCCGGTATATACATAATTGTTTTTCTAATTGAAATTCCAAATCAGTCAAAATGACTGCTTGGGCAATCTAGTGTTAAAAAAGAATGTTTCATACAAAATATGTATGCTTATTCTTACATATCTATATTTTATTTAATTGTACACAGAAATACATGTCTAATTATATTTAATTATATACATATTTTCTAAGTTTTGTGCAATTCCAAACATTTTTATGGATTAAAAATATTATTTTATTCAAAAGAAAAATTGTTTAGATAATTTTATATAAAATCTTATATATTTATTAAGATAATTCATTTATAGTGTAAACACGCTATAGATAGATGTTATTATTGTCACTTTAATTTCTTGAGTTTTTCATTGTATAGTGTGTTTAAATAATATAAAACTTATTTATATATATATTTACAATATATCGAAAAATATTTAGTTTAATATTTTGTTTTTATAATTAAAGAAAGCTTTTAATTATATAATTATTGTCATTTCATAATAATTTTACAATTATTATATATATAATATAATTATATATTTTTTTCTTTCCCGAATTTAATTTAATTTCATATAATAAAAAAAAATAAAAATATCCATAAACAAATATTCCGTCCTTAGAATAATTTATTAAAAATTTTTTTCTCGATATCTTTTTTATATATCAAAAAAAAAAGTATTTAAATATAAAATTATTGTACAAAATCACAAGTATTTTATCCCTTTATATATTTATATACTTATAAATATCTATATCATGCACGCGTCTGTACAAATACAGTTTAATGAAGTGTCACAATTTCATTATTTAAATGATGTCACACTCAGTCAGATCATTCACAAAATGATATTCCTCTATTATAGTTGAAAATTCTATACACAATTCATTCTATTCTATATATATATGACATATACCAAGTTCCAACCAAAAGGTACATACAATACACTAAGACGACATCATCATTCTGAATATTTATAAAAATAAAAAAAAACATGTTTACTGTATGAATTTGGAGATACATACAATATATATATAAAGGATACACACCATCAAATGCAATTTAGAATGTAAAAAAAGAAATTTATTCATTCAGGATGTGCGTGAAAATCTTTTATTTTCTTTATTTTTTTTTTTAATATATACGCGAATATATTTTACTATATTATGTATATTTATATATATAGTGTGTGTACTCAATTTTTTTGTAAAGGTATTGTGTGTATTTTATATATTTATTTGTATATACATTTATATATATATATATATATATATATATATAAATATATTTGTAGATATACAATAAATAGAAAATAAATTTCTATATTGGATTCATGATTGCTTAGTCACGATTTTGTTACTTCTTCCTTTTATTTTTTTATATTATTTTATTTTATAAGATAGGAAAAGAAAAACATCTAAATGTAAATAAATATGCGTGACGAACCGATTTTTTATTTCTAGATTTTTGCATATTATTTATATTGCATATGGCAAAAAAATAGAAATATTCGAAGAAAACCAACGTATATACTGTATATATATTTATAACAAAGGTATATATTTGTATTTACATAATAATTTAAGGGTGTCATTTTAACTTATATTTTTAAATTATATTAATTATTGATATGAATCTTATTGTAATCTTTTTATACAAATATGTATATATTTAAGGATTTGTTTGGTTGTTTTATTGTGCATGATATAGAGTATATATATTTATTTTTTTTACTGTATTGAATATTAATATAAGTTTAAGATTTTGGTATTCATCAGTATCTACGATTTTGATATATTCATCTTAAGATTTATAGTATTATGTATAGTATGGATGAATGAGGTTAGACTCTATATAAGGTTTGCTGGAAAGGTAATAAGTTCCTCTTTTATGGATATTATGAGAATATATAAATAGTGTTGTAAAAATTAAATTATATTAAATTCTATTTCTATTAAAACCTGGATATTCAATAAAACTTTTGAAATACATTTTTTTTTTTAATATTTAATATTTAATATTTCCTTATGGTGAGCCTCGCTGGGAGTCAAATTTAAAAATAAAAAAAAAAAAAAAAAATATTATGCAATATACTTTTACAGCTTTAAATATAAAAATTTATACTTGAAATCTTATTATTCATAAATTTTATATTCTTGATTATAATACATATAATATTCTTGATATTCTTGAATATATAGTGTTGAAGTGATGAATAACTGCGCATACATAGAAAAGTCATAATGTGATTGACTTTTCTACTTAATTGACATATTAAATGATGACCATATATAAATGGATGTTTATGCACTTGTATTTCATATGTATATAATAATAAGTATATTATGTATATATACTATATAAGGTAGAGATAATTATATTAAAATTATAGTACATGATTTGATAGTCGAATTTGATTATTTGATTTTCGTGATAAAAGTATATATGAAGGTAGAGAAAACAAACAAATATATCCAATGACAATGTATGACAAAACATATTATTCAGTCAGTATATGAATATAAATATTTAAACTTCATATATCCATAAATAGTTTTATTTTTAACATACCGATAATAATATACAAATTTTATATATAATTATATATACATATGTGTAAAATTAAATATCGAATAGATTATTAGTATGAGATAAAATTTAATAATATTTATAACATGAAAATATTTGTAACAATTGTATACGTGTGATAAAAATTAAATTATATACTACCTCAAGCAAACAAAACGTATATATTTTATATTTGTATTTGATTATATATTTGTTGGCGGTTGACGTGCTTAAATTCACATTTGTCAATATATATATATATATATATAATATATTTATGTAAATATTATATTAATTATTTATTTGACACAATTTTTTTTTCGATACACATATCTACTGCATTATCTAAATGTGGTTTTTTTTATTCATTATTCATTAGTTAATATTTACAAAAAAGGTGTATAAAAAGAAAGTACATATAATAAAGTGAAAGAAAGAGAGTACATAAATATATAGTAAATCAAATTGAATGAATTGCCATCAATAATTAAATAATAAATATAACAACGATAATTTGTATATAGTAATTCATAATATAGTTTTAGATTATATATAAATTGACAACATTTTGCTAATAATATGTATTATGTATAGAGGAAACAAATTTTAAAAAACAATAAGAAATAATACTTTATTGTATTTGTACTCATATAATTTAATAATAATAATTTGTTCTATAAATTAAAATGTAACACTAAATGTTTTATATACCGGTGATACAAAACGATTGTTAATTAAAAACACAAATTTTCCCTGTAAAACTCTTATGTATTTAATAATAAATTAGTTTTCGTGGATTTGTTCCATACAAAAACAAAAAATTTAATAAAGAAAAGATATTTTTAACGAAATCACGTATAATGAATGGTCCCTATATAATTTATCTTTTTTATACATACATATATGCATATGACTAAGATTGCAATCATTATACAAATTTCCACAAAAATATCTAAATATTTTGAAGTGCGGTATATTTTTAAAAATAAATTTAAATTACCATATACACTTCCCAAAGTATATATTTCATTTAAATAAGCTTATATATACTTGGGTTTATATGTATAAATTAAGAAAATTTATGAATTTTATATAAAGATTTGTTGTTATATATATATATATATATATATATATATATGGGTCATGTTAAATGGATTAATTTAAATCTATCTACTAAAATACATACATTTATATATATATACAGATGATAGGTATTAGATTGAAATTAAAAATTTATATAAATGTACATTTATATATATACATATATTGTTTTATTCTATATGTAGTTTTGTTATATTATATGTATATTTATATGTATATATTTATAATTAAACTAAATATACCAAATTGTATATACTCCATACCACAAAAACCACAAAGCATATTAAAATATCTTTATAATATCTCACTCAAAATGAGATTTGGTATATATACAAAATTGTATATTATAATAATAAATATAAAATAAACAAGTGTCTTCTGTATATATATTGTAATGGGTTACGACGTATTCATATAAATTATCTTCAAAATCTATTTTATTTAAATTTTCACACGAAATTAATTTCATCTCTTTGTCTATTTCATATTTTCCATTTGTCTAGTTGTTTTTTTAAAATTTTTTGTTTGAAAGTACACGATGGCAAATTAATCATATATATATATATATATATATATATATATATATATCCGTAAGTGTATATATAAATAGAATATGTTTCAAAACTATATCCTTTTCAATTTTATACTTGTATATATCAGTTTTAATTATATATATCCTATATATGTTGTAAGTATATAAGCTACCACAATATAGAAATTTGGTTTAAAAGGTTTAATTTACTTAATACATATCATATATATCAATGAATATATATGGTATATATAACAAATATTTAAATGGAAAATATAAATTTATATATATACACACTTTGTATAGATACACTTATCTGCGTTTAGATACACAGGTAATTCATATTCTATATGTTCATCAATTGGTTTATCGTTGTGTAAATAATATATGTATATAGAGTCCTTCATAAATCATGTAACCATCTGTTTGTCTCATCTGCCAAAGTAAATAATTATATTTTATAAAATGTAAAAACAATATTTAAATTTTTTGATGTTATTTTTTTCTTTTTTTGTTTTGCTAAACCACAAAAATATATCTAAAATATATACACTCACAATTTTACACAGCATCAATCCCTCAAATGCTTTATTTTAAATAAAATTAATTTGTAATTTAACATTTTCGATTTACAACCACTTTATATATATTTTAATGTACTATAGTTATATAGAAATATTATAAAATCCTGTGATAAACTTTAAACAAAAATTTATTAATTTAAAATGTATAAGGTAAAGAATATAATTTCATTAAACATATCCAAATAACAAAAAAAAACATTTATAATATATATAGGCATAACAAATAGGGCGTATCATCACCCTGTTTTTAAACTATTTATATATATGTATAATTTTTATAAATTTTAAACTGTATATATATAAACGTGTATGTTTAATATACATTTCCCGGTATCGTTCCTTAAAATATATACGAGGACAACCGAGAAAGCAGCCTCCCCATAACAAATAAAACACATTTAGATTCTTAAACAAGAAATAGTCACTGGCAGGTAAATCTGAACTGTATGGTAGATGTATAGCAATTTTGAAATCGTATAATTTTTCCAATTTCTGTTTAGTTAAAACTGCGGTTTGTTGTGGAAAATTCAATGAGCGCGGTATCCATCTGACAGGCGGATTACTTATAATTGAATATTTTTTTTTAAGTTTTCATTAGGTGGAACCCTTTTTTTATTGGTCTATATGAACGATGTACATCTTCTGTGCTTGTACAGAAGACCCATTTTATGCGTTTATAGTGTATTATCACCATGAACCGAATCCAACTCCTCGAGTTTCATCACTACATGTACTTCTTTTTGTTCCAATTTCAAAAAAATAAAAATCCACGATTGTATACTTCAATCACGTATGTGCCATAGAAAATACTAAATTAATGTTTTATTTGGGATTTTGACTTGAGAAATCTTATAACGGATGGGTTGACATTAATGAAACATAAAGGGTGCTTGAGAGCTTACTTTCGCGGTTACCCTCGTATATATATATATATATATATATTTATATGTATGTCAAAGTGGTTAGAAAAGCTTAAAATTAAATTAGTTTTATTTTGTTTAATTTTATTCTGCACCTTTATAAATGTAATGTATATATATATATATCTATCTATACGTGATGATACGTGTATTGTATATAGAAAATGTTATATACATAAAACGTGTTTCTGTATACGTATATATATAAATATATTAAATGTTTTGTTACTTTGCTTTAGTGTTAGGTTTTTTAATTCACAACATATTATAACGAACGCGGTATATGAATACTAAAACAGGGCGATAAAAATAAAATGTGTATAGGGGTATAGATATATATGTACACACGCAAAACGATGTGCAAAGCAATAATTAATTCTTTTTATATACCTGCTATTATATAGAATTAATTGAATTTTGAAAAATGTAAAATTTAAATTAAAAAATGAGTAAAAACATTATAGAAATTCACTGTTCCTTTTAAAACTCCGTGTTAAATCCCCTAAAACAGGTGAACTGGGGAGAAAATTGAACAACATTTTTTTTATTTCTTTCATACAAATTTCGACCTTAAGATTCTTGGTCGAATTTAAAAGTTTTATGAATGAACAGAATAAGTTTAGTGTATTTTTACATAGATAATCAATTTTTAAATATGCGTACGTTTTCATCTACATTATAAAAATTAATTTCATATAATACGTATATAATATTATGTCTCATATCGCTATATATAGAAATTTTTAATATATGCCGTTGTGTGCATTCATACATATGTAATATTATAAAAAATATAAAACAACTCAAATCCTATATGATATACGTATTTATTCTATATATCTATTCAAAATGTCTATGTCAGAATAATTTCGTAATCTCATAAAAAAAAGCAAAAATAAATTGAAAATATATATATGGAGAAAAACAATTTAAATGTCATAATAAAATACATTTATATAAATATGCATTTTTCAAAAAAATTAAAAAACAAAAATTGTTTACGTTATATATATTGTTTATATATATAGAAATATATATATATAAAACAAATAAATGTTTGTAATTGTCTATACGTATGTTTAGTTTTGGTTTTTCTTTTGTCATTTTCCAAAATCGTATCAAAATAAGTTAAAAAAATCTTATAATTTAGTTTTTTTTTACTTTATGTCTCTTATGTCTCTCTCAGTTATCATATCCAACATTTATATATTTTCTTTTAAGTATGGATAAATGTTGAAAAGAAAAGATTGGAAAGATTTAGAAAAAAAGTTACCGAAAATATCTAACATATGATAGCCTATACTTTTTCAAGCCTCCTGGCAATTATTGCATATATATATGTATACATACGCATATATGAAGAACGCAATGCATATATAAATTACAATATATGTACAATATACATCTTATATGTATAGTACATATATTATTATATTATGTTTATTATTCACGAATATTTTTATTATATAGAAAATATAAAAATATAAAAAAAACATACTTAAGAAAGTTTTGGATTACTTATTCAACTTCCTTATTTTTTTCTCACATATTATAATACACACAGTATATAATATACCTAAATATCTATAAATATACACAGAAATCTCGATATTACCAAATTATGGAGCTTATTATAAATTTGCCCATATAATAAATCACATACCCGAGCGAGTATTTCATAAAATATTGTTAAAGAAAATGTTTGCGATTTTTAATGGATACTCATGTACATTGTATATTCTTTTACATGAAATTCAAGTATTCAAAAGATATAGAAAGTTATCTGTTTGAAAATGTATTTATTTTTTTCGTCGTTCTCGTCATTTAAAAAACTTCAGTTTTCAGTATATATTTTTGTGTTTTTTTATTTTATTAAACAACTAACTATGTACGTACAGCTATAGATAACATACATTTATAAAATAAAAATACATCTAATGCTTTATATATATATGGTGGTATATCCTATATCGCATAATGTAAACAAACAATAACATAGTATATGCCATCCTAAATATATTCTGGTAATGCCAACGAAAATAAAATATATGAACGAAATGGCATTTTTTTATGTTATTGTTACTTATTATTATAATATGTATATATATAAAATACAAAAAAAAAACATAAAACTTTAATCATTAAATTGGTACATTGTGAAATTGACATGAAGTTAAATACATTTATATATACTTTTAACAAAAAAAAAATTAATTTGTTTTTTTTTATTCGTTAACAAACAACAAAAATTGTAAACATTACTTTTATTGAATAAATTAAATTAAAAACTTTTATGGAAAATATAAAACTATAATATAAATGTATTGTGTTAACTCTCAACGCGTATTTCCATCAGTATATATTTATATTCAGATGGCAAAAAAGGTCAATGCACATTTAGTGAGAGAGTCCTTTTCCTTTTATGTTATTGTATATATCTATTGAATATGAATACTAAATATTTTATAAAATATAAAATATGATTTTGAATGCAAAAGAAATGTTACATTTATAGTTACATACAAATAACTAAATAATTATTTTTATATTATTATACAATTTTATATTGAAATAAGTGTTCACTGTATCAGTTGCATATATAATAAGAAATTAAACTTTATATATAGTTAAAAAAATTAAAAAACAAAAAAAAAACTATACATTAGTTATTGATGAAAGTTAAAAAATAAAAAAAAAACTTTTTCCAAGGAAATTACTTTATATATCCTTTATATATTTATATATAGATGAAATATACATAATAATTGCATTAAAAAGTTAATATACGAGATATATTTATAAAATAATGCATTCAAGTTTATTGAACTGTTTTTTTTTTATTTTGTTGTATACAAAAAAAATCCAACGATGAACTTATGTTATGTATAAGAAAAACTATAAGTAAAAGTAAATAAATGTATAGGGACATTTTTCCATTAGTACCAGTTTATCAGTTTTACATTTATAAAAGTTATAATGCACAAGTTACTTTTAACCTTTTTTTTTTACAAATATCTTGTTTTGTTCTTTTTTTTTAATTTTTATACTTATATTATAATTTTATTTTTATAATGTTTATTAAGACTTTTATATCCGGTGTCGTCCTGTATTTTTTTTTTTTTGAATTATAAAATTCAATATTATTTCTATTTATTCAAGTTATGTATTATTTTAGTATACTTAATTTGAATTTTAATTCATTTTAAAAATTGATTTTAATTAATAAATTAACATATACAATCTTTAATATTTTAATGTGACGTTCATGTTTATAAATGGTACATTTTATTGGTGGTTAGATTTTTAAATCCACAACTTGACATATATACAACGCATGGGTTAGATCAGTAAATATGTTTTAATTAAAATTTTTAGATCATACGGCATCTTTTTTTAAACAAAATGTTTAAGTATTGTTATAAGTAACGACATTAAATTTATGGTTAATAAAACATTTGAAACATCTTTATATACAGTTCAGGAATGAATTTAACAAATAATTCAAACCGAAATAAAATCTTATGTAAAATTGTACCCTGTATAAAATCGAACTTTTAAATAGTATTATATAATTTATGGAGAGTCCTACAATGTATATGTGAATACTGTATATATACAAAAGAAACTTATTGCCGTGATTTTTAATATTTTTTTTTTCAAAATTTATTATATAATATTAGCATTCCGAATAATTCCTACCATATGCAGTAAAATATGTATAACAAGATAAATGTGTTAATATATTCTCATGTAAACGATTATAATAATATTACTAAATTTCCATTATTTTCAGACTTTAGATATTATAGAAAATCTTACATAAAAATACATTTATCTATATAACTTGCACGATAATAATTTACACACAATATATGAATAAACGCATTTCATATATATATACATGAAATGAGAAAATTTGTATACGTTATTTTGAAATATCAGTACTATACAAAATCGTATATTGTATTTATAGATATTCCCCTTGAAATTGCAATTCGTTAGTCAAATGATAAAGTTATTGTACTCAGGTGTTTGGTACTTTATTATAATGATCCCTGTATAACGAGAAATACTTCTATAGATAGATATACATGAATATATATATATATATATACAAAAACAGTAAAAGCACAAGTGACTGTATATATATATGTACTCCTTCGAATATCTATATTAATGTTAATATATGTATATATTTATATTATACGTTATATATTGAGAATATAATCGTTTGGTTCTGATATAATATACACATATAAAATATAATAGAAATATATAAAAATAGATCGTTCACTATATTTATATAATACACAAAATATAATTTACTATGCAATATATATATATAAATATAAATATGGCATCTTACAGAGATTGAGAAATATAAGAATATAGAACTCTTAATACTTTTATATGCATATATATAAATATAAATAAAAATATAAAGTACATATTTATATGATAATGTTAGACAGAATATTATAATAATGTATGAAACTAGAAGGCATTATCAAGCGAACTATACCATATACAATATTACAAAATACATGTGTGTTTACGAGTCATATGTTTATCGTATATACACACTTCTATTGTTCACATTTACATCATGTGATTAAAGGTACAGGTATATTTATATATTTATCTAGAAAATATACGTAATGATGTGTATTAACCTTTATTATACATATTATATATAATATAAGAAAAATATAAGTATGTATATATTTATTATATAGGATAGCGAGGCACTTGTTCAATTTTTTCCTATTTTAACTTTAAAATTAAACACATAAATATTAAAATATATAAGCACAATCTGCTGTTGTTTTTTTTCTGTATATTATAAACATAAAATTTTGTAAATTTTTTTTTCTTCTAATCATTAAATATCTAAATACCTTTAACAATTCCAGATTTCATGTATAAAATGATCATCATAATTATCATAATCTTCTTATACATCTTGTATATTTAAAATAAATTATCGCTTATATTTAATTTTTTATACTATGAAAATATAACATGAAAATTTTATTATTTTACTTTCATAAATAAACAATATTTTTTATGGTAAATTATGGTAAAAATTAAATATTATTAAATTATATGGTAATTTATATAGTTATTTATAATTAATTTACTATCGATTAAATTTTAATTCAATAATATATAAATAACATTTAGAAAATTGAATTGTTTCAATTTTGCCCGTTGAAGTTTAAATGCGAAAAACTATTGAAATTATATATGATTTAATTATAAAAGGTGTAATTGTATAAATCCTTTATATTATATTTTATAATTTTTTATTTAATTTAATCCAAGTTCAAATTTATATAAAGATATAGTTAAAAAAATTTATTTTCGATAAATTATATCATATCTTAATTAATTGAAATAAGTATTAAAAAAAAAAAACATTTATATTTAATATATATACAAAAAAATTTTAATCCATTCATATGTTATATTCTTTACCAACCAACCAAGTGCTTTTTATAAATTCCTTTAAAAGCTTTAAAAGATATGCTATAATTTGTATATCAAATGGAAAACACTTTATTGCATTTGTACAATTTAATATAAATAAACTTTATCCACACATTTTACTATGTAAATGTTTAATGGGAAAACGAAAATCATTCTGGGTGTGTGTATAGAAATTCTTAAGAACGATAATGAAGAAATATATTTTTCATATTCAGAATTTAACACAAAATAACATTTATAAGGTTGAATTTCTTGGAAAATTTATAATATTATAAAATGCAAGCTACACAATTGTTAAAATTAAATGGGAAAATTCTAAGGTTAAGAAAATGCTCTGTTTTCATAATTTAATTTCCCATAAATAATTTCTTATAGATAATTTTCCATAAATATATTTAATAGATACATTTTAAAGGTGAAAAATGATTTTGAATTCAATTGAATGCGTGATTGATCATTTCTTTTTTATAATAAAATTATGAATTAAAAATAGTATAGTAAATGTTATATTCACTTAAGATGTGTGTATATAATAAATTTAATTGAAAATCTCTATGCTACCTAACGTGTTTAGGAATTTGAACAATAAGTCACGTTTAAAATTCAAAATGAAAGAACTACAGAAATAAAAGAATTTTTGAGTTTTCATATATATTTTCTATTTATAAAACAACAATATTATTTTATTTATTTACGTTAATGCATATGAAAACAAAAATGTTCTAGTATATTTTTCATTAATATATAAATATTATATTTTTTTTAAATATGATAAAAATCATATTATAATCAAACCACAATTTGTATAACCACACGTATAATCATGATAACATTTATTTTTAATTTGTACATCAACAAAGCATAATATATAGTAAAATTAAATTTAAATTTAAATTTTAGTTTTAATTTAACGATACTAAATAATGGATGAAATTTGTGAAAATGAAATCGGATTGTTGTACTATTAATTTAGAATTAGATAATAAAACGGTTGATTCTAATACTATTATTGGTTCGAGGGATTTAACAAATCAATATAAAGTGGATATTGATGAAGTCATTTTAAAGGATAATGATGATAATAATGATAATAAAATTGAGTTGCCACTTAATTCAGGTAAAAGTGTACATACATATGAGTTTATCCACTATTTAATGCTTCGAATATTTACAAATAAAAAAAAAATAGGATGTTGTGATATTATCGATGTAAAGAAAACTACAGGTATAACTGAAGTAGATTCACATCGTAATGATTTTGCTTCAAAAAAAAATGTTGCTGAAGGTATAAATTATATATATTGAATATATACAGTAAAGAATATAAATGGATACCCCTTTAAATTGTGTACTTATTAGGAATGATGGATATTGCATTATTAACAGCAAACGCAAATCAATTACGATTTTTATTAATATACAATGGACATACAAAAACATATTATTTATGCATTAGTTTAATTATATTATCATTGATATTACAAATAGTTGTTGGCCTAACTTTAATCTTTAAGGTAAGAGAATATTTATTTTGCTTTTTTTTTTTTATTCATTTTGATTTTATTATTCCATATTGTATGAGATGTGATTGTGTTTTTGTTTGAATGGTTCAATTTGTGATAAATCTAAAATAAAATTATTTATAATAAAAAACGAATGAAAGTGTTATTCATTCATAGCATAATAACTTTATTAATTAAAACATTTTTTTTTGTTTATTTGCATAATGTCATTAAAATGCATTAAATGTTATTAAAATGCTATATAAATAACATCATATTCTATATAAATACATATATACATAGAAACAAATACGAAGGCATTGTAAATCGGCTAATACAATTGATAAAAGTAATAATTTTTTGGTTGGTGGTGTATTTTTAGTAACTGTTATCAATGTTTTTGTTGCTTCATTTACAACCACAAATAATGAAAAGTAAAAAAAATATTGCGATTATATATTTTAATTATTGTTTTTTTTGTAAGGTCTCAATTTGTATATATGCAAACATAACTAATTAAAATTAACCTTTAAAAAATAATTTGATTTGGTGTGTTATTATAAATGTATTTATATATATTCAATATTTGAATTATATTTTTAAATTTAATTCATATTGAATGTATTTAAATAAGTTATTTATACATGCTCATAGAGTAAAATTAATATAATACATATATAATAAAGTAATAAACACGAACTTTAAAATGTCTTTAACCTCCTTACATTTTTTTCAATAAAAAAAAATTAGCGAGAACATTTTATATAAATTTAATTATAGAGAAAATTATAATAATTATAATAATAGAAATAAATAACAATAAAATTATAAACTCAACGATTACAGTGTTTTTGTTTTAGTTATTTTTAATTATCAATTTTATTTTTAAAATTCTCTTTATACATTTTATATATATATATTATTTTATTATATTAACAATGAATAAAATAAAACTGTATAATAAATATAAAATTTGTGTACAAAAATAATTCAGTAGTATAAAACTTGTATTCAATTATTGTGGATGTATACATATAAAGATATAAATCATATCGTGCATTTAATATATATATATATAATAAAATTATTGTAGAGGAAGTGTTTTTTGATTTATTACATTTATTTTCTTAAATAAATGTACTTATAATTTTATCAAATAAGTGTAGATATAAATAAGTATAAAATTAAACCTTTATATTAATAGAATTTATATTATTAATCGATTCGATGAAGTAAAATTGTTGTTTTGAAGTTAAAATGCAATTTTCAATTACGAGTAAGTAGAAATATAAACCTAAATATTTGTATTTGTATATATACTGTACATTATTTTTAAATCTATTAACATTATCTCGATTTAATACTAGATAAGCAAATTTGTTTAAAAATATCATATGAACCGAATGTATATATGGAAATAATATGCATTTGATAGTCATATTTCAAAAAATATTAGATCATTTATTTTTATTAAAAATCATTCTTAATTTATTTTTAAAATGTGTAATCTTATTAAATTCTGTGTTTTAAATAAAATACCGGTATGAAGTTGAACCGTTCGGCAAATATATGAAGTTTTTATTTTTTAATCAAAAGTCGTAATATTGGATTGAAAGAATTAAACAGCATATGCTATATAAAAAATACTATTAATTATTGCGGTCATGAACAAAATCATTATATAAATTTGATATTTTAATATTATAACAAAAAATTATAGTTAGATGTTAAGATGTTAATTGAAAATGTTCAAATTTTCTCCACGACGTGTTTAAAAAATATACTGGGGTTCAGCCTAATCTCAACTCATCGTAAAAAGCTAAGTCATCTGGTCAAATCTCTATAATTTTATTAACTTATTTTAGTTTACAATCCGTGAAAATTGGTAGATGTATTAATTTATAATTTAGATACGGCACTGCTGATGATATACATTAAACATTATAAGTTTAACTGGTTTAACGTTATTTGTATACAAACAAAAAAAATCTCTTATAAATTTATTATTTTTCAATAATTGACTTGGTTACATAGAAAATTATATTATTCTAATTACAACTATATTATATAATAATGCGTCATAATAATATAATTATTATAATGTCAATGATCTTCAGCAAGTTACTTGAATATTGTATTACTTTTGTTCAACACGAGTATATATATAATATATAATATTAATTAAAATAAATAACCTTCACCTTCGCCAATAAAAAATTTCTTAAGTATATGTTGTATATATTTTATTAATGTGTGTAATGAATGAATGGAAAACCAGTATAATATATAGTTGCAAATTCAGGTAAGAAAAAATAATCGAAACAGAGTTCGCAATCCGCATCCAGACTCCAGAGTATACATTATATTATCGTATTACTCTCGCAAATCCAACCAGAAATCACTACCAATACGTATACACTTATATATCGATCGCATATTTTTCTCACATCATTATAAAAACTTTTTGAAAATATAATTTATATGAAATTCAGTTTATTCTATAGTTAGTAAAATAAAATGTTTAATTCATTGTACTCGGTAAAGCGTAGAGTATATGTTTGTGTAAATTATTTCATCTGTTTTTTTTGTGATTCCTATAAAATCATCTTATAAGCTGTGCGTGTTACCATATTAATCTTTTCTGTTTTCTTTGTTATTATTTTTATAATTTCTTATCATAAACAATTCTTATATAAATATTGTGATGTTTTATTAAATTTAATTATTTTTACGAAACTACTAATAAAATATAATATCTGTGTTTTGTGTGCAAATAAAACACAAAGGTTTTTTTTTGTATATTATATTATGTATGTATAAAGTATATATATAAAGTATAATGAAAATTATTTAAGTGTATCGGATGATTGTCTTCTTCATTTGTATATATTTTAAACACTATATATATAAACATATACGGCATTTTACCGGTATTCGATTGTTGTAATAATTCTGTTTTGGTAAAAACAATATACGGTCGTTGACATAATATATATAATTTATCATAATGTTCTCCATACATTATTTTACCTATTAACACCACATTTTATAAAACATGTGATTTTAATTGAACATTTATAAATTACCTTTTGTGTATTTGAACATCTGCGTTACTTCAAAAAAAAATGAAAATGAATAATTTTTATATACGTTTAATATTTTTATAAATGAGAACTTTCGAAAATAAACAAGGATATAATTCATTATTGAACACAGGATAATTCATTTTCACAGGATAATTCATTTTCATAGGATAATTCATTTTAGCAGGATAAGGTTTTATATACATTTATTATTTGATATCAATTAGGTAAATGTTGTGTATTCATTTTTCAAATAGCATTCGCGCTCATATGATTTTAACATTAAAATAGAAGAAAAAGAACATACATATTTTTAATGGTATATTTTCATATATAAATACACACACTATATAAATATATTGATTATTTCAAATTTTCAATCCACATTATTTTTTTACTAAACATATTACCATAATCATAGAATTCACAATTTTTTAGAATATCACGTGATAAATTCACGTACCATACAAATTTTCATCATTTACTCCTTTTCATTCATGCATTACATGTTCAAGTATATTATAAATTGTGTGTGACAGCGACAGTGTGTGTTTTTTTTAAATATTCAATAACAATTTGTATTATAAGTAATTACGATTAATTGTATATTCAAATTAATTGACTTTCTAATATAAAATTTTGCTTTTATTATATTCCTTTTCGTAAAATAGTATCCGTGAAAATAAGATCATATAAAAGTAAAACTATAGTATGATGTTAATAATAATAATTGTGTTTATACGCACTTACATATTATGCGGAATGTATTTAACCTTAAAAAAGGACATTTTAAAAAGGAAAATTAATATGAAAATGCATAATGTTCACTATAGTATTCTCATTCTAGAATTTCTCAATTTGAAACTAAATTTTAATTTGGCCAATTTTGAAAATATCTATGAAATTACTTTTAAGACCACCTCGCATTATATTTTTGTGCCGTAGTCGAAATGCTTTCTCATTTTTGCTAAATTTATTTTATAGTGTTTATTTGCATACATTCTATATAAAACGTTATGATATTTTTTATCAATAATATATATATATATAATTATATGAATGTATTTATTCTTGGCTTCCTTATGGTAGTGCGTGGTTAGTAGTTAGTTGTGTCTACACTTTTTTCATTTTTAAACAACATATATATTTATATATATATTTACCGTATTTTGCTTATGCAAAATCAACATATATATATATAGCATCTACACTAAAAAGTATAAATACCCATTGCATATATAATATAGTATTTTCGTATCGCAGTTCGATGTGAAAAAAAAAGAAAAGTTTTTCAATATATCGTATGCCATAAATGTTTACGTCATAGATATTTGAATGTTTGGCTCAATATAGTGTATTTTTTGTGTATCTTATTCTTCTTCTATTCATTCCTATGGCATAGTTGGTATAATAATATATTATATACGGCATTCATATAATTTTTTTTTCAAAGTATACAAACGGTTATAATTTTTTTTTTTGTATATACCTCTAATATATTTTGTGGTAGTGTAGTGTGTTCATTTTCAATAACACCGCATAACCAGATGATGAACGAAAAAATATATCATTCATCATCAGCAGAGTAATGAACAACAGCAATAGTTTAATACTTATTATAAATTGTATTGTACTTGTAAAAATTTGTGTATTTGAAATGTGTGCACGTTTTTTTTTCTTTTCATTATTCTATAAAAGTTTTGTGTCTAATTAAATTAAAAAATTTTCTATTTATAAGTATTTTTTTAAAGAAACAAAAAACAAAAAAAAACCATCATGAATATTTATAATTAATATTATTCGTGATTTTATTATTAATATATATTATGCGATTATCATAAAATAAATATATAGTGAGATTTGAAAAGTACAAAATATTTTACATAATAATTATTCAGAATTAAGGTATATAACATAACACATATATATGATCTATATAATTTCATACTGATGTGCACGCAGTTTGATTGTTTGATATGATATAGTCGCATATAGTAGTTCCATAAAGTTCGTTTGTGTTGAAAATCCTTTTTTTTTTTCAATAATATATGTTATCAATTGTATTAAAAGTAATTAATCTAGTTTGAGGTTCGTTTGTCTGTCTGCCTGCTTGAGTACGTGTGTTGCATTTAGCATTCTAAATATAATGTATTAATAAAAAAAATTGGTGATAACTTTATTTGTTTAATTGTTTTTTGTTTTCAGTGTGTGATAAATAAATTCATTCCAAATAAAGATAATTTTTACGTTATAAGAAACCGTGGAAAATTCGCATTTTTATACACGTAAATAGAATAATAAATATAAAATAAATCATTTTAAAATGTCAAAAAATTTAGTTACATTTAAACAAGTTTATAAATTATTGTATTTATTAGGTAAGTGATTCGCAATAATTATTTATATATTTAGGTTAAATTTTATCATATATATATATATATTTAGAGTAGGATATATAGTTAAAAAATATATGTTAAGAAAAGTAGGTGAATTTTTGTCTGAAAAATAAAATCATTATACCCGCAGACATAAAAATCAATAATATACTTTTATATATTATAATTTATCTGAATTTATCATCACCTTGTCATTAACAAAATAACAAAAAAAAACATTAAAACAATAATTTTAACATACAAATAAATATAATGTAAAATAAATGAAAATAGAATTTTTAAATCGAATTACAACATTCTTTTTTCATACTTTATTTTTAACAACCCGTTTTTTTATTCATTTGTTTATACTATAAAATTCTAAAATGTAAATATTTTGATTTTTATACTATTAAAATACAGATAAAAATAGTTGTTTTTCTTTCTACTATATTTATATATAAATAAGAAGGTGGAAAATTGCAATTTGATTTTTATTTAATTAAAAAACCAAATGCTGTAAAACATTTATAATAAATAAAATACCGACAAACATTTACATATATAATTCGTAAATTTTCCAAATAATGTTTTCAATTCCACATAAACATACATTTTTAATTTGAAATTCATTAAAATAGTTTAATAATTGTATATATGAATTTTCCTGATTTTCTTTTACAAATCTATATGTATGTATGTTTGTGTGTGCATCTTCGCATGTGTTTTTATGTTTATATTAAATTTTTATTAATTATATTAAACGTACACGTCATACTTGTACTTTGTATAATATGTATTCTATATGGATGAAAAACAAATGTATTGATTTTTCTTTCCGGAAAATACTTATATAAATGTGTGAAATATTAAATATCTGTATATAGCTACATAACCTAAAAAAAGTACGGAAAATTGGAAAATTCTTTGATGGTGGTGCCATTGAAAATCGATATTTTTTCCGTATAAATTGTATATATACATAACATTGTATGTTTTCTACTGTACGTTATGTATGTACATAAGGTATATTATATTATATATCATTTTTCTCTATATAAATAATATAAACAAACATATGCATATTTATATGGAAATATAACAAAAACAACATGACGATGGCGTGTTTTTCCTTTTCAACCAATCATATATAATATATAATTGTACTTACCAATATAATATTCTATCATTATAAAAATATAAAGTTTGTTTTTTGGTACTATATATAATACAGTATTAGTTGTTCATTTTATGTATATATTTATACTATATATTAATTCCGATTATATTAGCAAATTTTAATTGATAACGATTTAAATAGTTTATGTATATAGAAATATTTATTTATATTCACAATCGTTTATCACAATTCGATTTGTATATTTGTAATCAAATACTCACTATTATATGTGGGAGGGTAAGCAATGATTCATATTCTTCGTAAGAAGATATTGTGTATAGATTGTAAACGTGTATAGTAAAGAATATTTTGCTTTCGAGAACTTTTTTTTACGAATCTATCATACAAGGTTTTTTTTTTTAAATCACATGATTATATTATTATAGTTATTTTTTGTCACAGTTTTAAATAAACATTCATATCAAATTCGAAATGTATACAATATATATATAACATATATATGTAATAAGTAATAATATTATTTTAAAAAAGTTTAACACAAAATATAAAATCGTGATTTACATATAAAAAAAAAGTTATTTAATTAATTTAAATAAAAATCTTTTTTATTCGCCTAAAAACATTTAATAAAAATAAAAATAAAAAATTAAAATTTTGTTTATTGAATAAAAAAAAGTCAAAAAATATATCTACAAAAATATTTCTTTTTTTTGTTTCCAATTCGTGGTCGTCACATTATCAATATGAAGAGATCAATACCAAGTGATAAAATTAGTTATAAAGTTATAAAATTGGTTTTAATTTCAATTATATATATACGACCGATATGTAATCGAAGTCGTGTTAGTGGACATTGTATTACCCCACATAATTATTTTATAGAATTCACTTTTAAAATCTATGTTTCGAACTATATATTTAAAGAAATTCTAAGTCAAAATGTTTATAAACACCGATCGATAACATTTTAACCTTACCATATTTCTCAAAAACTTTCTTATTTTTTATTATATAATATAACAAAAAATGTATCAAAATATATAATTTAAACAAAAACAATAAATAAAATTTAATTCAAAGTATATTTATTTAAAATCACTTATCCTTCTACAAAATTAAGCACATATATATATATATATATATATTTATAAAAACTTAATGTTTCTGTTTATTTGTTGATGATGCTGATGATAACTTTCGTTTTGAACAATTATCAATTGATTTACGAAAATTTCGTGTATGCACACAAGATTGTTTTCTAAATGAAAATAACGTTTCATCGGCACATTCTCGTACATATGGAATGTGATAATCGCCACCACATTGGTAGAAATATTTAAAATTTTTATGTGGCCACAACAAAAGCTTACCAATTTTCTTCGAGCAATCTGGTTCATCACATTTAAATTTATTACCATGTAATGATTTAGATGGTATTGCAATTTTGTTCATCATCACCAATTTAAAAAGAATGCAAATCAATATTATTGTTATTATTTCTGAAAGAATTGAATATATGTTTTAATTTTTTTTATTACTAATTAATATATAGTTTTCCGATAATAAACCACGCAAAAGGATAAAAATTATTATAATTACTTTTCATCTCGTTGCTGCGTTTATGGGTTTAACAATACAAACTCTATACCCGAACAAATGAATCAATGAGACCTGCATTTGCATTTCCTAATATATATATAAAATATTTAAAAAAAAAAAAACAGTATTACAATCACAAGAAAATAACTTGTGAATGACCAATTAGAATCTTCTGTGTTAAATTATTTAATTGAATAATTTAAATTAAAAAAGTATATACAAAATTGTTTTTGATTTAATTATATATATATAATTCTTTTAAAAGACAGACAGAATACAAACATAGTAAAAGTGTTAATTGTAATTTTAAAATTTGCAATAACACCTTTAAAATTTATATTAATTTGTTCAGCTATAAATATAATTAAAATATATTTATTTAAAAAATTTACCCTTTGTGGAATTTTAAAATTAATCAAGATTTTTTGTGAATATATAGACACTTTATTTCATCTATATTGAACCATATAAGACATATATAGAAATCGGCGTACATAATATTATTAACACTTAAATTTATATCAATTCACATAACAAATTATTATTAATTATCAAATTAGTTATCCGTTAAATGACCGCAAATCTAAAGAGTGTGTACTTTTGTTTTTAAAATTTGTTTATTTTATTGATAAGAATTGTGTTGTAATATAATAAAACAAAAAAAAAGAATATAAATATTCACTATATTACTGAATTTCTAATTGAAAAGAAATTTGTGTTACATTTTTCTTAAATAAACTTTAACACTATTCGAACACATATCAAAAATTTTGATTAACCGCAATGATGGAAATCTCTATCAAAATCACGTGTATGAATACAACCTTGTTCTTGAAATGCAAATAATGTATCTAATGGACAATCTTTTGTAAATACACGGCCAGTATTAGGTGCACATTCATAATATCTTTTAAATTCTGGATGTGGCCATAAATATTTTTTTCCTATGTCGGTTCGACACATTGGTTTTTGACATTTAAATGTAGTTGGTGATTCATTCTCTTCCGGTAGTAATCTTTTTCTGTATGCCAACACAACCGTTGAAAATGTTATGGCAATTATCAATAAAATTATTATTCCTATATAAAATATATATATATGGTATATATTTAAACAATTTTTTTATTATTATAAAGTTGATTTTTTACAAAAATTTAAATTCGATAAATTATTATTATATACCTTTCATTATATTATTCGTATTGTTTAACTTTAACTTCTTTTAAATATGATATTTCTATTGAAATGAATACATTTTCAATCAAATGTCATGTATTTATAACAAATTTTTTTAAAATATTTCCAAAAAAAAAAAAAAATAAACAACATATATATGTGTTATACATTTTTTTTATTTTAAATAAACACTTGATAAATAATGAAAATATAAAACAAGATGAAGCAGAACCAGTTAAAGAAGGAAAAAAAACACAATCTTTTTTTCTTTTATTTAAAAAAAATAAATAATTTAATGGCTTTTTATAGTTTTATTTTCAATAATTTTTGATTTGACTATATTAATTTAAATTAATATTATAATAAATTATATACACATATATAGTAGCAATATGATAAACCGATTCAATCACACAAACACTCATTCAACACACTATAAACACATTTAATTGATTATCTTTATATAATTTATTATTTTGGTCTATAATCTATACATTTAGAGATGTTAAAAATTGAACGTTTACGATAATCATAAATCATTTTAAAATATATTTAAATTACACATTTTTCGTTTTCATTATTATAATTATATTCACTTAAAAAAACTATATAAAAATCACAATTATTAATTTAGTGCATATATATACAAAAGACACAATTCACATTTATTGTGCAAAATTAACGACAATGATGAAAATCACCAACGAAATCTTTAGCATGTATGCAACCTTGTTCTTGAAATGCAAAAAATGTAGTTGGGCCACAATCTTTAACGAATGCTCGGCCAGTCGTTCTTGAACATTCATAGAATTTATGGTATTTTGGATGTGGCCATAAATATCGTTGACCAATGGCCGTACTACAATCTGGTTTCTGACATTTGAATACGGCCGGTGATTCATCTTCTTCTGGCAACAGTCGTACATGAGCCGTTACCATTGATAAAATATCAATTGCCATTAGTAACACTAATAAAGTTATACAAACTCCTATATTGTGTGTGCGATTAGGGAAAATTTAATAAGAAAACATTAATGTAAAATACAAACTATATTTGCGTATAAATATAAACAATAATAAAAAATACCTACCTTTACCTTTCATTTTTATTTTATTTTTAAATAAAAGTGATTTTTTTTTGTATACGTTTAAATTCAAAATAATGATTAAATAAACTCATATCATCTCACCTCTTTATATAGAATTTTTGTTTATGAATTTATTTGTTTCAGTTTTTGTTTATTGTATATTTCATTATATTATTATAAATTTACATAATTTTAAAATCAATTTTTGAAATATTTACAATATATATGTGTTATAAGATAAACCACACAGCGGCATCATCTTGTAATATCATTTTATATTTTTAAAGTAAAAGTTATAATTACAAAAACTCGTTATGTTACTTTTTTTGGTTCTGTGATTTCTGTTTATAATTTTTTTTTTATCAATTGATCAATGATTTTTTTTTAATTTCAATGAAAAACATATTTATTTTTAATGTTATTATACAACCCAAAAAAAAAAACACACAAATTAAAATAAAGTCATATAATTATTTTGTTGAGTAGGGGGGCCATCATCAAAATATGTGTTATTTCTTTAATATTTCGTGGTCATGAATTTCATCTTTTTGTCTCATATTTGGTATGATTAATATATAAATATATAGAAATTAACTGCACTCATACTTTAATATGCCATATATGATGGGTAAAATAAAATATCAATAAACTATTGAATAATTTATAGACCACAAAAAAAAATGAAATTAAATTAAAACACCTGCACCGACACAAAATTTGAACTTGAAGATAGATAAGATCAATTAAATATCATAATTTTTGTATTAATTTATGCATCGGTATAATGGCATAAATGAGGTTATTTTGCAAATTAAGACATAATGGAGTGGACATAATTAAAAAATCACCACTAAAATCAATGCGATTATTATTGACAACGTTTAGTCGATGTTCTCTAATATTTATAGATATTTGAAATTCCATCTTTATGATTAGAAAGATAATTTTGTCCCGGCATAAAGAAATGATTCAGTATGTTTCCTTGTGAACTAATTTGATATAGAATGACACAAACTATTCAAAAAGAAGCAACTCCTATATAGTAAAATCAATTGAAATATTTAAATAATAAATTGATTGATTATCTATGGTATTTACTGTAAAAAAAACTATGATTGCAACGTTGTTTTTTAACTTATTTTTTTTATTTGATTTAAAATACAAAAGATAGCATATATCAAAAAAGTCTGCGTAATCTTTAAGTAATAAATAATATAAACATAAAATATGAATATTGTGATATTCAAAATAAATAAAATAATATGTATTTCATATATATTTTTGTATATGAAAAAATGTGGTATTAAAGAAACATTTTATTTTTTTTGGTTGTTGTTGATGATCTTTAAAACAGGAAAATATTTTGATTACATAATTTTTTGCAAAATTTTTTATTTTGTTTTCATAAAGAATTTTTATATTGCTTTATGTTTTCTTTAATTATTCAAAAATTAATCGTATATAGATAATTATGTTTGTAATATGAAATATATATACTTATCGGGCTTTTGATAAAAATGGCAAAAAGATTTTGATCAACTCAATTCAAACAACTGAATGATTTTGAATTATATTTTAAATAAAATTTTTATTGTATTTGATAAAACAAATGTTTTTAAATGCTAAATTATCCATAGATAGGTGAAGTGTGACTATTTTATTTGATAGCGATTCATTATGTATATATATTTAGAGTTTTGATAAACAAGAATTTCATATATCCTTAATAAATTTTTTGTTTAAAAGATAACGAAAGAATTTCTCATTTTTTTATCATTTTTTAAATATCTTTTATATCATTTTCTTGTATCCTGCTTTAATTGCAACTATTTTAAGTCCAGTAGGGTATTTGATATTTGATTTTTTATGAGCGTATATTTAAAGTGAATCATCATTAATAATGCGTTATAGAAGATCAAACAATTAGAATTTTATGGTACCACTATTGAACTTTTAATATTTGTTTATTGTAGCAGATAATTTAAAAAAATTGTTTAAATTTAAAAATAAATTTTAATTGTATTATATTCTTCAATTTCCTAAAGACATTAAAAAAAGATACATACGTTGTTCAACCCGTACGAATGTTCCAAATACTACAGATACATACATTTAATATTATTAATCTTTAAAAAAATGCACCCTCACAAAATAACCGAAAACGATAAATTTAACCAGAGAAGTACCTTCGACAAAATAAAATCGAGCAAGAATTAAAAGAACAAATATAGGCATAGTTACTGAACAAATATACAAAACAAAAGCGGACATCCCGACCGATTCTTCGCAACTTCGAAATTGAACACATTTGTTCGATTGTCGTTCAAGAAAGAAAAAAAGTTTTTGGTTTATCAGTTAGGAATTTAATCAATTTACCCGATGCACATATAGACTTTCCCACCAGTTTGAGGTCCCAATTACAAATTTTACAAACGTTAAAAGCTAAATTTATACACATAGCTCCGGTACTTTATAGGGGTCTAACAATAATATTGCCTATGTTGAATTTGATAATTGAAAAATAATTGCTATAAATGTATATAACTTTTTTTTTATTGAATTTTTCCAAACAATTTTTAATATGGATTTTAATCATTTTTTTAAAAATTACCGTTTAATATATACACAAAAGAATGGAATTAACCAAAACAAAAAAACGTTATATCAAGATATAAAATGTTTATATCAAAAAAAAAATAATATTATATAGATCTATATCAATGGTATACTTCCGACAATAAATCAGGAAATATATATTATATAAATATACGATAAGTTCTATAATTATTATTATACTATTCTATTTGTGTATTGACATCGAAATTAGTTATTTATTATATTGTTAGTGTGCATATGTTTAAAAAGTTAAATCAATTCGATAATATTTTTCAATTTTTAATCACATTCACATATTATTCATTGTAAAACGGGTATATATTTTGTAGTAAAATTTATTTTAACAAATCTTTACAAGTCAAGATGAAATAGAAAATTGAATTTTACCTATAAATATTATTTTATTTTATTTTTAAAGACGATATATTATACTTCTAAGAAATATGGTATATAGAAAGTATACTCTTTGGCGTACTGTTTTCGGAAAATTTAATTAATTCATAATTTTACGGTATCCCAATAATATATAAAATAATTCAAATCGTATATTAAGTAATTATTAGTGGTTTTTTTTTGACTATTTTCTCCTATTTTAAAACGAACAAAATTGTGTGACAAACAATTTCAATAAATGCATTAAATTCAAATGAAATCCGATAGTTATCTATATGATGTGTATATACATTATACAATCCATCAAAAATTGGTGTAAAATCAGTTATTTATTTTTTTATGAATTAAATTCACTGTGGTTAAAAAGTGAATTGAATAAAATATAAGCAATTTTCGTATGCTCAACAAAACATTCCTTTATGTTTAGTTTTTTATTATTATATCAAATGGAATATAGAACATTTCGTTGTCATTTTTTTTATACATGAAATCGTTAACAATACTGACCGCATGTGTATAAATAAATAAATCCTTGATTGTTATTTAATTACTATTTATCATAACAATATTACATACGTACATTCAATAATAGAGAAAAAAATTGTTAAATAATTAATAAATATTTAGGAATTCATATAAAAAAAGTATTCCAATCGATTTTATATATATATATAAAGCAGAACGCGTATTATAAATACTAAATTACTTCCATATATAAAGGGAAAATAATTATTTTTAACTAACAGCATTGAATGTATGTTGTAAAGAAAATAACCCTTATTTAAATCGATGTTATAAATAACCTATATATTGATTTTCATATTATTTTGTAAAATAGAAAATTATATTTAAAATGTAACTGTTTAACTGATTAAATTAAGTTTAAATATACACTTTAAATTAAGCCAATATAACAACGTACTTGAAACCTCACACAATATGTTTTTTGAAAATATATTTCTATCATTTTTTCTCAACATCCGATGTAAAACAAACCATTTAATTACTTATGATTATTCATAATTTCAATCATTTTTAGTGATGCATTTAAGCAAATTATATATATTTTGATGAAGTTTTATTCCAAAATAATAGTTATACTATTCAGTTGACTATCCTTGATTATGTCCTATATAGGATAGTTTAATATATAGTAAATATTAATTATGCATTTCATGGACAATTAAAAAAAATGCATTTTAAATTAGTAATGATTTTTTTATGAATGCGTGAATTCGCTTCATCGATATCAACTTTTCTAAAGTAATCTAATTTGTACATTATATGTGGTATATAATATATAAATAATTTAATTTGTATAGTGACTGAATGTTTTTATGATTGAAATAATTTATTAATAATTGTGGGAATTTGTACATTTAACCATTATATAAACAACCTGTATTTAGTGTATATATATATAAACGATTTATATGAAAGAAGTTTACAATAATAACTCTGTATATATATTTATGTGGATTCTTATATACGCAATTATGCATATATAATATATTGAATATTTTTAAATATACTTGACAATGAAATAAATAAATACTCGTAATATATGTAACTATATAATATTAAACATGTAGGTACTTTGGTAAAAAAAATCAATATATTGAATAAAAATTAATATCAAATCTTAAATCAAATATTAACAATTTTGCCTACATAATCATAACATAAGATTTCTGTTTCGTAAATTTTAACGACTAATGAATTCCCAGTAACGGTTTTCATAATAAAAATTTACCTGTACACATTTTAAAAAACAATTTTACGTAATCAAAGTAATAGACTATGGGTAAACATAAAAAAAAACAAAGATAATTTTTTCTTTTATAGAATTATATCGTATTATTTATATACATATATTGATATATAAAAAATCATTTTAAGCTTATATCGATTTTATATGGTCGTCAGTGACGAGACAATCGAATCCTATTAACTCTATATATATCTTATATTTCCTTATAATAAAATAAAACCGAAAAATACATTGAACTTTTATTATTTGATGATTTAATAATATGACACTAAAAAAAATCCATTTAATAGTAAAAATATTAATTTAATTACATTTACATTTACTATTTATATTTTGTTTATTAATACCTATTTATTTATTATTTTACAGTGGAAGAAATGGATTACTATTTGCATTATATGGGCGGAGTAATTGGAGCGACTGCAATTACAGGCATTGCAGCCGTTGCATCTGCATATTATTATGCTACCAGACCGATTCCAGAAGAACCATTAGTGCCTCTAAATAATCAATCACCAATATTAGAAGTGAGTACTAATTTAATTTTAATAATAATATATATTTTATTACATCATAAAACCGCACGCACTGTATACATTTATTTCAAATTAATGAAATGAAATTTGGTAAATAATCTAAATATATTGATAAAAATATCTTGTTAAAACTTATTTGATGCGTATACTATAAAATTAACATTTTTTAACTATTTATAATAACATTTATTACCAAAATAATAATTAAGCACACACGAATAGACACATTTTTTTGAAAATAGATCCCCTTTGAAGTGTATTTATAGAAAGTTTTACTGACCGCCATTTAGTTCAGTGTTTATTTTATTCGCTTCAATAAGAATGTATTGAAAAACTTTTATTAATCTACACTATAATAATATACATATATATAAAGTACAATAATAATTTTCCTATATATAAATAATATATATTTAGTACACAAAACATCGAGGTAATTTAAATGTTTTGTTTATATTTATTTTGATCGAAATAAAAAAAAATAATATTAATTACGTTATGATAATGACGTAATAAATTATAAATTACTAGCTTTTATATCTATGATGATGCGAGCTATGATGAGCATCGCAAAATATAATTTAACTTCAAATTTGTCTTAAATACATAATCTATATATATATATATATTATGTATATATGTTTGTGATGGAACCTGCGAGCATGTGATAGACATTATTTTTAAAATTTTATCATTTAGTAAAAAATAATACATAAAAATAATAAAAAATGTTTTGATTCTTTATAGTCAAATAATGTAAATAAATATAAATGAGAAGAAAAATAATTGTTTTATGGTAAATTTATTATGTTTTTGTCTATCATTTCATTATAATTAAAGGAAAATTTTTTGAAATATTTTTCAGTCAAACAACTTGAATTAAAAACTACATTTTATGATTTTATATGATAATTCTGATTTATTATTCAAAATAACTAAAATCTGTTTTATATTTTATTTATTAATATTATTATTTCTATCTATAAAATTCTAATTAATTGATCAAATCAATGAATTGGCTTCATTGATTGTCTATATTGTAAAAATGAATGACAGATATGACAAATGATTTCTGATTTATTTATAATTTTGGTTTTTTTGTTTAAAACCAAACATATTATTAATCATAAATATCTGTTTCGATATATATCTAATAAATAAACTAAATTCTGCTTCTATATAAATAATCCCTAAAAATTGTCAATATATACATCAAACGAATCTGGAATTGATAATTATTAAAAATTACTTATAACATATCATAAATAGAAATAGAATTTTCACAATGAAAATTGTTAAAAATCAAATACTAAAACTACTTCCGTAATGTTTAAGAAAAAGAAAAAGCTTTTACTATTATGAAATCAAAGTATTGCACATAAATTCAACGGCATTACATTCTTTCAATTTCAATCTAATAAAATTAAAAAAAAACAATTACTATACCAAGAAAACGTGAATAATAATCTTGATTATAAAAAGTCATATGAATAAAATTTTTTTTAAAATAACTGCGATATCATCATGTGAGTTAACATTTTATTTTCTCGTTATAGAAATTATAGAATATATAGAAAATACAAAAAGATGATGATATTATTTAAAATTTTTCATAATATAAATTAAAAATTCGTTGATACAAAATTAAATTAAATGAAACGATTAATAAAATGCAACAATTATAAAAACTAAAATATTTACAAGTAATTAAATCGATTTTGTAAATAAATAACAATATTATGTTGACTTCTATATACTGTGTATCTAATAGATCATACTGCATATGATATATAAGAAAATCATCTTTTTCACTTAATTACGTGCTTATTTGCAAAGCAAATGGAAAACAAAAATGATATTATGTATATAATATGAATTTTGGCATCATCACACATCTCTCTCAAAATACACACAATTATTAATTGTATATATTCAATTCAATCCTTAGGTAGTGCCATACTATACACAAAGATATAGATACACATATATTGTAATGATATATTAATGACGATATAAATATCTTTCTATATATATTTCGTTCATATGAGTTCATCTTCGTCTATAAAAGCTATACTATATATACAATTACACACATCTGATGAAAAACTATTTAAAAAATCGTTCCCTGTTAGAAAATTTATAATTATATTGAAGAAAACGGAAAATCAAAAACGGTTTAGTTTATTAAAAGAGATCATTTGAATAACATTTCGTCGTGTGTACGTATGGATCGCAGATAATATATTTAGTGATTTTCGAATGCGAACATTTTCCTCGTTTAATTAATAATAAATAATATCATATAAGAAAATTTAAATTACCATATGGGGGGGTTGTGGAAAAAAGAATATACATATATAAACACAGTGTCAGTTTTAATAATTGATTTTTGCAAAAAATAAATTTAATTAAAAATTAATTTGAAAATTATGTTATAATCAAAATTTTCCATTTTGGATTACATCATTTTTTTTCTTTTGTATTTTTTTTTAATTTTGTGTCGCTATAAATACTATCTAACTACTAAATATATATTATTATATATTGTAAATTATATTATATACAAAAATATTTGGTATATATATATATATATATATATATATATATATATATATATAGAATTTGTGTTCTTCTGTGTATACAATTCTTTAATTAGAAAAGTGAAAAAAAAATCCACTTGTGTATTTTGTGCGATTTTAGTGATAGACCGCGAGCAATTTTTATATTCTTCTTGAATCCCCATTAAAAATATTTATTTATATTTGTTTTTAATTTTTTTTTTATAAGACACAGCCGCACGGTATTTCAAATTTTCAGAATGCAAAATTTTGTTGAGTTGACTTTTCATATATAAAGTATATACATATTTTTATATATGAATTTATTAAATTTTATCTGTTATAACGATTATTGAATCACACAAAATTCACATACAAAATACACAGATATAATATAACAAATATAAAAGTGAAATAGAAATTCCCACGCTTTTTTTCCATTTTCTTTTCGTTTTTTATTTCTTTCATTAAATAATTTTTTTTCTTCAATTTTTATTTACATAATTTTGAATTAATTATTTAAATATTATTTTATTTGCATAGTGTAATTTGAATTATTTTGTTTTACTTGATGTTTGAAAACTCAAAAGTATGATTTTTAATATTAATGATTTAATTAAAGTTAAAAAGAAAATTTTGTGAATTGTCAAAAAAGTAACGAATATTGTTCAAATAATAATAAAAAAGAGCTTAATAGAGTTGAAAGGAAAACTAAACGAATTTGCATTTCGACAAAAATTAATTTATATCAAAAAAATAATGTGTGTGTTGAATGAAAACAAAATTTAAGTTGATTTTTTAAAAACAAATTTATAATTGCGCCCATTGGTCAATTATTATTAGTATAGCAGCAATATAAATATAAAATACTTTATAATAATAAATAAAATTAACACTGAAAAAAATTATATATTAATCGAAGAATAAAAAAGAAAATTTAATCTTCAAAATGCCGTGCTGTAAAGTAACTGATCCAATCAAATTTCCAATTGACATGTCCAAACAAAGTGAATGTTTAAGGGTAAATTATTTTTTCTTATTTTTTGTTGTTTATAAAATTTTTCCTTATTTGCGAAATTAAATTTGTCCTTTTTTTTATTTTAAGGATATTGTTTAATGTATTTATAAGACATTTATCATAATATAGATTTTTTTCTGTTTTCGTAAATAATTTAAATGATGCACATTTATAACATAAGAATGATTTTGTTTTACATTATATTCATATGAAGCGCCAATAATGATAAATATTTAGTACATATATTATTGTACATGCGAATATCATATTACAATAATGGCTATATTATGGAATGACTTTAAATTTTATTTCCTATATATACTCGTACACAAAGCAATACCTGCACACATTACATAAATTTTTGTTATAATATTTATAATTGTATATGGTAATATAATCCTAAGGAAATGATGAAAATATCAGCAGAACAGCTTGCAAATTTAAATAAAAATTAAATAAAAAAATTTCAATCACTTTTGAAAGAAAGTTGTATTATAAAAACATTGTTATTTTTAAAATTTAAAATCAATCATTTAAGGGAAATGTATAACATAAACAATTATAAAATTAATTTTATAATATACCGTTTATTATATCTAAAATCATATAGGAATTCTTTTAATTTTCCTATCGATTTTAAGGTTTTTCCGCAATCATACACAAATTATATTCTGAAAATATTTCAGTATTTCATTTAATTTTTTTCTAATAACATTAATGAAAATTAGAAAAATGTTAATATTTTTTAAATTTATTCAATTAATATTTTATGCGTGCGATTTCTAATACGAACAAATGAAAAACCTTAAAATATATTTGTAAAATGCCCGCGTTCGGAAAAACAAACAAATAAAATTAATAATTTAATTGAAATTGATATAAGATTTATATATGCGTGTATACATTTAAATTAAAACGTTTACGATTTAAATTACCAATTAAAAAAAAATCTAAAATAAAAATTCAATCAAAAAATAATTATACAAAATATTTTTTTCGCATTATTTAAAGATCTAATTTGAATTTGAATAATAAGAAAAAAAATATTACTGTTTCTATTTATTTTTATAAATGATATAAATGAATTTTGTATTTTTTATAATAAGTTTTTTACTCGTATTTTTTGATTTTAGTGTTTATTTATTAATTTTAAGAGTCTTTTTACATACTTTTTTTTATTTAATCATGTGTCTGCGGTTCTATATATAACATATATATATATATATTTTCGTATTATTTTAAGGGCATATGTTTTACTTTTAACCATTATATTATATACGAAGTTTTTGTGTTATTTGTCTCGACTTTTGGTCGACAAGGTATTATTTAATATTGGAATTTCAATTGTATATATATTGATATTCAAATTTGATCATTTTATTATTTATTTATAAACACGTATAATCATCTGTTGAATTTATAAAATTCTACATTCTCAATGAAAATGAAAACGTTAACCGCATAAACAAATAATTTAACACTTTCTTTATTAAAGACACAATTTAAGAGAATTTGAGAAAAAACAAAATTTAAGAACGGTCATTGCAAATTGCATTTTGAATTTTATAGCTTAGACCGAAAATCTTTGAAAAAATATTTGTTTTGAACATACAGATTTATAATATATAAAGCTAATTTTTATCCGGAAGCATTAATAACGATTCATGACAATCTGAATGATTCCCTAATAATATGTATAAAAGTTAGTTATAAATTTTCTCTATCGATGATGCTTTGTCTTATTTAAAAAGCGTATTATACAAACGTTTTTGATATCAAAACATTAAACATCAAATATAACTGATGGGTTATTAAATCATATATTATACAGTATTTATTTCACATTTAAGTGAATTAATAAATTTTATTTGTTACATAAAAACATTACAGACGTTTCCCATTCATATACTATTTCAATTTTGCTATATTATAACAATTAAATATCTCTTATGCTTATACATTGTTTGATAATTGCCGATAATCGGATAAATTATAAACGAAATCCAAAATAAAAGATTCACCCAGTAAACGTTTTTAGAACCGAAAACATATATATATATATATATATAATTATATTATATTATTTGAATATATATACAAGATAAAATATTGAAACCGTGAAAAACGACAAATAATAATTTTTCGTTATTTTTTTTTTATATATACCTTAATTCTATATATAATATTATTTTTAGTTAGTTTATTTTTTTTATTATTTTAAATTATCATCTAATATGTATAAACAAATATCAATTGGCACAATTCCAATTAATTTTTAATTTTTAATATTATTATAGATATATTTATAATAAAAAATAGAAAAAATTAACATGTGACTACCCATAAGATATAAACTCAACAGGAGGTTTTTCATAAATATTAAAGTGTATATTTTTTTTTCTTTTTCATCATTATAATAATATTTTCCATATTTATTTTATTTTATTTTAATATCACTATATATTTATTCATGAAGATATTTATAATATATATATATATATAAAAGAGTTCTTAGTTCACTTAGAAGAATATTTCTATATCTATTTCTAAGTATGTTGTATTTGTATGTAAATAAATAATAAAAAAATTATATGAAAATAATTGCAATTAATATTATTTAAAATAAAACTGATATGAACTGGTTTTATTAGAATCTTGAAGAAAATTGAAAAGTACCCAAAAAATTGTATTTATAAACTATATTATAAAAAATATAACTATATGGAACTTTAAATTTCATATATAAAATATAATTTAATTCCCAGCAAAATCTGACCACATTTGAAATCGAAACAAACGAGTGTTTTATAATCAATTACTGTAAAGCATCTCTTTTGTTAACAGTCATAATAATAATGATCATCAAATTATCAACATAATTGATAAACATTTATCGAAATTAAAAATTTGTAAATTGTCTAAATATAACAAAAAACGTTTTTAAATATAAAAGATCACATTATATATTATATATTTATTACAATATTGTAAAAAATGACATTTTAACAAATTTTTAATAGTTTTCTTCTTTTTTTTTATGTACTTAATAAAATCACTTAAAAAAGCATAATAAAATTACAAATATATTTACCAAATAGGTATGTAAAAATTCATATATACACATAAATATATCTTATATAGATATATTTAATTAATATTCATAATTTGAAATAGATAATTTAATTTAAAAAAATTTGGCAATGCCGTCGCGCGTTGTATAAAAGACGATGTTCATATAAAATATATTTAGTTTGTTTTTTTGTTACTATTTAATCTACAATTACAATGTAATCTATCTATATATATTATAAGATGTATTATATTAGTGAAAAATGAAAAACACACAAATTCTATATCGTCATAAATCATATATATACATATGTCTGTATTATAAATATAGATTTATATATTCTTAAAATAAACAGTAAAATGTATATACAATAATACAATTTATAAAAATATTTTTAATGGCATTTAAGATTTTTAAAGCAGCTACCTAATAAATAAAGATTATATAGAGAATGTTTTTTTTTCTTTTTAATATATTCTCATTTAGATTTAAATAATATATAATAGGGTATAAATAAAATAGAAACACAATTGTTTTTAATTCTTTTAAATTTTACAGGTTTTTTCATAAAAGTATTTTATTAATTTATAATTTTTCTGCTATACTACAATCCATATATAAATTTTGCAATAATTGCTAAATAAATAATAGTTTTCATTCATAACCATTAGCATTCAAACACAGAGAAAATCTATTTATTATATATTTTCTAAGTGCTTTAAAGAACAAAGTCATATCTGCGATCTTTCCTATTATTTTATCAACCTGTATATTTAATTATAATAATTTTATTTATTTTTTCAAATATATAATACACACATAATAAAACCTAAATTTCAATTTTCATTTACGTCAAATAGTATTCTGAGATATTAGCCTTCAAAAATCCTATAAATATATTTGCAATTGCAATTTATGTGTGAGAAGGAAAAACCTTCATAAAATTTATTTTTCTTTATTATACATTTTATACGATTGTAGAAAATATATAAAAAAAAAACATCAAAATTGAACGTATATTGAAATAATTAATCATTTTCGAAATATTGTCGCATAAATATTGACAAATTTATGGTTTTTAAATAAATATAAAATTCTTAATGTAATTTTATTTGTAAAATTACAAAGTTATTTTTGATTTATCTTTTAGATTAGCAAATCCAATTAATATATTTAAAGTGGCTTGAAAGAAAAATAGAATATTGTTATTGGGTGAATCGGTATATATATAATAATAAAAAATAATTACTTAAAATTTTCTATTAAATATCAACGCAAATGTTCACGATATGGAAAATTATTTCAAATAAACTTATCAAATGTATTTACTATCAATTTATATTTAAAGATATATAAAAATAAACACCTGCAATACATTTTTTCATTGAGAATAGAAATATAATAAATTATATGCATATAGAATAAATTTATATTTTGTAAAAATTTATAATTTGAATATTTAATTCGTCGTCAATTTTATATCAAACATAAACCTAAGCACTTTATTAAATGTTTCTTCTGACTAAATGTTTTTTTTATAGGCAATAATTATCTTGTGATTGACTTGGTTTATATGGTATTTTATATTGTAATCATTAAATTTAGCACTTGTTGATCAAAGTTAAATTTAATACATCATAAATTCTTATACACATCATTTTATTTTTTATGTTTTTCTTTTTATAATAATTGTTTATATTCATAATAAATTATATTCAAAAACATCAATATACATAGAGAAAAGAAAATCAATATCTACTCGAATAATATGAATTTTATATATGTAAATTTGAAAACAAAAAAAAACCAACAATTTATATTGAAAAGATTAATTTGTTTTTTTTTATTGCATGAATAATATATAAAATATTTTCAATGTTTATAAAATTAATTATTTGTATATCGAAAATGTTATGTTAATGTAATAGATATATAAATTGCTGTTTGGTATATTTCATTTACATTTTGAACAACTTTTATATTTATAATCATAATAAATAATAATTTTTTCACTATGTTTGTTTATTCATTTTTAATTAATTTTCTTCGTTACCGATTTCATATAATAAAGATGTTGCGGTAATGAATAAAAAAATTATCATATATAGCAATTGAATATTAATCTGTAGTTAGATTATTCCATAAATTCTTTTTGTTTACATTTTGGTATTGAAAATATTTTACTGTGAATTTTCACTATAAATATATATACATCAAATCGATACATTACAAATTTAGATTGGTATATGTACGCATTTTATAATTGATTTTCATATTTTAATATAACATTTTAATTTTAAAAATAAAATAAAAATTGCAATGCAAAAACAAACAGGAAACAATATATTGAACGTTTTTATTAATATTAAATTGTCGGTACGTTGAAATTATGAATCCTTCTTTTGTTTTAATATCTAATTATTCATTAAATTTGTGAAATTTATTCCTATAATAATAATAAAAACCTTAAGTTTTCTTTATACTTATCTTTATATTTTCTTTTATATCAATTATTACGAATAGGAAGTTTAATAATGTATTTATTTTTTGGCATGTTTTGGGATGTTAATAATTATAATTAATCCCTCCGTTTCCAATATACATTTTGTTTTTATATGCTGGTGTGAATTTCGATTCCTGATAATGACATTTCCCATTACATCTCGGAATAGAGTTATCAAAAAGGATTTAAAACTGCTTGGAAAGCATAATTCAATATCATCTATGCAAAATTAACCTTTTATCGAATGTTTACAAAAAAAAAATCAAATCGTTATTACCTTTGCCTTTATTTTTAGTATACAAGTGGGAAGACACTTTTCATAATTTTTTTAAAGACATATTTTCATTTACCAATTTTTTTCTTGTGGGTTTGTTTAATTATATAAAAACTCGATATTTTCATTCTTTGCCAAACATTTTTTTTGTTACACAGATAAAAAATGCAATACTTTTTATTAAGTGCAATTATAATTATGAACATATAGAAAATATAAATATTATTATCGACCTTTGTTTCGTCTACAATATGTTAAATTAAAAACTATTTATTATCCGTCAAATTTATAGATTACATTTTTAATAAATATTAAATTTCTTTAGTAACTATTATGGTCGTTTTAATAACCCCCTTGAGGTTGTAATAATGTTTATATATATGTATATATAATTATTTTAATGGATTTTTGTGAATATTCGCTATAATAATTTAAATTTATTGTTATATTATAAAATATTGTATATATAATTTTATATATGCCTGAATATTTTAAGCTGCTTCAATTAAAATCAATAAATATAGTAACGTACCCTTAACCATATCGTTCGTACGTCACTGTTACGAATCCGCCAAATTTACTGCCGTCAATCTGCGAATCAAAACGAACGGAATCAATGAAGCTATTGATTACTTTAAACGTTAAAAGCTTGATTTTGGTATATATATACTACTAAATAAAAGAAAACCTAAAACTGATCTTTTATAACTTTGTAAACTGGTTTAATATTAATAATTGAACATGTTCGATGATTATATAAAGCGGGATCCCTGTAATCCGGCCATAAAGTAAGTTTTCATTTTCATTAAATTTAATATCGAATGCGGTAAAGAGTTTAATAAAAAGGAAACTGATACTTTGCGATATCTTTTGAAGCATAGATGCCGCATTTCCCTAGCATATGGTAAATTCATAATTTTCTAAGGTTAAACTATAGTTATAGTTGTTAAAAATCCGCTTATTTAGTTAATCTGTTTGTTAATTAATATTCTATCAATTTTACAGACTTAAATCATATCAAGAATATCATAATATTACATTTAATAAAATTTTAAATCACATTTTATCCAAAGTTAAATTAACCTCATCATAACCATAAATCAGTTACAACTATACATGTATATATATTTGTCAAAATTAATGTTTGTGTTACAAAAAAAATAATAAATAAATGGGATATTAAAAAAATGTTTTAATAATAAATATTTTAATATTGATAAAAATAAAATAAACCAAAAATTAAATTAAAATATGACTTTTCACATAGTTAAAAATGTTTTGGTATTGTGTGAGAATGATGAAAATTAGTTTGTGTTGTTGATTCATCAAATAGCTCTATCCTCTATGTATATAAATAAAATTCAAAAAATAAATACTAACTATATATATATATTATATACAATTTATATTTTATATCATGTATAAATCCATAAATAAATACACTTAAAAAAAACAGAAAAAGTTATTCACAACACATAAAATGTTTGAATATTTCTATTTTGTTTGTTAAAAGAGTATTTTATTTATAATTTATCATTTCATATACAAAAAAATATATAACTTATCTTCCCACTTAAACATTTATTATTATTATTATTATTATATTGTATGTTTAAAATTACATATATTATAATTATTATTACTATATATATTTATTTAAAAAAATATTTACGTGAATTCTGCTCTGATATATACTTATTATTATAACATATGTTTTGAATTTAAATAGAATGTTTAATGTATACGGCAGGCGACAGCATCGCAAAATGTTGATATGATGATATATAAATAAATGCAATTGATAATTGCCAATAAGTAAAAGTCTTTTTCTTTTATTTTCTTAATTCACAAAAATAGTTGAAAAGTATCGTTTATTTTATATGGTTCGCAATGCATAGGTTGAAAAAGATATATTTACAAAGTTTTTCTCGCTGCTAAAATACATAATTTATTATTTACATCCTTTGAACTTACTTTTTTATCTTTCTATTTTTGATAAAATAAAAGCCATTTGAATTGGTATGCTAAAAGTGATTTTATTTGACTTTTTTTGATGACATCTTTTCTTTTTTTTTTATTCAAAACCGATAAAATGAATACTATGTAATTTGTTGAATTAATTAATTAATTACAATAAACACTTTTATTTTTAATTGCTATTAAACTATATATATAACATATTTAAATATGTGTAATTATATCGTTTTTTATGCGTTATATATTCAAATTAGTTTCATTATGTATTCAAAAATAATAAAATATTTGTTAATACAATTGAATAAAATAATATTAAATTAAATTGAATTGGAATTTGCAACAATTGTGATATATTTTGCGTAATGGCAATCATCAAACGCAGCACTTCTTTATATATATATATATATATATATATATATATATATATATATATACAGCAAAAAGTAATTTGTTTATTTTAAATTATTTTAAATATTTATAATCGTATATTTAAAACAAATAATCATATTCTTTTTATTAATTGTATTGTTTAACAATACCAAATACTGGAAACTTTTACAAAAGTAACAATATTTTGTATAAAATCGCACAACCAATACACTAGAAAGTCAATTGTAAACTGTTTTGAAATTCGTCAGTAATTGTGTTAATGTTCATTATGACCAGTTATTGCGGAGTGATGAATTAAGTTCTCGTATAGTATATACAAGTTTTGAAGTATTGTGCGGTTACAACATTTAAAAAAAAAATATAAAAATCAAACAGCCCAATCTTTCAGCACTTGAAAAACTGATTTTTACTGCGATAATTTAACATTTAAAATATTGGATTAGCCTGGAAACTCGCTTGATATCTACGCCATCGATAATTTGTGGGTGAATATCAAGGCAAATTAAGAAAGCTGAGTATTTCAGTATGCTATACAAGCAATGGAAATCTCCATCAATAATAACATATGGTACGACCCGGCGAATAGTATCTAAACAAAATCTGTTAATATTTGGTAGAATCAAATGCATCAAATGGGATCGAATTTATAAATTTATACATTAAAAATTTAATTTAAAAAATAAAACTAGACGTTTATCTCATTTTGTCTTATATTATTAAATACTAGAATATCCACTATTATTATACAATATTATAAAAACTATATACACTTTTATTATATGTATATTTATAAATATAACAATTATTCGATAAACGAATTATAATTAATGTATATTTTTTTATTTATTTATTTAGGGTCCTGAACAAATACACGTATCGAAATTTTATAAAGATTCAAAAAATGGACATTTTGTTAGTTATATAAGTGAAGATGCAAAAACATTACATGAAACATTTCGTCGAGGTGCCTATGAATCAAATAATGGACCATGTTTAGGATGGCGTGAAAATCTACAATCACCATATCAAGTAAATTGAATATAATAAATACAAAAATCATATTATTAATAATAATCCATTTATTCATTCAATTTTTTGTTTGTTTGTTTTTGTTTTGCTATAGTGGATGAATTTTAATGAAACGTTATTGCGTGCGAAAAATTTCGGTGCTGGATTGGTGTGTTTGGGCGTACAACCATATCAATTGGTTGGCATCTATTCACAAAATCGCCCCGAATGGATTCTATTCGAACAGGGTGCCTATTGTTATTCACTTGTTATTGTTCCATTATATGATACGTTAGGACCAGATGCATGTGCTTTTATTATAAAACAAACTGATATGTATATTGTGATTGTTGAAGACGATAGCAAAGCAAATGCGCTATTGGACAAAGCACCACGTGGATTACGTAAATTGATTACCATTAAACCGATACGTTCGGCAACATTACAACGTGCTAAAAATCGTGGTGTTGATATCCATACATTTGATGAGGTATAAACCAAAAGATGATTAAAATATAATAACAATGAGACTTATAATTATAATGTATAATAAAATTAATTGTTTATTAATTCAAAAGGTTGAACAATTGGGTGCTCAAAAAAATCATCCAGAAATACCACCAAAACCAGATGATTTATGTACAATTTGTTATACATCAGGCACTACGGGTAATCCAAAAGGTGTTTCGTTAACCCATCAAAATGTTGTGGCTAGTGTATGTGCAGTTCTATTACAATTAGGTAAAATATATTTTATTTATATAAGAAATGCTATTCGTAGCGTTAGGCAAGCAGTATTCGAAAAATAATTAATGTTATGTTTTATGTAAAAATAGGTGAACATAGACCACACGTCGGTGATGTTATGATGTCCTTTTTACCATTGGCCCATATGTTGGAACGTTGTTGTGAAAATGCTGTATTTTATTCTGGTGGTTCGGTGGGTTTTTATTCGGGCGACATCAAAGAATTAACAAATGATTTAAAGGCACTGAAACCAACTGTAATGCCTGCCGTACCACGTCTATTGAATCGTGTTTATGATAAAATCCAAGCGGAAGTAACAAGTTCACGATTAAAACGTATGCTATTCAATATGGCATTGAGTTCAAAGGAAAATGAAATAAAACGTGGTATATTTCGTAGAGATTCAATGTGGGATAAACTTGTATTTAAAAAAATTCAAGAAGGTAAGGACGATTTAATTTTAATATCTATTATACAGTATGCATTAATTATACGGGATACATTTGATTTGATTAATATGTAATTGTTTTATTTGATTGTTTCAATCGATGATAGCATTTGGTGGTAATCTCAGATTAATGGTTGTTGGTTCCGCTCCGTTGGCCGGTAATGTTTTAACATTTATACGTTGTGCATTGGGTTGTTTAATTGTCGAAGGTTATGGTCAAACTGAATGTACAGCACCGGTTACGTGTACCGTACAAGGTGATAGTGTACCAGAACATGTTGGTCCACCAGTTGCTTGTTGTTGTGTTAAGGTAAATATTTGATTTGATTTGATTTAATTAAATTTGATTTCAAAGTAACATATGAATGTTAAACATTTATTTGCATTTTTCTTTTCATTTAACAGTTGGTTGATGTTCCTGAAATGGAATATTATGCAGTGCATAATCAAGGTGAAATTTGTGTTAAAGGAACAAATGTTTTTAAAGGGTATGCATGCATTTATTAGTGTGATGGTGTTTATTGTTTCTTTATATCAAAATTATATTAATATATTTATTCAATTTCTATACTCAAATCAGTTATTATAAAGATCCGGAGAGAACGGCTGATGCCATTGATGAGGCCGGTTGGCATCATACCGGTGATGTTGGTATGTGGCTACCAAATGGCACGTTAAAAATTATTGATCGACGAAAACATATATTTAAATTGAGTCAAGGTGAATATATTGTACCGGAAAAAATTGAAAATATCTACATTAGAAGTCAATATATTGAACAAGTTTTTGTTTATGGTGAAAGTTTAAAGGTAATAGAATAAAAAATCAATTAGATTTTAAAACAAAATGAATTAATATGTACCTTCTTTTTGTTAAATTCTATTGTATATAAAAGAGTTGTGTTGTAGCCGTTGTTGTACCAGATGTTGATGTTTTAAAATGTTGGGCCATTGAAAATCAAATACCGGGTACATTAAGTGTATTATGTAATAATCCAAAGGTTAAAACTTTAATATTAAACGATATGTTAACTTGGGGTAAACAAGTTGGATTGAAATCCTTTGAACAGGTAACAGAATTCAATAAATATATAAATATAAAATACAAATAGAATCCATTAAAATTATAATCTTAAATGATATTTATTTTTATTTTTAAATACAGGTAAAAGATATTTATTTACATCCAGATCCATTTTCAATACAAAATGGTTTACTAACACCAACATTAAAATCAAGAAGACCACAATTGAAAAATTACTTTAAACCACAATTGGAAGATATGTATAACCATTTGAACTGAATAAATATATGGTTAGAATTTAATATTTTTATTACATTACCAGAAAGGCTTACAAAACCAACTAATTAAAACATATAAATATATTGTAATCATTTTCAGATTTAAAAAAAAAAAAAAAGAAAAGAAATTCCAACTTTTTATCATAAGAATTGTATTCAATTATTACATGCGGACATCTATCGAAATAACATTTTTATTTAATAATAATCCATCTATATATATATATATATATATATATATATATAATATGAAATTGATAATGAACAAAGAATAAGTGATGGAAATTGAAAGGAAAAGAAAAAAAAAATAAAAAACCCTTTTTCTATTAAAAAAAACAAAAAATATACTGTGTAGATTAGATAAATGAATTTTTGTAAATGTTAAATTATTATTGAATTGTAAAAGTTCTTAATTTTTTTTTATTGTTACTCGTATATCATTACATTATAATTTATATTTATAATCTTTTCTCTTTTTTTTTTTGTTATCGCAACCACACAATCAACGATTGTTTTTATTTATAAACACAAAATTTATAATTACCACTGTAATTATACTTAAAAAAAAATAATATTATTAAAAAGTAAGATTTTTTTAGAGTTGTTTGAAACGATAATTATGAATTCTTTTAAAATAAAAGAAAATTAAACAAAAAAATCATATACATATGATGATGAATTAATTGTATATTAATAAATATATTGGAAACAAATGAAAGCAATAATTTATATAAAATAATAACTATATATATAATATATTTATATATTATTTGTGTTTATCAAATTAATGCGATTATGTATAATAAATAATTAATTTTTTTTTTAAATCATTTACAACAAAAAAAACAAATATACAAAATAACGTATATATGACATTGAGTATAACTTGAAGTCAATTGGTAAATAAATTTTTGAAAAATGTTAACGAAAATATAAGATAATAAATATATAGATAATGTGTGGCAAAACATATTATATTAGTATATAAACATATGTTATTTGAACGAAAAGTAAAACAAACAAAAAATAATATAATAAAAACAATTTATTATTAATATTTATTTTGATCTCTTCTAAAGATTTCTTAATTTTAAAATATATACATGAAACATCGCATTACAAAATAAATATAAAATCACACATCACTTTTACAAAATAATGCGATAATAAACAATTAATTAAACAAAATTAATAAATACATTTTATATAAGGCTTTTTCAATTAAAATAAAACAAAATAAAATGTGTAAAAAAACAAAAAAAAAAATCTTATATAAAACGATTTAAAACGTGATTTACTTTAGTGATGAATAATAATTGCAGGATCTTATAGAGATTAAAACAAAAAAACAAATACACACACACACAAACTTTATTATAATTAAATTCATTTCAAAATTATTATTAATGATTTTAAAGTAAAAATATTTTAATTTATAGTTGAAAATAATTTAACTTTGAAATTATATAATTGAATAATAAAAAAAAAACTATTTTATTTTAGAAAGATTCAGGTGTAGTGAGTAAAATCTATAAATTTTAAGATAATCAAAAAAATTAAATGATTTTTTATTTTGTATAAATATGATTTAATCATTTTAATAAAAATTAATTGAATATTGATTATTCAAAAAAAAAATATAAATAAATTATATTTATATGGTAGTTGATTGTTAAATCCTATTTTATTTTTATTTTATTTTTTGTATAAGTTTAAATTACAAAATACAAATTTATATTGAAAATATTCTAGTCCGATATAATGACTTCTTTTTCTTTTTTTTTTTAGTATAATTTAATAATCAATATAATATAATATTAATTAATATCAAAATATACATAATTTTTAAATATACATTAAATTCAAATTTTAATAGATAAAACAAACGAAAAGTAATATCATTAATTTGAATATTCATTTTATACACAATTATTTAAACTTAAAATATTTACTGCCACAATACATCATATTGTAAATGAAATTTTGTACTTAATTTTATCTATTGAGCACATTGAACGAATTACCGATGTTGAATATCCATTGATTAAAAACAATAGCATAATATTCAAATGTTCTTATATAATTATTTATTCATTTTTGTTGTGAATCATTACACAAAATAAACAATACAAAACAATTTCAATTATATAAATAAATAAAACGGCAATTAATTATAATAAGTTTTTACATTATCTTTCTTTTTTTTAAATAAAAAAGATATATAATATCATTTTTAATTTAAAAAACATTATATATTAAATGAATTAATAATTAATAAATTAAATAGTTATATCACTTATTGATAAAACTTAACAAATGCTATATATTTATATAGATTATACTGGGACTCTATAGAATAAAAAGTAAATTAAATTTTCAATTCAATAAAAATTCTATTTTTTTAGAATCATAATATTGTTTAAAAAAAAAGTAATACAACAATTTAAAGTGATTTATTATAAATAATAATGATTATTATTATTTATATAAATAAATGATGATTATAATTTAAAGAAAATATGCAAAAATTGTTAATAGCACTGTTATATTATAACTTTTTACTGAATGCCTGAATAAAATTATAAACAACATAAATAAAATGTTTTAGAAAATAGGATATGTTGTATTTTTTTTTCATTATATTATTTCAATATTTTTTCATTTGGATACAATCGCAATCACAATATACGAAAAGAGTAACATAAAAAGAACGAATCTTTACTTGGTGTTAGGAAATGCGGTCAAATTTACCATAAATAGATTATTTAAAAAAAAAATGTTGAAAAAAAAAAAAAGGAAAAAAACATATATTTGAAACAAATTTTATATTTATTAAAATAAATCAATTGCTTTTTATTTTATTTATAAAAATAAAAAAAAATTACAAATTAACTAATTTCAGGAGTTAATAAAAATAATAAAAAATTAATTCGCCCTAATCTTGACGAAATTGTCCTATTTATAAACTCATTAAAACTATTCTCAACAAAATAATCAATGTGTATGGCGTAATGCGGTGGTCTTGCGTTATTCGTGTTGGGAGTCGTGGGTTCGAATCCGACGAATGGCAAAATTTTTTTCATCATATTTCATTGCATTACATTAATAGTAAACTGAAAATAAAGAAAATGGTTGGAAAACACAAATTTTTTTGTGCTTTTCCTAAAAATAAATGAAACATTTTAATCTAGCGAAATATAAAGTTCAATCAAATTTATAATGTGTATGAAAATATTTAATTATCTTAGATATGTTTGTATGGCGTATTGTTATGGTGTGTTGGCATTCATCACAGTGGTTCTCGGTTGGTATCCCACTGCTGGCAAATATTTTTCATCATCATCACTGCATTAAACATATTCGAAGACAACTGAAACGAAAAGAGAAAAAGATTTAATTTTTGCCTTTTTTTTTGCTAAAATTGGGTTTGAAAATACAAGAGTTAACTCTTGTAATTTTTTTTCGAGAACGTCCTAATCTATTCCAATGATCACTATGTTATAGACCATCACGATTTCAATTGATTCCAAAAATATAAGCTAATATGATCGTCCAGGTAGTCCAAGACCTGGCTTTGAAAATCCAATTTTCGGCATTTTCAAACCCCTATAACTTTTAATTTTCTTCTAGGATTTTCCAGGATACTCCCACAAATTAATAGGTATTTAAAATATCTTTCGATTGATATGAAAATTTATATTGTGGGTCACCTGGTTTGGTCAGGAGGCAGTGCGGAAAATTGGGCAATCCCGTGTAGACACTTATTCTCGGATTAATTCCTATAAGAAAGAATTGCTTCATTCCAAAATTCAGGATATCAATGGAAAGAGGAAAGATTGATCTTTCATTTGAAATTAGTTTGAAAATTTTCCGATGAAAATTGTCGATTTTTCTTTAATATAGAAAAACCTCAAGTTTCGATGAACTTCAAAGGTTGATTCCGAGATGATCCTTTTAGGTAAGAACTCCCAGATTTTAAACACTTAAAATAGAGGACATGTAACATGTTTTTGCGGTGGTCCCGATATCATAACATTAATGGTTTCCATACAGCGGTGCTCCAAATCTGGGTCTGCATGGAAATTTGAAAAAATTTAAATTCTCTGCCCTGATTGTAATTATGGCAGAAAATAAAAGTTGTAGAACAAAAGTTGCTTATATTAATATCGTCTATCACATATCCAAAGGATAAAGTCCTATCTTTAAAAAAGTCAAATTTTCCGATTTTTCACTTTTTTTGAAAAAAATGGAAAAAAAATGTTTGTCAATTGATTTGATCGCGGGTAGTGGCTATCAAAAGGTATTGTCCCAAGTAGTATTTCCACCATATATAATTTTCCGCCAACTATTTTAGTTTTCCCAGAATTTTCCTTGCAATTTTTTTTTATTGCACAATCGATTATTATCATACATATTCATTGTGTAAGTCAACTGTTGGATATGTATGAATAGTTTTTACCACTGCTGCATATTAAAATTTTCCCTACTTGTTGTGGAAATTGTGATTTTCCATGGGAAAATTTTTATATAGAAATTTTAAAAAATTTTAATTTTTTTGTTTCTTTTCGTATATTGATTTTTGATTTATTTATTTTTATACATTTTATATATACAAATATGGATATATATTACAAATATGGATATATAGACAAATATGGATATATAGATTTTGAAAAAAGAAAATTTTATTATATATATAAAAAAACACAACTGAATAAACAAATTGAAAATTGATTGGTACACTTAAAATTAACAGGACACATTTTCTTTATGAAATGTTTATATTTATTATCATTTCCATTTTACATCTCTACCACACGATCGCATATAATGAAATTCAATGATTATTATGTTTGAAAGTTTTTAAAATAACTTTTCAGTTAACCAAAATATTTATTTATACCATTTATAATATGAATGAATTGGAAAGGACATTTATTTATACATGAAAACTAGTATATACTTTAAATTTATATCGAAAGCTTTTTTTATTTTAATTTCCTACTTTATTGTACATTATTCGAAATTTAGTTTTTTCGTAAATTGACAAATATGTGGCGCTTCGTGTATCAATTGATTAAGGGAAAATATTAATTTTATAACATTTTACGTGGTGGTGGATTTTTCCTGAAAATTTTTACATTTCATACATACAAAGATTATTTTTTATGCGAATGATATATGTGTATTGAAAACGAAAGGAAATCTTCACAATACATACAAATAAATATAATAATAAGGAATATGTGTGCTGTGTGAGTAAAACGTTTATATGTTTGTATAGTTGGTATTGTAAAAAAAAACAGGATATATGAATTTTCTTTCCTGTATGATATAAAGGGATAATCGACTTCAAGGTCATCAATGATTTATTATATATATATATTTCTTATATTTCATATGAAATAAAATTTGATTTTGTTTGTACCATTTTATAATATTGTTTTTAGTTCTTATTTTTGTTATTGCCAAATCTTGCATAAATAATTTATGTATATCGATTTTATTGATTTATTTTTTGTATATTATATATTTTTGTCTTTTATAAAATAATATTTTATTTTTATATAATTATTATTATTCTATATAGTTATCAAGGATCCAAATGATGGTAAAACCAGGGTGAAAACTATGGAAGTTAAAATTAATGTTATCTATATAAAATATTTATACGTCACATTGGAAATCTATCTATCTATATATGTATATTTTACAAAATAGCTATGTGCGTTTTACAAAATTTCTGTAAATAACAATTGAAATAAAAGAAAATTTACTTCACTTCATATATGATAATAAAAAAATTATTTTATTTTCGTTTATAGAAAAGTATTAGCGAATATAAGAATAAAAAGAAAAAAATAAATAGGGTTAGAGGAAAAAAATGATTTATATCGATAATTTATATCGGTTTTTTTTATTTTAACTATGTTTTGTATGTGTTTTATAAAAAAAATAAAAACCGTATTTTTTTAACTCTGTGTGTATCAATATAAATACGTAGCAAAAACACTTATATACATCGTGTATCACACGTAATCATAATTCACATAAAAGGTATATTGCTTTTTACTATATATACCAACAACAAATATATATTTTCATAATAAAATTAATCGTATGAAAAAAAGGGTAAATTAAAATGTATTTATCGTCATAAATGGTATGTATATATAGTATAAAAAGAAAAAATTATGCCGTCCTTATACCGAATATCACATATATTTATTATAGATAGTATATAGATAACTATTATTATTGTTATACAATACAATAAGTTTGTTGTTATATTATTATTATTACTATTATTATCATTAGACTCTCGACAACTTCACGAATGAACTACAACAAAAGCACCAAAGAAAAAAAATACATATGATTAATGTATAAAAACATATATGGTATTTTTTATTTATTAAAGGTTTTTTATATAAATATCGATATAGATATACGTGTATTTCCAATATTAACGTTTACGTGTATATTTAATGATGTCGCATATGCACAGGATCGGTCCTATAATCATTCTGGCGGCCGGTTTAATTTTATATGTTTTATATGTTATTTCATTTTTTCATAGTCCTTTATACCTATATATAGCGGTTTATTTTAACGACAGATTTCTTTATAATTTTCTAAAGGTAATTCTATATAATAATGTGAAATTTTAGAAAAAGAACATTTAGAAAAAGAAAAAAAAGGGAATTTTATAAGATTCTCAAAATTAAATTCTATTTTACTTTCTCAATTAATTTCTGAGCATACTATCTACATCTTCCCTAGTAGGATTCCTCAATAACAACAAAAATAATTTAAAACAATCAAAATTACATATTCTTAAAAGCTACTATATATATTGTCCAGTTTCTTATGTAAGAAACAAATGCAATCTAAGTTAGAACCGCCATGACATACACTATTTTTTTTTTTAAATCATTTCTACGCATAAATAGAAAGGGGTTATTTTTATAAATTATTAAATACATATCATTTATATAAAAATAGTTAGATTCTATATATGATGTATTTCTATTGTTACACAAAATATACTTCAAAAAAAAAAAAAAAAAGAAAATTGAAAACTCAAATTACTCTAAATAATTCATAAAATGTTGATGCTTTTTTTAAATTATGTGTATACAAAAATATATTTGACATAATAATAATAATAATAATAATAATAATAATAATAATAATAATGTGTGTGACGACAATTTGAGTGACAATAAAAATATTATAATTTATTCACACCGCGAATATATCTTTTATTCATATATGATATATATTTGATGTTGATATTGAAAAGGGTATATATATTAATATATTATCACATAGACGTTTACATTTATTTTATAATTTCACATAATTTATAATGCTGTCGAATTGAAGAAATTTTAAATAATATCTGTATAGTTTATTTATGGTTTAAGAAGAATGTATATTAATTTTTTATCGTATATTTTATAAACACTTAATGTATTTATAATTCGTACCCTTTTAAGACATATTATATATACAATAAATATAACGAATTAATTCGTCAAACACAATTGTCCTTTTTTTTATCTTTATATAGATATAATATAAGTGGTAAAAATCATGTATATTTTTTGATATTCGAATATCTAAATCTAGTCAATTTGTTTTGTAAATATATACAATTATAAGTGTTTATGGGAATTATTAAATTATTATATATTCTATAAATATTAACTATATACATATATATAAAGGGCTAGCCTAAGTTTTTTGATGGATAAAAGAAACATATAGTTTTTGTATCTAAATAAAAATCGTTATATCAACTTTATATTATTATATAATCATTTATTTTATGTTTGAAAAAAGAAAGAAAAACGCAATATAGTTTAAGGGTTTTATGGTCTTGTGCAAAAATAATGCAAAATAATACATCAGGATTTGAACTATAAATAACTGACATCTATTTTATATATACGATAAATATATTTTGATTTATAGTAATTTTTGCAATCTTTAAATTTTCACACAAATTCTATCTATAAATATATATAATTTTATTATTAAATTTTTATCTTCCCATTTAACGTGTTATATTATCTATTAATATTATCGAATATATATTTAACTACTTATGTATACAAACGAAGACTTGCTAAACAAATTACTAATATAAAATCAATTTCCTCCGTATATAATATATAATAAAACAAAAAAAAATCAATACAAAAAATATATTTTTCTTATTATTCATGTATCTATAACCACTAAATATAAATACTAACAGAACCTTATATAGGTTTTTTGTATATACCTAAAGAATGGAACTAATGTAAGGGAAACATTTATTATTATACATATATATATAAACGTTAGACACATTTTAATATGTATGATATATTTTTATTATATAAATGAATATATGAGACATATTTTACTACGTGTATATATAAATATAAAAAAAAAATTATTTGTGAATCTGATTATCGTAAAAATGCATGTACAAAATATAAAAAAAAAAAAACATAAAAAAATATATTAATATAACAAATAAAAAATAATAAAATAACTATAATAATCAAAAGAAATTGTCTGTAAAAATAATGAAAAATATTTGGTGAATCAAATTTATTAATCATAAAAATCAAAAGCAACGGGGAAAAAATGGATTATTATATAAATAAAAATAATAAAAAAAAATATTTTTATGTAATTTTTGTTTTTTTTATTATTATTTTATATATTTTACGCAATAGATATTCAGCGACGACAATAGCAATATTTTTTACAATAAAAATTGTTATGATAATATATAGATATATATATAATAAAAATACTAGTATTAAAATTTTTATTATATTAACAACAAACAAATTCTTAACGAAAATTATATTGTGCTGGTTATGGAAACATTTTTTGTATTTTGTTAACATTTATTAGTTTTATTAACTTAATGTGTGAAAGAAAAACAATCAGTAATAATATATTCTATATATTATATATGTATAAATATAGTGCACGCAAAGAAAATATAACCAAAATGTTGGTGTGATCACCGTTTTTATGTTTCTCACGTGAATCATCAAACATTATGTATAAAATAAATGTATTATATTAGCATTTTTCATAGGATATTATTGGCCTGCGTTGTAGTAAATTTGTTAAAAGAAATACGCACTAAATTACTTTAGAATCGGCTTCTTTTTATAATATGTTCAAATTAATGATTGGAACTGATTGGAAATATTAAGAATACGGTTAATTTTACTATAGGAAAAGTGTTAACACTTAAAAAAAAAATATGAGAAAATTCATATTAAAACACACTGTCAATCGAAAATTGACATTTTATATATAACATTTCAGGAAAGCTATATAAGACCTTTTAAAAAAATGATTCATGAAAAACTAAGAAAATTCTATTAAATCAACTTAAAGAATATATTCCTCATGAATTTTTTGTAGATTTAAAAACAATATTCTATTAAAATGTATTAGACAAAATGAATTGAATATCATTTAAGATTTTCTTATGAGTTATATATACATTTTTTTTTAAATTACATTATAGAATTGTAAAAATGATATAAATACCTTTTCATGAATCTCAATCGACGTTCCACGTTCATACACATTCAAATATCTGTTATTTTTGTTATGACAAATGTGTTGAATTTTAGCATTTCTCTCATTTGTATACCAAACATTCGGTGGCGTTTACATAAATCTGATCTTGACAATAACGCCAATATATAATTGTTTATCATATCTGAAATTGGAAATAATGAAATTTCTTTAATGTTGTTGATAAAATGTTTTCAAAAAATCATATATTTATGACCGGTAAGACATTCAAATCTTACTATTTATTTTAATATTAATATTTTACAATAATTCTTATAATATTATATAAATAAAACTATATACCTTTATGATTTTTAAACAAATACGCATTTTATATGCTGTAACAATATATCCACCCTTAATGCATTGGGGTTTTGTGGGTATGTAGACTGAGTAATACCCTAGAGACAAACTATTATGATTATTATTATTATTTGTATAATCACAACAACTTATGTACAATCTAATATATAATATTATGTAATATAATACGAATATACATACGATATACACACCCCCAACTGCACACACACACACACACATGTACTATTTATATATCAACAATAATAAGAAATGAATTACTTTAAATGAAAATATTTAATATGATAAATGTATATCATTATTATTATTATTATTATTATGTATATTACAAAAAAAAATAAAAAAAAAACCAGGGGATGATTTTCACTATATAAAACATATAGATTACATAAATATTATTGTATATACATGGTTATGATGAATAATATTCCATAAAATATACGCACTACAGGGATTAAAACTATATATGTACAAACTATTTAAACTTATATTCGTATATTAATAATAATGCAGTGATAATGAAATGATTTTCCAAAAAAAAAACTATATGCGTGTGCCTTTGAAGTAAATCAAAAAAAATTATTATTATTATTAAATTTACAACATGATTTAACTCATTCATAAAGTGTGTTTTTTCTTTTATTCTAAAGAATTTATTTTCTTTTACAATTCTATTAAAATACATATATGATGATTAAAACAAATTGATTTTTATCTAATATAAAAAACATTAAATTATATTATATTTGCGATTTAATAATTTGGTTTATTTACAATTTAAAATTTTAATATTGAACAAGTAAGGAAGGAAAAATATAATTCCCATATGGACATATATTCAAATAAATTATCTATATATGCGTACAGAAGAGGATGAATTTATGTATACCATATAAAAAAAAGGAATTTATCCATACATATTTTTTATTTTTGATATAAATAAATTGTTTCACGTACATAAAATATGTCCAGTTTCTGAGAAGATTAAATTATTTTCGTTGACAGGATACATTTTATTTGATTAAATTGATTTTCCTTGTTTGTATATATAGACTTTTCGTACATAACATAATGGGTGTTTTTCTTTTGTATTTATGTGAATATTTTGCTACAATATAATCTTTTTATACTTTTATCCATATATGTTATTTTCCTCGAAAAAAATAAAATTATGCAATACTCGTTCATATACTTAGGGAATATATAAAAGTTCTTATTTTGTTAGTTCCTTCATGATGTGATTTTCTTTTTTTATGAAACAAATATGTGACATTTAAAAGAGTTAAATTAATTTATAAAATGATGGATATAAATTGTAAAATTGTATATAATATATGAAAAATTAATAGTACATATGCGATTAATTATAAATATTTACAAAAGTATAAAAAAAACTAAATGTATCCGGTTCAAAATAATTGTGATATTAATTTTACGCAAAAAATGATTAGATAAGATGGTTTTTAATAGAATATTTGTTTTTAAAGGTATATATACAAATATTCTTAAGACCATACGATTATACTAACTAAATAAAAATTAATACATGGAAATATTCTTAATATATTGTATATAGATTTTAATTATAATATTCTGCAAACAGGAAATTATCTATAATCAGCTTATTATATTTTATATAACATATATTGAATTATATATACATAAATATATTTATATGTATATATTATTTCTAAGATATTATAATAAACAGAATAGAATATATACATACAAGAAATTTAGGTTGAATGAATTATATTATGCACAATAACACATAGTATACAGTATATGGAATATATAATTAATTATTTACCTTATTAATAATAATAATAATATTTAAGAATATGTAGCATAAATATATAATAACATAATAAGTATATGTTGAAATAAAACAAAAAATAAGATATATCTATAGATATATTATTGTTATATGCCTATTTATATATATTTTCTTTCAATAATGTAATCGCATATACGCATATAAATTTGTACAACTTTATAGAGTATATTAATTAGTAAATATGTTGAATGTACAAACAAACATATAAATAAGTCGATACCTGCAACGCATTTATTTCTTAATCATAATTTACCCAATTAGTCTTTATATATTTTTTTTTGATTTATTACAATAACATGCTAAAATAATGTATTTTATATGCCATTTTTGTATTTTTTTGTACATTCATACCGATAATATCATATATCAATTCAATTATATATACCTGAGGAAATTTTTCAGATCTAGATGTTCAGTTTAATTCCCCCCTATTGTGGAAATCCACATAGATTGGATTGTAAATTCCTTTTTTTTTGTTACATATATAATATAATATAATACAAAGTAGATTAATATTCAATAAAAATTCATTCACCACCACCTACGTATCAAATAAGAATTATTCAATTTATTTACAACAAAAAAAAAACTACGAATGTGCAAAATTGCTATTCTTCTATAAAAAAATAAACCATAAATAAATATATACTAATCTATAGTATATGAAACATATAGAATTATAGAATTTTTTTATTTCTTAAATATAATATTTTAATTATTTGTAATGTTTTTGCAATCGTGACTTGAATATTTTAACAACCATATATACTTAAAAATTGTTATAATAAAGATTTAATTGAATTTCAAAAAATCATGTGAAAAATATATATATATTTATTAATTAATTATTTATACACCTTCTCATAATTTATAATTTATACGAATATATATATATGTATATCAAAAACCAGATTTCATTGTGACAATCGCAAATATATAATTAATTTTAAATATATAAATAAAAAACTGTCAACATTAATTAATTAACACATTTTTTTTTCTCTCCAATATATTATTGATTGATTTTTAATTTATTCTATATTTACAAGTAATAATTTTATTTTATTGAATTTATATAACAATATATATATTGTATTGTATTTTAATTTTAATTATCATATAGAGCAAGGATGATTATCGTACAAAATGTACAATATATAATTAAATGTAAAATGTCAAACTATTATAAAAATATAATCCTATTACAATCACCTTGCATTTGAACATTGAGATCCAAAATGTATATATAGTTTTGTAATGAAATGCAAATAATGAAACAAAACATTTCCAATAGAGATTTTGGGGTATAATTGAACAAACTTAGGAAAATGTAAATTAACTTAAATAACATATTTAGCGTTTTATTTGTTTATAGAAAATGGATTAAGCTAGATAATTTTAATTCGGAAAATGCGATCCATTTTAGTATATATATATACTTAACTGTTTTTATAATTTTCCATACTTTAAGTAATTTAGAAATTCATTAAATGAACGACCCGCAAGAGAAATAATTTGGAAATAAAGCAGATTATCAATCATTTAAAAATGAAAATTCTTGGAAATTTCATATATAAAAACAAATTTAAGTGTTTGGAGAAAAATTGATATAACATTCAGAAAATGCACGCATGAGCTAAGCTCATAATTTAAAATCATAATCAATCAACAATTTTTATATATAAATACTTTAAATTGATTTATAATATTGTTTTGTTTAAATATCGATATAATTTAAACTGATTTAAAATGTGTACTTATATATAAATAATCGGTTAAGATTAAAGCAATTTAAAGGTATAAGTTGTATACTTTTTTATTAATATTGAAAAAAATAAATAAAATTTGTGATGATATGCCTCATTTAATTTCTTTAACTATATTTGTATATAACTTTATAAATTTATATATGCATTTATAGGTATACTTATAATTTGTTTTGCTTTATTGTTATTCAATGCAATGTAATGCAAGGCCATAAACTTGAATGTTATATAAGTAACTTATAAATACAAACTTAAACATTTAATTTAAAATATATTATATTTTATGTATAATAAATATAATTTTGATATGCACTTATAATAAAAAAAATGTGGCTTATTATTTCATGTTCATATGTAATAAAAAATATTAAAAAAAAATCATTTAAACAATATTATTAAAGTATATCATCATATGAACATAATAAGTATTATTTATGATATATAATGAATAATAATTATATTTATTATATATTTAACGTTTTATTTTTAATTATCGTTTATGTATCTAATATAATTAATTGATGATTTATTAAATATATACGTAAACGAATATATTTATTATTATACTGGAATATATAATAATTATCAAATTATAGGTATATAATATCGATAATTTATTGAAATCTTTTTTTATAAATTGCAATATAATTATACAATTATATAAAATATATATATAGTTGTAATTGATGTCATATGACAAGCATCTGCTGATTGTTTTTTTTTATTAAAAACATTTTATATTATTATAGTTAAAAAGGTTAAATATTTATCTCTGTAATATATTTAAAAATGAATTATCAAAACTATTACGGATAAAGCTTTATGACAGATGAAATGCGAGTATGTGTGGTGTATCACCCCAAATTTGAAAGATCGAGGATATGAATCTAGTGAAACATTATTTTCTTTTTATTTTTGGATTTGAATGATATGAGAATTTCGTTTGCCATTTCACATGCCGCAATCGAATGAATGCATCAAACGTCGAAAAAAGGGAAATTCTGCACCAATTTCTAAAATCATTTTCTAAAGGAAATCCTTTATAATTTTCTATGGGAAGTTCGGTACCAATTATTTTTGCTACATTTTGTAAAATTTCTCCGCAGAATCACTATTTATCTATCTTTATACTTCTATTTATACAACCCTATATCTATAATATAATTTTTTTGTATTATTTTGTAATATAATATATTTATAAAAATGTACAAATTACTCCGATAAACAAATTATAAATACTATAGATAGAATTTTCATAAAATAAACAATGAATTTTTCTGAAAATCTATTACCTATATAGAATATACAAAATAATAAATAGCTTTCGGCTAGCTAGTTATTTTATATGGTGATCTTTCTTCGATATATAATCTATTTATTTTTTTTATATATTTTTAAAGAAATATATATCCGAACACGAAAAAAAAAAATAAATAAAATAAAACAAATATGAGTCTACGTAATCAATGGAATATGATATTTTATTTATTTGTATATGAAATAAAATACTTTTCAAAAACATTTTTTTTATATTATTATTATTATTTTAAATAAATACTGCTAAAGCATATAAACATCAATATATATGTATTCAATTTCGTGCAAATACATATATCCAATTTGTTACATAAATGTTAGGGATAAAAAATAAAATAAAATCAATAAATGATAATATCAATTTAATGTTTGAAAAATATTTTACTCTATATATCATAAAATATAATATAAAAATATCGTGTTTTTTTTAAATTGTAAACAATTTACAATGGTTAAAAAATAAAAAATATTCTATAAAGCCTCAATTTCACATTTAATATCCCATTTAAATCTTATTCTATAGGTTTTATCTTATTCTATAAATGTTCGGTATATAATTGCACGTTTCATAATGCCAATCTAAACATAATATGGGTTTTTGGTTTTCTATTAATTTTATTAATTTTATTTCTAAAGATAAATGAACAGTTTCTGGCAATTCTGAATGATTTTTCCTAAAAATTTTGTATAATTAATTCTGTATAATTTTCCATAGAAAATTTTCTGTATGAAAATGTGTATTTTTTGAAACCAGATTCATAATAATTCATGTCAAAAGTTTCAAATTCTCCGAAAACATAAATGCGGATATTTTTTTTTATTATTATATGAATGTTTTTCTTATATATTTTGAATGATTTGTTTATGAGAGATTTATTAAAATTAAATACAAATATGTTTTTTGTTAAATAAATTGGAGGAAAAATATATAAAGAATTGTATCTATATATTATATATATAGGTACTCACTTAATGAAAAACTGTTATAGAGTAAAATTATTTATATCATAAAATATAGATACACCTGCATCATACAGTATGTAAATTAATTTTTTTCTGTTAATTTTTTTTTATTTATTTTTGATATTTAGCCAATATGTCAATTTGTAAATTTTTCTTTTAAATTAGTACATTTTTTTTTGTTTATTATTATTCGGTGAAACCATTTGCCAAACAGTTCTTTGACACTTCATAATATAATCGATATAGTGTTAGAATTTATGTAACACTCATTATATTATATGGTAGTTATAGAAATGATATTTTCTATTATGTGAATATACTATATATACGTAAGTATCGCATTATAAAAATTTTTAATTCCAAGTAAAACATCTTATAATAATGATTCACAATAATTTTCATTATATAAACAATTTGAGGTTTTCGGACTCTATTTTCAAAGCAATTGTACACCGATTTAGCAATTGTATGAGATTTTACAAAATAAAATTTAAAGATTCCTGTTAATAAAAATCAATACACAAAGAGCACAAATGAATTCAAATGATAAAATTTAATTTTTGTATTGTATATAAGATAAAAAATTATGATAAAAGATAAAAGATTATGTGGTAAGATTTCTTATGCGTATATAAACGTGATTTATTATTCTTTCATTTCTAATAAATCATTAAACAAATTATCAATGACTTTAATTTTTAATAAAATAAAAATGTAAATTTTCACTAAGCAAATTAAGAATATATCATCTTAAAATACAAATGGAAATGATAAACTATATGTGTTAGATATAATTTCAGGGCTAACATTTTATGATTTATATTAGATTTACCTCTGTTTACTTTCTTATATAACAACCATATCTATTTGAAATTTTATTGTATCTCGATTTTTTTTTGTATTTAATTTTATATATCAAATTTAAAAGTTTTTTTTTATATGTACTGTATAATCTTTTTTGTTGTTGTATATCTTACAGACATTTTGTATAGAATGTATACAAATACATATAGTGTAAATATATAAATATGTATATACAATTTTATCATGAAAAAATTATAATAAATAATAAAAAAAAAACATAATGAATTAATCTAATTAGAATTTTTTTTTTTAATTATCTCAGATAAAGAGCTATGTATATAAAAAAAAATATAATGAGTGAGTGAGTGATTATATGAAAATAAATATCCCACATCTTAATTTTAGCATTATATTATTTGCATAAATAATTATTATATTATATATCAGTATATATTGTGTAATTGTATTATTATATACAATTATATATATTATAATGTTGTATAGAATATTTCGTAAAATACTGGATATATAAAAATTCAATTGTCTTAAAATCTTCATAATTAATAATTGTTTTTAATTAGACAATTGAAGGGCACTCTAATTCTATAATTAAAATTGCAGGGTTATTATTTACAATATATATGAATATAATTATATATTTTTAAATTCACATATACAGACAATCCCGGAATTAACGTATAACTAAGAACTAAGAATTAACGTAAGTTGTTTCATTTAAATCTAATGCAATAAAAAAAAAATCTATAAAGAATATACAAAGGAAAAATATATAAACCCAAACATTCATCTTTAAACATTCATTTTCACTTTTCACTTTCACATTTTCCATATTATACTATTCCATATATATTTATAATACATATAAAACATACGACAAAGATCGTCGATATTTTTTTAAAAGTATATTTATACATAAACGAATACATAAACGAAAATGGAAAATTGTACATGTAAAGTATATATAGACAAAGTGGTTTTTCCGCGTCTATGGTTCTTCTGAATTTTCCTTAAAAATTGTATAGATATAGATATATTTATATATATATATATATATATATTATATGGTAGTTGGTTTGAAGTATATTGAATATTCTTATTTTTTGTTCATATACTACAGATACAGTAACAATTTCTTTTTTGAGTTCATTTCAATGTGTGCCATAATTCTGTTTTATGCCAAAAACATATTTAAAAAATAAAATTATAGGAATCAATAAAAAAAACTTAATAATTCGTATCTTGGACGTATATTGGGTATGTTATGTTTTTTAAGTCAAATAAAAATTCGAAAGGAAAACCATCTCCACAGTATAAAATGAATGGAATTGCTTTGCAACAATTACAGCATTAACTTAAGATTTAAGTATGTAACTAACAACACATAAAATACATTATGCAATCTATATATCTTTTTACATGAAATGTTACACTAAATTTTAGCTGCACTTATGCTTTTTGAATTTATGGCATTATCCAAGGTGTGTATGGCATGGTTCAATTTTATATAATGATTTTAAGGATATGAATATTCAAGTTTGTAAAAACATTTTTCCAAGATGTAATGAAAAGTTAATGAACATATTTAAGTTAAAAAATGAGTGTAATATATATAATATTATGCTGAACATCATAAATTTTTGTTTTTTATATATAATATAATAAAAACATAACTATATATCGATATAAGAAAATGTGTGTATGTGTGTTTGTGTTTCAAAAAAGTTTTAATGACTTTTTGATAGTTTTTTTTTTCCTATATTTATAAATTATTTACTTTCAAACTTATTATATACATATGTATATAGTTTTTTATATGAAGATGATTATAATATAATAAGAATATACAAAATACATATATCGATATTGTAATTAAAGTTATAGAATATTTTATATTTTATTTTCCATATATATATATATATACAAAACATACATTAATTATAGTTGTTAGCTATATAAAACATTATTATTTTTTCAATAACTACCATTTTTTCTGTTTACTTACTATCATAACATATATTAACTATATTTATTTTTTTCTTTCTGTTTATCATCATGGACTTGGATTATAACATCCAAATATCGTAAATATTTATAAAGCAAGAGCAAGTCTATACATTGTATTTTTATACGATTTTTAGTTTTTATTTCATAAAATGTAAAATCTTCAAAAAAATTTGGATACTTGGTTATTGATTATTAAGAAAATGGAAATTTAATTAGATAGAATTCTTCTTGAAAACATAATGGATAAATAAGATACATTTAAATGCTATTGAATCCGTAGGTCTATTCATATATTTTTCTTATTTTTATATTACATATGTAAGTATAATCAAATCTAATATTTTCTGTATTGATTATTGAAACAAAAAATTGCTAAAATTCAATTGAACACAGACGTATATAAAAAAAAAGAATGTGTTCATTAGCTTGATGTATATTATACTATATATATACATAGAGAGTGTGTATATAAAAGTAAGTTTTATTGCAATATAATTATAAATATATGTATGGTTATAGATATTCTTTAAATTCATATATATATTTGTAAATTTTTTTGTATTTTTCAATTTTAATTAAAACCATATCCACATCGAAATCCATTTATTTTCTTTTTCATTTTAATTAAAAACAAAACGATTCAAAATGAACAGACGAAAAAAAAAAAAAATAACTCATCAAGTGTCCAAAATTTAATTATAAATTGAAAAACTATAAATTGTTGTATTCGATTGAAAATTATATATATATATATATATATACAGTATTATAAAAAATGTACAGCGTGAAACATTTAAAATTATATAATGTATGTGTGTACGACCAGAAGCAATTAATTTATTATTATTATTATTATTTTTTATTGTATTTATAATTTAAAATGAGATTCGATAAAAAGAAAAAATAATACTATATAGATATATATAACATCATTATATTCATAATTCTTTATGAAACACAAAAAATAAAACAATTTCGTTCAATACACATGTATCTACGTTTTTTATACAATAACAACTTACAGATGTAAATATGTTTTTTTTTCTTCAGTTGGACAGCAAACAAACAAAAAATAAACGATAATCTTTTTATAATTATTTTCATTTCGGAGTATTAAAAGCATTTATATACACTTAATTCCTGTGTGTTTTTTGTTTTCGTAAAAAAAAAAACGTTTATATATATAATATTTTAATAAAATGAAATCATACTTTTTAATACAATTTGTCGGTAGGTTTATTTTTGTGTCCGTTAATACAAAAAATGGAATCGGTATGATACCCGCAAAAATAATCGGAATACTATTGCCGTGAGCTCGTAACGAAAACACGAATTTGACGAACATATATGATACGGCATTGTTTACATTTAAGTGACTGGTGAATCTAACATATGAACTAATTTTTGAAATAGTTCATATGTAACTAATGAAAGAATACAAAATTTGAGTAGAAAAGAATACATAACTCATATGGTTGTCCAAGTTTTACTTTAAGTAGATTTTAGGTATAGAATGAAATGGTTCAGTATTCTTATATGCTATTAGATAGAATAAATTCCCAAATCAAATTAACTAATACGGAATACGGATATGGCGTGTGAGAATTTCTATAACTATATGAATCTTTTTTTATACGAGCTTTTCATAGACGACCAGAGCAGTATACCAATTAATTACATATAGATTATTTATATAACAAAATTTTTAAGATTTTAGAATCAATAATTTTAATAATCCTATATGGTATTTATAAAGCATTATCAAAATGTTTGCGTTTGATCGACTATATAGAACCCACACCAGCATTGGTTAATAAAAAACTACAAATTTGAAATCAAATAAAAGAAATATATCTCGTATATATAACTATAAAATCTAAATACTCGCTCAGCAAAATTGAAATTATATCAATTGTAACGATAAAATATTGTATATAATATACATAATTAAATTTCTGTTTACGTATGCACCATATATTGCCAAGTGTATATTGAAAATATTATTTTCTATATATCACATATAGGAAAACATTTCGGAAAAACCAATTTAGTAATATTTTCTATAATTATATATATGTAGAATGTGTTTTTCTTACCTACTCTGTGATTTTTCCAAATCATTTTCTATATATAATCTATATATATAAATATATATTTTTGTATATAATCATTAACTTTTATATATGCATTAAACAGAATTGTTATTGCCTGTTATATTGCTAAATAAATCTCTATATCTATACTTTATTCTATATATAAATGATGTTATGGGTATATGTAATTTGTTTAATATACATTCGATATATTTGTTATGTAAAATACAAATTCATATAATATAGCTCTATAAATGTTTTATATATACGTTTATCTAAATAATACGTGAACAAATTATTTGATACTAAAAATAAATGTTATAATAATAATAATTGTTTTTTCAATTCGATTGGTTTTTCCTAAATTATAATTCCTATTAGCAAAGATCTTATAATATATAATCGATCTTATCTAACGTATTGCGCCGGTAGAATCAATTTTAATTTATTGTTAGATTGTAACGCGATATGTGATGTAAAAATAGTCACAAATTTAAAAGTCTTTACAAATTATGAGGCATTTAATAATAATGTATTGTGAAATAGATCAGCGGACAGATAAATCATAAAGTAAATTCATTCGGATGACTTAGATGACTATATACACAAATCTTCGAATTGATTTTTGTTTCTTTGTTTACGCTTATGAAAAAATGGATTAGTTTAGTATATATAGACAAATAAAATAATGACTCTATCAATGATATCACCAACGTTTAAAAAAAAACATATATTACCTCAAACCGAAACCTGTACATGTTCATGTATATGAAATAATAATTCATATATACACATATATATGTTTTATATATGATGTACTTTGTATGTTTTATATATAAAGAAAGAGCAAACATCGACGAATCCATATAAACATCCGCTTTGATGTTATATACTGTATTTTCACTTCTTTAATTTATACTTGTACATAAAATAAATAAATAAATAAATAAAAAAAAAAATAATATTTTATATTATTATTATTATTATTATAATTATTTTTCTCAAGCATCTATACATTTTGAACTCTTTCACATAGCAACACAGTCAGCTCAGCTGATATTATATATAGTATGCATATATGAGGAATATGTAAAATAATATATTATATATTGTATTGTACATATATGTATATTATGTATATAGTTTCATATAATTTTAAAGAAGAAAAAAAATAACAAACCAACAACTACACACAACACTTCATAATATTGGCTTCACTCCAAGTTTTATGCAAATGCAAAAAAAAAAACAAAACAAAAAATAAAATCTTCAATATCAAAATACAATACCATACACTGTATAGTACTAATAATATAAAACATTTTTTTTTTTTTTTGCAATATAGGCATTAGGCATATAATAAACTTCTTATCCTATACCATAACATTTTTAATGAACAATAAACATTGCCAATTCTGATAATATTTGACATTTCTCTATATATACGTTTGCATGTAATAATATTAATAATATGATATTGATATAATTTAATGAATATGACATAATTTAATACATATCTTATTTTGATATAAACATCTAAGGAACTATATGTATTTAGGTGAATTAAATGTGATGATTTATTAATTTATTGGTAAGAGTTTTTACAATCATTATCTCTACAATTAATAATACATATACCGATTAAGAATAACAGTCCTAATGAAAGTTTCAACTCAAAAAAAATCCGTCAGGTACCTTTTAAACGATTACTATGTAGTCTATTTTATGTTAGTTTATTTTTGTTCAGGAAGATATTGTAAATTTAAATTAATCGTTAAACTCTAAATTACTTGGCTATATACCATATATCGTATATACTTCAAGTAAAGGTGACATGAAAATTAGTACATATAAAAATGTACTGTCAGGCATCGTGTTAATATACATTTTTTATATGAGTTTTATAACAAATGAGGGAATTCTGTTGTAATCCGAAAAAAATATGAGTTTTTCCAAGACATTTCCATTCGCTTAACGATTTATCTTTATATGAAATCGATTTAATATCTCGAGAAAGATTGAAAAAAAGGGGTTACATAATATAATGGAAATTACATGCATACATGCATGCATTTCATTATTCATTATTCATTATTGATTTCATTATTTCATTATTGCAATTCCATTAAATGTACATACATATAAAAAAACATTCACAATATATGCACGCATATCCAGGGAAATTAAACAGCAAATTATATATATTTATATTATTGTATATAAACAAAATATAATGTATTTAGTAATTGAATTTTTGAAAATTTCAATCAAAATAAAATTCCAATAATTTAATATTTATCTATAAATAATATTTTAGATTGAAAATTTTCAATATATACGAATAAATAAAAGCAAGAAAATTAAATGAAATTAAAATGAAAACAATAAAATAGCATTTCATTTTCTGTAAATATTAACGATTATAATATGATCATAATAAATTCTTAGTAATTTTGGATTTTTTTTTATTTTCTTTTTCATGATATAGTTTATTATTTATATATGTATATATTATTGCAATTATCATTATTATTTCTTCAATATAATATTTCATTCTTAAAATATATACAAATATATATATATATATATATATATATATATATATATATTTATAATTTATTTCACTTCATAAAATTATTCAAAATGTGTATATTCAAATTGTATGTACGTTTACGTAAACGTATGATGCTGCTGTATATTAAATAAATATGATGATTATTATTATTATTATTATTATAGTTACTGTGCGGATATAAAAAAATATATTTTCTTTGTGTAGATATGAAATTGAGTGGATTTCAACGTTGTCGGTTTAATGGTAAAATTCATTAAGTACGATTATATAGTAAAAATTAATTTTTATAATATGAGTTTTTTCCGACGAATATTTGTAAATCATTTTTTATTATTTTCCCGTCAAATTCGTTACTTTTGTTTCACAAATAATTAAAAAACCTCATTATGGATTTTATTCTGTTTCAAAAAACTGGGTATCATAAAAAAATCGGAAATACACAAACAGTCATTTATATCATTTACACCGGTGGCGAAAAAAATGATGGCTATTGGTTATGGATTTTCCATGATGTTGGTTATTTCACATAAATATCATATGTAAGTAATTTCGCGGATGATTATATTTAAAAATTAAAATTAACGTGATGAACATAAACAAGAGTTCGATGGCACAAACGAGTTTCCTAGTACATTATCCTGACAATTTACAGGCTTATCTCTCTTTAATGTTAAATTGATTCTTTCCACAAAATTGTATTTAATGAGTTTTACTTTTAAGCAGATGATAATGTGTATACGTGTGTAGATACAGTATATATAGTATATATACTATAAAGATATAATATATGAGTAAAATCAGTACAAAATATATACGTGCATTCAGTCAATATCTATGTATATGAAATATACCAGGGAAAGCTGTACAAAACACTCAGTTGGGGGTATTTGAAATTGTATAATGGCAAATATACATTACTATACGGTTCTATGTAATAATAATATATAATATTCATATACATTGTATTGATTGTATATACCATACTGTGAACACAAATATATATTCATTTTAGTCCGTATACGTATATTTTTTTTTTATATATCATTACAAAATGGATCAATATTTTAACTGATGTATTTTTGTTTGGATACTATATTTATTTTTTGCTTTTTTGTGTTTTTTTTTTCGTTTTTAATTAATATTCGGTTTACCAACAAAAAATAAGCGACAAGAGTGACAAGACATAATTGAAATCTTTTTATTAAACCAAACGATCTTATATGTTATTTTACTCTGTATATAAATACTATAATATATATATACATATATATTAATATAGTATATCTTAAATGAAAAATTTAACATTTTAATCACCCAATCTAATTGCAAATTATATAAATACAATATATAACTATATGTTATAAATAAGTAAACAAAAAAAAATTAATTAAAGATGTTTCAATTGTATATATGATATATCTAATTAAAGTTAATCTAAAATATACATTTCAGAAATAGCATACAAATTTATTTTATATTTTAGAATGAATTATGATTTTAAATGGAAATTGATTTTATTTTATTTTTTTTGAAGTAATTGACCAAGTAGGATATAAATGATACTTCTGAATACAAAGTATAACGATTTAAGAGTATTGTTACTTTTTTATCACACTATATATATATATTAGAAGTACTTGCGGTAATACAAAAACCGCACATTTTATTTTATGTTCATAAACAGTGAGAAATAAACAGTGTAAAATTACTGCGAGAAAAATATTATGTAAAAATATTTTGAAAAACATATGCATATATGTTTTTTTTTCAATATATTTACAACTACACACATATATATAGTAAAATTATTTTAATTTTCCAACAAACAGAATTTTCAATTTTTCATCATATATAATATCTTTTATTTATTGTTTTTTCCTATGCATATAATGAATTTATTCTATTCATATGATGATGTTTATGATGATGATTTTATTTTCATATTTATCGTTATATTGTACCTGCGATGATACAAAACAAAGAGAAAATTTAAATGCAGGATATTATACACATATAAATAAAATCAATAAAAAGAAAAATTTCGTTTATTACAATCAATCGATTTATATTATATCAATGTGAGATTTTTGTATGATAACTCTTATTAATTGAATTTATGTATAAGTAAATTATCTTTTAAATTTTGTTTATTTCTTGTTATTGATTTGTTTGTTTATTGTTTATTGTATTTATAGGAAAAGCAAAATAAATAAAATGTAAAATTGAAAATTTTTTTATATAAAGATATATGTTGGAAAACTATATATAAATATATACTCGCAAATGTTTTTGAACTTTGTTTACGCACTTACTATAGATAACGCACTTACGCATAATAGAAATATTTATGTGTTATATAAAGCAGTGTATGGGAAAAGCAATTTATATAATGTAGATATAAACATAATGAAATTCTATAAACAAACAAAAAATCCTTAAATAAAAATATGGTGATATGATTTGTATATATATATATATATATGAAATCTCGAGTAAATACATTTTACCCCCAAGTACAAAAAATAAAAAATATTGATAATCAAAAATGTTTGTTACATCATATAATTTTATTCTTTATGTATATTATATATATGCCATCCAAAACGTATGCATTTTCCCAAAATTATTACACATTTTATTATATATAAGTATGTATATGTTTTTCAAACAATGTATATCATTTTTAATATGTATAATATCATAAAATTTATGACATTCATTTCATATATGTATATATAACGAATATTTACATCTATAACATATAAATTGATATAATGTTTGCTTTATATTATTACTGTTTGGAAAATGTAAAACATATTTTTGATAACATGTAAATTATTATTATTATTATTATTTTTTTAATATGCATCCAAATATTAATGGGTGAATATCTATATATATAAAGTATTGTGCACACACATGTGTGTGGTGTAAAGAAAGATTAAAATGTAATAATAACATGGCGTTACATATTGTAAGAGTAAAAAATTACATAAAAAATATTTTCATATACAAAAATATTTCAATCTATATGTATATATTTACATATCTATCTACAAAAACACATAACTAAATAATAATGGCTTTGAAAATATATATATATATATAAAAATTGAAAGATATTAAATTTTCTTTTACGTTTGTTCTTTGACTTAGAAAAGATTTATGTTGATTTTTCCACATTAGATGCCATACATATATATGCATAAATGTTATATTCATATATATATAAGTATCTATATAATAATATACTATATTTGAAAGAGTGTTACGCGCTACTCTCTGATTTCAATAAAATGTTGAATTTTTAATTCGACAAATTTTCTAATAAATACGATGGTTAAAAACCCTTATATTTTTGAAATAACACCGAAACTGAATATAATCTCTAATTCGAATGATTTCGAAAAATTTTATCTCATCAAATGAATAACCCATAAACATAATTTCATAACACCACAATATGGATATTAATTGGATATCAATGATTTCTTAAATATACCAAATAAGATACCCGAATATCTTATAGAAATTGATCAAATTTAATGGTAATTATAATTTAGAACAGTTCATAATAATGGTTAACCAATTTTGTTATTATTATTAGGTGTTGAACTTAACTGACATATCGTAATTAATAACACTTTCCCCGAGTACAAAAAAAAATGTATTGAAATTGGATCAACGCTATTAACTCATCATATACATATCTAAATATATGATGCTCGTTCATATATATTCTTGTTTATTTCAAAGATATACATATATATATATATATATATATATATATATATATTCTTATACAAACAAAAACATAAAAAAAAAATTAGAAATAATAAATAAATATTTATGGAATATAATAAATGAAATAAATAATTCAATGTGATTGCAAAAAATTATAATGTTAATATCCGATACGATATTATTGTAGTAATATAAAATATAATGTTAACACCACCATCTGCTTAATCTTTTATTATATAGACATTTTCCATTTTCATATATTGAATTGAATTATATATTAAATGGTAATGCCATTGATAAAACCGTATATTTTTAGTAGAAGAATATTGATAATAAATTAACTTTTGTTTGTTTTACTTGTTTAAACAATAGAAATAAAATTAAAAAAAAATAAACATTTATAAAGTATAAAATGATTTCTTTGATTTCATTTGTTTAATATTTTTTATAACAATTTTTATAATACAAATGCCTATATATATTTCAGACAGAATCTCTTAATTATAAAATTCGAGTGTAATTTCTTCGTCACCAAAAGTGAATTAAATAAAAAAAATGAGACTTGTATATTTCCAGTGCGAACTTTTCTAATCATTTTAATATATAATTTCAAAGAATTTTAAAAATGAAATTTGAATGGTGATCGCTCATTTTGAAAGCTCTAAAAATGTCAATTCCAGAGTAACAAAATCCTTTTTTAGGACAACGTCATTTAAATCATATATACATATGCATATAATCAATATATGGAATAGATATGTACACCGTTTTCATGTGTGATGTATATTCAAACAAAAAATATTAATAAATCAAATTTACACCATAAATAGATATTTATTGTCTTTTGTATGTAATCGATCACAAAATATTTTATACTTTTACACATTTATATATAGTAGATAGATGTTTGTTTATCATTTATATTCCTCTGTCACAATATTAATATATTTGTCAGATATATATATAGTTTGTAATTTAATACATCTTATTTCGATTTATATATAAAATTAATTATGATAGGAATGTAAACATAAAATATTATAACCCTCTATGTACTTATTAGAATAATAATAATATTAATAATATATGTATATATAAATCAATATAGTTATACGGGTTTATAATAAATATATCATTTTCTAGTTTTCACCATAAACGTTAATATATTAATACAAAAACAATAACAAATATATTACAAGTATAGATGAAAAAGGTTAAATTTAGTAAAAATCAATATAATATGTTATTAATATTATTATTATTATTATTAAATGATTTGATTTCAAACTAAATTAAAATATCTTATTTCAATGAATATATATTTATCCTTTCTTTGATTCTCATCCTTTGCCATTTTACTGCGAACAAGAGTTCCATATTTATATCAAATACTTTGGGTATTTTATATAAATATATATGAGAATAAAGAATACAGTAAATGCTGTCTAAAATGAACATAATATATTACAAATAATCCATTAGGCAAAAATATGGTCAATTTTATACAAATATAGATATAAGTGTAAATATATAAATATATAGATAGAAAAGATAAGTAATATATTTTATTTTTTTATATGTGACAGCTCTTCACTTCCCACATATATACAAATATATACTATAGAGATATATATATATAGAGATATATAAAGTATGTTAAAAACAAAACCGATTAAGATAAATGTCCCCTTGTTTTAATTTATTTTTCGTAAATATATATTTCCTATATGGGATACTTTAATATCATAAAAATTTATGGATACACATGAATGTACATTTTTTATTTTATTTATTTTACAGGCTTTTTTCGGTCATTTATTTAAAATAAAATTTATTATGTCTAGATGTGTTATAATTAATAAAACAACAACTAAACAATTTTATTTTAAATTTTGTTTATTTATTCGTCATATGTTTAAAAATACAAAATCTAAACACAAATTAAACGAACAATATAAACGACGTTTCGGCATGAAATGTTGATGCCATCCTCAGGTTAATACTAATTTAATTACATTAATAAACATAATATGTGAACATAAATAACATCAAACATAAATAAACATAAAAAATATGTAACAAAATAAATATAAAAAATATAATAAATCACAATATAATAAACAAATATTTATAATTATATATATATATTACACTTACTTTTAACCAGTTTTGCACATTCACTCTATATAGATAATAATGCAACTGATTAAAAGAAAGGTTATAATGTATGTACATGTGCATATGTGAAAGAAGATCCCTTTTTATACATTTAGGTTATAAAGTATTATATTATATAGCAACTATATATATATATCTGTATGATATCTGTATGATAATATATCTGTATGATATATATATATCTGTATGATATATAATGAATGTATATATGTAAAAGAATATATAATATGAGATATATAATAACAATAATAATAATAATAAATATGTGAAAAATAAGATGCTAAAATGATATTGTAAATATTTTCCACAAAATATATTTAACTTTTCATAATTGCTTTACTTATTATATTGGCTGATATAAATAAGTATACATATGTACGTACGTAACATTTATATTAAAAATATACCGTATATAAATAAATTTATATACATATATTTTATAATTTAGATAAATATACGTGTATGAGATCAAATAGAAATTAAATAGGATATATATAGAAATATATTTGCACCCTGAGTCCCCAAATTAAATCAATATTAACATTTTAAAACTTTTTCCATATATACATAAATTTAGATAATTTATATATATATATATACTTTTGCAGTATCAGTTCTGCATACAAGTGCCAAATAATGTCCAAATAAATAAGAAAATTATATCGTATATTTTAGTAACATATTACAATGTAATATTGATATGACGTGTGTAAAAATTTTATGTCATCATATCACATTAAAAGTACTTATATGTTGAAAATTACATTTATTTTCCACCTTTTAGTGTGAAATCCATAATAATGAATTTGTTGGTTAGTATACAATTGAAATCCTTACTGCAATGTTTGGTGAAGGCAATAAGAAATTAATGTGTGAGCGCGATTAAGTACTACAATTTTTGATTAATTTTAAGTTATATAATGTATTAAAAAAGTATTTCAAATGTAATGAGTAATAATAATATATATCAATACATAATTTCTATATATTAATCATTTTTTTAAACGTTAACAATAAAAACTCTTTTACTTATTTATGCGGATCTCTATATAAAGAAACATAAATAATTTTCAGCAAATTTTATACAATAATAACTAAATTTGTATATTAATATACCTTATACAGTAAAACCTAATTTAAAACTTCTTTAAATTGTCCACCTGGTTATGTTTACAGATTTTGGTTGTTCCCGTGAATATTTACCGCACACAGGGTTTACTGTATATTATAATAAATATAACTAAAAATTAGTTTTCAGAATACATAAAATACATATACGATATATGGTTTGGGTTTATCATTCTGCATAAATTATATCATTTAAAAAAAACTATTCTTTGGGTATGGACCATATTTAGTTCTCCATCCATATTAAGTATATATATGCAATATCTTCCATAATATGTAAAAGGATATATAATTACTTTAATACTTTATATTTCTATTATATATGTAGATGGAAGAAAGACTTTTAATATATATATATAAAATAGATTAATTACATGCAATATAAGTTTACCACGAAAACCTATAAAAGTATATACATATTTTTAATATAAATGCACAAAAGGAAAATAATATTAATTAAATTTTCTCTACTATTTTCTTATATGTTATATTAATTAAATAAATATATATCGTACAGTAATACATATATTTATATGCAGAGATATTTAAATAAATTAATTGATGCCGGGTATTAATTTTCAAAATATAGCAAAATATAGTTTTTTGATGATATGGAGTTTATGTTTTCATCTTTCATCTTTCAATCAATAACGTTAAGCTTTTATATAGACATGTACACATTTGGAATAATGAAGTCATGGTAATGGTGAGTGTGAATTTAGATAATTTCTAAATTGCAATTTTCAAATTACAAATGAATGAAAAGGTTTTAATTTTAGTAAATTTTGTGAATGATTTTAATTCTATTTCAAATATTTCAAATAATTGATGAATATTTAATATTTTTTTTTCTATTCATTCCAGCAGCCCTGTATAGTTCCTATGTTATATATGCTTGAAACTTAATGAACTTAATATAAATGAAAATATATTTTTATATAAATATTTACGATAATGTTCAACAAATTGTATATGTTTATTATATTGTATACTAAGAATTATTGTTGAAAAACAAATAATAATAATATATATGAATGTCTGAATGAATATACACTTTTGAAAATCTTCTTTATTCAACAGTTCTGAAAATGAAAACAAAAAACACAACCTACACATAGAGTTTTCCAATAAGTTAACTTTCATTTTATATGCACAATAATATTGCAATAAAGGAATGAAGAAAGAAAAACAACCACAATAACCGCATAGATATTGTGCCATTTGATATAATTTCGATGTAATATATGTAAACTTTTCATTCATTACTTAAGGTACATAAAATTTTATTGTGTAGTGCATCATAAATTAAAGTATACCAAAGTAGAAAAATATTATGCATTATGTAGAAAATGATGAAATTTCATTAATAATTTATTTTAGTTTCTTTTTCACACACAGGACATAATTAAAGTAATGAATGTCCAATATAATTAATTAAATATTGGTATTGAGGATATATTTTTAAGCTAATTTTAATTTCAATTAATTTGATAACAATTTTTTCTATTATTCTAATGTAATTTCATTTTCCATATACGCATAGAACAAAAATCAATAAAACAACTTTCCTATATACGATAGAGAGACCATTTTCAATAAAGGCAAAATTCGTTTTTTTAATACCAAAATTGCTATAGCCAACAATATATTATATACCAATTGTTAAACCTAAAATAAAGTGCTATATCGTGGTGAATTGGAAAAATAGGTAGAATATTAAAGTAATATGTGATAATAAAGAAAGACTTCAATTGTTTCCTTCAATATACTTCATGTATTTGAATGAGCAATTTTAATCAATATAGTATATAGTATCAAATAGAATACATCTTTTTCAAATTTTTCTATTGTAATTTTATGTTCAATCAAAATCTAATAAATTATTTATCTTCTAATAAAATATTAATGAGAAAAAGAATACAATTACCATTATAAGAAATATTTCATTGTTCGTTTTTTATGTGTTTCCTTTTTTTTTTTATTGTAGAAAAATAGTTGACAATATATATAAAATCTGAATGATAATAGATAATGGTATTAAAAAAAAATTATTATTATTATATACACAATGGTTTTCAATCAGAAGCAACCCTATTATATTTATTTTTGTGTATAGGAAGATATACGATGAATGAAAGTGATTGATTTTAATTCATTTAAATCGACATTTATATATATATTATACATATATGTATATTTATACATATATGTAGTATGTACGTATATGTATAAATAAATGTCAGTTGTCATTGTGTTATAAAAATGTCAATTAAAATAGAATTAAAAATAAATATATTAAATAATTTACGAATTAATGTATTTTATATTAAAATTATTTTAATATGTGTGTATATATATAATATTAGTTATGGAATATATCTCCATGCATGCATATATACAAAAAAACATTTTGAATTTTTAATGTTAATAAGTAAATCCTCAAGTTCTATTGGAATTCTCAATAGTCGAATCGATCCCTTCAAATCCCCAAATACACAAAGAAACTTGCAATTTTTTTTTTTCTAATTGTAATTTTAAATATGTGTTATTTTTGAAGATCCATTTTTTCATATTTATAGATAATTTATGATTCGTTTTCTAGTTCCTTAGAACCAAAGGGTTTATTAAAATGTGTTTGATTGTTAAGTTTATATCTATATTAAATATGAAATGTTAGGTATATACAAATTTATAATTCATTTATTCATATAAATACAAAACAAAACTAAACAGAAACTTTTATATATATTTTGTTTGTATTGTAATATTAGCGTAAATTGTATTCAAAAGTTAAATAACTATAAAAACCATATACATGATTTTAAAATATTGATTATTTGTAATGCAAATCTCCATTCATATGTACTATATACATATATATACAATTTATAATAATATAAAAAGCTTATTAAAATGGATACTTGAAAATAAAGAAAAATAAAATAAATAATACAGAAAGACTGCAAATGACACTGCGAAGCTAAAAAAATGCATTTGAAAATATACATATCTATTTATATAGTACATATAATACAATGTGTATGAGTATTTATTTAATTGTATTTTATATATTTTTTTTATTGTATATGCACTTGTATTATTATAATTATTACAAATATAGAAACAAAACATTTCAATAGCATACACAACAATACTATAAAAACATTATTATAATCTATTTAACTTTTATATATGTTATATATTTGTTGTAACCGCTGATGCAAAATAAATTTACATATATATATATTATATATATATATATATATATATATTTATTTTTGCAAAATATATTATGAGTGTATGTTTAATTTTACATAAGTGTGATACCAAATTGTCTGGCGTGATGCTGACGACATCAATGTTTTAAACATTACAATACGTATATATGTATATAGGCATTATAAATAAATAAACAAATAAATTTAAAATGATATGACATTACCTGTGTATGGTTTCTTTCGCATATCTGTAAGTTTTACGAAAATATATAATTATATATACTGTATAATATATGTATAAATATATGTGACAGTTGATAGATAATTGTAAATGTTAATACTCGCCAACCAATGCAGCATATAAGTGAATATAATAATATATTCTGTGTTTTGGTGAGTTATACTAAAAATTCTTGCACACTATAGTTAGGATTAAGTTAATTAGTGTATAATTCATTATCTATATAGATATGCAATTTATTTAATTTACATTTTAGAGCTATAATTATCAACACCTTATCTTATCTTCATCTATGATGATAAGACACACAAAAATAGTCATTTATTTTATCTCAATATCAAATGTATTTATATGCATGTATGCGATTACATTATTTCTGTATACAAAAACACAATGGCCTATAAATATCATATATAATAAATAAATAAAGTTTATTAAAAATATATTTTCACCATACCATATGATATTTTAGAGTTAAAAAAAAATTAAAAAATTAAATATACTGTATATTTTTTGCTAGAGCCAATTTGTCTGTTTTGATCATACGATTTTTACCTATACTTATACAGAAACTCACCTACATCAATATGTTATATGAAGCAAAAAAAAAAGCAACTACATGTAAATTAGAATAATTTTTTTAATGTAAAATAAGTTACAATAAGTTTCTCTATATAGATTTTGCTATATAAATATATAAATGATATTGTATTTATAAACTATATTGTGTATTTTGATTTTTAATATAATGCATATATTGTTTTAATTAATATAACAACGGGTTATGTAGAGTTTTTATTTATTTTTTTCTCTATATTATTTTTCATTTAAATAAATTATGCAAGTGAGTTAATTTTTTTTAAATATATCGCTATAGAATAGATATATTAAAATCCGAATGTATATTTATTATCTATATGTATTATATATATAGAATATATATAAGAATATATAATTTTTTTTTGTAATTTACGATTGCACAAATACATTATAACAAATTTAAGATAGAAATGGGCACGGTACAATTAGATATTGTATACGTATATGTTACATTATTATAGGGTCTCTATATCTATATTTCTAAGATATATGGTTTAAAGTCTAGCAACTTTTATGTTATAAATCAAATATATATATTTTCAAATATTACTATTACAAATATATTGACTATATGGAGGTCTTGTCGATATAATAAGAAAAAATAATTATAATAATAAATTCTGCATCTTCCTCCAAAATATTTAAGTATAATTTATATAAAGCATTGTTTTTTAACAAAATCGGCGACGGAAAATACCACCGGAACGGAAAAATTTCCGTCGCTGTCAAAAATGAACGCATATATTTTAATATATAATACATGTTATGTGTTATGTTATTTAAGAAAAATTTAATTCGCCACCGAAATTATTTTCGTCCGACGGAAAAAACAACAGAAAATTTATTGAAATTTTTCATTATTTTACGTTCCGTCGATCGATTTCGGTGACGGAAAATTGCAAAAGTGCGAAGGTCACATTAAAAATTAAAAAGAAAATATTTATTAAAAATAAATTGTTTGGATACTTACAAAAACAATAAAAAAATTTTATTAAACAAACATTTGATGTGGTTATGTAGAATTATTTTATATTTCAATAAAAAAAAATCACTGAAAATTTTCATAAAATATTTCTTAAAAAACACTTTTTCGGTGCCGGACAATTTTTCGCCCCAAAATAAATTCCGTTCCGGTGGTATTTTCCGTCGGCGATTTTGTTAAAAAACAATGCTTAAGAAAGTTTAAAAAGTAATTATCAATTTGTTGAGTATCGTGCACCTCGACTGGTTAAGGGAATGAAATATATATGTTGATATTCAATGATCAAATTCTGAATGTCAACAATTGAAATTTTCCATATATATGGAACGGTTACCCTAATGTTAATATAATAAATATAATTGAAGAAAATATAGTACAACAAACAAAAAAAAATACATATATCGCTCAAGGGCAAATATGTCAAATGTAACAAATGGAATTAATTATACATAGTGATATTTCATATAAATTGTATTTAGATTCATATATATATATACATATATATATATATACATATATATATATATATAATATACTATATAATGAATATACAATAAAAAAAATTGTATAATATAAAAAAAATTATATTAAATATTATAATAATAATAATAATAACTAGCGAAGCATATTTGTATATACGTTTTGTATAGAGATAATATATATGTATAATGTATATATATATAGAATCAACAAAAGATAGCGGTTACATGTAGAATAACAAGAAGAATAAAATATATAATAAATAATATATACACACATGATATCATTCGCATTATCGAATAATAAGTAAATGCAAATTAAAAAAAATTATTATACAAATACTATATATGTATGTATTCGCATGTTTAGTCTGCGAAAAAGAGTGGATCACTTAAAATCCAATGTACAAATTAGTTAATATTTCCAATAAAAAAACTGTTGAAATTGCTAAAAATATAGATTAAACAAAACTATATATAGATATATATAATTAACAGCACATGGATTGGAAACCTTATTACGACAAATATATTTCCATATCTTAATCGCAATCTTTAATCCTTAATCTTTAAATATATTTATTTCATATATACTTCATCATTTGATATCCTGTTTCAATGAAGAGTGATAGATTTGTTTAGGGATATACCAACGATTAGATTAGATATATCATTGCGTGATATATAATTCAAACTGTGATCTATTTGCGTTATATCGTATTTATCTTTCAGACAAACACACAAAATATAGCATTTAAATATGTATGATGTTATCTTAGAAAGGAAAACAGCAAAAAAAAAAATTAAAATACATTTGTGTTGTGTGCGAGTGTGTTATTTACGAATTTATCATAAATTACTTGTGGTTTCTTTTTTTTTATATAGAATATATACCATACGTATAATAATAATAATATATTCTTTTCTTTGTTTTGTTCATGAATGCCTTTTGAAAATAATGTTTGAATTTTTTATAATACTAAATTAAAGAAAAAGATATAAAAAAAATGAAGATTATACATGACCAATAATAAATAGAAGACTATAATCAGTTATATAAGCGTACGCTTTTAGAATAAAATTAAACCAACAAAAAAAAAAAAGTTTATTATATATGTATATATATAAAAAACTAATTTGATTGATAAGATAACGCGATTCTTTTTACGAAATCGTTTATAAATGTTTAAGAAAAACGCATATTATTTATTTGATAATCTCAATAATTGTTTTGTTAAAATATTCTTTCTTATATAATTTGGTTTTCTATTTTTATAAATTGACTGTTTGTATTCGTAATACGATGTCGTTTATGATTTATATATATGGAATAAGATGCATAACGAGTAGAAGAAATTACACAACAGGTATATACAAATCAATCTAAACTTTTTAAGGTAGATTAACATTTTTGCATACATGATATAAAAGATTTTATTGAATTTTTTAAATATGAGGCAAAATTTTCATGGAAAACTCAAGATCAAAACCAAAGATGTGTGTTTGGAACTTGTTCCAAAAAAATCTTGGATTGTTTTTAAATTTGTTGACATTTTACGTAAATGGTATTAAATGGTATATAACAATCTAGTGATAATCTGCGATGTTTGTTAAATTAGAAATTGAATTTTATTATAAGATAGTTTGAAAAAATTATTTACCAAACAATATTTTCATATTTGATGATCAAATAGAAAACTTTATTTCTAATGTAGATGACGATTTAATGCCATTAAGATGGTTAGGATGGATAACGTTTTATAAGAAAGGAAATATAGATACAATTTAATGAATTACATTTATACATGTTTAATATTTTTCCAAGTATAGGAAAAAAGTCACGTTCATAGAAAACAACTGCACAACAGTAATATCAACCTTTATGCACAATAATAATAATAATAATAATAATAATAATAATAATTTCTTGCAATAAATTTTATAAAAGGAATATATATATGAATAGCTGAAAACTGCTGTTAGCAACAAGTATTCAATTTCTAAAAATGTATATTCATATATAAAATAATATATAAATAAATGAATATATTTTATTTCTTTTAACCTGTTATTGCACCTTTTTTTCTTCTTTTCTTTTGATTTCATTTTATTTATTATTTTTCTTTTCTTTAATAAGTTATAGAGGTGGTAGCGTGGTAGGGAATATATATGTGCCATTACAAAGAATAAATAAAATAAAGTATTATGATATTTATTTTTTTCTTTTGATAAAAAACCTTTGATGTCATAATAAATCTGTATTTAATGAGGGCTGAGTTTTTATACTGGTGGAAAATAAATAATGTGTAAAAAAAAATTACAAAAATTACTAAATACGTGACAATAAGTAAATTTAAAAAAAAAATAAAGGAAAAAGAAATTTCTTCTCAAATATAAAAACAACATTCTAGGTAGACATTTTTTTGTTTTGTTATTTTGTAAATTAGTAAAAAACAACATAAAAGATTTGTATAAATTATATTTTATTTAAAATATATGTATCATTTTAATAATACATATATGAAAACATTGGGTTAATAAAAACTATATAATAGATGTTTATAAGAACATTTTGTTATTATTATTTCAGTTATATTATAATATTCAATTATATATTTATTCAATTGTTATGCACTCTACGTAATGACTGTATTTTGACGATGTAGTAAAACATGTACGAGAAACTGATTTGAATATATATTTCTATATCATACTATTTTTTTTTTACCTTATATATATATAAATATAATAGGTATATTATATTATAATAATTTGTTTTTATGTATGAACATATAGAAAAATAAAATAATAATAATCATAAAATATAATGGCATGTAATTATATTATGAAAAAAATAAACCGAGAATAAAGTATACGTATATATAATACATATAAAAATAAAATGCATGTAATTTCATACCTTTATATTTGCTTCCATATTATTGTAATGTAAAAGTTTTGTTTCTAATATTCAATGTGGTATATATTTTTTTTAATATAAACCATAGTAATATATTTTTACAAAAAAAAAACTTTTATATGGGTTTTTTTTTGGTGTTGTTGCTGTCATTTTTATATTTATATGATGGTGTATACATATACAATATATAAGAACATATGAATGCAGTAAAAAATATACATAACGAATAAAGAAAAAGAGTTAATAATCTTATTTTACGAATATATCATTATAATAAAGGTCTTCTTTTCTTTTGGTATATAAACAATTATGAATGGTTTACAATCGATATATATCATCAGTATATTAACCAAATTTTGTATGCAGATCAATTCATTGTCAAATTTATGACAGAAATCAATTTCTCGGTTTTTTTGTTATCGTTGAATTTCACATAAAATTATATATATATATTTTGGATTTTATTTTAATCGGTATAATGATTTATAATAAATGATAAATGCGCTATAACAATGGCGCACAAATATACATGAAGGAAAAAAAAAGGTAATATATTTTTTTTATTTCATGATTTCGTATAGGTGTTAAATAAAAGTATATAAAATACCTTTTTACTATATATTCACTCATATATATTTATATAATGACAAAATATATATAACTCGCTATATATATATATATATATACAAATATTGTATATAAAAGAATATTCATGCTATTCTAGCCGTTGGCGTCATTCAGTCTACCGAATCAATTTTCAAGCCAAGAAATATATATTGTATTTATATATATGTGCGGGTATTATTTATATATATATATATATATATATATATATATAAAACGTATATTATACATGATATAATAATATTAATGAAACAAGGTAATGCATATTTATATATATATATATTTATTTGTTAGACTTTTATATTTTGCAAAAATAAAAATTATATTCTCGTACGTAAATAAAATTTGAACGTTTTTGTTTTTTTTTGTTTTAGTAGAGAACACATGAAATAACAAATTAACATATGCGGCAATAATAATAATATGATTATATAAAAATAAATTGTTGAAACTTGAAAATAAAAAAAAAAATATATGAAACCATCTAACTAAATACACACATTACCAACGCAAAATATATGCATATATACCAAATAAATATAAATACATATATATATATATTTAGTGATTTTGAAATATAGTCAAGAAAATTACAATAAAATTAAAAAAAAATCTCATATACAATGCGTAACTATATAATAAAAAAGTTGTATAGAAATTATGTTAATTATAGAGCAATTATAACTGACTTACTGTTGACTGACTAACTGACGAAAATACAAAAAAAAATTATATTAAATTTGTAATAATAATTATAGAAAATATAAACAGCTCTCTATATATATATATATATATATATATATATAAGTAACAATATTTAAATGCAAAATGTTGGACTAGATATATAATTATTTTTAATGTATTTATATAGAGGTATATACATATATAAAATTACTATAATATATTTAGAGATTATGTAATAAATAATAATATTGTATATATAAGTGAATTGTGAATTACTAAAATAATTTAATTTAGGTATATATGTAATTAAATTTAGATTAAATATTATGCGGTAGATATATTAAAGTGTACACGTTTCTTATATTTTCTTTGAAAAAGATTTCTATGTCATTTGCTTCGTTAACAGTACGCGTATAAGCATCCACCTAGATTTTTTTTTAAATTAATGTATATCTATTTTTGTAGAAGATTTATTGTAATTATACGGTTCGCAACATATTGATATGTGTTGTAAAATATACGAAAAATGGATAATCAAATATGTTTGATGAACAAACTAATAATACAGAAGAAATGTGGTTTGTATTAATATTTGTAATAGATTATAATGACCAGCTCGTAGTAAAATTATTATCAGTCATTTTGAGTTACGAAATAAATATGTAAGACAAATTAAAATGCAATTAAAATTTTTATCATTGGAATTGTCCGGCGATTGCTTAGTGGACGATGGTGTGCATTAGATGGGATGTATTTTGAATCAGTATAAACTCTTAGTTTTTACATTGATATAAATGAAAAATTGAACTATTTATAATAAGAAATTAAACACTTAATTTTTCCAGTGGATTTTGTATGGCGGATTAAAAATTAATAAATTTTATCTTTGACTTATTTTTGTCTCAAAACTCAAAATTTGATTCCGATCGGAACTTTCATTCGAGTATTATCGTGTTTACCCCCATAAGAATCCACACAAAAAAAGACTCAATTGACAGTTTTTCTCTTTCTTTTATTTTTTCTAATTCATCAGTACCTATAAATTTAAGTAAAAATATTGGAAAAAAAATATTGATTATTTGTCTCTTCATGTATCATGTTCAATTCTAGGGTTATAATACCTCATTTTGACATCTATATAAGCTATATCAATACAATATATATATATATATATAGAATAGATATGCATTTCTGTCTGAATTATAATAAAAATAAATAAATTTTTCGCTATACAACCATCAATCTGGTTTTAGCGTCCAACAACAGCCTTCTGTTGTTAGTTTCTTAATTTGTGGCTTTTACGGTGTCGGTAATTAGCCGTACGACCAACCGCAAGCGGAATATACAACTCTGTGTTAAAATTCAGATTCGAAAAATAACCGAAAACACAAAACATATTTTATGCGTTCAGTAGTCTGAATTATAGAATCATATACAATACATTAGGATATGTATTTAAAATTGAGTTATTTTTAATTAAATCAATATTTTTATTAAATTTTAATTGCATTTTTGGTTTTTGTTTTTCGAAAATGATGACACAGTTATTTTGTCTTGTTTTAGTATTCATATTTAAAAAATTTCACTTAATCGCGTATGTATATTCAAATATTTATTTCATCATCTTTCTTTTTGTTTGTATATAAATGTATACAGTAATTATACATTTAGATAAAATGTTGATTGCCAATATTATATGAGAGCATTCGTAAATTTAAAGTATAATTATCAAATAATTTCCGCAAAAAAAAAAAACATATATGTTATAATTATATTTGATGATTTTTTATTTGCAGAATGTCATCATAAATATAATATATAATATGTGATATAAATTGTAGAAAAACGAAATAAATAAAAATTAAATTCATCTGTTTTATATATACACCCATATGTGTTCATTTTTCTGGCAAATTATATCACATATAATTTAGATGGCATTAAAATGGTTATGCATTTCTTTTTTTAATGCATAATCTATATAATTTTTTTTTATTATTTAATATTAGATTTTAATTTTTATTAATATAAGCGCAGAATATTAATTATATAGATACGATTATGGGATTTATTTTGTATAATCAATATAGTTATTATTATAATATTCATCGAAAAATGATAATATTATTATTTTTAATTAAGCTCATTTTCACATGTATAATCTCTTAATTCATGTTGTTTTTATAATCATTTTTTTTTTCAAATATTCATTAATGATATAGAGAAAAATAAAAATTATTCATACAATAATAATAATATAATAATAGTGCATTTCATTTTAATAAATATGTAATTAATTAATTCGTGTATAACATGATTTAAAAATATTACAATAATATATCATTCTTTTTTCATTTTATTTTATATTTTTTAATTTAACTATAATTTTTTCATATGATGCTTTTTAATTATTAATACCATATAATTTATTTTAACCTGCTACAGCCGACCGATACATTCATATATAATAATCGTATATTTCGATATTGTAAATAATATAAAGTGTGGTCTATATGTGAAATTGTTTTGTTTGTTTCATAAATATAACTATATATGGGGATATTTAATATAGTAAAAACAATAGTTACGTCAATGGGTTAATAGCAGAAATATATAATAATAATAATAATAATAATAATTATATGTTTATTTATACAAATATTCATAAAAAATACAAAATTGAATATAAATTCTGCAATGCAATTAATTTTATTATTATTTATACAAACATCTGTATAGCTGTATATCTATATGTAAATAAAATATGCGAAATACGCGATAAATATAACAAATGGCAAAATGAAATAAAATATATAAAAAAAAAACGCTGCACCCAAACGATGAAAATTAATGCATTTTATTTAAAATATACACACAATTTCATATATATTAAAATAAATTATAATAGAAAATGTTTCTCATGTGTTGATACATAAAACAATATAAATAATAATAATAATGATATTCATATACAATAAAAATGAATGTGGAAAAACAAAATGCACATAAATAAAGGAATAATAAAATATATATATATATATGCACTTTGGTTTCATTGTGCGTGAACACTTTTCTTTCAACAATAAATATTTCTATATACATATAATATATGGTGTAATTAAAAATACTCGCATACATTTTGTTTCAAATTATGTATGAATTTTACAATACAATATATATATTTATGTGCATTGTCATTATTTTAAATGTTGATTAGTAATAACAAGAATTATATACATTTTCTATATAATATAAATATAAATTAGTATAATTTCTGCATTTTTCAATTGTTCTCATATTCAGTTTTAATTCAACTGATATATGAATGTTTTTTAATGATATATATATCATAAATGGCCAAACTCATAACATTTCGATCTTGATATTTTTACCCACAAAAATAAAATGTACTTCAATTTATAACTGCGATAAGAGCATTTCTTGACGAAAAAGAAATTGATGAAGTAAACTTGAACAAATATCAAAATCAATAATAATATTATGAAATGAAAATTAACTTATATGTAAATAACTATAACAAATATCTATGATTAATTGATGGCCAAAATAATGGCAAATAATATAACTTTTAATTTGTAAACTTTTATGAATAAATAATTTTGTTGCATTTAAAATCCAAAATAAAAAAAAATAACATGTACGCACAACGAATATGGCTCTTTATAGAAATAAAGGTTTGGCCAACTCTCATTGTTAATATTTATATTTTTATTTTTTTTCTTTAATACACATTCATAATTCATTTAATTGTACATATATGAAGATGCATATAAAGTTAATTTTAATGTTAAGTGTATATATTTAATAAAATGCAGTATAAAAGCAGACACATTTCATGTTCATAAATATATATATGATTATATGAGAATAATTAGAGGTGACCATTCGTTTTGTATTTTAAATAATTAATATAAGGTTTTTATTTATTAAAAAAAAATATGCATTTTTTATTCTCCTTACAAAATATTGTTCCGCTATCATTTTCCACTTTGTATATATTGTATTTAACTGCGTATCACTACAGTAAATTCAGTATAAATATATGTATACGTAATACAATGGAGCGAGATACGATTCATGGAACACAAATAGTGTATATATATTAAAAAAAATGTTTTAATTCTTTAATAATGCAATAATTTATTTCTTTTTTAAAAAAAATGCAATATATACATATGCATTGCAAAATGTCTGTGTTAATCTCAAAATTTTGGAATTATGTTTTACGGTTTAGAAAGAATTGTCTTCAGAAATCTTGTACATGCATATACTATATATATTCGAGGAAACTTCTATAATTTCATTGTACGTCATATAATTTGGTTATTTTTATTTTATTTACTATACAAATTCCAATTTTATTGATTCAATATAGAATCAATTCATCCGCGTAAATGTTTTCATTTATGACGTACGAATAAATCGTGAATGCAAATGAAAATGAGATATTTATTTATCAATATACATACATATATGAGTTTTTAATTCAAATTACACGACTAAAAATTTCAACAATGTAATTATAAAATTAAATAACATTTTCATTAAAACTATACACATGTAATTATATAAATGAAAATAAATAAAGAAATATAATTTAGATAAAGTAAAAAAAAAACGAAATCTTTTATGCATACTTTTTGTAATAATATACAAAAAAATAAACAAAGTATAAAGTGAAAATTATTTTCAACTGATACGACAAAACAACGCAGAGAGCAAAAAAAATCGAATATATTATAATTTCACTAAAATGCAATTAACTCTAATGTGCTAGACACGTATGACGCCACTATATATGTAAATGAAATTATACATCATAATAACATTAATACTATATATATATACAATAATACAATACACATATATCTGTAGAAATATATTTTAATACACTACACTTCTTCGTATTTTATTATTTGCCTCAAGCAATCTAATATATCTAATGTTATATATATATACTAAATATACATTATATTCATAATAATATGTTTATGAAATGAAGAAATTTAATTTATAACATACTATAATTTATCTAAATCTGTATATATGCATATTTATTATAATATTATTAATATAACATGATTATTATACAATCATCTGTATACATATGATGAGGTTTTGGTATATGTGTATTTATATATTTACATCTGCGAGTATGCTTGTATATAGATCATAGTTTTATATAAAGCCCTTTATTCCATTTTTAATGTACGTACACGATGATAACATATTACATTTCAAAAGAATAATTATTTCCAATCATGTCAACGAGGAAATTTGATATTAAATATCCATATGGACTACTAATTGGTGACACTGTAGCATAGTTGATAAAACAACCAAATTAAAATTGTTGTACAAAATTTTTAGTTCGTCCGGTTCGAATCCTACTGAAGACATCTAACATTTTTTCTTTATGGTCAAATTTTTTTAATTTAATAAATTGTATGATGAATGTACAAATCGAAAAATTTTTCTTTGGAATAGTTTTAATAAATTCCTCGAGCACGAAAGGATATTCGGTCTGCACGTTAAACAGTGAACATTTAAATATTATAATAACATGTGAAAATGGAATTAGTCGCAGAATTGTTGGTTTGGCAAAAATAAAATAAAAATTATCTTACACACACACACATATATATGGTATATACCAGCGGCGGATCTGGACCTCCAAGGGTACTTGTTCACTTTAAAAACTGGTAAAGAACAAAAAAAAACTAGAAATTTTAATTAGAAAAATGAAATGTTTGGAAAAATAATGAAGTACCCATAACATGCATTTACGAAAGAAAAAAGATCGTATATAATTTTATATGAAAGGTTCATTTCTATAAGTGAACATTATATAGTAAATAATATCTATTTTTTATTCATATAACATATATGCCAATATGCCATATATAGAAATGAGAAAAATAAAAAAAAAACAAAAAAAAAATATTTATATATTTTCTGTGATTATATACACCGCAGCAGGCAGTATATGAGTATGCGAGATTTGAATGATAAAAAATACAGCATACAAACAATCATACAGCATATATAAGAAAAAAGAAACAAGCATTTGTATTATTGTTCACAATTTATAGTGAACGAAAATTAAAATAGTATTTGTATTATTTGTATATTCGTATACCTCGCATTTTCGGAAAATATAAATGTATTTGCCATATACAATTAAACAACTATGTATAACAACAATATTTTTTGGTTCATTTAAAATTGTGAACACTATGGGAGTGCGATTAAAAAAATGCACGAAAGAAAGAGTATATATAGATTAAAGGTGTATGTATTTTTTCGTTTTTGTTTTTCTTTTATGCGACGTTTCTTTATATATATGATATATATACCATTGTGTTCATTATTTAAAATGAACCTAAAGAATATTATCTCTTATATTTTTTACTGATAAAAATAATCAGCACTGCAAATGTTTTGGGACACTTAATATTATTTTATTCATCAAAAAAATTAAGAAAAATATTAAAATCTGTATTTTCTTAATTATTTATCAATATTTTTAGCAGGTGGTTCACTGAACAGAGTGAACAAAACCAAGCTACGCGTATGGTATATACAATATCTACAATATATATTTCTTTAAATAATTCATCTTTAAGGTATATAAAGTAAATTTTTCATAATTTAACGTCTGTCATCGCGATTATAATTTATTTATCTTATGAGCGAATATGAAATTAATTTAATTTTTTTAATTTATTATATATGCATGTATATTTAAATTATAATTGAAACAGATTTATATATATAGTGAATCTTTATATTTGATTTTTTAATATGTTTATATTTTCGCATCATAAACAACATCTATATAGTAAAATATATATATATAATAAAAGTATTTCGCATTCAATTAAGAAAATAAAATTGGAAATTATATATTAAAATTTTGTCACATTTAACTGTTCACATATATTAATATGACTTTTAAAAGACTTTCTCTATATATACAATGTATATTTTTATTTGTACTCGTTTAAATAGAATATCTACTATTTTAAATAAATTTTAAGTTAGGTTTTTAGATATATTATATATCTATATATGATGCACAAATAGTATATGTTATGCATATATAGCATAAAGTGAGAGTTTGCCAAAAGTAATAAAAAAAATTTCAATAAGTTTTTATAATGATAATGTATTTTATTTGTTTGTAATTATATTTAGAAACATATAGATATATATACAGTGATGTTCGGTAAAATAGGTGTAAAGCAATTTTAATGTATTTTGATTAATTTCAAATACCAATATCTATTTGTGAATCATGCCATCCATACGACAATTTAGTACTTTGTTTACCTTTATTTATCACATGAAAAGAAAGAGATAAAAAATGTTGTCCTTCGTATTTCTGGGAAATTAGCTATGAACATGCTGTTCGGTAAAATAGGTGCGGACTATGTTAATTGTGGTTTATTTAGTTTTTGCGAATAAATTACATTTATTGGTGGTGAGTTTGTGAATTTTTAAATAAATTTTAGATAAAGTAGTGATTTAAATTTAATTTTTGAAACATTCCGGATTAAATAAATACATATTTCTAAGTCACAATGGGTAGAAGTACACATTGTACGGTATTTGAATGGCAACGTATAAAGGATCTAAGAGCATCCGGGCTAACATATAAAAATATTTCTGAAATTATGAAATGCTCCCAAAATATAATTACCAACGCATTAAAATTCAAATATACCACAGAAAGAAGGGGTAACAAACGTAAAACTAAAAGCAATGACGATCGTAGAGTGGTTGTTGCCACAAAAAAGAGCCCTTTTTATCATCCAGGGAACTTGTAAGAGAGCTTGATCTAAGCATTTCATCAAGCACGGTATGAAAAAGGTTAATAGCATCAAATTTATAGGGGCGAATAGCTAGACAAGCACCAATGCATACAACGAAACACATTAAACACCGTTTAAAATTCGCACATGTACATCGCGATTGGTCAGGTGATAATGATATTAAAAAGTGACGACATATTCTTTATTCTGATGAAACCAATATAAATTTACATGGATCAGATGGCAAATTACATGTTAGACGAAGACCAAATTCAGAATTTTTACCGCAAAACACAAAAAAAACCATTAAGCATGGAGGTGGTAGTTTAATGATATGTTTTGGTATCATCATGGTATGGAGTTGGTCCTATATATTTAGGTCAAAAATATCCAATGGATGAACAGGAATATATAAGGATACTTTTAATCGAAATGTTGCCATACGCAAAAGAAAACATGCCTATTATATGGTCATATCAGCAAGATAACGACCCAAAACATACGGCTAACAAAGCATCGGTTTGGTTTCCACAAAATAATGTGAACAAAATAGAATGGCCAACACAATCACCCGACTTGAATCCGATTAAAAACTTGTGGAAGCACGTATAAACATCAGTTGCAACAAAACGGCTCAAAAAACAAAGTAGAACGGGGGAAAGAAATTGTAAAAGTTTGGAAGCGATTTCTATAGAAAGGTGCCAAAAATTGGTGCAGTTCATGCTAAATCGATGTGAGGCAGTAATTTAAAATAAGGGACATGCGACAAAATATTAAATCATAAATGGTATGTACGCGAAATACTTAGATTTTATTTAATATTGTGGACATTTAATACTTTTTCTTGTGTTTTTGGTAGAACAAAATATATCGCACCTATTTTACCGAACAGCATATTCCTAGCTAATTTCCCAGAAATACGAATGACAACATTTTTTATCTCTTTCTTTTCATGTGATAAATAAAGGTAAACAAAGTACTAAATTGTCGTATGGATGGCATGATTCACAAATAGATATTGGTATTTGAAATTAATCAAAATACATTAAAATTGCTTTACACCTATTTTACCGAACATCACTGTATATAATATTGGAAATAAACTGAATTAAAAATATTTTATCCATTCTCCTATATGTGTCTATATTATAATAAACAATTGCTAATATCATGCAATTAAACATGATAGAAACTCTATTGAAGGGATTAGTGATTGTCACTGCGGTATTACATATATAGATATATATATATAATGCATTATTTATTATATCATGCCTATGATAGCAAACGATCATAAAATTTACCATTTAAAATGACATTAATGACAATATGTTTTGCATATATATAGCATTTTTGCATAACAATAATAATATATAAAAACAATGTGTTTTTTTTATACATTTGAAAATTCAATTAGTAATTGTAAGCACGAATTGTATTAAATGTGTATAATAGAATCAAAATATATGATGTATATAAAAAATATCACAATTTAAACAAAAACTTTTAATATAATATCACTTGAAAATATAAAGCATATATAGAAAAATAAAGCATATTATTTTAATATACGGCAGCAGTAGCAGCGCCGTACACATCCTATATTATTTATACAAATAATAATAATAATAATAATAATAATACAATATGATTATTAATTTAATCTGGGATAAGGAAAATAATCACGTATATATTCCATTTACGGTATTAATATAATATCAAATGGTTATTTTATACATATATAAGTAATGTGCATATACTACTCGTATAAATATTCAGTAAATATTACATTATTTTACGGAAATTAAGCGTTCAATATATAAAATTATATATATATTATTATATGTACAATGTACATACGTACATATATGATTGTTTCACGTTCATTTATTTATCTCTATAGAATTACTATATTTATATCTAATTTTTTTTTATATATATGAAGCATTAAAATAAATATCAGTATAGAGAAAAGAAAACAAAAATATATACTACCTATATTACATTTATAATAAGAAAAAAAATAAAAATAAATTACAAAATAGAAAGGTATAATTTTACAAAATTAAAATTTATTTAAAACTGATTTTGTATTTTCTTATTTACTTTTATTTTATTCATATTGTGTTATTTTTTATTATATATATATCAGTACCACACTAATTATTGAGTAAACGGCAATGGAAATCATTTATAATTGCAAAACTAAAAACAGAAAATTAAATTGAATTAAATAATAGATACCTTTTTTTTTACCTTGTTATAATTAGTTACATATGCATGCATATATATAGTAAACCTTTTTAAATAATGTGTGTATTATATGAATAAAATATACATATAGAGATTTGATTAAAACATTTTGAATATTATAAGAATAATTCCTGTATTAGATAATTTTAGGCCTAAAATTCGATTAGTTAATATTTTATAAAATAGAATTTCCCAATTGTGTATGAAGTATATGTTATGGTAGCTGAAAAGTTATGAGGGTTTAATTTTTTTCTTGATTTTTTGTATACAAAGCGTGAATAGCCTATACGACGAATTCAAAGTCGAATTTTATTTTATTTTATCAGATTTTATAGTGCAAGGAATAATTAAATCCATAAAAAAGTAAAAAATCGCTGCCGTTGATAAAATACCTTATAGTTACACATCTTATAATATAGAAATATTATTATTTTTCTGAATGAAATCATTTTTAAACATAAAAAAATTGAAACAATATTCTATTTCCAAATACATGCTGTTCAATTTAGATATCTATTTTTAATACATCTTTGATAAGATAACGAAATCACATAAAAAAAAATTTGGAAAACAACACTTTTAAATATAATGATTATTCAACTTTTATTTTATTATTTTGTTTTTAACATTGTCTTCATTTATCGTTGTTAGTTTAATTGACTTTTGCAAAACATAATAAAATCATCAGTGCGTGCACATATCAGGATATCAGTTAGTTATAGTATACGTATGTATAATGTATATATATATATAATAAATAAGATAATTGATCTTTAATATATTCTTATTGAAAATTATGTAAACAGTAGCAAATATCATATGTGTATATATGATTCATACATTTGATAAAGGAGGAGTGACAAAAAAAAACAACAATAATATATAATAAAGTAATTATTATTTTTATCATCGCATATATAGATATCGCAAAAGTGATAAAAACAAATTATAATATTTTTCATTATTATTAAAATTTTTTTACAAAAAAAATAAAAACACTTTGTTTATTTTTTGTTCATTATATTTTAAAACAACAACCATTAAATTTGATATACATAAGTATACATAATTATATGCTAATTAAATATTTGTATATTTATCATTATCAACTGACAAACGGTCTAAATAGCAGAACAATTTGATGTAAAGATATCAATATAATATATATTTAAAATATATTTTATTTATATATTGTATATACAAAATAAAAAAATAAGTAATTTATTATCGTATATGAAGTGCTTGTAGTATAATAAAAAATATATATACATACCATATAGAATATTTTATATTTAACATGATATTTGCAAACAATTTAATTGTGCGGTGGATATCTCTCGTAATAAAAAAAAGTGTATTTTATTTTATGTACATTATAATTATTATATTTTATATATTTACTTTAATTTTAAGTCTAATGTATGTATACTTTTATTTAATAAAGTTTTTATATATACATTCTATATCTATATATATGTATATTGTATACCTTTATATAAATATGTATAGATATATGAATTATTATAATTATTTAATCTCAATTAATTTAACCTTCGAACATGGCAATTTTTTATTTTCCATTTATATATTCCTTGCACAAATACATAAATTTTATTTGTAATTTTATAAGTGTATATATACCTTCAATAAATAAATATATTGCATGGGTTAATGCAGTTCTTATGCAATAAATGCATATATTTGTTATTTATTGAATTTTAATAAATAAAGTATGTTGTATAATTATTTAAAATTATTTTTTTTTCAATTTTTATCGTCTACAAACGAACACACTTTAAGCAGTAAGTAAGTATATATACAAATAAATACATTCAAGTTCAATTGAATCAATATTAAATATATTAAACGTTTATTACCAATTGATTGCAAAATGTTTATTATTATAATTAGCAACTTTATATAATACATTTTTTGACTCATTAAATATATTATTGACATCTAAAACAATTGACTATATTCTATATATAAATATATGAATTGCGAAGGTATGCACAGAAAAGCAATTTAAATCATTTAATATATACAAATAATATACATAAAAATATATATCTTTATTTTTCGTTTATAAATTTAAAAATCATTTATTTATAATCAACACATGACAATAAAAAAAATAAATAACTAATTATTCGATAAAACTTTTTCACAAAAATCTAAAAATAAATGTATTATGTATTATACATTATATAATAAATAACTTTCAAAAAGTGTTTAATTCTTATTCGAAAACTTTCCGAATACATAAATTAGCATCTAAGCTCTAAATATGTATTATATCAAATATGCACAAAACTCATAGCATTTGTTTTTCTTTGTGAAAATCTTGCATTAAATATATTTTATCATATTGTAAATTATTTATCTTAAAAAATAAACTGTATTCTTAAAATTTTCCTTCTTTCAATCCTATATATATATTACATATATATTATTTAAAACCATATTCAATTTTGCAGTGCAAAATAGAATTTAACTAACACACAAAAAAAAACGCAAAGGAATAAATTATACAACCATCAAAAAAAAGAAATTAAAATGGAAAAAGGGTTTATTTTTATATAATTCTATGCAGGATAGGAAATTTTTTTTCTCTCTATATTACGTAGTTGAATAAAACCAGGATTTTAAGAAAAATTATCATTTAAAATTACCCTTTATTATTTTAGGATTATAAATATATGAAAAAGTATTTTGTATATAGATAAAAAATAATTTTTTTGAAGATATTTCTTATGAAAATTGCATTATATATTCATTATGATTGTCCTTATAAGATACAAATCGAATTTTATCATTTATATAAGAAATTCATACTTGTATTTTTATTTCTATAACGCATAAAAAATTGATAGGGGATGTTTATTTTATTATATTAATATTCATAAAATTCTTTCTTAAATATGGAAATTATAATTAAATTCATATTTTTCTATATAAAATTTGTATAATACGATTAAAGAATAAATTTTTAATTTAATTTTTTTCAACAGATACAAGTTTCATCTTACATTTAATTATAAAATGATATGATACAAAAAAAACAATATTTAAATTCCGATTTCGATTAAATTATACTTTTATTTTAATAAATACAGTCAAATTGTTTCTTCTCTATAGATATAGTCTAATCACTTTTTGATTTTGTGAAATATAAATATAATAAAGTATTTCGTTGATTCTTCTACTTTAAGTTTTCTATTCTTATAAAATTTGTGTTAATTTTCTTTATCAATTATTTATTATTTTGAAGAATATTTTTGACTTTTCCTTTGGTTTTTGTTGTTTAGAACCTACAATTTATTGAAAACAATTTTCTATATAAGTAGCAATCAAATCAAATCAACATTGGCGATTATACTTAAAAAATTATATATAAATATATATAATTAAATTATGATTATATTATATAATGTTTCATGTCAAAGTTACAGAAAGAAAAGTTAAATAAAATAATTATTAAATGCAATTAATTATTGATTATTTATTTAGAATTCTAAACCATTCGAAATTGATTGTAAAAAAGAATGGGATATATTTCTTTAAGTTATCGAATGTTATCGATATCGATACCCAGAACAAAATTAGGGAATCAAACACGGTATCCTATTTTTCAAATCTTCTTCCGGAAGTGTGTAAGATTCGTATAGAAGATTAGAAACATCGCAGAAATTCCAACTAACCATATTTTTTATTTAATTACAATTTATAAATTACTAAAAACAAATAATACTAAAGAAACAAATTTACATAAATGAAAGGAATCGTACATAATTAACGTTTAATCCAGCACATAGTATAGAGAACTATTTAGTTTTCTTTACAAATAAATAACTTTATATACTATTTAAATAATTCAACATATAAAAATAACAAATCTTTTACATTAAATAAACTAAATTACATATAGAAAATAACAATCATTTTGTAAACTATATTTATTGTTATTATATATTTGCACCAAAATATATGAAGAAAATATATATAATAGATTTGTATAGTATATATACCGAATAAAATACATAAACATATGATTTGTTATATAGAGAGTAATAAAATGTATTTCCATTATATTTTGTTACAGTAAATTACGTTTAAATAATATATATATATATATGATACTATAAAGAAAATACCCATATAGTATATGAAAACTTAAAGATATATTAAATGATCCCCATTTCTATTCTATTATCACAAACAAAGTACATACAAAATATATCCTTTTGTTTAAACTTAATTAAAATATTTTTCTTATAAAATATATGTATTTAGAGAAGTGAAACCAAAATAAGTTATTCTCATTTTAATTCTATATGATAATAATGTATAATATATAAGCATATTGTATACATTTTATATAAGTAGTTTGACCCTTTTATATTTTTATACTAAAATAATGTATATAATAAATACAATGAAATGAAATTATTAACTTCAGTATATTTTGAGCATAATGAAAATGTATTGTGCCGCAACATATATAATACAATATTTCAACTTCTTTAAGTTTTATATATATATGTAGCACTTAATATAAATAATAAATGTTTGGCAACTTTTTCATGGATATATATACTGATATAGATAAGGATGTATATACATAGATTTTATATATGTATACAGGGTGTCCCAGTACAGGGTGCCAACCCGAAACAGGCAGGTTCTACACCTCATTTCCAATCAAAAAATGTAAGGCGACCCCATGTCTATCTCCCTTGGTTTTCGAGCTAACCCGAAAAAACGATTTCTCTGAAGTTCAAGGTAGTACGTAGATGTTATTTATAATATCTCAGCAACCACTTATCGGAATCCAATAATTATAACCTTGTTGGAAAGGTATTTTAACTATCTTTAACTGTTTCTAATAACACATACATCGGCGACAACCCGTTTTCATGCTATAGCTGGTCAAACACAAGAAATTTTCACGGTCTCAAATATTTTTGTTATTTTGCAAGCCGAGAACTGTAGAAATTTTATGTTTATCAGCTGTCGGTTTTTAGAAAAACCTCTTTGATGTTTTAGCTTTAATTTGATGTACAAACTTTTAAAATATGTGAACGCGTTCTAGAGAAATAACGAAAATAATATTAAAATGCAAATTTTTCAAAAATTCAAAATGGTGTCCATTATGTGATCGACATATTCGACACCGTTTTAATACTGCCCTAGTAGCCGATCGAATTTGATTCGGATTATTTTTTAAAACTTCAAACGCATTATTAATGCCATTCATTAAATCTTCCGTGGTATGAACTGGTGTTTTATAAACCATGTCTTTACAAACCCCCATAGATAAAAATCTAATGGTGTGAGGTCTGGCGACCGTGGTGGCCATTTAATGGGGGCCATTTCTTCCAATCCATCTTTGACCGAATGTGTCATTTAAGTGTTCTCTTACACTTCGTGCAAAATGTGGAGGTGCACCGTCATGTTGAAAATGAATGAATCACAAATCAGCTAAATTAACATCATCGAGTAAATCGAATAACCTATTTTGCAAAAAAACTAAATATAGGTAGAAGCCGCCCAGGTAGAAAGTATGGACCAATTAATTGATTTCCAATCATTCTTGGATTTGCTTCGACCATATCCATAACATCTTCTTCGCGAGAACTTCTACGTACTCGTTCTTGTTTTCTTGCAAAGGTATACCAGTAGTTCTTAGTTACCTAAATATGTTTGAAAACGATTTTCTTGATGGTTGTATTCGATTTGGAAATCGAATTTGGTATTCGGCCTTTGCTTTGCTGGCATTACCATCACAATATCCATAAACATATACCATATCCGCTAATACACAATTTGAAAGTGACTGCATATTGCTTTAAATTAAACTTAGTACAACACTATACACTTCTGAAATTTATTTTTTACTGGTTTTTACCGTTTCAAACTTCCAAATTATTCTTTATAAAACAAACTTAATTTTCTAATGAATATTAAACGTAAAACAATGTAACCTACAAATGCCGAAGAGATGTAGCATAAAAAACAAAAGAATTGAATTAATTTATGACGGTAATAGATTTAACTGTTTTCATTTCTAAATAACCATTGAATTAGTTGCAATCCCTTGAACTTATGTTACCTAGATAACGCGATAACAACAGAACATTGAACTTTGCAATGTAATAAATGTGTTTTAAATTTTTGAAAAATTTGCATTTCAATATTATTTTCGTTATATCTCTAGAACGCGTTTACATATTTTAAAAGTTTGTACATCAAATTAAAGCTAAAACATCAAAGAAGTTTTTCTAAAAACCGACAGCTGATAAACATAAAATTTCTACAGTTCTCGGCTTGCAAAATAACAAAAATATTTGAGACCGTGAAAATTTCTTGTGTTTGACCAGCTATAGCATGAAAACGGGTTGTCGCCGATGTTTATGTTATTAGAAAGAGTTAAAGATAGTTAAAATACCTTTCCAACAAGGTTATAATTATTGGATTCCAATAAGTGGTTGCTGAGATATGGTAAATAACATCTACGTACTACCTTGAACTTCAACGAAATCGTTTTTTCGGGCTAGCTCGATAGACATGGGGTCGCCTTACATTTTTTGATTGGAAATGAGGTGTAGAATCTGCCTGTTTCGGGTTGGCACCCTGTACTGGGACACCCTGTATAGATAAGGAATAAATTGTAATGGAAACATTTTAGAGTTGAATTAACAAATACTTAACCCAGCCCAGTCAACTGACCATTATATATGAAGAACATTGTAATAATTGCTGATAAAGTTATTGAATTATTAAAAGCATATTATAGTAAATATCTAGTGCATAGTAGGTTGTTGTTGATGAGCAATAAATATATATATCAATCAAAAGAAAAAACAATTTAAATAACTTTGTGCAATTATATTATGTCTTTTAAAATAAATGCATCTGATGTATAACATTTAGAAATCATTAAAAGCTTTTGAGTATATACATATATAAAATATCTCAACATTTAAATATGCAATTAATACAAATGATATACGTCGTGTATATAGTGATATGAATATATCGAGATAAGTATATGAATAGAACAAAATATAAATAGGGGTTCTTCTATTTAATCCATATATTTTATAACAAGAAAAGCATTATATCATTCGTATATATTGAAGAAATACATTACTATACTTAAACCCTTAAACATCCATACATGCATATAAACATATATAGGAAGGAATTATTACTATGGAAAAAATAAAGGGATACACATACACAATATTCTTTTTTGATTTTATAAAAAAAAAAATCAACTATTTTGCTATTATGCATTCTATACAATATTATACATGTACGTAGAAAATGATATTTTTTACTTCAAACCTCGAATATACTGTTTTATTATTATTATTATTATTATTATGTACTTTAAAATAAAAACGTGTTCAACTATGAAAAGAATGTAAAAATGAAAAAATCGCTTTCCTAGAAATACAAAAAAAAATGTAATCTTCATAAAGTACATATATAGAGGTTTACATATATAGAGGTTTTCATTATTTTCATATATATATGAACATACATAAAAGTACTCCAGATATATATAAAATTGCTATACATATAATATAATATAATGTATATATGCATTTAAGGTTATACAAAAATCTATATATACAAAAATACAGGTGGAAAGAATACCATAACATGAATTTTATTCATAACTCAAAAGTTTCTTTAACGAAATAAATATACGGTCAAATGTCATAAATGTGTAATTTTCATATGCGAAGCACCAAATATTTTAAAGGTTATAATTGATAATGTCTTGAGGAATATGTAGATAAAAACAATTTATATAAAAAGGATATCGTTGAATATTTAAAGGGTGGATACACCTTGTAAAATAATAAGGTATATAACATGGAAATACTCAGTTGGTTCATTAACTTGTAATTTATGTTATAACTTTGTAAATTTATGCTGATCTTTATGATTGGCATACAATAATAAAAATAGAGTATGTTAGATATTTGAAAAAAAAAACGAATAATGATTAATTTGTTTGAAAATAAAGTTAAATGCGCTTATAATAATTAATATTAAACATTAGTATAATTAATTTTTGGTCCTCTATATATTTGCTTTTAATAAAATATAATAAAAAATATATTTGCACTCACCTTGCTTGGAAATCAATCTTGATAATTGAAAAATAATTCGTAACGTTATCCAAATATAAAAATCATACTAACCTGAAAACAAACGAAAGAAAACATATAAATGTTAATAAAAATATCATAATTTGTAGAAAAAATATTAAATATACTAAATAAATTATACGATAAATAATAATAATAACAATGTATAATGATAAATATAATATTAAAATGATTATTTAAAATATTTCAATTATCAATTGCGAATGATTGAAACTCATATTTTACTCATTTAAATATTTTAAAAGCAATTTAATTCAAAATAAATAAAAAAAAATCTTTTAAATGATATACTATACCAAAAAAAATATTCAATAGTTTTTCGTTAACATAGTCTAATTTATTCATTGTCGTATATATATATAAAGTTAAAACAAATACATCTCGAAGATTGATCTTTAAGTGGCATCAATATTAACAATCTTAAAAATGTAATGAAATTTTAATTTATACACAGTTAAACGATGAGTTTAAATAGATTTTCAGAATATTACGAGTGCAATGAAAAAACCTTTGAGTAACAGATGAATTTGCAAATGGTGTTAATGTGCGAAAATATGATATAAAGACAATTATATTCGATAAGATTTGATCATGAAAATGTAAATAATTCTTGCATTATTATAAAAAGTTATTCCGATTTCTTTATAGATGCAAACAAACAAAATGTTGCCAATAATTGAAAATTGTAATTTGTAAAATTGTAGTTGAAAATTGTTTTGTTATCATCTGAGGGACATCCTGCTATATATGTCCTTATATGTATATGTACTCGTAACAAAAATATTCATTTTTCGAATAGAAAAATCAGAGTTCATTATTGACGTATATGTATATACAAAAACAAGTGTAATGCTGGTAATACTTATCAAGTGTCATATATAAATATATACAATAAACATATATCTATATATAAATAAAGTTTTTTATTCAAAATATACGGTACGGTATCAAAAAAATTCTTTTCTATATATCATCCATTCATATATATATATATATACGTTTATATGTATAATGTATGGTATATTTTGTTTTTTCCCCATTCCTACGATAACTATATTCTGCAAAGAATTTAATCCGTAAATGTAAATATATATACATAATTTTATTGTATTCTGAAATTCAGGAAGGAAGGAGTAGATTTATAGTAACAACATTTCATGTTACTTTATACTTAAAAAAATTTTTTTAAATAAAATACCTAATAAATGATGTACTTTGATATTCATGCGCAACATTTTCACGAATTGGAAATACATAATATCGTTAATCAGGATATGATCTATTTTAAAGTTTTCGATATGAAAATTAAATAGATTTTTTATAGCCACAGATTTATTAAAGTATTTATAGTCGATCGATTTCTTGTCTTTTAATAAATCATTTATGTAATTAAATCACAAAATGTTGTGTCGGAAACCAGTAACCTAAACTATAATTTATATATATATATGTTTATGTTATTAAAATTACATGTCATATGCTATTTTATTTTCTATATACACTTATATAATTTATACTCTTGATAATATTATACATTACACATACATAGAGAGTATTATTTATTTGTAACAAGAATAAAGAATATAATTTCATATGGTATATCGTATATATATATATATATTGTATATAAGATATAAGATACGTTGTAACATTTTGTATAATATATTCCATATAAATGTGAATGGTGAATGAATATATAAAAGCTAAAGTAATAAAATTTTACGAGTGTTATTTATCGCAATTATCGATTTAGGTTATATTAATATTATATGTACATAAATATATATACGTATACATATTGTAGTAGATACAGTATATATCATACGACATATATTAAATATTATATTATTATTATTATTATTATTTTTATAATACATAAAAGATATAAATGAATTGCTCAACCGTACGAGTTTATCTGGTTGAATTTATTGTTTAGTTAGTTGGTTTGTATATATATATATATATACTTTATATATAGCCATACAATGGGATCCGTATATATATTTATTCATATATAGTATATATTTCTATACTGAAATGATGATATTGAGAAGCCTTAAAGGAGAGGACAATTTAAAAATTTCATAAATGACATCAATTGTATATGTATAATAATGTTTGTAAACGTATATACAAAATATACAAAAAATTCTTATATAAAATTTATGAGAATTTCGTTTTTTATTATATTATATTTTGTCATTATATTGTTGTATTCAAACTTAAAGGGATTATACATTATTTATTTAATTGTTTATTTATTAATGTATATATACAATATACATAAGTTATTTTGAGTATTTTCAATATCACATATATATGGATTTTCTTGAAAGCATATAATATAATATTCATATTGTTGAAGTATACAATAAAATAAATTTATATATATTACAACAATATATAATCGTTATAAATATACTTTTATACACATATATGATGAAAATTCTTATTTATTTATAAAATTTACTTTTTTACATTGTTGACTTTTTGTAATAAATGCATATATACATATTAATATCAAACTTTAATTTATTGTTTATAATAAAGAAAAAAATGCACACGTATATAAGCACTATATGTACTTGTACTTGTTGTTTAATATTAATTTATACTATTTAGTTTTGTTTTTATGAGATAAAATGCAAGAAGATTATAACAGAAACGTTATTTTTTTTACAAAGTATATAAATAAATATAATGATTATGATACAGTATGGATATTAAAGATTATATGCATATGAAATTGGGGTTATGAATAAATTGAAGAAATTATTAACAAAATTGGAGTTAAATCAAATATCGCACATATAACGTAATGCGAATGGGAGATATATATGTTTATTGATTGTTTGGATAAAAAAAACAAAATGTGTGCTTTTCAATTGGTTTTACCATCCCACAACAGAATCCTGTTGTTGGTTGAATAATAAAATAATTATAATAATATGTGCTGCAACGTAACCGCCAGAAAAACATTTTATCGAATGTAAAAACACTTTTTCGGAGTCACTTCTAAAACGAATGCCTGCCTTATACCTCTGAAAAAAAAGCTTTATTTAATATATATTTCTTTTTGATATAATAAATTTTTATTGGTATTTAAAATGCTAATATATTATTATATAAAACAATTCAAAAGTCAAAAATTATAATGATAAAATATATAGAATCAATAGAGTTAACAAAATGTATATATTATATACAAATAAAATAATGTTCACGAAATGCTTTTATTTGCATTTTTTTTATTGAAAGAATAAATATATAAGTATATACATTTGATTATATATTGTTACAAAATTTTCAATCTAAATGATTTTTTCATGTTTGAATTTATTTTTATCATTGTATATTTATATAGATTAGTTTGCAACATGATATTTTATATTAATTTTTTTTTTGCTTTTTACTCCGTATATACTTTCAACATTCAACAACATTTTTTTATACAACTTTGATATAAATGACATGATATGTGTTATGGATTTAAGGATTTTATTTTTCATAAAAATAAATACGTAAAGTTTCAAATAACAAAGAACATGACATTTTTTTTTACTTATTTTTAAGTAAAATATTTGTTGGTCGTGTTTTTTTGTTTTTCGTTGATTTTTAGTATAAAGATTATTTTTGTTTTATGGTAAAAAATATTACTCGCTGTACTTATTATATTATTTAACTCAAAATCATGGACAAAAAAAGAAAAGAAACAAACAAATTTGCATGTTTCCAGTATTATTTATTTCAAATATATATATATAATGAAATAATAATATATGTATTACATTTCATCAAAAATTATTTTGGAAACCTTAAAAACTTATTCTTTTTTTTGTATTTCATATTGCATTTAGTTTCCTTGTGGAGCATGTATAAATAAAAGATAGTTTTTTTAAATAATATTTATGTTATGTTTGGTATTTTATAAAATAGTTTCATAAATACTATAAATGTTTTTTTTTCTAAATTTGATGTATTCAAAAAATTAAGGTTTTTTATTGTATGACAAGAAATATATATGGTACGATAAGAAATTTTATGCTAAGTTTATTATTTATACAATTTTTTAAACGATACCTTTTTGAATTTCAAATAAATCACGCAATTAAAAAGGATATATAAGGACAGGTTAGAAAACTTTTGATCAATAGTTGCATTACAAACGAATGTGTGTGTGTGTGAATACCATCCCCGATGTACAAGAAACAAGATATTTATTAAATAAATCACTGATTGAGATGATAAACTAAAAACTAATCAATGAAATTAATTCATGCATATTTTATTATAGTTCTATTAAATTTCTGTATTTAATATGTGTACATTGGATCCCCCTTTTCAAACATTCAAATAGTTTTACCCAAAAATAATTGAAGTCAATTATAAAATAGTGAAAATATGTAAAATAATTCTCGATTATTATATAATGTTTGACATAAATTTTAATTCTTATAAACTAAAATTTATAAATTATATATGCATCAGATTTGTTATCAGCATATATAGAATATGAATATTTAATGCATATGATGATGATATTCTCTGCATATATTATAAAAGAAATTAAAGATAAACTCTAATGTTATTTAACATTTTACCTTTTACTTAAAATTCTCATGTATAATATTAGTCTATATATAACAAAATCAACTTTTCATCTTTTATGCAGGTATATTATATATTTTCTCATATATATTATTATTAAATGTTGGTTAGTTTTTGTTGTATATGTGAATTTAGTATATATTTGGTAGATTATAAGCTGCTTATAAAGCTTAAAATATAAATTTTCTTTCAAAAAAAAAAAAATAACCTTTTCATATATTCATATATAAACATTCACTAAAGCACCATTATGTGTAAAAGATAATAACCATATTTCTCAAATTCATATACGCATATATACCTATGTGTATATGCAAATACAATCGTACCTATATGAATATCTGTATAGATAAATAGATATATATAGTATATATTATGATTTTATACATGATGTATAATATATGCAATGATGATGAGATATTCTAAAAACATATATACAAAATATGGAAGATCATATTTTTAGGGATAATATTGCAACAATGTTGATTGTATACATTTTATATATATATATATATATATATATATATATATATATATATATATATATGAGTTTGTTACGTTATCTTTAATGCGGATATATATATATATCTAGTGAATGTATAATTTAATCATAAATAATAATGTTGATGATATCCCCATCCATATAAACAGCACGAATGTAAATACGTAGTAGCTTGTATTAGGTTTATAAAGATACGGAAAAATATGTATGTATATAACCTAATAATGAAACTGCTTTATATGTAATCTCTCAAAAGGATAACTAAGGATTATCACAAATTATACTTGAATATTTTCATCCTATATAACACATATATATATATATATATATATAGTTTTGTTAATTTTCTTTAACTCATATACAAAAATTAGTTTTTTTCTCACTTGTATTCTACATATTCTACATTCTATTATTATATATACCAAACACCACCATTCATAAAATGTTGTGATAACTCTTTTATATGTATGGAATTTTCCTTCGATATATATATAGTATTTTGAATGCAATGCATTTCAATTTTTGATATAGATCATATATGGAAATTTTTGAAGTACAATTAAGAATTGCTCTTATCATTAAACCTAAATAACCATATTCCATATTTCATTTGTACTATATATATACATTACATATATAACTATTTGTCTTACATAATCCAAGGGAAAATTACAGTACAAAAAAAAAAGAAGAAAAGAAAAAAAATTTACTTTGACCATATTTTATATAAAAAAAAAGTTGTTTACAAAATAATGAATATTTTTGTAATTTTCCTATACGCACGTAAACACACAAAATCGTTTAATAATATACGAGTATAAATATACTATTAATAACAAAACATGAAATTATCATAATTATAACAATAATATTATAGATTATAATTTTTCCATTCAAGCCATAAAATAATATTATTTTATATATAATATATCAAGAATTTTAATTTTATTGTAAATTACCATTACGCCAATAATAAATTGGATTAAAATTAATATAAATAAAAACAAAAAATTGATTTGTTTACAAAAGTTTATAACCATGTTATAAATTATCATCTTATTATTATTTTATATAAAGGTGCGGTTAATAGCATTTTAAGATATATTTATGCCAGATAATAAATTCAATAAAATACAATATTTACTGTATATAGAAAACAAAGTTCATTTGAATTGTGATTTCGATAAGCCTATACACACATTTTTAAATGATCACCAATATATGGATAAATTTGTAAAACTATATATGTCAAAATATATGATTACCGAAAAAAATATATGATTACAGAAAATGGCATTAAAACTTCTGATTAGTTTAGTCGGTGTTTAATATTTTTATAAATATATTATAATATATTATATTTTAATCATAATATTTATTTAAAAAAAAGTGAATTTTTGTATGCACATATACATTTGCACATATATAGGAATAATATTTATGAATATAATTATACACTATATAGATTTCAATATGATTTAGAGTACGTGATCAAAAGCTTGTTATTTCTATTATTATTCACCTATATAAAAGAATATAAATACATATAACATAATATTATTCGAGACATAATGTCGCCTTGAAAATTAATTATAAATTTGTTTTGCTTCAATTTAGTTTTATCTTGAAAAAAATAAAAATAAAATACACACAAACAAAAAAATTTCAAATCATTATTTATATAAAAAAGTTGAGATTATTACAATAATAATAATAATAATAATAATAATAATCATAATAATAATAATAATAATAATAATAATAATAATAATAATAATAATAATAATAATAATAATAATAATAATAATAATAATAATAATAATAATAATAATAATAATAATAATAATAATAATAATAATAATAATAATAATAATAATAATAATAATAATAATATTAATAATAATAATAATAGTAATAATATAAATAATAATAATAATAATAATTTATAAATGACGATGAGTGATGACGATGACAATATTATATGTTATATAGAAATAATTATAATTTATTATTAGGTATACTGCAATATATATATTTACTTATATTATAATATTATATGGAAAATAGAATGTTTGTACTATTTAAAATGAAATATAATATTTGTATATGTCTTTCATTTTATTTCAAAGTTAAAATTCATATGTGCATCTTCACAGTTATATACATAATAAATATGTAGAAGATGCGGTGATGATTTTAAGTGCTATTAAGTTTATCTCTCAACATATATATTAGTTTCTAAATTACATGCAAAAATATATACCCATAGCATCTTTTATATAATAAATTCTATTATTTATATATACAAATTGTAATCATTCGTTGTTATTAATATACGCATTCATTATCGTACTCTATCGTATATATATTAGGATTATTGCGGCTTTCATATAATTAGGTTGCTCTCTATGGATTTTAATAATTGATATTTTGTGCTAACAAGTGAATTTAATATTATTCTGATATTTATAAATTTATTATGTGTAGACATTTATAAAATGGATTCGTACAATTCCCAACCGATTATGAAATCCTCAACAGAAGGATGATCTGAGAATGGTCTATTATGGGTACCTTTAGAGTATCCTATATATATATGTGCATGTGCATTGTGCTGATATCGTTTTAAATTTTATATATTGAAGGATATTTTAGTATATTTAATATGTTAGAATTCTTTAAACGAAATTCATTCGTAATATTTCTTTTTTGAATTGAGAAATTTTTAATAAATATAACCCATAAATAACATATAGTAAACATAACCCATAACTTCCAATAATAAATTAAAACAGAATTATATATATGTACATGTTAACATTGAAAGGTAACAAAGAGAAATAATATTTAAAGGATCCCTGACAGCCATAGTTGATTTATTGTAACGAAAATTAAATTTCCATACGAAAACCTTTGATATCGAAGGGTCACACAGTTATATATGTAATGTTTATATATAATTAGATTCATAATCATTGTTATGATATGCTAATTTTAAAGTTACTACGCAATTGATTGTACTTATACTTCTTACTTCTGCGCGCCTACAACCTACAATTGGTTTTGGCGTCCATTAACAGCCTTCTCCAACCGGACCTATTTACCGCCAACGTCCGCCAGCCGGAAACGCCGAGGGCCCGAAGGTCCACTTCTACTTCGTCTTTCCACCTACCCCGCGGTCTTCCTACACTCCTAGATCCGCCCGGCTTACTGTCCAGCATTTTTGACGGTATACGATCGCCATCCATTCGTACCACATGACCAAACCACCTCAGGCGACCGATCTTAATGAACCGAACGATGTCAGGTTCGGTATATAATTTATATAGCTCGAAATCGAACCGCCTACGCCACCATCCCCTTTCCTTTGTCGGTCCAAAGATGAGGCGTAGTATTTTCTTTTCGAACCCTCCAAGTCGCCGTTCGGTGGCCTGTGTCATGCACCACGTTTCAGAACCGTAGGTCACAATTGGTCGAATCAGTGTTTGATATAGCTTTAGTTTCAATGTTTTACTCAATGTCTTCGAGAAGAACATCTTTCGCAAACCGTAAAAGGCCTTGTTTCCCGAAGCAATCCGGGATTGAACTTCCTCCGCTATATCGTTTTCGCTGTTTATGCTGCTTCCAAGGTAGCTAAACCTGTCCGCCGTTTCAAATTTGTTCTGACCAATTGATACGCTTTGATGTTGTGCCATAAACCTACTGTTCGTTGGTGCGATCATATACTTGGTTTTCTCCTCGTTTACCCTTAATCCCATTTCCGAAGCTTCACGTTCCAACAGTAAGAACGCTTCTTTAACGGCACCCATACTTCTACCCACCACGTCAATGTCATCGGCATAGCCGAGTAATTGAACAGATGACGTAAAAATAGTGCTGCTGGTGTTAATGGTCGTCCTTCTTATACATTTTTCCAATATAACATTGAAAAACAATGTAGCCAAAGGGTCCCCTTGCCGTACTCCGTCAATGGTTTCAAATGCATCCGATTTGATCCCCCTTATTTGTACCTGAGATGTAACTTGCGTCAGTGTTAGTTTCGACATGGCTATCAATTTTTGTGGGAATCCAAATTCCTCCATCGTGCGCCATAATTTTTCCCTAATAACACTATCGTATGCGGCCTTAAAATCAACAAATAGATGGTGTGTTACTACGTTGAACTCCCTACACTTTTCCATTATCTGTCGTATGACGAACAGTTGATCAGTTGTTGAGCGATCATTACGGAATCCACATTGGTATTCACCAATGACTTCCTCCGCATATGGTAATAGGCGCTTATGCAACACATAAGCGAGTACCTTATATGTTGCATTCAGCAAAGATATTCCCCGATAGTTGGAACACTCCATCCTGTCTCCCTTCTTGTGTATTGGCACAATTACAGCAAGCTTCCACTCCTGTGGTATAACCTCATAGTTCCAAACATGCACAATTAGCTCGTGTATACTATTCCACAATACATCCCCTCCACATTTTAAGAGTTCACCAGGTACGCCGTCAGATCCAGCCGCCTTTCCATTCTTGAGCTTCAGAATGGCTTCTCTGGTTTCCTCATATGTTGGTTCCGAAATTAGTGGTTGTGCTGTTTGGTACGGAAGTTCGTTTTCTGCATTTATACCAATTGGGTTGCTTGCTGTAAGTAGATCTTTAAAATACTCCGCCCATCTCGCGATGGCTCTTTCTTCATCCGCCAAAATTTCACCGCTGGTATCCTTACAAAGAAGGGGTTGTTGTATAAATCCGCTAGTTACAGATCTTATTCTCCTGTACAAATTTTTACTGTCATTCATGCTGGACAGCGTGTCTATATCCCGCAAAATATCCTGCTCATGACGCATTTTCTTGTTTCGGAATAATTTGCGTTCAATGGATCTTTTGGTTCTGTAGTCATCCATGGCAGTTCGTGTGGCGCGCTGAAGATATTTTAAACGCGCTTGGTTCTTTTCTTCATGAGCCGTTTTACATGCGTCATCAAACCAACCATTTCTGACCACGCCAGGTTTCAACTTTACCGTCTCCTCTGCCGCCATTTTCATGCAATTACGTAATCGATTCCACATATCATTACACGTGTTTTGCTGTTGATCCACATCTGTTCGAACAATTAACTCCACCAATTTATCTTCGTACTGTTGTTTTACTTGGTCATTTTTGAGATTTTCCAAATTGAATCCTCTCGCAATGACTTTTTGGCGGTTTGCACTAACACGATATCTGAACAAAGCTCTTACGAGATAATGATCAGAATCAATGTTAGGTCCCCTACAGCTCCTTACATCCAGTATGTCGGACGCATGACGACTGTCAATGAGTACGTGGTCTATTTGGTTTGTTGTTTTAGTATCGGGCGAACACCATGTTCCTTTGTGTATGTTCTTATGTGGGAAACGTGTGCTGGCTACTATCATATTGTTTGATATTGTGAAATCGACTAAACGCTCGCCGTTATTATTGCAGTGTGTATGAAGGCTATGTTGACCAATTGCCGGTCGATATACAATTTCCCTACCAACCTGTGCATTAAAATCGCCAAGCACGATTTTAATGTCACGACTAGGAGCTTGATTGTAAATACGGTTGAGCTTTTCGTAAAACATATCCTTCGTGTCTGCATCTTTGTTTTCTGTTGGGGCGTGTACGTTAATAAAGGTTACATTAAAAAATTTTCCCTTTATTCGTAACGTACAAAATTTTTCGTCAATGGGGTTGAAACCAATGACTGATTCTTTCGCTTTACCCATTACAATAAAGCCGGTGCCGAATAACCCTGTTTTATTTCTACCGCTATAGTAGAATTTGTATTCTTTACTGGATAAGATGTTCTTTCCAGGCCACCGTGTTTCCTGGACCGCTGTTATGTCCAGTTTCGCTTTCTTTAAGCAATCAGTCAAAGTTTTTAAACCGCCCGCGCGCAGTATTGTCCTCACGTTCCATGACGCCAGTTTTAAATCATTGTCCTTGTTCCATTGCCTGAGTCGTTGCCGTTTTTCCTGTCCTGTCCGAGGCACTGTTGCTAGTTTCATAATTTGTTGTTTTTACGGTGTCGGTAATTAGCCGTACGACCAACCGCATGGGATTCGCACTTACAATTTTAGCCTGAATGATACGGATTGTATCATTCAGTTACCGTTGGTTACCACGTGGAGGTAAAGTAAGCACTTGATCAGGAACTCAACAGTTGCAACACTGGGTCAGCGACCAGTCAGTGCCTACCCTATTGATCCCAATCCAAACCAATTGATTGTACTTATACGATAATCAAATATAATTATATACAGATATAGAGAAATGGTGTATCCGGTGCGATCGAACAATACAACACAAATTTCTCTTCTAAATACACAACATATATGCGGTTGGACTAAATAAAACTAAAATTCATGACAATATAACATTACTTTAAATTATTTAATTGCCATCATCGCATATCATATACATAATAATACACTTGATAATTAGGGTTATATATATGTATAACAGAAAAGTCAATATAAAATTTAATTGCATCTTTTAAACAATATATCATATATAAATCTATAATATATATATATATATATATATATAGATACTAATTTACATTTTAAATACATGAAATGCATATATACAAAAGTTTATATATACTATTCTGTAATCGCAGATAAAATTAAACAAAACAATATTAAATTATACACTATTCAAATCACATTATTATTATTATTTTTATTAGTAGAATAATAGAATTAATTTTCTACTATTTTTGTAAATTTATTCCATTTATGGTTGGATACATTTTTATTCAAACGATATGTATATATAAATTAAAATAAAAATAAATATTAATTAAAATATTATTTAAAATTTACAAATATGTATAGGAAAAATTTAAATAAATACAAAAAAAAATCCACATATGGACGGAAATAAACAAATTGATAAGTCAGTAGCAGCAGCAGCAGTAACAAAGTTCTTTTATTGTACGTTATTATTATTATTATTATTATTACATTACAAAACAAAAAACATAAGTATATATGAAACAAATAAATGGAACTTTATAATTAGGTCTTTTATGTTCAAATCATGTACTATGTAAATATTTAATATTATATATACTTAATCATAATTATTTTTATATTTAATTTATATTATGTATTCATCATATTATACACAAATATAATGTTTATATATTTCCATATTATTTCAATTAATTCAATATAATACGCGAAAAATTTTGTATACATTTGTGTGATTATATAGCATAGGAAATGTTATATCCAGAATTTTTCAACATATCTATAAGTTTTGGTCGCGTTTTAGTCGCAGAAGTAAATAATATGTCAATAACAAATTTAAATAATTAAATGTTCGAATAAACGAACAAAAAATTCTATACACAATATAGAGTCATGGAAAATTACAAATAAATATATTAAAAAGTAAATATTTTTTTTTTGTTTGAGGAAAAAAACTATATAACATAATATCAACCAAATAATAATAATAACTAAAAACAAAATTGATTTTGATTAGATTTTTATATTTTCTTCCTGTTTTGATGTTATATTGAAGGTATAAATAAAAAAAAACACTATTTTTTAGCCATCCATACCCTTTTTATATAATTAAACATACAAAATAATTTTATTTAAGATAATAATATACAAAAATCATTATCAATGAACTGTTTTGCTTTTATTATTATGTTTTGTGCTTTTTTAATTTTTTTCTGTGAGTACTCTTCAATTTATCTCGTTTTTTTGTTTTTCCTATTATTATGTGTATTGAATTTTTATCAAAAGTATATATTAAACATTTAATTAATTATTATAAATTAATGTACCGAATTAATTTATATAGATATTTATAAAATACAAAATATTTCTTAATGACGTCAATCATATAACTGACCTTATACATGTTTATATTAAATAAATGATAATTAACATATACATTTTTTTTAATTATATTTACTCTTTTTACATTTCTGATAAACGACGATTGCATGGGATTTTGAAAAAAAATAAATATATTAATGCGTTATCTGGTTTATTGTATATAGAAACAATGCTAATATAGACTAACAAACAGCTTGAATACGTATTTGGGTAATGCATGAAAAGAGAGATATCCTAAAACAGTTTTATTGTTTTTCAACGGAATTTGCCGAGATTCTCAGTAGATCAGAAGATTCATTGATAACCAAAATAGTTCAGAAATTGGAAAATTAGAATCTAATAAAATTTGAATACATATTTTTTGGATTTGGTAAGAAAAATACAAACTAATTCAAATATAACAATTATAATAATAATAATCATTTATTAAATTATTTGTTAATTATTAAAAATTAAAATAAATCACCTGCAAAGTTGAATACATTAAACGCGTAATTCATATATATATAGAATACAATTCTTCAAAAGTAACCCCGTCGTTGTGGGTTTACATTTTATTTTTTGAAAAAAAAACACAAATCACTTCTTTATTATTTGTATGACATTACATTTTAATATTATGATTTATGATGTATAAAATATTACAAATAAATATATAAAATAAATTTTTACTAATGTTAAATAAGTACTTATATATTATTGTTCTGTGCCGTATAATTATTTATACATATACTTGACTATGAAATATTATTTAAATAATTATTTATATAGTATGAATTCATGAACTAAATTAAATAATTAAATATTCACAAATAATGTATATAAAGACTAAAGCTAAAGAGCAATATATACACAATTTTTTAATTTATCCATCAACTAATCTAAAAATCATTTGCTTTTGTTTTTATACTTTTACAGAAAATTATTTATGGTGTAATTTTTCTTTTTTTGTTAAATAATTTGTGAATAATACTATTATTGTTATAGTTATATATAATTGAAACAATACATCCATCATTCGAAAAGTTTTTATATTTTATAAAAATAATTTTTTTTTGTCTTTGGAATGAGATAATTTTGAATTTGTGAAATTTGTTGAACATTTTCATCCGGAGTAATTATTCAATATATAAAAAGGATGAGTAAAATAAAAATGAGTAGAATAAAAATGAAATTTTTGGCAAAGGAATTCGCAAAATAACATTAAATAATCCAAATCCAAGGCGCAAATAAAAAGAGTAAAGACATGTTTACATCATCCATACAGTAAATTGAATAAAACTTTATTATGATTGACAAATATATAGGTAGGTATGTTTTTGAATCAGCGTTAATTTTCATATATGCAATTAAAATAAGACAAAAAAAAAATTAAAACTAAATTAATTAAATATAGAATAAATTATAAACTTGAAAGTTTTAAACACATAAAGAGCAAACGAGCTCAACAAAATTGAGGTAATTATTTTAAACAATCATATTTATGTAATACAAGACATTTGTAATGTATATTTAAACATAATTAATTAATTATTTGTATTTTATATCAATGTTCGTTTAGTTTAGGTAATTTTTATTATTATGATTATTATGCTTATTGTTAAATAAATATAAAAAATTTCTTTTCCCAAAAGTTTTACAACCATACATTTTTTATTCAACATTAAGCTATGCTTTCAACAATTCGTTCAAACACTGATATAGAACTAAATTTGTGAAGAATTGATTGTAAAGGGTATTTCAAAAAACAAAAAACACCGTATATCACATTAGTCGAAGATGTTCATCATCAACAAAAAATATTTTACTTTTAAATTACTTATGCAATATCCCATTTAATAAATTAAATTTCATGTTTTTTATAACAAATTAGAATAACTAAATATTTTATTATCTGTAAAATATAATCGTAAATGTTAAATTTATCATATAACAAAAAAAAATTATTAAATTTTATTTGTTATTACAGCTGTGTATTCAGATTGTGCCATCGATATTTTATTTGTAGTTGTTACTGTGCCGTACTTTCAAAGTTTTATTCAAATAGATTTGAAAAAAAAAATTATTATAACAATAATAATAAATAAATAAATTCATTGTTTCAAAATCAGATAAATCTGTCTTTTTTTTTTTTTTTTAATTTTTACACTCATATGGAAAAATTTTATAATAAATAAATATATTTTGCATATGAACAAATGTAAATCTAAATACATATAAATTGAGTGTGGGTTTGACCTTTATTAACTATAACTAAATTGTACACTTGTTATTTAATTTTAAATATATATATACCAGTTTTATAATATAAATATTGTACATTAACAATAAAAGATATATAGATATTACAGAAATAAAAGATATAGAATTGTATATATTATTTTGATATATGTATTTGAATATTTTTAATATAAATTATTTTTTCCTAAAAAAAGTATATTGTTAATTTGTACAAAAAAAAAATTAAATGACTTTCAAAATTTATGTATAAAATATGGAATATAGAAGTTGATAATATATATTGTATCATATAACAAATTTGAAAAGATCAGTGACCGCAAATTCAGCTGAGGCACATAATTATTAATTTGTCAGCGAAATTTGTTCTTTTAATATAACAATACCAAGCCTGGTATAGATAATATATAGTATTGAAATTCAAATTCTTATAAACAAAATTAAGTATATAAGCTAATATGTTGATTATCATATACAATAGATTTTTTTTATACGTAATTATCTAAAAAATTAGTTTATTTTATGTTGGTCACTACCAAAATAAATGTATTAGTATATATGACAATTAATCATTTCCATATAAGTCGGAAAATATAGGGCGATCTAAAAGGTACAGAAACAATCATTTTGGAAATACCGGTCATATCTCGGCATTAGAAACATAAATGACAGCACTTTATTTCAGTGAATTTTTTACGTTTCTATCTGGTTGCGTTACCTTTCATAGCACCCCATCGTATATTATATAGTATTGGGCAAAATGTTTTATTTATGATTTATTTGATAAATGAAAAATGTTTTTTTATATTACTATATATATATATATAAGAAAATATAATAAAACTTAATTGCTTATTTTATCTATATAAAATTAATCGTATATTCATACTTTCATATATGGTATACATGAATTATTTTTGGTAAATATATTATATTTATATATTTTGTTATATGGTTAACATATAAAATATTGTTACATGCATATATAGATATAAACTAAAACAATTACATTTATTGACATTTAATATACATATATAGATTATATATGTATGCATTTAAATATGTTATATATGAAATTTATGATAATAACTTTATTTTATGATTATGTTTACCTAAAATTGAATTAATTGTTATATCTATGGTCTGTCGTCGGTCTATTCTACTATTAATTATAATAAATATGACTACATATATATTAAAATATACCATATATACACAAAAGTCAATTTACATTTTGGATATCTTTCTATTGATAATGTCTCTATGTTATTCTATATGGAAAATAGTATTTTCTACTAATATACACATATATAAATATTATAAATTATGATTTTGCTGAAATTATATGGTCATATATAATATACAATAAGAATATAATTAAATAGATTTTATAGAAGACCAAAAATATATGATAAAGGAAATATTTATTTCAGTACAAATATCTATTAAATGTGTATAGCATAAATTTTGTTTACGATGACATATAAAATATATATCAAAAATATACTATATAATAATTATCCATATAAATATCTTTCTTTATGAAACAAAATTCATTATATGTACACAATTACACATTTATTAATGTTCTTAAGAATTAAATAATTAAATTGTTCAAGAATTTATTAATTTTTTATATAAAGATTAATAAATTAGAGAAAATAAAAAGAGTTAGAGAACTATAAATTTTTCTAATTTTATTACTCGCAATCAACAAATGGCTTTGTTATTTTATAAATGTAATTTATATTAAAATATCTTAATATACTGTCATTAAAATTCATTTTATTTTACAAATACTTTTTTTGATTAATATATATCAATCAATTTGTCCAATTATTTCAATTAGTTGTATAACTTTAAAACACATCTGCGGTAAATATATAAAATGTTTCTATAAAATGTAGGTCATCAATGATTATAATATGTCATCTCAAAATTTTCTCTATATAAAGCATTTAAATATGCAGATGTAAATTAATTAATTAATTTAATAAGATTATTATTAAATTAATTAATTATTATGAAATACTGAAAATATATATATTGAATACATTTTAATGGAAATTCTTTTATACTTTCATTTCAATTTTATACTATGGGATTTTTTATATAGACAGATAACTATACAGGAACATATCTGATCATTCAATATATATAAAAGATACAAAAGAAAAGTCAAATATTTTATTCGTTATAAACATCTGCATATATAAATTTAAATTAGCATATATGGATATAATAAAAATGTAATTTAAACTGTTTTATATCGCAATATCTATATCTATTTATGATAGGGGTTTTTTAAGCATGAATTCCATACATATGCTTATGTAAATTCTACATAAAGATATATTAGGTATATACAGATATATCTTGCTGGGTATATCAGTTATATATATAGTTAATAAAAAAAAATTGATATGAAATATTGTACAATATAAAAAAATAAATATATACTGCTATTTCATGAATTTATTACAAACGCATCCATGTACATATTTTTTTTTAATATAGTAAATATTTGAAAATGTATCTGTAGCAAATAACCTACATATTTATTTATATTTTATAAAAATTTTATCGGTTTAGTTAGTCTATATTGTGTTATATTTTTGTTGGATATGCTTACACTGAATATATATATATAAAATATGCAGTACAAAACAGCTGATACTAAAATTATTAAATTTTTATCACCATATATAATAGTTTCACCAGAGAGAAAAATAAATAAAAGGGCACCGGTGCTTTTTATGGAGACAAAAGAAAAAATAGATGTTGATTATTATGATGGTAAAATACATAAATATTTTGTATTCGTTTCGGTATTTTCGCTCTTTTTTTGTTGTTGTTATTATTATTTATTATTATTATTCTACAATGTTGATAACAGACTATTTATATATTTTATATTTTTTTAAAGCTTATCAAAATATATAAAAAAAATAATGTATGTATAACTTTAACTTTTACACCCTTAAATATATATATTCATGGAAATAAAAGGTAATTTATGCAATAAATCAATAATTGCATATAAAAAGAATGTGTGTGTGTATTTAATATTTGTTATAAGCATTTTTCATATGTGTAAATGAAATCTAAGTAATATATTTTAAGGGTTTTCATTTATATATATATAGTTAGAAGATATATATATATATAGTTAAAATATATTTAGTTGGCTTGGGTTGGTTGGGTATACATTTTATTAATGATTATTCTTCAATGTATGCAAAAATTTCGAAGAATAAAGATCATAAAAACTAAGCAATATGGAATAGATAAACAAAACTCTCAAAGTTTTTAACAGTTCTATCGTTCTATGCTTGTTTACATAGAAAAAAGAACGTTATATATTCAAATTTTAATGATACAATATTTGGTACCGGTGTAGCATATGATCTGGCAGGGGAAATTTATCTGAGATAACTTTTGTTTTTTGTGAATTTTAAAAGGAAAAAGGAATTTTCCCTCCCAGATCATATACTACAGATCATATACTACACCAGCACCCAATATTTAATCATTCAAACCTAACATCCCATGATTGGATTTAGCTCTCATTTAGCTCTCAGTGATTTTAAATTCATTTGATGCGATCATTTTATGATTTGATGTTGTGGAATTTGTTGATTATTAGAATCTCAAATTTTATTCAGAATTAATTTTATCAACAAACTACACTACACCGTTAATGAATATACAATTTATACAATCTTTATTATCATACGTCCATAATAATTTACATTTATAGCAAAAATAATTAATTATAGCTATATAACATTTTATGAATATTTACAATTCATGATAAATTTTGTTTCTATATATAAAATTCATTGAATGCCCTCAACTCAACTTGTATTTTATGCCTAATGAAATATAAAATATATGTGGTATTATACCTACCTATATGAAACAATAGCACATAATATGTGGTTTCGTATTGCATTTATGTATAATATAAATATAAATTCTATAGAAAATTATTATTATATGTATAAAATACATTGTATATATGAAACCATTGAATTATTTTATTATTTTTTTTTATAGTATAATTCCATTCAACTTCTATTATAGTAAATATATAATTAATTTTATATATTTGCAATGCGTTTGATTTAAAAATTATATATTCAATTATTCTATAAAACTTTATCATCATATATAAAGAAAATAATATTCATGAAGGTATACATCATCTTAATGAAATATATTAAACTAAAGAGAATATTACATTTTTTCTGATTTTTTATACTTTGAAATATATATATAGCCTTTAGACTATTCTTTTCTTTCAAAGATATGTTTTTATGTATTCGAAATAGATTACCACCATTCAAGAAAAGTAAATTACACATCATTTTCTTATTCACTATATCTTTATATAGTTTATTATAGAAAAAAATATGTACATTGTTGAAAAAAAAACATCCGTCATTCGTTTTTTTTAATATATACACAGGCATAATTCGTTTTTCATTTCGTATTTGGTATAATAGATTAATAAATTATATTTTATTTGAATTAAAGTAGAAAAGTAGTTTCAATTAATTATCCTGCAATTATCTGAATTTTCTGAACACCAACAAAATATATTGGATTAAATGATATAAAACATCACATTTATATAATTCCGATGATCAGATATTAATGTATACTCAATCAGAATTTTAAAAATCATGATTGGAATAAAACAATGAAGTTTCAAAGTTACCAACACTTACTTTGTGTTTTCAAAATTGGAAAAAAAATCATCGGTGCATGGCTTTTAATTTTTTGAAACTTTTCATAGTATAAGTTTTCGTTTTATAAGTTAATTACATAAAGTTTTCTTATTGTACTTCATTGTTTTCCTATATCTAAATTGGATTATATATTCGATTTTAACAAAAGTTCTCGATATCTATATATAAAATATAACGATTTTTTGTATATCTTTTATTTATAAAAACACGTTCGTTGACATCAGTTATTGGATATGAAAATGTAATTATTTTATATTGAATTCAATTATTGTAAGAAAATGTCCAGTTAAAGTAAAAATAAAAATATTTCTTTTGTAAAGGGATGAGATTATATCCGGTTGTCTTCAAGAATGTATCTATAATTCGCTTATAATAGTTGATCTTTTATTTTTTGTTTGTCAATTATAATACATTAGTTGAATACAATAATTGTATTTGTAAAAATAAAAATGTCGATTTACTTTACCTATAATTTGTTTATGTACGTTGATTAAAAGGGTATATCTGAATAGATAATTTACTATATTCTATATGTTTACTGTCAATCAGTATTTTATATTTATAAATGTAAAGAATAGTCACAAATTTAAGCGAACAAAAAATTACGTGCCCTTTATATATGCATATGCAGGTAGGTACATCTATAAAAGCAAATGAACCTTAATATTTTTTTTGATGAATGAATCATAATCAATTCATTTGTATTACTATAAATGTCATCTATATATAAATATGAATTCGAATTTAGCTGTAGTCCTTTATTGTCAAGTCCTTTCATAAGGAAAAACTATAACTTATTAAAAAAAATTACAATTTTCGTTTTACAACCTGTATATGAATCACCACACTTTGATGTAAAAAAAATAATATTATTTTCAATAGAATATGTTTTCTATAGATGATATATGGTATATGTACCATACGTATTATAAATATAAATTGGCATGCATTGGATTGAAATTTGTTATTCTTATTATTAGAAAAAAAAAATTTCACCACTACTTGAAGAAACACATATGGTATATGTATATAATATAAAGTATAGGTATATTATAATTCGTTATACTATACATAAAATCTAAAATCAAATCAAGCATTGCAGATTCTCTTATGGAAACATAACACACAATTTTTATATATATCAAATCCCTTTGAGATTAAACACATTTATTCAAAATCATATGTAAACATACACGTCGTACACTATATGAATTTGTTCCATTTTGGGACACCCCATATATAACATATAGCAAAAAGTGAATTTCAAAAGAAGAATGAAAAAAAATAAAAAAATAAATAAATAATATTACACCTGAAACTTTAAGGCTTTTATTATATTGAGATATTCTTCTGTATATGAAAGGTATATCTATATGCATATATACGTTTTTAGTTAGAGTATACCCAATAATTTATTTATTTTTTTTATATAAGAAGAAAAAAAAAAAAGGTTGATAATATATAAGAAGAAATGCATAGTAGGTTTTCTATATATTATATATGTAGCTCTTTTATAATATTTTTAGTCTACAATTTCATATATAAACAAATTGTTCACGTATAACTTGTTCATATATATGTATATAAAATTTATATTGGTTCACATATATCTTCTTATAGCAGGTTATTTTTTCTTTGTTAAAACATTTCTTTATTTAGATATATGCCTTTATACTATATTCTATAGTATCTGTAAAAGATGTAAGGTATTAGGTATAAGGTAATTTATCCCTAGATCTACATTTATAAACTATATGCATAGGTGAATCATGTTTTTATTTTCAAAATATTACTATTATTATTTTATCAGGTATAGTCAATTATTTCAATTGACGATATCTATTGGTATAAAAATGTGCGTGTAAAAATATATATTTGATTCATGTTTTTGGGGTTTCAAATTGAGGTATGATATTATTAGGAAGTTTCTCAAACCGAAAATTATTTAAAGTTTCTTATTACCTATAGATATAGAAAAATCAGAAACTAATTTGGGAAAATACCAATAATTTTTAATTAAAATTTGCTTGGAAAATAATTTCTTTTAGAAAAACTGTATTGACCAACAAAACTACTTTTAGTACATTTTTATCGATGTTCCTACAATTTTTATGGTCATTTCTCATTAATTCGCGTATTTTAAATTCAAAAATATAAGATAATAGGACATTTTTTCTATGTATATTATACCAATTAATATAATGTTATTAATCTCCACACAGATCGCTTTGCGTTTACAAACATAATATATAATTCGATATATACATACATGGACGTATATATAACAATTCTTTATATATAAAATTCCCTGACATTAATATATACTATATATAATAATTGATTGAAGTAATAATTTTATAATTACAGAATTCATTTAATATAAATAGTATTTATTACAAATATATATGTATTATTATATAAACAATATATGTATTAATAAATAAATTGTAAAATTCTTTTTATATATAAATTAAATTGATTTTTAATTTATGGAGTTAATAAAATAAATAAAAAGAAACGAAATAAAATTGTAACGCGGCGAGTATATAATATATGCTATATGTTTATATATAACTATATAGTATATATATTAATTCAATGTAACGCTTAATTGAAAATAATAAACCTCTTTTTTCTATATTATTCATTTATATTTAAGCGAAATATGCAATATAAAAATAATATAGAACTATACAAGCGTATATTAATATAATTTTTAAATTGAGTTTGTTCTACATTTTGTTCATTCACTTTTTCTATAAGTTATATATACCATACAAATATATTTATTTTTATCATATTTTTTTATTTTGAATTTACTGGTATATCGCTGGCATATTATATATCACATCATATCATTCATATAATTGTATATGAAAAAAGTTACTGAAAATGCATGTATAATAAATATATAATTTAAAAAAATTAGAATTGATATCATCACATCACGAAAACAAAAACGAAAATTGTAAATATTAAAATTGTATAATAAAAATAAAATTTACTATACAATTTATATACCAAGTAAAAGTTATATGTGAATAATAAAATACATAATAACTATCGGTTGACTTGTCTTCAATAAATGCAATACTTTTTTTGTATATGCATACATATATAATATAAATGTAAATGCTTTGTACTGATATTTGACTGACTGTTTTTATATTTATGCCAAACTTCCCAATTATATTTATCAATTAAAATGTGTAACAGTGTTCAGTTAATTATTTGCATTCAACATTACTACGATATAAAGATTTTTGATTATAAAAAAAATGCTTATTTTTGTTTTTAAAATAACAATAAACAGCATAGAATTATGTTCTATATATACAATTTAGCATAAATAATAGTAAAATTGTCAATTGGAATAGTATAGATATAATAGCCAAAACATTTGATACAAACATATCATTATCCAAAAATATAAGTTAGCCGACATATTTGTCCAATACATCTTATATTATAAAATATATACTTGAGGGTATTCACCTATATTTAGAGAAATGCTGAAGATGGCAGATTGGTTAGTTTATCCTGACAAGGGATAAATCAATGTATATCTATATATACCGTAAAATGAAAAACATAAAAAAGAAAAATGGATGATGTTTGTGTGTCGGCCTTGCTTGCCATTGCTATACTTTTATATTTGTTTTTATATAGATATTTATATAAAAAAAATAGACAAATATATATTTTTCCATCTTAGGATATGCATCCTTATCAAAAACTAAGAATATTTTTCCATTTTATAAGAATATATTAATTTGCGGTATATGTGAGATAATATACATATGCGTATCATCATCGTCTATATCATTTACCTATACCATTATACAATTTTTTTTAAATATATAGTTGGGTATACCCAAAAATAAATGTTGAATTGCTTTATTATTTGATATGCAGGGTATACATACCCTGACAAAATATATTTTATACATAAATTTGTATACCATTTTTTATTGTATTTTGACCCGTAATAATATATGCGTGCGTGCGTATATATACAAAAAACGATTGCCAAAATAAGAAATGTCAGAAAATATGTTGTAGAAATAAATAGATATATATCTTTGATTTGTATACACAATTTTCCACTTAACGCATAAATATTACATGTTCAATTAGTGCCTTTTGAATTACCCAAACATTGCATTTTTTTTTAAATCATATATTTATGTATATATTATTTACATAGATATTTTGTTTTATATTTTCGATTATTTCAAATTTAATATACCCTTAAATTGTATATACTGTAATGGCAAAAAATGTAGTTTTGGTTGTATGGCTACGTTTTGTTTTTGTTTTAATAATGGAACGCGGAATGTATGTAGCATCATTGCAAAATAAACGAAATATAATATAATTAAATTGAATTTTAATTTGATTTTGAATATCATCTAAACATCTAATGAATGAATATATGAAGGTGTGGTTTTCAAAAATATTCGGAAAATTCGGCATTAGAATTGGAAATTATTCATTGAATAAAACCTATTTAAACCTATTTAATATTTAATATATTCGCATTACAGAAAAGATTCAATATATGTTTATTAATACAAACTTTGATTAATATTAAAAGCCTTAACACAAATTAATTTAATTTTCTGCGATGATTAAATCAATTAAAATAATGCAGTTAATTGCATCATATATATAGTATTTATAAATGTTATGAATATCAAGTACCGAGATTAGATGATATGAAAAAAAAGCATATGGAAATGGTTTCAAAATAATAATAATAATAACCTATATGAGTATGCATATTGTATATTAACACAATTATTGTTATTATATAATATAAATATAAAATGCATGGGTATAGCTGATAACGTTATCGCGGGGACTATATATATTATGTTTGAATATAATTACAAAAAAAAAACAAACTATTTCATAAATATTATAAATACACGTACCATATCAAATATTCTCCCATGTATATACAAAATTATAAATCTATATGGCATATATAAACATATTTATTTAATTTATTTATAATTTTGTTTGTAAACCAACAAAGATAAAAAATAAAATGCATATCGTTGTGATATTTAATTCAACCATATTTAGAATTTTATATTTTTCATTTTTAAAATAATATATGAATACAAATTTTATGTATTTATATCACTATATATCGTTTGTTCAATTCATTTGTGCAAGATTTCAACCAGTTATTTTTTTTTATTCTTTCACCTTTAATTGTACCTTTATAAAAACACATCTGATTCAACAACAATATCATCGATCACTTCTGCTTGTATATATACATTTTTATTGGTTTTCGAAAAAAAAGTGCTTGAAAAATTATATATTTTATATATGTTATTTAATTTTAATTTGTATATAAATATAAGAGGTTAGGAGATGCGATGATATCATCCATATAACAATACTTCATTTTGTATTTGTGCTTTTGTGTGTCTCATATCCATACAAAAAATTGTATACACTTTCGTATGTATATATATAACCATATATTTTTATGTTAATTTATACAGTAAATATCGTTAGAACAAGAACCAACCACGGACTAAACGATGCAATCGGTTTTCAATAAATTTCCAGCTAATTTAATTATAGATCTACTTTAATACAATTGAGTATCCCAAATATTGAATAGCTCATAAATGCAAATCACATTTGAAAACTATGTCATCGACGTTAATCATCTTATTGAATTTATACAAATATATTGACAAATGGGAATCGTTTTCGATAAACTGACATTACCGAAATTACTCTACATTTGTTATAATATTTAAAATACTCCCACCCGATGTTGTGGTTCTTGATATGGAAAAGTTTCTGTCAAAAATATATATGCACCGCAACATATAAGTATATCTGTATATTTTTTTTTCTTAGTCAGTCAGTTTATTTGGTTGTTATTTTGATCGTATTTTGATGATAATCAAAATTTAATTACCATTGGCCATCGTCATTATTAAATTAAAATGCAAAAAAAAAGTTTATTTTTAAAAATATATTTTACTAATTTATGTATCGTGCATGTTAAATTACAATTAGTCACAAGCACAAAAAAATATAATAAAAAATATATTGCAAAATTTATTCAATGAAATATAATAATATATATATATTGCATATCTCCAACTTTTTGTATACAGTATAATGAAATAATATAATGTATAAAATCATACACAAAAACAGATACACAATTAACAAAATTGCAACAAAATCTATACAAAACAAAAAACCATTTTTATATATTGTACATATATAAAATCCATCAGAATTAACAACCAGGCAATGACTTTGAGAACGATATATATTTTTTTTGAAGGTGCCTTTGCTGATTTATATATATATATAGTATACATAACACACAAAAGCAATTGTTATATTACAATTGCATTTTACCAAAATATATATATAAATGAATGGTATCTTACATATAAAAAAATGTGCAGAGGTATAAAATCGTAAAAAAAAATTGTATGTAAAATTTGACTTTGACTGAAGGAGAAAATTTATATAGAATTATAATAATAAAACAATTCTATAAAGACACAAGAATTATATATATTATAATATATAGAATATTATAAATACATTTTCAATTTTTGTTGATAGTTAAAAGCCTGGTTAATGTTAAACCAAAAAATAAAAAAAAAATATAATATAATAAAATCAAAATATGTAAATGGGAAAAAAATATACATGTAAAAGATAAATAAATCAATCATAAAAGAATATTATTATTATTATTATAATAAGAAAAATAAATAAATATTATTTATTTTGTATATATATTTATATTTAAAACATACACATGCACTTATATATAATTGACTGTGAGTGGTGATTGTAGGTTTTTAATACAGTGCATTTCGCGTTTAAGAACGAATAATTCGAGCTCTTTAGTTTTTACTCCCAATAACCTAGCAACTATTCCATTTACAATTTATTATGACATTCATTAATTTCCGTTTCATATTTCCGATAGTATCCCTTACGGAAGGCACATCAAGGGTTCAAATTAAGCGGGATGCACTGTACATATGATATATTATATAATGTAAAAATATATATTACGAAACGTGTTTATAATTTTTTTTTATTTGTTTATACATAATTGATAGGTTGACAATTTTCTTTTTCATATGTTTTTTTCCATTTCATATTATTATACAACATGGTATAGTTAGAACTTTAAACACGCAATATTATATATAAATAATATTAGATATAAAGATTTAAAAAAAAGACGAAAAATCAAATATGTAAGAATATAAGAAGAATACAATTTTTTAAGATTTTGAATGTGATAACTTTAAAAAAAAAGTTTTAAGAAAGGTTAAATAAAAAAAAAACAATACAATACATCACAAATGAAAAAAAGCAAAAAACTGTAAAATAATCTCCCAAGAATTACACACAATTTGACTTTGTAATTTATATTTATTCTCTATATATATATATTTATATAGCTATACATACATCATTCAATATGCGTATAGTTATATTGTCAAATATATAAATTCAATAGTGTTAATAACAATAATTTAAATACTAATCTGATGGAAATTTAATGTGATTTTTAATTCTTTTCTTTTTTGTATTTTAAACATTTTAGTAGTTACTTTGCCATCATATCATACAGGGTATATATAAATAAAGTAGGTAGATTTTTAATCAAATATATGTATTTAAATTAATGTATGGTAGCAGTTAAAACCATGCACAAATCATACCGTTATTAAAAATGTACAAATTCAATTACCAGAGAGGAAATGCATTATTTCAGAAATTTGTTCTGACATTGCAAACTATTTTGCGTTTTGATAGCATAGAAGCACAGTTCATATACAGTTAATCAGATTTTTCCAAGGCTATAGAAGAAACTTTTAAAAAAAACTTAAACAAATAGCAACACTCGCGTCTCTATTATATGTATGTTATATATATTATATGTTTTGAAAATCTTTTAACAGATAGGCTAAATATAAATTAAATAATATATACCTATATACAAACAAATTAACGTTGAATAAATGTCATATTTTGTGTATTGTTTGCTTTGTAATAATACAAAATTGAATGATGGTATATTGATTGGAAAATTATTTAATTTATATCCAAAAATATATTTTTGATTTCTGTACCTTTACATTTATATAATACCTAATATATTTTTATATATATATAGTCCTTTTAGTCCTTTATTATTATATTTTTTTGTTAGTTTAAAAATACGTAAAATATATTCTCACGAATGGCATTACTGTCATATAGTATAGCATGTATTAATGTTCTTGTTATATTATAGATATATAGTAAATAACGAAATATACACGTTTGACGAAACTATCAATCAACGATTGTATTTCTTTCTAAAAATATTACAATTGTATTAATAAGGATTAAAAAAACATATTTTTTAGTATATAATACGTGATAGCCGGGGTTTTTCAATAAATTTGACTTATAAAGGTATGATATAATAGAAATTATATATAAATTTTTTATGTATTGATGTAGGGAGAAGATATATACAGCTGTATACAGACATTTTAATTTATTACTTCTTTGTGTAAATGCATCTAAAAATTTTAATAATTGGTGCTGATAAAAATTGGAACACCCTCATATATATACCACATATACAACCCCTAAAATCTATAAATATTCATTTGTAAACTGATTCTGCGAAAGTATGTAAAATGTTAACAATAATTTTGAATATGCATAAGAACACCCTGAAACCTCCCTTTCTTTCACTTTTTATATTGTTATAATATTTTATTTTTTTTTGCAATATGATAATAAAGAATTTTCTATTTATTTTCACAATACCATACATTCGAATCAATGGGTGTATATTGTAAAAATGGATCTGGATGACAAAATTTGTTTACAAAAAATACCTTACATACGTTAATCGTATATTTCACTTTGTACAAATTTTTTATATAAATGATTAAATTTTGCAATTACTTTTTTTTTTTATAAATTATATATACTTTAGAAGGTAAAATATATTAAAAAAGCTTTTAGAGATTAAATTTTTAACAATAAACAGAAAAACAGAACATATGTGGGAATTTTAATCTCAAATGTATATAAAATAGTTTATTGAAATTTAATCTATTTTTATATAAGCCATAACTCGAAATTAATCTCATTTTAATTTGATCATATAATTAAAATTAATAAATATATGGTATGTGTGTTGCGAGCTTTAAATATACCATTTATAAATTCGTTTTTTATTTTGTGAATATTAATTATATATATAATACACATACGGAAATTAATTATTATACGCTCTAATTATATATATATGGTATATCCGTACATAGAACATTGTAGATAATTTTTCATTTCAATACACCATTTAATCCTGTATATACTTTTGTTATATATTGTTAAGCCTATATATGCATATATGTACTTAAATATTAATTATAAAATTTTACAAAGCTTTTGTATTTATATGTGAATGTTTCCATATCATTAATTTTATGACTCTGGCTCACATTTTAGGGATATTTATTTGAATGATTTACCTTCTAAATATAAACAGAGGAGATATATAGTATATAGTTACGTAAGCAGATAAAAATTATATATAAAATAATTATATATACTGCTATGTATAAAAATATAATTTAATGAATGTTCTTAATAGTTTTTGTTAATGATTTGAAAATCTATATTAATATTTTTATGTACGCGAGCCTATATTTATTTATTTAGAACTGATGTATAATTGTATATATATGAGAATATTTCCATATTGTATATAATTTTATAGTATTAGGAAAAACTTTCGAAAATATATAGTCACTATAGGGGGTTAGTTTTGTTGTGTTTATTTACAATACACAAAAATGCAATTATATTTATTATATACTGACAAAAACTAAAAGTTTCCTATGAATTAAAGGAATTTTGTTTGTTTTTAATATATACTTTTATTATTAAGAGGATTTCAAAATGTATATAATATACGCGTTTATAAACGACATATTTATATTATTTTTTTTATATAATATAAGACAACAAATGCAGTTCGGTTCGCTATTATAAATTATTATATCGCATATAAGAAAATAATCTTAATTCTTTTATATTTATATATCAAGCAGAGGGCATATATAATAATAATATAAAAAGAAGCAAGAACAAAACAACAATTTTCAAAGAAACATTTATCATATTAATGTTCTTATGAACATATTTATGTTGAAAAAATACACATTTTTAGATACAATTTCACACAAACACACACACACACACACACACACACACACACACACACACACACACACACACACGCAACACACATAATCATATTAATAATTTATATATTTTTCTTTACCACAAACCGTCGTATCAAAAACATTATTATATTTATATTACACGGAAATAATACAATATATATATAGAAAAGAATTTATTTGTTTATATTTATGATCATTAATTTCACATTTGATATATCTATGAAATTTTTTAAACCAACCAGGAGTTTTACAAAGAATATATATACATATATTGATAAAGAAAAGTTTAATAAAAGAAAATAAATATATCCTAGTATATAATTTAGGCATTATACGCATTAACCATTAAGCAGATATAGAAATGTATCACATATTGATAGAAATAATTTGTATCACTATCACACAAATAACGTAAAAACATCGAATAAAAACATTAATTGAATGTCCCTTTAAAAATATAATTTCAGCAACAATAAATTGATTAAATTATTATTCCCTCAAAAATCTAAAGTATTTACATGCATATAAAACAAACTAACCTTATGAATATACATGTATAGACGATTTCAGTTGTTATTTTTTTTTTCATTACACACATCTTTTGTAAACCTAAAAAGAAAAAGAAAATAATAATATTAATGTAGTGAAACAATTAAACTTTCTCTATATATATAAAGGTTTTTTTTAGCAATGTTTTTTTTTTTAAATTTTATATTCAATATCACAATTTCTAATGTAAAATAAAATAAAATAATGTATATGTTTGTGAATATATATATCTTAAAACATACAGCTGAATGCTAAAAGTATACCTTTGTTGATCATCTACATAGATTTAAAATACTATATATATATAGATATATACGTTTTACTTTACTTATTGTTAAACAACAAATACGTACATATTAGTTTATATTACAATAGTACAAAGTGTTATTAAAATGAATGATATATTCCAATTTAAATTATGTATGTGCTGACTGCTAATTAAAGACAAAAACAATAGTATTTTTCTATATATAGATATATATCATATATATGTATATACCATTTGTGCAATTTCTATTTAATGTTATATATATAAACAATATACATCTACATATACTTTGGTGTTGTATATGTTAAATGTATATTCATATTATTTTTGCTTTGATATTTGAATAAACATAAACTGAATTTGTGTAATATATATTATATAAATATATATGCAAAAGAAATATTATTCTACATAACTATATTTATATATGCTGTACTTTACATTTTATTATCATTTAACAACACAGACATTTTCATTGTACGCGCGATATATGTGTATGTATATACATTTCATTTTAATGCAAATATTCATATATATATATTAGAGTGGTTTTTTTTTGTTCGAAGATTTTAAATCGCTTTGTATCATCGGCCGCACCCCCCAATTTTTTTTATTTGGTGAAATCATGAATATTGGTAAAATTTGGGGTAGGTAAGTTGAGGGGAAGTGGACCCACCGAGGGGTTAAAGTTGAAAAATTCAGTGTTTTTAAGCAGATTTTCGCGCTTAAAGCGTTAACGGATGACATTAGCGGGTTAACATGTATGGTGGACTTAACTAAAATGAAACAGGGAAACTTTTTCTCATAGACACTTACCCCCTAAATCATCCCCTTAATACCCCTCTCATACAAAATTCATTCACGTAATTTACAATATATTTTTAACATTATAAGGGTTAAAAATTGACATTAAAGGGTTAACATATATGAAGAGCCCCCACTATTATTGAATGCCTAAACTTTTCTTAGAACATACTATGGACCTAAATCATCCCCTTAAGGCATCCCCCATACGAATTTCCGATTTTTCACACAAAATTAATATATTTTGGTGTATTACATGAAAATACATTAAGATACACCTAAATCTCATATGATATTTAAAAAATGCACATTTATCATATGAAAATTTAAATAATTATGAAATGCAATACTATTAGTATTTAATTTTGTTATTTATTTATTTCAAAGACATAAAATACTAATGTACAATAATTTAATAATTATAAGACGACTTGGTGGTGCCGTTGATAAAGCATCCAACCCAATTGCGGGTGGTCACGAGTTCAAATCCTAGCCGGAAAATTTTTTCTGTGCTTTTTATGATTTGAATTCATGAACTAAGTCACCATTTATTCATTGGGATCAATTTAATGAATATCTTTGGTATATTGTGTCGGACGCAGCCAAAGATTAACAAAGTCTAAACGCACATACTCGCAATTATATATGAAAGTATATAACAAATACTCATCATCATTATTAAAATTACATTAATAATTAATATCTGCTATCTGATTTTTATTCTTAATATGAACTACATCGTAATCATAATGCGAATCAAATGATTCAGTCTCGCCAGGAGATGATTTCTTCAATTAACAAAGATTTAGATTCAATATCTAATTGGGGAAGGATAAACTTAGTAGAATTTAGTCCATCTAAAACAAAGGCATGTTTGTTCTCAAACAAAAGATCCATAAATGTTGACCCAATACTTATGCATAATACAATTATTCCACAATCTAATGACTTATTAAATTTGGGAATGTCTTTGTCAAACAACTTTTCATGGAGTAATAATATAATAATTGCAGCTAATGCAGCTGAGGCTAGTCGCATTGGATTTTTAAGATCGAAAGAATTTCTCAATTCTGAAAATTTAGCATTAGTTTATAGGTCTTTTATCAGACCACTTCTAGAGTACAATTCCCACATATGGGCTGGTGCACCAATTACTACACTGCAGTTTAGTGACGTTATTTCGCTGATCAGGAATGAAAACAATAACAAATTCCATTGAATCATTGGATCATAGACGATCAGTAGCTTCATTGTGCACATTTTATAGGTATTATTACCACGAATGCTCTAATGAAATTTTAAAGCATAGTGCTTATTAAAAACTAATGTTTATCTTTAAATGTTACTCTTTTAACATTTTTGTCTAACAAAAGGCTATTACAAGAATTATAAGTCATGATTAAAACATCAAGTGCATTGAATCGGCCATAATTAATAATAAATTAAATTAATATATTTTTAAGTCTATATATAATTATAAGTCATTTTTGTTGCTAGTTGGATATTTTGCATCGTAATCCTTAACCAATTTTCATGTGAATTGCTTATTGCAATAATTATTAAATTATTAGTATTAGTATTTTATGTCTTTGAAATAAATAAATAACAAAATTAAATACTAATAGTATTGCATTTCATAATTATTTAAATTTTCATATGATAAATGTGCATTTTTTAAATATCATATGAGGTGTAGGTGTATCTTAATGTATTTTCATGTAATACACCAAAATATATTAATTTTGTGTGAAAAATCGGAAATTCGTATGGGGGATGCCTTAAGGGGATGATTTAGGTCCATAGTATGTTCTAAGAAAAGTTTAGGCATTCAATAATAGTGGGGGCTCTTCATACATGTTAACCCTTTAATGTCAATTTTTAACCCTTATAATGTTAAAAATATATTGTAAATTACGTGAATGAATTTTGTATGGGAGGGGTATTAAGGGGATGATTTAGGGGGTAAGTGTCTATGAGAAAAAGTTTCCCTGTTTCATTTTAGTTAAGTCCACCATACATGTTAACCCGCTAATGTCATCCGTTAACGCTTTAAGCGCGAAAATCTGCTTAAAAACACTGAATTTTTCAACTTTAACCCCTCGGTGGGTCCACTTCCCCTCAACTTACCTACCCCAAATTTTACCAATATTCATGATTTCACCAAATAAAAAAAATTGGGGGGTGCGACCAGCCAAATTCCAGAATTTATAAAAAAAAACCACTCTAATATATATATATACATATAGATTCAAAAAAACAGAAAATATTCAAAGAAAATCATTCTTAATTAAGAAAAAAAAAACGTTGACATTTTATACATCGTTGGTTTTGGATTTCAACACAAGTGATATTTTAATAAGACTTATATTCAAATTATTATTATTATTATTTTATAAATTAAAAAGTGCATTGATATTTAGATTAACAAACAAATAAATAACAAAAAATACAATTGTAAATATAAATAATGAGTAAAATTTAATATTACTCTTAAATTTAAAACCGCTTGAACACGAAGACCCCCTCATTCAAATAAATATTCAAATGTGCATGTAGTGACCTAATTCATTTAAAGTTAAATATTTCTAAAATGTATTATATACTGAACAAATTATTTTTCTAATTGGAATTTTATACTATAAAAATTAAATGAAACGAATTTCGGTTAATTGATTGATGCTAGCAAATGGAATAGGCTATGTATATATATATACCATATATAATAAATATTGCGAATTTCGGGATTACGATTAATAGATAATCGTTTTATATTTCCTATTTATACCTATATAGTGACATTCAAAACCTCTCAAGGGTATCGAATCTTCTTTATTCGAAAATTGTTAAACATTTCCAAAACAAAATAACGTTATTAATGTATAATTTTATTTTATTTGTTTTCCCTCCACTATACGACTTATGTATATATTTGTGTAATACGGTAATACATAAATAATTCAGAATATTTTTTTCATTATCCAAAATTGTATATAACATACAATAATACATAGAATAAATAAATACAATTTGATTATTCCGGACATCACATCAAAGCGTTACTTATATTACTGACATATTTCGTTATATATGAGATATGAACACTTTTATATATAAATGGCATACAATAGCAAAAATGATATAAAAATTTTATGTGCATAACAAAACAATATATATACATATGTATATCTCAAATAACAATACAATATTATAGCAATCAACGTTTTTATTTTGGCAAAATATTGAATGCATTTCTATTGTAAATATATTTCTGTATGTATATTCATTCATTTATTAATTTATTTTCCCTAATGTATGGTATAAATTTATATACATATACTCTTTGTACTTTGACAATGTCAATAATAAATTGGAAAATATAGACGCAAACAAAAAAATATAAAAATAAAACCAATACTTTAATTGACAATTTACCAACAAAATTTGGTTTTGATGAAATGTATATTAACGATATATATACAATAAGATTTATATTTTATTATATGTAATATGCTATTGTAACAAAACAAAAATTTTGAATTGTAAATGCATTTGTCATTTGTGGTATTATTCCTTTTTCATAATATATATACGATTGATGATTTTCTAATTAAATTATGAACATATTATAGCAGAACGATTGTTTAACATACTAGAAATGTACAAATATATTTCTTATTGTATCGTTGTTTTTCATTGTTTTCGAAGTGCTCAATTCTATGTTGTTTTTTGTTTAAATTAGTTTATTTTGTACACTTAAACTGAGCTTAATAATTATGTTGGTCACCGGAGAAATTCTTTTCTGTATGTAATTTCCGACCCATATGTGACATGTAATATCTATATCAAAAATATGGTATATTACGAAGAATATATATGTATGAATATAAACTAGACATAAATAAATTGTTATATGTGAGATGATTAATTATTTTTGAACCGAATTTCGTTTATTATCCTCGCGAATATATACTTTTTTTTTCTGGACACATCTCTATATTTATATTCACACGAGCACAAGAGGTACCATGATGATATGATGAAAATGACAAAACAAAATGATACAAATATAATAATATCATCCATATAGGATAAACAAAATGTATTACAATATATATTATAATAATTTTAAATGTCCAAATATAATAGATATATAGAGAGCAAAAAAAATGAAAAATGATTGTGATATATATTGGATATACGAAACAAATAAATATATAAAGATTTTCAAAATATTATATATGACAAAATAAACTATGGGTAGGGTATAATATACCTTTTGCAAACCAAACGCAAGTAAGATTGAACTCGGTGGTGTTGTAATAGAACCTTTTTTCAATTTATACAAAAAATCATAATCGTTATTTATATGAGTCAATTTATTTGTTACAAATTTTTTTATTACATATATATATAGAAATTGAATAGAGTTATTCAATTGCATTTTGCGCATATGTAGACAAGTATATAATTGTGATATATAAATACATTTATTATTCAATAACTTTGGATATTATTAATGTTCATATAATTAATTTAAAAAAAAAAATATATATATAAATAAAATTGGGGTATTTAAAATTATGAATTTTGAGACAAATTTATATATTTCTATATATAAATAAAAAATATATCCAATACTTTTTTTTTCTTCGCAGCATGATAATATATGTAAAAGTTTTTTTTTTTTTTCGTTGAATAACATTTATCATATTTATTTATTTTTCTAACAAATTCACTCTATAATACTTTTATACACTCTGCCATATAAGTTTGTATAAGTCACGCTATATTATCACGTATACAAATATAGTATAATATGAAAACACAGCTATAGAAAATTGTTATAAACCAAGCAGCAACAATAAAAAGAAGAAAAAAAAAATGATTTCACGATTTGATTATAACTTTAAATTCAAATAATATATGATGCCCTTAGGGTAATTTAAATGATGTGTATTCTATATATATATATATTTATATTTATAATCTGTATTTCTTTTTTAAACACGAAACTTTATCGAATGTTCCACTTTGGAAATTTATTATTATAGAAATATTATTTTATTTTATTTTTCTGTTCTGTAAATTGTCAGTTACTTCTTATATACACATACATATACCAATATTATTGTATATCTCTAATTTATTTGTAACATAATGATTTTCAGACTGCATCTGTAATTTTTATTCATTTATAGTTATATGTCAATATAATTCTAATATGCTTTAAAAAAATTCAATTGTATATAAGAAATTAATTATTTATTCTAAATATATTTTATTTATATTTTTTTGCAATATTTCTATATGCAAATATTCTTTTTGAAAGGAATCCTTATATTTATATTTTCCTTTTAAGGGTATACATACACGTTTTTATATATCATACATCTAAAATTGATTAGATAAACATTTATGTAGTAAAAAAAAAAAGAAAATAAACAAAATCTCTATTTTTTTGGATTTCTTATTTTTGTATACATTATTTTTTATTGAATATGAGCATCCTTTTTTTGTTTTGTTTTGTTTTGGTATACATAAGAGCTTTTCATCTTTTTTATTTAACAAACAAAAATGAATCACAAAGATCAAAAGAAATATGTGAAACCATTTCAAATTTCATTCAAAACATACATTTTTAACATTGCACGCAATATCCGATGTTTTATATATGTATGAATAAAATAAATATAAATATATCTTCTAATAGGATATTCTTTATCTATACTAAAGGATCCAATCATTATCATCATCATCGTGTGTATATATAAATAGAAATTCAATGGTTTATAAAAATTAAATAAATGTTTGGTTGTAAAGTGAATAGGAAAATAAAAATCACAAGGGAAAATAATTTTCCAAAAAAGAAAAATGGTTTTTTGAATGGAACGTAAAAAAAAAGATGAAAAATACCACTCGAAATTTCCTTTTCTTTATTCTATTTTTTTTTTTTTTTGATAAAATTCTAGTTAAATATTTATATATATAGAAAAAGGTTCACTTATTTTTAATTTTATATTTTCCTTTTTCAATTATATTTTGTATATTCAATTGAAACACACATAATTATCTGTTTTACAAAAGCAAACAAAAAAAAAATTTGTGATTTAAAATACAATTCTAAAATGGTTAGGCAAATTAAAATTTATTATGTAAAATAAACAGTATTTTTTTTATCTAGTGCGATGTATATGTTTTGAATTTGGTGTACATCATAATATAATTCTAATTAATTGAAAATAATAATTTTTTTTAATATTGTGATGTCTCCAAAAATAAAGTAAAACATTATCCAATTTTGTTTATCGCTATCGCAATAATTATTTACGTTAGTTTCATATTAGATATAATGGACGTTGATCTGTATTAATTTACGATATACGTTTTGAATTGTAGTCAAACTTAAGAATATATAAGTAAAAAAAAAATACCTATCCTTAAAAAATTCATTTTAAATGCAATCGCGTTGTTGTATTACGATTTTTATTTAAATAATTTATTCTTCAACTATACAACAAAAAACAAAAAAAAGAACAAATAAAAATTAAATGTTTATCAAAGAAGTTGTTCAAAAACGATGTTTCCGGTATTTAAATAAAATATTGTTAACATATAAATATAATTTGTTTATTCTTATACTTTTTATGTTTAATTTATATTTATTATTGTATACAATGACGGTCCTTAACTAAGGTTATAATGGCACAAAAAGAATTTTTTTTAAGTTTAGTTTTTGTTAAACAATTGGTCTGGTTTCGGGGAATATAAATAATTATACTCCCATATACATCATTATACTTATAATTAGAAAATTATCCAGAATTTCCTTTGGAAAATTGTCCCAAAAATTTAGAAAATGAAACAAGATTTCCTTCAGAAAATTATACAGAATTTCCGAATAAATGATATGTCAAAAATGAATATTGCGGATTGATTTTTGTCCTTAAAATAACTCATATCTCTAGTCCAGCTCAAACAGGATACCCGGCATGAGTAGAACCGAGTCTGTGTGTATTCATTATATATAAATTAAATGCTGCTGAATTCTCACAAAGGATAACCACACTTTTTTACTTTTAAATTCCTATGAGAATAAAACATATAAAATTGTAATATTATATTTACTTATGTATGGTAATTTTAACAATAAAAATAACCCAAAATATATGTGATATGGTTATGGTTCGCTAAGGACTCTCTATTATTATTATAAATGTATAATAAAAATGAATAAATGGAAATTTTTTGGTTTATATTTAAATACTTTCAAAACTCCCCCAAATCGTCGGTCGATCTTACCATGACAAAAAAAAATAATGTTCCTTTTTTCGCTGTAATAGGTTTTTGTTTTGTTTTACTAACTATATATATACATTACAAATGTCTTTATTTTATATATTTATTATTATATTATATATAAATAGCAGGTTTTATAATGTACAGATAGTGTATGTACACATTCCCAATTTAATATTTATTTTCAATTTACAAAAAATGTATATAGATATATAACAACATATATAACTTAAATACACATTTTAAATTTTTATTTTTTAACATATATTACATGTGTATATATAATTAAATAATAACAATAATGAAAAGAAAAACAATACAAATGGGTTCGTCAAGGTAAGTGCATAGAGATTTTATTTTATTTTTTTGTTTAAAATGTATTATTTATATGAATACAATAATATATTTTATTTTATATTATACAAAATAGAATCTGAAATTTGTTGTTTGTGCATTTAGTAATAAAAAAAAGAAATAAATAAACGACAGAACAAAACTCAAATGAATGTTTTCTTTTGTGTTGTTATACTTCAGTTAATAAAAAAATTTTTATATATTTTATAATAGATTTGAACATAAATTAAAGTATAAAAATAATATAGTATAAATTTATGCATAACAGTATGTAGGAAAATGCAAACCAATTAAATTTTGTTGTCCTATAAAATCAGTTCTATATGAGTATTATAACACAATAATTTAAATGTTAACACACTGTATTTAATGATATTTAGTGATTATTTTTGAAAAGTATATTTAATATTATATAGTGTTGGCGAAATGAGATTGATGGATTTAGTTTAAGAAATGATCAGATTATACCATATATATATATATATATATATATTATATATAGCCATGGCGTGTAATATTACTGTATGATCAATAATATATCAATAACATTCAAGAAAAATATTCAAGAATCCTACTAATAATATTATAAAAGTTATGATCAATATCTAACACACATCATTTATTAATAACTCTTTACTGTATATGTATGGAAAAATGTATATATATCAAATCAATATTAAATGAAACATGAATTATAGCTTTCAATTCTTTTATACAGTCAACTAATATTGATCAATTAAATTACCGGATAAAATGATTGCAAAAAAAATATAACATATGATTGTAATTATGATTATATAGTTTTATATAAAACTTGACTACATATACAATATGTAGAATAAATCAACCAGATTCAGTAATAAAGGCTTTGTTATTTTTTTGCTTATAGAAACAGCGAAGAAACAACGTACATTTAAAGAAGTATCACATATCATTTTATATATAAAAATGAGCACATTCAAACAGAGTATTATTTAAAAATGAAGTAAAAAAAAAGTTACTTATTGTTAGAACAAAAAGAAAGCATAAAATTATTTATATATGAACTGAACATACATTCATATACAATATATACAATATACATATATATATATATTCAGTATATATATGAAAAATAAATAGATATATATAAAGTGTGTTATACAAAATATATACAATCAACGCACATAAATTTATGTAATATATTTCTTCTGGTTTTTTATTTCTTCTTTTAGAAACATCTCCTCTTCTTTATCATCGTTGCCATGCCAGTTTCCTCCGCTATGATCATCATCACCGTCACCACCGACACCGCCGCCGCCGCCAACATCACCAATGAAACACATGTATATAACTTTATCTTATTTGCCTTAATACTTGATTTTATAAAAATATATGTACATACAGTTTTCTAAATAATAATTTTTTTTTCATCTGAAACATGTTTTTAACATATATAAATATATGAAAAGATATACAACGAGATATATACACATTTATACATATATTATTTGAAATTATGTTACTGCTTTCGTCTTCATATATATATTTTTATATATACATATACTTATGTGGTAGATGCAGATAGATCTATCGTATTTAATTCTTTATAATTTCATGTTTTGCCTTTTTTTTTCTTTATTATTATTTTCCATCCATGTCTTATTTCAGCTGATGAAGACCGGCTAAACATATGTTTACACATACTATCTAACCGAGTAATATTGAGGAAACATTATTTTATTCTGTACATATATTTATTTATATACGTTTATATGTAATATTTATTTGTTTATATAAACGAGTTTAAACCTTGTATTTCTATATATATATATAATATTGTAATATATACATATATCGAAGCGATGATAAAAATGATAATCATATGTATATAGCATACCTATATATAGAAGATGGATAACCATTGGTAGGGAAGATAGAAATTAGTTGGTAATATATTTATTGAAATTTTATTAAAATCATTCATTTTTCGAATCATTTTTGAAGTACTCTTATGGTAAAAATCGTAACTATTGTATTGTATATATAAAAGATTTGCAAATAATCTACTTAATTTTTGAGGAGTCAAAGATATCTGATTCAGAAAAAAATGCGCGTACTTTACAACATTTGATACAAATTAATCTCAGGAGTAAACATCTAACACACTTCAATAATATTATAATATTAAATTATAAAATAAATATAAATATTTGTTTTTTCTTTTATTCGATTATCTATAAAATTTTAGATAAACAAGAATTAAAATAATCATCATATACATATGATTAAGTATCGTATTATCGCTTAGAAATTATACCACGCATACGCTCAAGAAATAAATAAAATAATAAACGATGTAATGTTCATTAAACATTGAATATATTTTGGGTAAAATCTCTGAAAGCAATTCGCCAGCACTGAATTTCCTCAATAAAAAAATTTATTATATACAATATACTTGTTTATTCTAAATGTGTAATATAGCCAATGTTTTCTACATATAAATCCATATATACCAGATATCCCGAATAATATCGCGCGTAGGTTTTATCAGTTGTATTCAATTAATAAATACATATAGCACTAAGGTATACATTTTGAAGTAATATCAAAATTGAAGCCTAAAGATGCTGAACAGTCTTCTGTTTTTCCGTTTGACAAATAACAAAAAGAACATAAGAAAAAGCGAAAAATGACATATTAATCCACATTGATCCTTCATACGGATTATTTAACAAATGGGCATTACAATTAATCGCTTTCTTCTTACTATTATTTAAAATAAGAATTTATTAATTGAATTGAATATACCGAGTATATCAAATGCATGTGAGGACATTCAATGTCCAATCTAAAAGACATTTATTGCCTTTATATACAAAATGTATGCATATACTCGTATTATTCACACAAGAAAAAAACATTAAGATATACCGGTATATTTATATAAGAAAAATAAAAAATCAAGTATAAAACCATAAGATTAAATGTTTATGCTGGAAGGCGTATAACTATATATATATATAGTAATGTTGGTGATGTATAAATATATACCTTTATAAATGAATACATTATGTATATATAGCAACCAATATATAACTATATATATTCTATATTGAACAAGTTTTCTTCATCATATAACTATATCTATAATATACACGTTTTGGACTCAATTTAAATTTACTGTATTGGTTAAGTTAAGAAGAAAAAATGAATTACTATAAAATTTAGATAAATAGAAACGATTCCATTTTTTTATCTGTCTATTAAAATTATAATAAATATTAAGTAATTATATATAGATTGTATATAAATAATTTTGATTTTCATTTATTATTTATGATTTTCACTATTTAGCTAGAATGGATATATAATTATAGTTCGTATCCATGATAATTTAAAAGTGTATGAAAGTCATTCAAATAAAAATTCAATAAGTATATTCATGTTAAAAAAAAAAACAACTTTTCATGTAAATTGTTTTTTTTTTTATTATTCAAAATAGATACAATTTTTTTTGTATTCCAAATGTACAATATGATTTTTTTTCAAGAAATATTATTGAGTTTTAACTATAAACGTTTCATATTTATGCTATATGTGAGATGATGCTTTTTCTAGATGTAAAAGACCTATTTTTTTTTTTCGCAAAATTTACAAACTAAATGTTTTATTTCGTTGAACAATCGATTCATTATTCCACAAATGTATTTACTAGTTATTCCCTTTATTTTTTTCATGATAGTCGATGAATATTATAATTATTATATGGTAATTGGATATTTATAACTCTGTGGTGTAAATGTTAAAAATGCCAACCTAAAATTCTAACGGAATTTTGGGGTCGTGGGTTCGAACCCTACTGAATGCATAAAATATGTTTTGTGTTTTCGGTTATTTTTCGAATCTGAATTTTAACGCAGAGTTGTATATTCCGCTTGCGGTTGGTCGTACGGCTAATTACCGACACCGTAAAAGACACAAATTAAGAAACTAACAACAGAAGGCTGTTGTTGACGCTAAAACCAGATTGTTGGTTGTATAGCGAAAAATTAATTAAATTTAATTAAAAATTGGATATTTACAAAGTTGATATTATATATATGTATATACTAAATAAATAATAATTATAATGGCAAACATATATATTGCATTTTTTTTATAACAAGATTATTTGGCATTTCACAATTAATGTAATAATTTACCCGATATTCTATGACAATATATTTAATAAAAATGTTCTTAAATCACTAAAATTATTCAAGTTCATTTAGAGATGACAATAAGTTTATTGGATTTCTAGGTATATAAACAAGAATGGAAATATTTTTAACTGTATTATTGAAAAGAACCCTTCTTTAAAAAAATATATTCATAATTTATAAAAAAAAACGATTTCAATAAGAAATTAATAAGTTTGTTATAAAATTCAATCGTTTATATTTATATATAATATTATTCAAAATACATACATCAAGAGGATTAAAAAAAAATATCACCTCAAATAAAATATCAAATTTCATAAAGAAAAATGTTTTTTATTTTATTGCTTCCATAATTTATATTGCTAATACAACACCAACACTAAATTATTTATCATTGTAATTAAATTTTATTTTATTAAGCGATATAATTATTCGAAGAACATTTAGCATAAAATCCTTTTTTATTTATTTATTGGTAAATTGATACAATATATATATATATGTATATATATAATTATTTTGTTTGCTATATATAAAGAAAACAATTTAATTTGTTTTACTCAATAATTTTCTATATAAATACAATAATATATGAATTTCGACTTTTCGAATATAAAGAAACAAAAATTATTCTTTCAAGATTTCATAAATATATATCCAAACACAAAAGAAAGACCCACCAACAACGCTACTGCTACTGTATAATTTTTTTTTATTGCTTTCAAATGCACACATAACTACATATTTTTGTTGTATAAAGGAAAAACCTTTTTACTGAAAAAAAAAAAAAATAAATAAAATTTTAAACATAATGGAAGTGTAATTTATTATGTTTGCAATGGATGATATATAAATTTATATACACATTTCAGAGAGGTTTTATATTCTTTTGGTTAGTTATTTTATGTTGTAAAACGTATTTATAGCTATCCAAAATAAATTATATATATTTTTATAAAATAACAATTTAAGGTGTTACGGCATCACATATGTATATTGTATAAGTAAAGTGACAAAATAAAAATAATATATTGAAAATAAAAAAGGAATCAATTGTCTCCTTCCTTTAAAAATATATCTATCTATATACATATCCTTATGCATTGTATTCAAAACCATAATTTATGATCAGGGTCAAATTATTGACATTGTGTAAATATTGACAAAAATAAAAAAGACAAGAAAATTAATAAAAAAAACAAGACTTTATATATCTTATGTGTGAATCATAAAAAGTAACATATACAAATTAATACTTGTATAATTTTTTTTTATTTTGAACTTGAATCTATCTTTAGTCATATCTTCTATATATGTTCTATTCTGTATATCATATATAGATATATATTTATATAAATCTTTGCCATTCGTATATAAATCTGTGTCGAAACACTGAAATTGTCCTCAAATCATAAAATTTTATCTTCTTTTTTAAAAATTTATAATATAATATTGTGCATTTATTATATTTTTCTGAATCTTACACACAGATTTTATGTTTGTCATTAACGTACATAAATAGACGTTTTTCAAGTATAATTTTTTTAATGTTATATTTTCTATATACAGGCTATCTCTGTTGTTATAACCCAAAAGAATAGACATTGTATAGTTTGATAAACAAAATTGTTCGTTCTTCAGCAAATGTTTCCGTTTTAATTTAGAATCTTACACATAAAATACAATCACCGTACATACAGAAATAATTCATAAACATTAAGTTTTTAACCACTGTGAAAGATAATTATTACACCCTTAAGAATTAGTTATGAAATTTAGAAATGGGTTAATTATTTCTGAGGTTATTAACTGCAAAGATAAAAAAAAGTACAAAACCTGTGATGCTTGTATTTAATTTCTACATATTTAAATTCCAATTTTCGTAAGGAGCGAATAAACTGTCTATTTGTTTTACGATTTACTTCACTGAAAAAAACATAGCAAAACACATATTCATCAAGATAAAATACCTCGTACAATTAGAATATAACAACTGGGACACTTGCATAAGTTTTTAATTTATCAATGCATATAGAACAGATCAACAAAGAAGTGGTACATATAAATATATATATATACATATATATATAAATACAATATACATTCAACCGAGTGAGGTACGCATATATTATAATATAATCTGTACTGTCTGTACGCATACAAATATACAATGGAGGGTTAAAACTTTAGAGTCATATGTGAAGTAATCATATTAAATATGTTATCAAAATCGGAATTATGTAACATAACCCAAATAAATGCGGTGAGTTTATGATTTTATATTTTACATTCTTTGGATGTCACTATATAAGTGTGCAAATGACGTATGGATGGATAGAAGAAGGAATAAATTCAATAAAAAAAATTATACATAAATAATAAAGTTCTAATAATTTGTTAAACCATTGTACAACTTTGTAGAATATTTATAGAATATATGTATGGTGTTTGTGTGAGATCAACATAAAGTAGTCAACATCTTAAATCTTCATTATGTTAATGGTTAATATAAATGGTAATGTTTTTAGATCTTCTTTTTATTTTTATTTAGTTTTTTTTTCTTTTTCTTATTTTCTTATTATATACATATATTTTTTTTTGTAGGTGCATGTTGTTTAGTTTTGTATGTTGTATCATATATATTATATTATACTTATAATAACTGTATATTTTTAACATTCAATTTTATTATGTAAATAATATATCTTCTTTTTTTTATAGCTTTATCGTTATATATATTGTATATATGACAAAAATAAAATTAAAAGAAAAACGTAAATATTCTTTAGTTCGGTATACATTTGAAATGTTATCAATTGCGTTATAATGTCTTGTTCGAAGCTTCGTTTTTACAATCATAATTACATAAATGCATTTCAATAATTATTCTCAATTTAAATAAATCAATTTCTATATATTTTACATTGTAATTGAATATGTATAATTTTGCTAGTTAAGTAATAAGTTTACCAGATAATAATTGATAGGATAAATTGCATAAAAAAGTCTGTTAAAAGACTAATGAAAATATAATCGATGAACTAACATTGAAATATGTATATATATATAAATACTCAAATTGCAGTATATGATTCAAAATTTGTGAGAAAATTTAAACAAATGATAATTATATATATTGTATTTATAATTTTAAAGAATTAACTTCATCGTACCTTTTTCTTTATAATAACAAAAAAAAATGGATAAAAAACCTTTACAATTATTCCATTTAAAAAAGACAACATAAATAACTTTTTTTTTCTCTTACATTAACCAAAACAAAATAAATAAGAACCATCTCTAATATATAATTACAATCACACACAGCCTCCATAAATTATCTACGTACGAACAAGTTTTAGGAAAAGAAAATGAAACAAAATATATATAAATAACGATAAAAAAAAATAAAACTCCTTTTTTTTTGGTTCTGTAAATTAACGCATATAAAAATTCTTAATTTTAATCTTAGCATCCATCTACTATATGTATAACAATAATAATAATATATTTTAATAATTTTATATTAAATAAATCCTTATTATATATAATGCAATATAAATAAATATTATATTTTTTACGTTTACCAGAGAACCAACACCATAAATGCTATATATTTGATTCTATATATAAAAAAATAAAAGATATGTATTTTTGTAAGACCATTAAGACACTTTAGGTAAATTAAAATAACTTAAATTAGTTGTATATATACAAATAAATAAAATTTTAAAGTTGTTTTTAAGAAATGTAAAAAACGAAACACCTTCATCATCCCTTTTTAGTATTTTCTGTAACATATATATATATATATAGCTAAACATAAACCATATAGATAAAATAATCTCTTCTTTATATATATATCCCTCTATTCAACACATTCGTTGGTACTTTAAAAATATGATGATACACTTTATAAAAACATAAAATAAAAAACATAAAATAAAAACAAAAAATACTTATATAAGGAACCGAGAAAAAATAATGAATGTCTCCTTGAATCTTGAATGAATATACGCAATCAGAATTTATATATAAAATAATATATATGGTATGACGGCTTATTCTATTCATATATGTGTATATAAACAATTGTATGTGAATTATATGTGTTCAGAATGAATCTATGGTATACGTGACTTAGGGATCGTCTCGTACTGATATTTTTGGTATACTATCCATATCTATATATTTATAAATATATATGCTAAATATGTATGTATAATACAAGAGGTGTGTATTAAATATTCTAACCAAAATTCACACAACCATCACAATTCAACCATCAAAATATGTACATATATACAAACAATACAACAAATTTGTTATATTTAATGATTTTTTTTTTTGGTTGAATGTTGCGTGCATAATATATCTAACTGCATGTAAGTCTGTAGAGAAATATTAGGGTTGACATTTTTTTGTTTGTTTATTAAATGTCCCACATAAGGGAATCCGTTAATAAAAAAAGTCCACTTATTTTTTTTTGTAAAAAAATTCATTTGTTTCTATATAAGATATTTGAAAAAAAATACTCGCATATTAATAAATTCAGAAAATAGATTTAAAAACCAATTTCGATGTATTCGAACGGTTATGGGTAAAAGCGTACATTTCTATTCCTGCATTCAATATGTAGCAAAAAACCGAAAATATGAATATCGGTAGAAAAATAAATTGCAGGAAACCCTAAATATTTTCTGTTCATCTTCATTGGTTTTCATTTTTGTCTTTGAGTATTTATTTATGCATATAAAATGATGATAGAATTAATCAATAAAAACCAAAAACTAAAAGAAAAAATTAAACATTTTTTTAAGTTGTTTAAAAGCCAAAAAGAAGAAATAATATGTTTATTTATATATGCACACGAACACCACGAACCTTTTGCATAAAAAAATAAAATTATAAACTTTTATAATCTTCTGAAATATTATTTTTCTTTTTTCAATTTTGTATATCAAAACTTATATGTTTTTTTTCGTGTGTGTGTGTTGAAAATGTGATATTTATTATGCATTTTTTACAAAGCACAAAATGTTGTCAAAATGTTTTTGTATATATGATACAAGGATACTGGTATAATGAACAAAACCAAAAAAAAAAAATACATATTTCCGTTCACATTATAATCGAATAATCGATTTATTTTTTATTTTTTTTTTCAAATACGTTCTTATGATATAGAATCGTATGCATATATTTAATAAACATCTATTTTCACCAGAAAACAAATTAATTTTTTTGGTAAATATTTTAACATATAAATATTAATGTTTAAATCTGTGTATATAATATTTTTTAAATAGCGAAATTTTTAGATAATTGAACAGTTGATGCCAAGGGCATGGATACCCTTTTTTAATGTATTCATTCATCCAATCTTATTTTCATTAATATAGATGGGTTTTTTAGGTAAAATTTGAGAAAAATATCAATAAATATCATATATCAAAATGAATGAATACGAAAAGGGGGTTAGTACTTCAATATAATTTTGTGTTTTGTGTAAACCATCGAAATCGTAAAATATTCCAATGGATTTAAAATACTTATATTTATAGATTATTTTGTAGCTTATTTTTCTATTAAAACTTGAATTTGAAGTTAAAAACATATATTAATGTATTTTAAATGGGAAAAATTTATATAGATATAGTAAAATGAAACTTCCATTTTAAACGCAAAACCCATTAAGATAGAAACATCAATTGATTTTCTACATATACATAATGTTATAATCAAAATGTTAATATGACAATAATTCTAATGTTTTTAAATGAGATATATACAATTAAATTAATCTATCGATATTTTTTATAAATACTATACCATTTGTACTAATTTAAAATGACATTTTATAATATTATTATTATCATTATTGTAGATAGACTTAGAATTGTGTTCAATGCATTCTGTGAAAAAAAGTAAAGTTTCTTAACAAAACCCCTAACAAAATACTATTTAAATTTTTGCAGAAAATCATTTTTGTAAGAAAGAAAAAAAAAACCAATATTGAAAATCCGCTATACATACGCTTAATAGAAGAATCCAATATAATAAGAATAAAACCATATTGAAAAACACTATCGTGCATTTACTATATATATATATATATATATATATACGTACAGATTTTATATATATAAATAAAACTATAAAGGCTATTATTTATAAATATACAATAATAATAATATTGAGAGATAATAATAATAACACAGAAGAAAATATATAAGAGGAAAAAACTAAAATTAACTAACATCATCGACTAACACACACGGTTTTTTTTTTCATTTTTTTATTAAAAATCTCGTACAATTTTGTCAGGTCGTTAAGTGTTTCTTTGTTCTTTGAAGTTTGTTTTTTATATACATATATATTAGATATAGGTATGGTACGTACTTTATATATGATATGGCAATACACGAACATTTCCAGCTATACATTTTTAATACTATATATATATAATCTGATTTGGATATACAAATATACAGGCTATATATGTTTATCTCCAGTTATTACCAGGTTTTTCATTTTCAGATTCTTATAATGAATTTTATAAAGAAACATTTAGCAAACCAAATCCAAATAGATATTTGGATAAACTTCTCAAATTCAAATTTTCCAATTCACATCATCGATTCCAAAATATCTTTATATGAATATAGTTATTATAGGGTTATAGGTGGTTATAGGTGGTTATAGTGCAAAAAAAATTTATATCATCGAGTGTAGTTATATAGTATATATTTATATATATAAATACCGCTTGAGAAGACACACTGTATATATACGTATAAAAAATATAAGAAAAAAATAAACACATTGAAATGTATGTGACTATCTATTTTATAATTTTTTTTTTTTAAAGTTAAAAACATATGATGATGACATTCTCAATATATATATATATATATACATCTTTATGTAACATAAAAAATATAACTATATAATATGATATATACACACAGTATGGAAAAAAACTAACAAAACATCAAACCATCATTTCATATGGTTTGACTGACAGCTGATGTAAATTGTATACAATTAATATGTATATACATACAATATATAGAGGTACAATATAAAAAAAATGAAAATAAAGTTGATTATTTTAGCGGAGAGATAACATTTATGGATTGTTTTAAAAAAAATGATTTTCAAATTAGGTATGCGACTTTTGAAGAACACTAACAGTTCAGACATTCATAAATATTATGTGAATAACGCAGCCAATACACTTCTTCTTGGGTATAAATAAAACCATTTATTTTATTTATATATGCTCGTATATCCCCTATATAACAATTTTTGGTTTTTTTGTATCTATACTTGTTTTCTTATAAATGAATAAATAAATAAATAATATGAAAATCATTATATATATATATATATATATTTATATATATTCAGTATAGAAAAGCGTATAGATAGATGTATGTAAATAGTGTTAATTTCTATATTTGTAATGTTGTTTTGTTAAATTTATACTTATATATACAATTTATCTATATAACATTATACTAGTTAATATAACGATAATTTTGCACACTTCATCGTGTTGTTTTTTATTTAAGAAATCGCTTGATGTATAATTACAAAAAATGGGATAGGCACACGAACTTTACATATATATCTATCTATCTATCCATATATACATAAAGATATATCTATATTATATTATAGATATAGATATATAAAAGTGTATTTATACAATAGATATATCTTCAAGTATATGCATATATATATACTTTTATAAAACATATGTATATATTAAATGTGTACTACTACAATTTATTTTTTCTTTACATTTGCTAACATAAATAATGAACGTACGTACAAACTAACTAAATATGTTATATATATATATATTTAATAATAGTAGGAGTAAATTTTGATTAATTACTTTATTGCAAAAATTATATTCAGAATAGATTATAAATATATATATATATATATATATGTATTGTATATATATAGATATACTTTAATGTTATATATAATGATATATGTGTAAAAATGAAAAGAATCCAAAAAAAAGTCATTATAGATGACATATATATATATATAAAAAAAAAGCCTTTTGTTTGTAATAAAGAGCATTGTACGACGAATTCTACATAGCTCTATAATAGTATATATATATATAACATAAAATTATGAAAACATAACTAAATATACACAAACAAAATTTTCATGACCTATCGAACGCCTTAGGTTAATTGTTAAAAATTAATTTAACATATACAGAATATGTTTAATATATAAACGTATATATATATACTTTTATACAAATTTATGTATAGTATATACACAATCGAAAATAATGCAATAATTAATATAATATTCACATGTTTTTGGCGTGTACTATTTAAATATATACAAAATGTTATTTATTATATATATATAAATGTATTTATAAATGATATCTGATATGAATATCAAATAAGTTATTCATTATTATATTTATTAAAGTGTTGTTTTTATATTTTTAATTTTTTAATTTTTGTATAACATGTAAAATAATATTAACAACATGTATTAACCGTAACCATCAACAGTGTGCGTACTTTATGCGATCTTATGATGTTTTTATAATATATTCAATATAATATATAATATACATTGCATATCTATATACGTAGGGAAAAGTATTAGAAACATCTGATGTGATGTTATGCTATATACCTTTTTGTATATATATATATATATATAGCTATATTTAATTCTTATATATATTTTAAATAAAAAAAACATTGTACAAGTAAAATAAATCGTGATCTATATTTAATAATTTTTCAATGTTTATGAAAATTGTCATGTTTTCTGGTTTATAAATCGCATACATATTTAATTTGTGTTTTAGAAATTCAGGCACTCATCACAAAATAACATTGTAAAATTATTAAGAAAAGATGAATTTTATCAGTAATTTATTTAGCTGTCATATCGCAAAGGCATATTTATTTTTATATTAATTCGCACATAAGAATTGATTCGATTCGATTTTCAAAATTTCCTCTGCATTGCGGTTGATGCGTGTATTTATTATAACATTTTTGCATTTGTTATGACTTCTCACATTTTTATCCAGCATTTTCAATACATTTATTATATTTATTTCCATTAAATAAGAAGGTAGAGTCGATGTATAAAGTAATACTAATGCAATATATATATATATAACATCATTCAACATCGATAGTTATACTAAATGTATAAATAAAAGTATCCATTAACTATATCATCATCAATAATAAAGTAATGTTAAAATCATTTATATATTATACCTATATAAATACTATCCATTTATTATATTTTGCTTAATGATAGAAAACTTTTTCATTACTGCAGCGAATATAATCTATTTTATTAATTTTATATAATAATTTACTTTATGCCATTCATTAATATGATCCCAATAGATAGACAGGTGTGTATTCTGTATAGGGTAATTGTATAATTTATAAATGCATTGAATTACACATCTATATCTTATTTATATATTATAGATGTACAAGTACATATACGGATTATGATAGAGTATAGACACTCGGTTACAGTAATATTTCAGCAATACGAAAAACAAATTCCAAAATTTCAATTAAATACTTATTATATTGATGTAAGTCTTCGTTTTTTACGCTAAAAAATAGCTTAAGCCTTAAATGCAGGGATATTTCTACTCACAGAAACTTAATTCGGAAGATATCCGGATTTTTTTTTATTTAATATGAATATATAATTTTATAGTAGATTTTAGCTTATAGTAGATTTTAGGTAATGTAATTTGAGTACTTTTGTATTTATAACAAATTTTATAGTATAAAACCATCATGATAAATTAATGAAAACAGACTTTTCAAAATCTGCGTTTATGCATAGAATTATAGATTCATTTATTCATTAAGGACATGTTCAATTTTAAGTATAGTGTTCGCGTATTATCGTATTATCACTGTAAATAATAGCATAATAGTTATTATACATACATATATCTTCATTATATTATATTTTTATTTAATTATCAAATCCAAAATGCACAGATTTATATAGGAACAAATATATACCTAAAAATAAATAATTACCTATATTATATATAAAATATTAAGATATAGATAATCTATTACAAATATAACATCAAAAATCCATTTATACTTTCTTTGTCCAAAAAAAATTATTAATTAACCTTTTAACCTTCCATTATAGATATAAATAAATGTATATAAATAAAAGTGAATATACAATATAACCATATATTCATTTACTTAGAAGAAAAAAATGGTGAATAAAACAACACGGACGGAAAACATATTCGTGTATAATAATCTTATTTCTATATATTATATGATGTGTGTCTACACGCAATATTTACATTATTTTGATTTATAAAAATATACCTATCTATCTATCCATAATAAAAAGCCGCTGATATTAAAACCAAAAAAAAAACAAATAAGTAAAGACAAACTTATATATTCACTTTCTCTCTATAAATATATATTTTATATTATAATGTTGTCCAATGGAATGTTTAATCTCATTTATGTCAATTTTTCCAATGAAAATTGTTTCCCTTTTTGTATTTTATACCTCTCTATATATAGCATTAATTGGGATTTTTGCATTATGTATATATACTGCATTGTATTGATATTGATTCAAATAATCCGAGCATATTAAAACGAAATAATAAGTTTAATTAGGCAAATCCGATTAATTATCAGAATAATAAGAAAATCTAGAAGAAATATGAAGAAACAAATTTAATAGGAGAAATACAAAAAATAAATAAATTATTTTTATAGATTTAATTTTGAAATAAATGATAAAACCTAATAAAAAAAAATAAATTTTTCGCTATACAACCAACAATCTGGTTTTAGCGTCCAACAACAGCCTTCTGTTATTAGTTACTTAATTTGTGAGTTTTACGGTGTCGGTAATTAGCCGTACGACCAACCGCAAGCGGAATATACAACTCTGTGTTAAAATTCAGATTCGAAAAATAACCGAAAACGCAAAACATATTTTATGCATTCAGTAGGATTCGAACCCACGACCCCAAAATTTCGTTAGAATTTTGGGTTGGCATTTTAACATTTACACCACAGAGTTGAATATAAAACCTAATATTGATAAAAACCTAATATTGAAATTGATTTTCAACATTAATTTTATTTTTCTGTTGTTTCATAATCTCCATTTAGTTTAGTTATAATAACAATTTTAAAAACCGCTTATTTACGTTCTACGGAGTGCGTGTATGTTTTAAAAAAAAAATTACATATATATATTGTATAAAAATCCCCAAAAGATATATACATATTAATATTATACTGATATTACATATATATAAAATGCTACTGAATTTATGTAATTAAGTTAATTTTTATATATTTAATACGATTAAAGTTTTTAATCTTCTTAAATTTATAAACATATATACTTTTGTTGCATTTATAAATACAATAAAGAAAGTTCATAAGAATGTATCGGCATAATTTATTTAAAATTATGCTTGTATTTCATTTCGATTATTTTTATGTACTAATATCCAATGACAAGCGTCTTTTTTAAAAATATATGTATTTATATTTCGATTATTTCAAAAATGAATGCTTTATATATTTTCTTTAATCCGTCTAATGGTTTAAGTTAAATAATTTATCTTATTATATGTCAGTTATACAATTATAATTTTTAATTAATTATATTCCAATATAAAAATGGTATTATAATATATAAAAAAAATTATTTTACTACTTTAGCGGTAAATAAAATCATAAAATAAATTAAATCCATATTATGAAGTGGGTTATTTTTATTTCTATATAAATATATTTATTAGAAATATATATATATGTAATGCAGTTTCCTGTATAAAGAATTTTGCGTTTATATATCTTGTTAAATTTTATTGGAATATCAAGAGTATTTTAAGTTGTTATTAAACTAATATCATTTAAAACATAATTTTTTCACAATGAAAATAAAAATTACTTTTCTTAAAATACAATCACAATCCCTTCTACTTGATTATATTTATAAATTAATGGTTTAGTGAATGACCGCACCACACATACAAAAATATAACACACCTAAATAATTTAAATAATTAATTATAAAATATGTATATTCTGCGTGCATATAGTCTAACTTGTTTTTTAGTCTATTCCACATATTAATATACACAATTTAATTTAATAACGTGTTTAAAAATATATATATATATATATATATATATATATATATATATATATATATATATATATATATACAATAAATAAAGATATATAATACATTTACATAAAAATCAGTATAACAAATCTGTAATATACGTATTATATATTAAAACAAATCTTAATATTAAATCTAACCGTTGTCTATTATAATATAAACAAAAAAAAAGAAAATAAAATAATATGGAAAATATATTTAAATAAAATAGTGCAACAAAAAATAAACGATAAATCTTATTCAACAAAACAAATTAGATATACTATAAATTTATACAGAATTATATTATTTATGTACATATATATTTTTTATGTTAATATATTTTGAAAAAAATACTCTCGCATATAAAATCGAACAAAATCAGAAGAAAAAAAAATAGTATACATTATAATATATCATCATCAAGTTGCCAGTCGCATCAAGTATATCTAACTACATATATAAATCCCAATACAAAACACAGTTTTTTTTTATTGTTTGTTGTATGAATTGATCACGATTTTTATATTCAAGGTCATAATTATCCTGAAGGAATAATTTTAATTTTATATTATAAATAATAATTATATTTTAACTCACAATCAGTTATATACATTTGTATAAATATTAAATAAGTATAAATATAGAGAAGTTGCGGAAAAACATTCAAGTTATAATAAAATATAGAAATTTTTGCATATAATGGGATATCCATTATAATAAACATATACATGATTTTATAAACACAAGAAAAATATTTAAATTCTTTTTTAAACCCAAAATATTTCAATTATTTTATTTGTAGAACATTTAAACTGATTCAAATAAATTAAGTTCAGAAAATATTCAGATCTCGGATGCTGATCAATCATAGGTTCTAAATCAATTCCATTTAAAATTTCGATCAAATGCAATCATAAACTTTTTTCTGAAGACATTCCGGATTCTTATTTCATATCTAATAGATACTCACGATTAACCAATTATTGAATATACGAGAAAAAAATCGAATTTAATACCATTGATTATATGTTAAGAATCAAAATAAAAGAACATTATAATAACATTTAAAGTGTAATATTTTTAATCTAGTGATTTAAGAAACACCAGATATATATAAAATGATATTATTTAAAAGCAAAAGATTTATGCAAATAAATAAATAAATATTTAGCCGTATTTGTGCCGTCATAATCGTAAAACAAATTATTTATATGCGCCTATTCAAAAGAAAAAAAATATATTCATTTGGTTTAATTTTTTTTTTGCATTCTATTTTCTTAAACATAAAAATATAACAAACTAAATAATCCCTTAAGGCAAATTTTATATACGAACACCATTAATCATTTTTCTTATAAAGTATATGCATACATATACTTTGATCTTAAATATGTACAAAATATACGCAGATAGATAGATAGATAGATCTTAATATATCTTTACCTTTGTATAAAAATAAGTTTTGATTTGTATACAAGAGGTAATTGCAATTTAAAAAATCACAACAAATAAATGTATATGTTCAAAAAAAAATTTTAAAAACCTTTATTGACATTCACGCATACTAAATAAATCAATCAAATATTATATATATACAATATATTTAAAAATTATTCAATGTATATTATTATTATTATTATAATTAATATATATAAAATCGTGTCTTATTGAATAATCTCTCATATAATATAAATCATAATTTATGTATCGAAAATTCAGTAAAAATCATATATATGTATACTATAAAAATAATTATATGTTAAATGTTGAGTTGTGGTTTATAAATTTGAATAGAAAAATCAATAAAATATTGCAATAGAGCAAATCGATTGCTTTTTTTCTCTAAACCTAATTGACTCATTTAAAATGAAATGTATAATGATCAAATAATCATTAAAAATATGATATTTAATGACATATAATCTTAAGTTTCTTTTACAAAATATCTGTATATTAGATGTGTAACAGCAGATATAAAAATCTTTAAATATCTTTCTATCATAATCAATCATAAATAAATATATAGAGTTAAAACCATTAAATATTAACATATAGCTTCCAGAAAAACAAAAATAACAACATTTTAATAATTAAACAAAAAAAATATAATAATTTTCTTCATATAATTATAATTAATCAATATAAAAGAAAAAAATTATATTTAATTTACATCTATTTTTTGTTGTTGTTGTTGCTGTTGTTGTTAGTTGTGTCAATTTCTAAGTGTTTGGATTTATTTAATTTATTTTGACATCACATATAAACCTATCTATATAATAAGTAAAATAATAATATAAGAAATATATGTACAGACAGATAGAGATGAAATTAATTTATAGAAATATATTTTCGAAAGTATTTAATATATAAATTTATCAAATTGATTAGCGATAAATTGTTTGGAAATAAATTAATATATACATATATATTTGTTCTTGTAAGTAACTATATATGTATAGTTAGACATATCAATATAATCTATCTATAAAAAAATTGAAATATATATATATATATATAACATATACATATATTTCATTCATTTATTATAAATATTGAAAAAAATATGACGTTTGCATGTTATCATTAAAATTAAAATTTTTTCAATATTGTAAAAATGAATGGTAAAAATAAAAAAAATAATTTTAAATAAATATTATTGACATTGACTATATTTGTTTCTTTTTTTTGAACTTTCTTTCTACAATATACATTTTATGGTATACCGATGAAACTTGTACTTGCATACCATAGTGCGAACACTATGTTCGGAAATTTTTTTTGAAATGAACATCAAATTTATTTTCTTATTTTATCAAAAAAAAATCAATTACAATATTATATATATAGATATAAAATAATATTTAAATACAATAAACAGAATCATAACCATAAAATACAATATGAAAAATAAAATAAAATGTTTATTTATAATTTTTTTTTTTTTGTAATACAAATATTCAACCAACCTCCTACATTTTCATATCGTATATATGTCTATAGACACAAGGTGCTGGCTTTTAGAGGTATCAGACATAAAAGAACTATAGATAAAGTGATGCTTCTTTTATGGTCGACTCTATGAGTCGAAATTACTTTTGAGGTAAGTTCTATTAGTATAAGAATTTATTTTGTATGTACCAATACATTGGATTATTTTAAAGTGTAATTGTTAAGTCGTCGACTTATTTGATTAGATAAATTTATTTAAACTGTTACTTCTTGAAAACGATTAATAATAATAAAAACATCTCTGTTTAGCACTGTATAATACAAACATTATTTATATATGTATATATTTTAATATTCAATTATTTAAAATATTGGTTATTCTCTGTTTTATTATTACTATTATTATTATTAATATTATTATTGATTTAAATTTTATAATCTGTAAAATATATTTAGAAATAAATGAAAGACATTTGTGTACCTTAAAAATATATATTTACTTTATAATAATATATACAATTCAAAAAATTATTTAAATATTTATTTCCGATATTTATGTATTATTGTATATTTACAATTTACATATATATATATATATTTTTCAGTATATATAATATATAGATATATAAATAATATTTAAATAAATATTCTATAAAATTTACATATTTTATAAATAATTATATTATTACATTTTATAAATTAACTTTATGTTTTATACTACAATATATTAACTTTTCTATAGATTATTTATGGGAGAACAGTGTCATTTAAATGACATACAAATCATTTTACATCTTTTCCAGGAATTAAACAGCTTAATGCTAATTATATGATCAATATACGATACACAATCAAATGTATACATTTCCAAATTAGTTAACACAAATGGTATTACCTATTAGAGAGCCTCGTACGGTCTTAATAATTCCTCTTAAATTACATTAAAAAAAAACACATTTAATTTAAAGAAAAAAAAATCAAAAAGCTTTTCTGCTTTTAATCTTCAGTATCCCCTATACGTTTTCCGGTTGATTAAATTTTTATGAATGTATATACACAATCAATTGTATATATTTGTGATATATTGTCTACAGATTTTATTTATAAATATAAAATTTAAGGTTTTTTGACATATATAAATATTATTCTCATTTGTATTGTATGGTATTAATTAAGGTATATTATTTATGTATTATAATCTAAAATATAGGAAAACATTAAACATTTTTCAAATGTAAACCAGGAAAAAAGTTAAATATATAATTACAATAAAATATATCAAAATTATTTATAGATAATTTAATACGATTTATAAGGGTTTATTATAATTGTTAATTAATTCGCAGTTACTAAAAATATTATATTTGTATATAATAAAATCGTTAAAAACCTTTATAATACGCAGTCTACTATATAGACCTATTTTACTACAGATTTTACATATTCATTTCAGTATAACATAAAAAAGGGTTTCAATTTTTACAAAAACACCTTTAAGGTGATTGACTCTTGTTTCTCGATTCTTGAAATAGCAATCTCAATTTAGGCAATTTCCATTTCCACGTTTTAAGGAGTTTTATTTTCATTTTGACTAGGTACATTTTGTAAACGTTTGCGGAGTTTATTTTAATCAATTTTCAATGGATCTAATTGGGATTACAAAAGTTTTTCCATTCAAATACACGAATACATTCTGTTATATTATGCTTAAAAATGTTTCTATAGTAAGCATTCAAAATTTTTTTTTTTATAAATTTTACATTATAATAAAAAACCGTAAAATACGCATCTGTATTATATAGTAACATTAAGATGGAGACTAGCTAATTATATAGGAAAGTCTATACAATTTAAAAATCAATCAATGACATAAAAAAATTATTATGATAATATTAATGTATATAATAGATATAACTATAGCCAATATATATGAAGGCAATTACATAAAATTTGTTCAAATTATATTATAATTATAATTTGTATTTTTCTATCAAAGACAGAAAAAAAATAATTAAATATGCATATCAATTTATAATAATTTTGTATAATAAATGTGATATCCATTTAACAAAGTAAATAACAATTTATTTTCTATATATATATATATATATATATATATTTCAATATAAAATACTCATCATCAATATATGAATTTTTTTTTGTGAATATAATAATTATCTTAATTTACTGGCGTCAAATATTTAAATTTCACATTTAATTTATGCTAATTTCTTTCATATAATATACATCATAGCTGTTTTAATATAAGGAATAGATATATACTGTCATTATACTGCATTATTTATAAATATATATATTAATAATACTATATGCATATATTAAGAAAAATAAAAAGCGTTGAATATTTATGTAAATAATATTATTAATATACTATTACTGTTATTATATATGCTGAAAGTATCATATTAAAAAAATATATATGTATATATTATATATAATAGTTTTAATCTGAACAAAACAGCGTAGGTGATTTGTTTATCAAATATATATGATATATTATAATAATGTTTTATATTCAGTTGAATTAAATAAAATGTCTAAGAGGGTATCGATAATCCGAAATTAGTTAAAATCATAATTTTCGGTCTCCATACACATATTGGATAACTTCATCATAGCCGTAACCGGACATTTACCTTTTACTAAAATCGGAAACATTACAAATTACATCAGAACATTATTGTTTTATTTCTGCATTACATGATAGTATTCCAAAATTATCTGGCAAAATCACAATAAATTTACTATATAAAATAACCTTTTCTAAAATTTATTTCCTAACCATAAAAATCAAAAGCCGAAACATAATTATGCCGCTGAATTCAACCTTGAATACAATATCAATTAATTAATTGACATTTTAATATATAGTAAATTAAATTAGTCATGCATAATATTATCGAAATATATTTACAATAAGATGTATATGAAGAAAGAAAAAAAGAAAATAAAAACTGGAAAGAAAACAAAAAAGAATATATACTTTAAATATATGAAAAAAAATGAGTACAGTAATAAAATTTCCATAATGAATGTTACGTTATTATTATTATTATTATAGGCGATCTATACACGAAACGCTTTTAACATGACCATATAGTTGGAAATTAATTTAAAACTAGCAGCTGATGTGTGTTTAACAACGCATTTACGATATGTCGTTAATTAAGTTTTCTTTTTGAATAGATTAGGTTTGTGTTCAAATTTATATTGAAGATTAAATATGAAATCGTTCTTATGACTTCATGGAGCAAATGCCAAAACTATAATTGAATCAGTTCAAATACAATACAAAATTTAAATTTATTAAAACTGAAAATAGTTTATGGACAGCTTAAAATATTATATACATTGCATATAGATATAGTCGGGTGTATGCCATGCCATCCGTCGATTGCATCAGCTAAATTAAATATTATAATTTTATTTTATTTTATTTATTGTTTATATATAAACGTCATGTGATTTAATTAATCAAATGTAATATATAAATTGTGAAATTATTATAATATGAAAATATATCATATATATGTTTATAATTATAAAAAAAATAAATATATCCCAATAATAGAAAGTCGATTGCTGTTTTCAATAGATTTCCTATAGTAGGTATATACAAAAAAAAACTGGCATGAAGCATATTCTTTTTATGCAATTTTGTTGATGTGTTTATTATTTCCTTAAAATGAAAGTGTTTATAACATATATTAAAATGTATATAAAAAAATATCGATGATATATAAATAAATATCGATGATATAAGCAATATTTAAAATGTCATCATTATAACTGAAGTTTTTTTCGCAAAACTCACATTTATCAACAATAATAATCGAATTATTCCCTTCTAAATTCATCTACATATAATTAATCTATAACCATCTTTGATTTTATTATGATGTTCGTTTACTATATTTAGTGTTTGATATACAAAAACATTTGAAAATTTTATAATAACTTTTTTGGAGTGATAAATCAATAATATTTATAAAATATTGTACCATTTCTAGACAACTTTTAGCTAACTTTTATATATGTAATAATATATATGTATGTATGAAGTTGTTATACAAAATTCGAACCCATTCGAATAAAATAGGAAAATAAAAAAAAATTTACCAAAAACACATATTGATTGATTATCTCTTCGTTTTGTATAATGGGTTTCAATTGAAAGTTTTCACTACTTTTACACATTCTCATATTTTTCTAAATATGTATATATAGATTTTGTTAAATCGATAATTTCCATTTCTATTTTTCCTTCTGTTCTGTTTTTTTTATCTTTTTTTTTTTTACTTTGCACAAAAACATTTTTAGCATCAATTTTATATATACAAAAGCAAGCAAAAGGAAAAGCAAAAAAATTACATGAAATTTATCTAATTTTTAATGGTTGAGTTGATTTTTATTTTTTTCAAATGCATAATACATTGGTTTTTGTTTGTTTTATATATATATATTCAGAGAAATTCTTATTTTTTTTTATAGTTGTTATATGTATATGAAATGTCCTTTATAACTCCTGAAATCCATTCAAACTTCCATTTGTATACACATACTTTAATAATCCGTATATATATGTATATATATGCCTTTAAGAAGAATATTTATGTATATTCATTCTTTTCAAGTGTATATGTTTAAGAAAAAATAAATAAAAATAAAATTTCCTTTATGTATGATTTACAGTTGTATTTACGTAATAAGAAGGGAAATGAATGAATCCATATATAAATACATTTTTGTATTGTAAATGATTGTATATGTAAGTTTTTGGTACATACGAAAATGAAAATGAAAATGAAAATAATGAAAAATAGTATGTATATAGTTGAAATTTTATTTTATAGTCAAGGCATCTAGCCATCATATATCTAACAAAGAAGAAAATGCTTATTTAGTATATCTTTTTATATACATATAGATATATATGCAGTAATATATATCAGATTACCAATAAAAATTCTTTTCACGTTGTTTAATGTTGACGAGGGGGGTTTTCATTTCAGATTTTTCTGTCGAATTCTTTATATATATATATATATACCTAAACGCCTGTATAGATAGGAAAACAAAGCATCTTTCAATTATATCACTAAATTTTACCAATTTAGATAAATTGCTTTGTAGAATATATAAATATATATAATATAGATGATGATGCTAAAGAATATTCAATTTTGTGCGATACGAATAATGATCATGTACATATTACAACAATATACTGTTGCTATATTTGTAATGTTATACATATGCATTAGTATATATTGAAAATATATTGAGTAGTAATAGAAACAAGTAAATCAATATACGTATTATATATTATGTATAGTATTTTTATTATATATGAAAAAGATTCACTTTTCACATTGATGACAACTCAACACGACGAAATATATCGAAGGACATATATATATATATACATGAGAGGAAAAAAGTAATTTTGTTACATTAAATGGATTTCCTTTATATAATATGATAGTAAATAGATAGAAGCAGATTGATATATATATATTTATTCGAATTATTGTAGTTCTTTGTTATTATAAAAATAAATATATGTATATATAAAGCTATCCAATATTTTATTATACAAAGAGTAGATTTAATTCGTAAGCTGATCATTAGATGCGGTGTTTATACAGACATAGGTCGCAAAATTAAATAAACATTTTGTTTATATGTTAAGATCCTTTTTTAACCCATTAACGATTTTCTAATTTTTAATTTTTTTCCCAATTATGGGATAATAAAACAAAATGACTTTTATTATCAAATCTAAAAATGTTTATAAAGTGAAAACGTGTACAACAATTCGAAATTATATACATAGGATTATAATTTTAAACGCAGAACCACTTATCGACAAATTTACCAATTAACAGAAATATTTATACATAAACAGAACTATTCTGTATATACATCAAGTAACAATTAATATTTTATTTAGAAAAAAAAAAGACTTCCGTTGAATTTATATTTACCTTGTTTTGCTTCATTAAAATAAAGAAGAAATATAAATTTATATATATGAAACTAGCTTTAATGAATAATTTATCAGATACACACCATAAAATACCCATATATATATATAATCTCAATGTTTAAACTAAATAAATTTAAAATTTTTATTACTATCTATAAATATTTTAATTTTTTTCATATATATGTTTGTGTTTTTTATTTTTCTTTTTCAAGAATACAAATTACATTCATTTACATGGTGCTGTATAGTGCTCAATAAACACACATATTAAATATATATTTATTGTAATCTGATGTTATATTTGAAAGATTTCATTCTATGTTTCTATATTATCCTTAAATTTTCCCTTTCTTTTTTAAACACAAAGATTCAAACTATTTAACAAACTAAAAAATTAATTAGAATTGGCAATTTTTGTGTTATGGCGATTTAGATTTGTTCTTCTAGACTATTGTTAAACCGCATATAAATAGTTTAAAAAAGTTTTAAAATCAAATACCATAAAATAAAAAAACACTCTGTTGGAAATGTATCTGTATACTGTCTAAAATTTCAAACACTTATCTTCAGTAAGTGACTTATCAGTTTAGATTTTGGAACCTACGCTTCTAGATCAACAACCACGAACAGAAAATAATCATATTAAATAAGGAGACAGGGGATGGTAGTGGGTAGAAGCGGTGGGATCAGAAAAATCTTCGCAATACAAATTTGTTTTCGATACGACATATAAGATTTAAGTGTAAAATTAATGTATTAAATGTTAAACATATGAACATTTCTTATCAACAGTTTTAAATCGTGATCATACAAAATTTAATTCGTTTTAATGATTGTTAATATTTCATCATATCATAATTACTATTGTGACATATATATATATAAATAATATTTAACGTAAATTGCAGATCGTATGCAAATATGTTTACTAATAATATGCAATAAACGATAATATTTTTTTTTAAATGTTAAAGCAAAATGTTATAATCAAAATGAAACTAACCTTATTATCCGTGGTTGAAATGGAAATTATCCTGATAGTGCTCTGCGATTTTCATTGAAATTTAAAAACTTTCAATATACAAAAAAAAAAAATTAACAATCAATTAGAAAAATACAGATGAAAAAAAACCGTTTGTAAAAACAATCCATATTATATATAAAAAAAACCACAACTAAACAAAAATGCACTCAATTAAAAACGCGTTATTAATACAACAACAAAACTTTACTATATTTTTCAACCACAATTTTCTTTTTACTTGCTACATTCTTATAAATTTTTTTCGTTTATTGCATCAACAAAGATTAATACATTAATTAATATCGATTATCTTATTGCTGCTGGTTAAATTTATTAATTTTAATCATTAATTTATGTTAATAACAATTTTTTCCATCCGCATAAATTCAAAAATTCACACAAATTCGCAATTTTCATTTATAAAGAATATTTGATTGTGGTGACGTCTGAATTTTGCATTTTTGCACCCATTATTATTGTTATATTGTTAATCAAAGATGTTATTTATCTGGAAATATGGTTAAAAAATTAAAATAATGAAATTATTATGTATTTAAATATTTATTATGTATTTGGTTATTTTATTATTCAAACACTATCCAACTTGGTTGTACAACTTCTACTATTAAATCGGTTAAAAAAATTACCAAGTTGTCCAATGTGTGTGCAGTAGATTGCCACAACCAATTGTACAACCAATTTGGATAGTGTGTATGTGTAACAATGAAATACCGTAATTATTATTTTTTAAATGTGAACAGTGCGAGAAAAATATTTTTGTAATTGAGTAGACTAATGTGAAATCAATTTTTATTAATTTAAACGTTGTTCAAATTCAATTCAAAATGCGTGTATAAATGTGTATAAATAATACCGTATTTTGATATATTTATATATCAATCATATCATAAACTATATATATTTTTACATTCACAATTAAAAATATGCGAATGGAAATTTTAAAACCTTTTATATTATCAGAAACGAATCTTTTAGATTTACATGTTCAACATTGGGATTTGATGCACTATTGTATGGTTGCATTTTTTTTGACCCAACAGTTTTCCATATTAATCCAGAGTGTTTTTTGGAATTAAACTAAATATATAATATTTCTGCAAATCATTTAATTGGATAATGTTATCATAAATTTATTTGTTATAAATTAAATCCCCGTCTTGCCATTGTCATCGATCACCGTACGTAAGTATTTACACTGTTAGGTATTGGGTTACACCAGCGTTATTTTTTATTGTATACCAAAAAGCAATATATAAATAAAAAAAAAAACTAATTTTTTATATAAATCGATTATAAAAAAAATGTTTATTGATTTCATGAAATTTGAGAAATTAATTGATGTGATTACGTTTTTTTTTATTACTATTTTTACTTAAACACTAAAATTAAGAAAACAATTTTTTATAATTTGTATAGGTTTTTATATATTTTTATGTATAGGTTTTTATATATTTTTCGTAAGTTTGATAAAAACATTTTATGTTTATGTCTATAGTTATTTTAAAATACACAAGAATACAACATTCACAAAGAACACGAAATTGTAAATGGGTTGATTAAACCTTTTTTAGTAAATGTAATATAATTATTTATTTTTAATCTATAAAATAGTTATAGAAAAAGTCTCAACGAATATATATATATATATATATGAACTCAATTCGCTTTTTGATAAGAATAACATAATGTAATATTGATGAGATATATAATAATTGTCGAGAATTACTACAATTTCATATACAATATATATAGTTTAGGAATTAATTTTTTTATCAAATTTATATCATTCGTTGTAAAGGGGAATTATTTTAATGAAAAATCATGGAAAATTTTACTATTATTTCGAATTTAAATTATTAAAAACAAAAATATTTCAAAAGTAATTAAAGTAATTTATTAAAGAGTTATTTGAAGATGAAAATAAAAAAAAAAACAATTTAAATCAAATTTTTTATACATATGTCTATGTATGCTTAAAGAACATTAATTATAAAATAAAAATAAAAAGTATTTATAAAAATGTATCTATGTAGAGCGTATATATTAGATGAAATTTAATTAAAACCCAAAATTAAAGTCATATGGGCATATTTTATACTTTATGTAGATGTAGATAGATGAAAAAACAGTTTGTTTTTCTGTGAATTTTGTCAATTATTTATACAGTAATGAGAGTAAATAAATATAAATTGTTATATATTATACATATGTAAATAAAAATATGTTATGTGAATTTTTTATGAAAATTTGTTGTTTTGAAAAATTTGTAAAGGATTACATGATATGATGAAACGTATACCAATTTTAAAAGAAAAACACATTATGAAATGAAGAATATAAATATATATATATAGATAAATAAATATGTAAAATTAACAAAAAAAAATAATGGGAAATTAGAAAAATATGTTTAACACTTGCTAGGCGATATATATTTTTGTTTTTTTCGTTCTTTGTTTTTAAATTCACGATGTCGACGACGACGATATCTATACACATGCAGGCAACGAAATTAAAATATATGGAAATATTCAAAAATATAAATACCAAGGAAAAAATATATATATACATAATCCGTACCCATATATCCATCGCGTTATGCTTATATGCAAACACATATGCTTATATTTTGTCTGCATTTGTTTAAGCCAGTTCATATAGTATAAGTAAAAAGGAAATCCATAAATATATTCTTTTTTTTTTGGTAATTTAAAATAATGATTTTGCTTCTTATATGTAACAAACATTTCGTCATACATTTTAAGTAACATAATAAATAATTCTTATGTATTATAATATAAAAATAATATATATACATTGCTATACAAAATATAATACGTGAATTTGCTCACACACATCACAATTAGTAAATAACAAATATAGGATATTAAAAAAAAATCAAACAATTTACCAATTTATTTTTTGCCCAAAATAAAATATTCTTTAAACCACATATACTGTATATAATATTATAAATCGAATCGAATACATTAATTACTTGTCAATATATAATATATTTATTGATTTCTTTTTGTTAACGCAGACAGAAGTGTTTTTTTTTCTTGTGCTTCGAAGAAACTATTGAACAATTCCAAGTATAAACGTTTGATAATAACAAAAAAAAAATCACGTTTTATTACTGACTCATCTCTCTACATATATTATTATTGATTGTTCAATATGCGTTTATAATCTTGTATATATATATATACGTTTTTTTTTTGTTTTTTTTATGGTATAAATATAAAAATATAAATTTTTTTTATAATAAAATCATTTGTGTGATGTTATTGTGTAAATATAATAATATATTCTAAAAAAAATAAATGTTTTATAAAATTATTATACATAACATATTTTATATGGATATATACACAGAAAACAACAACCAGATAGTCTATATAGACGAGATGACGCGAACAAGTTTTATAAGAAGCGAAGTATATCTTTGTAATAATGTTATTGAATGTATACCTAAATATAAAAAATTGTGAGTTTTTTTTATTAAAAGAAATTATTATTATTATTATTCTTATTATTATATCTTTACCTCATCTTCCACACTAAAATTTTTTTTATTGATAATTTATTTATTTTTTATTCTTATATACCTTTGCAAGAAACATTTATATTTATATATAGATAATAATATAAAGACAGTGAATTATTTTTGAGGCATATATTGCATTGGACACTTTGGATATGTTATATTAATTTCAAAGTTCAATAGGCTTGATTTTTATTATCGATTGGTGAATATCATCAAAACATGATGAGCCAGTTCTGTAACTGGCCATTCTGAAAGATCGGAAACAAAACGGAATGGGAGAGCCAATATATAAATATTGAATGTACAACGAAAAAAGGAAAACCCTCAAAATTAATTCTCAGTCTTCAAATAAATAAAAAAAAATTATCGTTTATAAAACTAATAAAAATAACCTGTGAAATCGTGAACGGAACATTAACGAAACAATACGTTATAAAAAAAAACCTAAATCAAAATCTTGAAAACTATTTTTTTATTTAAGCAGATAAAATTTTACATTATTTTCTATAAATGGAAAATGGCTGATATATGGATAGGGGTTGAATGCCACTTTATGGATTCCATCTAATACCAATGCATTACTATAATATTTGATGTATTTGAAGAAAAAATTCTTTATGTACAATAGAATCATAAGATTATATCATCGAAATATCACTCATTATTGAATAAACAACATTAAAATATTCGATATTGTACTGTATTGCCAGATATTTAATAACAATATCCCTTGAAATTGGTTTAAATTGTTGGTAACAGAGTACAATATTATAAAAATAAAGAAATTAATACATTTATATACATATATAATATAAATAATGATCAAACGAAGCCGTTTTATTATTATTTCTTTAAATAAAAAAGAGTTAATGTCAATGGCCAATGGAATAATATTTATAATCTCAATCAATAAATAAAATTTAAAAAAATGTATTCATAAACACTATCGAATCGCATAAAGTCTACTAAAATATATAAAATATTATTATCTTAAAATAATCCTTTTGTATATTACAAATAATCAAACAAATTTTAACTTTTTTTTTTCTAGATAATATACATAATCAACATTATATATATAATAAGAATATAAGAATATATTTAATTGCGTTCATTTTTCATTATTTTTCAATTTTTTAAATCAAAATTTGTTCTATCTATATTATATATATATTCATTAGAACATTCTATTGATTAATGAAACAAGAATATTTGTGTGTATACCAATTAAAAGTAAAAGCTGTACGGAAAAAAATATAATAAGTCAAATACAACAAAAAGAAATATCCTTTATATACACATTATATAATCTTCAAAGTAATATGAATGTTTCATATATTGTATAGAAGAGAAACCCTTTTTTTTCCCCGTTAAGAATCCAATATACGTCGTAGCATCTTTTTTGTGACCAAACCACAAATCTATATATAATTTTCATTTTATAAATTTTCGATTTTATGTGGTTTTTGAGTGAATTTCATTATTTATTTCTTTTTGTATTCTTCTTCATTTTCGTTTTTTATATATGCATATACAAATAAAGATTATTCATCAATCAACTCGATTACAATCAGATACAATTTTTTATATTATTATATATATTTATATAAAATTATGTAACGTCGTAAATATATGTACATATAGAATAAGATGATTAAAACGATTTTTATGTGTATATTCTGTATAATTTATATTATCTTTCTATATTAGAAAAAAAAATTATATATAAGATACCCCCGAATGCGAATAACGTTTTATTGATTAAAAATGTATCCTTTTTCATTTTGTTTCTGTTTCTTTATTTATTTTGTTTTTTGCCACTATGGAATATTTTAAATTAAGTTTTAATAAGTTATTTTAAGTGTATTAAAATATTCTCTAAAGCTCTGTGGTAAATATATAGTATATATATTCAAAAAATTGTTTACGTATAAATTATTATGAAAAAAAAAATTGAATTATTTTTTTAGTGTATATGAAAATAATTTATACACAGACTTCCAAAGTCCATTAATAATTTATGTTGTCAGAGAATTTAGTTAATACCCTCTATATATCTATATAAATATATGTAGATAGATATATACATAATGATTTATCATTATTTGTTTACATATAGACAAAAATAATATACTTATGATGAATGCGTATATATATTTTTTTTAAAAAACCACATAAATTTATCTATATACATATATTAATCATATATTATATATAAAATAAAAAGCCTATAAAATAGAATTAAATTAAATATGTACATATTTATGTATATGAAATTCTAGTTCAACATTGACAATAACCAAAATAAAAAAAAAATTGTTTATACGGGATTCAATTTCTCAACATTTTATATAACATCAATATAACAATAACTCATACACACATTCCATGCACGAAAATAGGAAGGCATAGGTGGACGTTCAACGTTAAGCTGTAATCTGATTTTCCTGGCCTTTTTACTAGTTTTTAGTAACTTGTTGGTATTTATTACATTTGTTATAAGAAACAATTTTTAACAGATAGTTGATAGAAAAAATACTTATATTGGTGTATGTTTCGTTCTGATGGAACAATGCGATGTAAACATTTAGCATGTGTAACAAATTATCAGGTCATAGCTACACAAAACTCGTGTTAACATATTGTACATAAATTTTCAATTTTCTTATATGTGAAAAGAGGTAAATATGTTTCGTATAACAAATGTAATAAATAAATATGTTAATATTATGTACTACTTACAATTAGTGTTTTCAGTGTTCTTTAAATAATAGAAATCAATTCGTAATTTTAGAAACATTATTTATAAACCAATTCCATTTTTCGAGTTGTTTTAACGAATTCGTCTATGACCGCTTTGTGGAATTGCGGCTTAGATTTTAAATATTTCAATATTCAAAATGAAAATTGAAGTAATAACTTAAAAGATAAAAAAAGCTAATAAAATATGATTTTAGTATAGGACGAGCGACGATAATTAATTATGAAACTAAAAAATAAAATACGTCTAACAATAAATGAATAAATGTAAATAGAATTTTTTATCCAACACTATATTTTTAATTTTGCATAAAAAAATCACATCATCTGTTTGAATGAATAGAATAGAAAGAATGAATTTGGAGGAGAAATGAAATAAATAATAATGTTGTTCAAATAAAATTTGAACAATACCGGCCCATATATCGCGCTTATATACCTCCATATATTCGCATTTTCTGTGCTATATATGAAAGTATATATCAGCGACACTACGATGATTGTTCAAGCAATTCATTTAACACAAATTATAGTACATAGTAGATTAGTAGACGAAAGACGACACAGTGAAAGGGGAATTGTTGACGATTTTTTTTTATGCTGAATGCGAGTGTAGTACATAATGAAACCAAATATAAATATAAACAGTCAGGCAGTCAAGCACGCATATAGAAGTGTTGTTCAAGCAAATTTATGAACATCGGCACAGTATATATAAATACATATGATTTGGTATTTTAAATGTATTTAGTCCGTCTTCTATTTTTAATTCTAATGGTTTAAAGGAGAATTTTTACATATTATATTGTTCATTGTGTTTCTTGAACATCAGAGTATTCAATTGTATATTCTCAAATATTTGCTATATATCTATACAGTATGCCGAGAAAATGCATGTTCACTTTTAATATTTTTATTGAATGGATGAATTAATAATTTAATTAAAATGTTAGGATATTATAGATATTATTAGATATTATTAGGATGTTTTGGACGTTATTCTTGAGATTTCTAGGGCGTTCTAGAACACTTTGAACAATACTAGGAATCGTCCTTGACACATTCATCATATCAAATACAAATTTATTTCATATGCAGGTTTAATATATAATATAAAATAATTTTCTTTCATATTATAATAGACTTTCAGCCCGTTAAGGGTTTGGGAAAGGGTAATGAGTATATGACTCGATAATAATTGATAATGAGAGTTGTTCTACGAATTATTGAAACGTTCAAATTACCAAGTACATTCGTAATTTTGTAATAAAATTCAAAACATAAAGATAATTAATAATTATAATAATTATACCAAGTAAGTAGTCAAGATTACAGAGTACACTAGAAGCTTTATATGCTTAGATTATTTAGAATGAATAGTTTACCGTGATGTCCACGATGATTATCGAATGTTCCGAATATCGATACATTACTGCATTTTATATCACATATTGATATGGATAAATGATGGTTTTATTTTCGTATTTTTTTTTCCTTTTATGTATATATATATTTATATTATTTCCAATTATGCTAAAGGTTTTCCATCCGCTGTCAACACCACCAAAACCACCATATATATATATACATATATATTTGTATATTAAAATAACAATAACAGCAAATGAAATCGATATAAATAATAATATATATTATATAATATTACTATACAATATATATATAAATAAATGTATATGTACAAAAAAAAATATATACTTATTTTTATATAAATACATTTAAGATGAATTGATAAATTATTGATTTCGTAAAAAAAAAAGAGTTCATTTATATTGTTATAAATATATATATTATAGTATTATTGGTATTATTACTTCTTAATAAAACAATGTTTTTTGTATATACTTTTATTTATTATTTCGTTGTTCGTTTTTTTTTTCTTTGGATTTGTCTTCTATAAGTATGAATAATGTTTTACAAAAGTAAAAAACATTGAACTAACTCTATATATATATATATGATAATATAATATATTATCGTATCGATTTGACATGTTTAATCGAAAAATATGTAAATATAAATTGTTATATAAAAGAGTATATTATTCTTTATTTATTTATAATATAAAATGGTATATAAAATAATAAGAAAGTAAGAAAAACATTGAAAAAAAAGAAGAAATTGATAATAATATAAAAATAATAAAAAATAATTTTTATTAATTTATTTGCATATGTCACTTTACAGTGAAAATTTGTATTTTATTTTATTTCTGTAATGTATAATTAATCTTCGGTTTTTTTTTCTTATATTCGATATAGTAAATAATAATAATTTATCATTTTTGTAATTCTCTATTCGCTGTATTTGACATTTTTTTCATATCGTATTTATTTCTTATTATTTGAAGTTGATTATATAGAAAAAAATAATAAATAATGTCATTTATTTACTTAAAAAAATATTGATATATTATAATTGAAAATTTCTTTTTGAAAATATTTTAATTTTTTTATGTATAAATTTCATTATCATTTTAAGTTATTGTAAACTATTTATAGTTTAGCGATAATATACCTTAACAATACTAACCATAGTGGGGATGAGACCAAATGACCTTTATCAAAGTTCGATTAAGATTTTATATACCTTCATAGGAATTTTATCGTTCATCGTAACTTGAGGTAATCTTATTGCGATTATCCGAATTGATTTGTCGATATATTAACTTCTTTTATTTTGTCTATTATTAAAAATCGCTTTATTTGATATTATTTTCATATATCCTATATTATTCTATAAATGTATGAGTAGAATTCAGAAATTATTTTACTTTTACCCAAAAACTAATTTTATAAAATGAGAGCTCTTATACGTAAAACTGTATAAATAGAACCAACAATAAAAAAAGAAGAATATAATCAATAATGAAAATCAAAATTCTATTAAAAAAAATATGATTAACAAATTAGTTCAACTTGACGGGGGGTAGGTTATAATTTTTTTTTTGATCATACAAATACATATAATACGCGTTTTATGATTTTTCTATGCATTCTTTTTAGATTTTGTAAATATATCATATCAATCATATATATATGCAATGAATACATATAAGTATATATTAAATTACGAAATAACCCATGTCACATATTCATTTTCATTTTCTCACATGAAATTTTATATATATATTCCATAAATAATGCTTAATTTTTTTATTTATAGATGTAATGTGAACGTATGCAGACAAATATGATATATATTTTTATTAATATAAAGTACATATAACAAATAATTTATATATGTACATATTCATATTTATTTTGAAAGTACCCTAAACACTTATCAAAACTTCACCATATGTATATATGCTCAAAATAATGGTGATTTTATATACTGTAAGTTATAGCGTTATAGGTATATTTATATTTCTGTAGAGTAAGTGTTTTGTTAATTTATTGTATATTTCTATATAGTGGGTATATAAATAAAGTATATTTATAGTAGTTCTATCGTCTATATACTGAACTATTCAATGACCATACTACTATAGTACAAATACTACTACCGGTATTACGTATATAGCATAGGACCATAAGCACCATATAGGTATATAAATTGCATTTTATATACATTTATTTCGTATGCGGTATATGATAGTAAATGTAAATACATTTTATGGTTACATGCATTTGAGTTTCAGCCTTTGTAGTTATAATAATGGCCGATATGGTTTTGTTGAAAAATTAAATTTTCTTATAACAAAAAATGTAAATATAGCAATTAGCCATTTAAATATTTAAATTAATCGGTCGCTATAAAGGAATTTTGTTTGAATGTCAACAATTTTTACCAAACCAAATTGGATCTTTGTATTAAAATCTCCCAATATTTCCATAGTCATTTTAATAGTGTTGTAGAAATCGTTAATATATATTTTCAAAAAAAAAAATGTCAAGATTCGGTTCGCTTTATAAGTTTTATAATTAAAATTCAATAAGTTTTGACGATTTTTACCAAAAATTATAAATAGCTGATTTTCTTCAAGATGTTTGAAATTTTGAAATCGTATTCTCCATGTAATTTTATTCTTTTCATTTGACTTTAACCAAAATGTTCAAAGAACAAAAACCATTATATATACAATATACCTATATGAACTGTGGTAAAATATTTCTTATAGGTACATACTGCATACACAAATATAGAAAATCATAAATTAATAACAACAATGTATAAATGTTCATAAATTTTCAACCACCAGTGAACACAATTTCCGACATAAAATTATATACCTATGCGTACGTAAGTAAAATTTATTAATATGGTTATAAATTCTATATATAGTTTTATTCATATATAGGTATATATAGTATAGAGTATAGAATAAGAATGGAAATCCAATTTGAATGATTTGTTCAATACAATGCTATACTAATTATTTGGAAAACACAAAATACAAATCAAAAATCCACTCTATAGAAACGTGTACTTTTGAGACAGATTTAGACAAAATACTTTTAAAAAAAATTTAAATATCATTGGTATTTTTTAAATGCATGTAACGAAAAACATAAAGCATCACACAGTCACCGAAAATAGGTAGTCACTACCCCAAACATAATAAAATATCCAAATATTGAACGAAAAAATTGTGGATCGGTTCTAAACATCTAACAGGTTCTAAAACATTTTATATACGCAAATGAAAAATCCACACATATACGATATGGCAAAATAAAGTATACCTATAACTTTTTTTTTTGATAATGTTATATTTTTTTAAGTTTTTTTTTAAGTATTTTGTTATATTCAAGTTAGGGGTGGATGAATTTGAGATTTATTAGATTTGTTGTCATGTATATAATATATACGGTACAGGGAAACCATACATAGAGTTATATATATCTGTAACATATATGAAATGAATTCAACATTTACTGAAAACATATATACCTGCGAAAATGTTGAAGAAAAAAAAGCAACAAGAATAAAATAACAAATTATATGTATGTATATATAGCAAAAATAAAGTTTATAATTTAAGACGCAGAAAAAAATACACTTATGTTTTATTTTTTCAAAAAATATTCTGTAATTTATTTTTTTATGTTAGATAAAAACTCGTAAATAAAAAACCAACAAAAAAAATATCAGAAAAGGGAATTCACGTAAATGAAATCGAAAAATAAATATATACAGGTAAATAATATAAGAATATATATATAGAATTATTCTTTGACACATGTTATATAGAACCTAAGAACCTATATGTAAGAATATCAGAATATAAATGTATATATAAAAATATTATTATTATTATTATTATTATTTAACAACTAATGATGTATGTAAAATGCAAACATTAGTTTTTAATAAGCACTATGGCTGCTAGGGCCTTTGGCTTTTACCGGAATTAGAAATCATTAATATTATAATTATTAATGTAATTTTAATAATGATGATGAGTATTTGTTATATACTTTCATATATAATTGCGAGTATGTGTGTGTAGTAGACTTTGTAAATCTTTGGCTGCGTCCGACACAATATACCAAAGATATTCATTAATTTGATCCCAATGAATAAATGGTGACTTAGTTCATGAATTCAAATCATAAAAAGCACAGAAAAAATTTTCCGGCTAGGATTTGAACTCGTGACCACCCGCAATTGGGTTGGATGCTTTATCAACGGCACCACCAAGTCGTCTATATATAAAAATAAAATTTCATTTTCATTCCAAATCAGAGTACGGTTTGATTATAAAGGAAAATTATATAGTATATATACACGACGTCTAAATATTTATTCCTGTATGATGTAATAATACAATATAAATAAAACAGCACAATATCCCAATATTTTTCTCTAAAACCAATAATAGCAAAACAAATTGCAGAAAAAAAAATCAACGTAAAGAAAAATAAACATTATGATTACATATACAATATTTTTTAAAGCAAAGCCGCAATTTTTTTTTAGTCTATATTTAGACAAGGTGAGGATGAAAAATATACGCACAAATATTATTAATATATATACTTATATAAAATGATATTAACAACAAAAAAAATCAATCCAATTACTATTTTGACTTGAGATGTTTTTTAATGCATATATTTTATTTATATATATGTACATTGTACATATATACAAATGTCAAAGATTTTTTTGTAAAATGCTAAGAAATCTTTATTATATTTATTTCATTTACAAGTTTTGTATGATTATATACATATATAGTATAAAAAAAAATTTCTTTTTGAAAATATATACATTTATAATGTAAAATATTGTTTGAGTGACTCTTGACCATTAATTTTAAAATAGAATTGAAAATGTTATGTATCAAGGGAAATAATATTATGGTATATATAGTATATAATTTTATACATAAAATACATAGTTAAAATCACATTTAAAATTTATATGAAATACTTAAGAATATTAAATTTATATTACATTTTCTTTTCATATATATTTATTTATGTGCGGTATTAGTAAAGTAGATATAATATAATCAATTTATAAAATATTTATACTATATAGGACATTCATTTTTCATAAATATGTCAAGTAAAACCAAGGGGATAAAAATTACAGAAATACCTATAGTATATATTAATAGTTATAATAATATTTTGATTTTCTTATCGGAAACTACGTTATATTTATTTATTGACTATAGCAGAAAAATACTTTTCTTTAAACGGTTAAAAAAGATTAGTGGTGAATAAATGCGTTTAATTTTAATATATGCAAACATTTTAACACAATACTAATGCTGCAAAATTCGGGGTTTCGCCTGATAATATTTTGAGATCAATTTGGCATTAAGATATGAAACCTGTTTTTCTGTTATTATATATTGTTTTCGATTTTGAATTTCACGAAGAGTTTTATAATTTTCCCATTTGTAGTTTGGTACGTACGATTATATTTACCGGCTGTTTGAAAAACAATTAATTATGAAGCGAATATTTATAATTATCTTATTATAAAACTTTATAACTGTTTTATTACAATTATTACAATATCGTATATCATTCGTCGTATTAACATTTTCCATCTGTTCAAATCACATTAAAATGTCTATATAATTATACATAAATAACATAATAATATAAAATCTTTTGTTTTCTATATTAATAACATAAAAAACGTATCAATCAAGTTAATATTTTTAAAATTCTGATTCAAACCTCATTCAACCCTTTGTTTAATTAACAAACAAACACACAATACAAATCCAAATAGTTTTGCGATCAATTATGAAGTAATAATTTCTGTATAGGTTTATAAAAAAAAAAAATCAAAGCTATAACAAATAATAAACATTCTTATTTCAATGTTCTTATTTCAATGTAATGAATGCATATTATTATAATGATGTAATATAAATATCAATAATAACCCTGAAGAAGCTGTATGACACAATTTGTATATATGTATATTTACTTTTTTGAATAATCAAAAATTAAATAAAAAAAATAAAAATGATGTTTACACTAATTCAGTCATAGTCTAATAGATTTTTTTTTGTTTGCTCTCCAATTTATTTATCATTTATAATTAAAAATTATATCGTATACGTATATGCATATAGTAACAGAGCTGGCGCTTCCACCAAATGTTATTTTTACTACTATATTGAATTGTTTGTATAGGCAACTATAAACCGCTTGGCTAAATATACTATACGATAAAGTGATATACTTTTTTTTTAAATATAGGCAAGACAATAATAAACTGCTATCAATACATCAAAGATTGAAATGATGTATTAAAAATGATAACATTATTTTCACAATAAATACTAATAATATTAGGAAATATAATCATCAAAGTTGAAAGTTTTGGATCCATGTAAGTACTGAACCTCTGCAGGTCAATTCATGATCTCAATAAACTACAAAAATGTTTATAATACTGGATCATTTATGTAAGGATGTTAAAGCCTTTAAGTATAGGGCGTTGTAAATTTTAAAAAGCAAAATAACTTGTTAAAAAATCTCGCAATATTTTCATCATATAATTAATAGTTAGACATGATGTATTTAAAACTCCTTACAACCCTATGCAACTGCAGCACTGTATATTACATGTATATTTATCGAGCATATGTAATGTTCGTCTATAAGGTTATTTTTGTGTTCGCGCGTTGTTGTTATAAACAAATTATATCAAATCTATATGAAAGTTTTGTAAATATACAATAATAGCTATATGATGTATATACAATTCAACTTGGTTTGTAGAGTATATAGAGTACACAGATATATGAATAATGAAATGGTAAAATAATATTATTATTATTATTATTATTATTATTATTATTATTATAGTTGACAGGAAATGTAAATAAATTTTAATAAAAACATTAGGGCTGACTACTGTTGCGTATGGCAAATAAACACACACAAAATTCTATTAAATTGTGTTTAAAAATAATATTCCTATATAAAAAAAAATTGTTTAACCCATACTCATTTTGTATACGCTATGAGTATAATAATAAGTAATAACGTATATATGAGTTAATGATGTGAGTACTATACTATACACCAAATATATATATATATATATTAATTTATTTATTTAGTTACGTTTGCATATAACAAAAATACATGAACTAAATCTAAAAAAGTATATATAATGTACTTGAAATTAAGATTAATTTGTGTAATGGAGATATACACAATTTGTTAATATAAAAATTAAAAATGATGAATTAATTATTAAAAATGATTTTTTTATTATTTATATTAATTAATGTAAAATTTCATATATCATTTGAACTATATATAATATATTATAAATACTGTATTTGATACATATTACATTTAGACTATATAAATTAAAACAATTGTATTAATAAATTTATTTTAGTATAAAATCTTAAGTTGTTTTCGTTTTTATTTTTGTATATATATTTCAATTTAAAATAATTACATTAGCTATTATTTTAAATTACATTTTTATTGTTAATTAAGTTTAATTATTGTAATTCCCATTTTTATATCCTATATATATATTTAATCTATATATGAAAATTAAACCTGTGTTATGCATGTGTATGAAGGTTCTTTTTTATTTTATTTTATACATATTTCCGGGTGGTTAACAGATCTTACATGGGCTTTAATTAAAGGTTTTCTTAAGTATAGTAAATAAAAAAGATCAAGAATCATAAAGAATATACCATTGCATTCTTATATAAACGTGCGTTTAAAGAATACCATAATAGAATATGTTATCGCAGAAATATGTGTAAATATAATATATATATAACAACGTTCTAATACAAAGGAAAAATCATTAAAAATGGATATTCTAAAATCTCTATAAGAAACAATTTTTATCATAGTCTTTATTTACAATCCATGCGTTAATGACAAATTTAATTTTATAAAATGATATTCTTATAGACAAATTACATATATACAGATGATATATACCAAATGAAAAGATAGAAAAAAAAATCAAATTGTAACATATATCAAATTAACTAAATTCTCTTATCTATTTATATATTATTATACATATTAAATTTGTAAATTATTTAATTTCATACGTAAATTGCATTAATATTATGTATACATATATTTTTATACAAAATATAGCAAAACATAACGATATAACCATAAATTACCATAAGACTAAAGTATATATAAATGGTTTTTTTTTCTTGTTTGTATATCACCATATCATATAATATACAAAAAATATAGGGATATTCATTGTTTTTCTATATATATATATATATATATATATATATATGGAAAGCCATTAGAGTACACAGATATATGAATAAGATCAACTGCATGGGAAAAATACAAATCTGCTTGAAATTCAGATGCGAAAGGAAAAGTAAAAAACAGAAAAGATGATGTCTTCAATAAAATTTGAATCGCTCAAAATGTTGTTAGAATTTTAAGTTTGAGATTTGTATTAGAAGTATAAAAAGAAAAAGAAGAACAAAAGTTTATCCAACCAAAATACCAAAATACCCAAAATAATCTAAATTTACGTTATTTTACATATAAAGTTTATGAATATATAGGAAAGAATCAACCTGTGAAGTTGTGTATTTTAATGTAAAATACCTAATTTTACAAAATGAATAAAAATGGAAAGAAAAAAAATTAATAAATACATATATTTTTTTTATATATAAATATGCATTGCGTATATATAAAAATACATATAATTGAAATTAACTTATATAGCAATCTAGCTCTTGATGTGCTATACTAAATTATACCATATATAAATACAAATTTTGTCATTTCAAACAGTGCTCATCATGAAAATATAGAAATTTTGCCCTACATCCATCCACTTTTTCATCCACTTTATATACAATATTTTCATATCTGGCCAAAGCTATTTCGATCGTATATAGAGAAAAAAACAAAGCACATTTATAAGTATATTACAGTTAATATCTTTAATTTAAGGATCAGAGCTTCAACTATATCAATAGATTTGACTCATTCTAAAAGAAAAGGTTTAACAACTTCTGAATTAAATTTATTATTATTATTATTTTTGTATTTCATTCTCAGTCATATATAGGGAGATGGATGGATTATAATATAAATATATACAAAAAAAAAGAAGAAAATGTTGAGGAAATAAGGACCACTTTATTTATATATACATATATTTATGAATGTGTGTATTTTTGTAATTTATCTATATTTTTTAAAATTAAATTAAGATCCATATAAATTATGTCATTTGAAATTAAATTCAAAATTGGTTTAAATGTATATGCATATATAAAATCGTGGTGTGGTACATTTAATTTATATTAAAATTATTTATGCATCGTTTTAAAAGCGAATTTAAAAAAAACTTGATATATTTAAATATATATTTTTTTTAAATATTAATTATGTATTTATTTGTATTTTGAGAAAACCCCAACAAATAAGTTTAGGAAATTATTACAAAATGGTTTAAAATGATTGTAATCATCACATAAATGTATATAATATAAAACATCTCATATTATACGGGAAATTCTATACAACTTCAATGAAATAAAAATAAAAATTTTTATTTTCTAAAAAAGTAAAAAATCCTGTAATTTTTTATACTATTATTCAGTGATTTTATTCATTAATAACTCTTTACTCAATCTGCTATAAATAATGAAGAAAGAAATCAATACAATTTTTGTATATAAATAACTTTTATTTATTTTTACCATCTAAATATATTACTTTTATTATGCTGCAAACGATGGAACGATATAACATTTAAAAGTGTATTGTATACTGAATATATTTTGGGTGTTGTTATCTTCTTAAAACGTTCAATTAAAAATAAACATTGCGCGTGTAAAAAATATATAATATTTAGGGGGTAGTTATTTGTTTGTATGCCACATAAGATATGATTTTAAGAAGATTTCGTGTATATGGAAATTGTTCCATGTTTATATTTATGTGAGTCTTCATTATTAAATTATATAGTAATATAGATAGTAAGTTATTGAAGTATATGACGAAGTAATAATAATATTAATCAATGGAAATGAAATTGTTTTTATTATGTTATTTATATAGATTGTTTATTCATTTATTAAATTGGTAAATTATAAAATAATATTTATGTTTTATTATAAATTTTTTATGAATGGTTAAAAAGAAAATGATATAATCTGAATTGTTCTCAATACAGATATATCTATACATCAAAAAGTAACCCCCATCATTTTAAATTGATTTGATTTAATTATTATGATTTATATGCAAATTTTACTGTTATGATAATAAAAAAGAAGGATATTATTAAAAAAATATTACGTACTATTGATTTATATATATATGGAAATATTCAAATATTTTAAATTTTATTTATAGATATAAACAATTGAAAATGTTCACCCTTTTTTAAATATCATATAATAAATTATGGGGGATTTTAAATACAAACAAAAGAAGAAATTCATTCATTTAACATGAATATTTTTTATTACAAAATACATATGAAAATAATATAAATCTCAAAATACAGAAAAAAAGAAACTCTTCTTGAATTTTTATATAAATTTTTTTTTTATATTTATAAGTAATTGAAATTTTTTTTAGAAATAAATTGGTTTTTTTTATATCAGTATATATAAGTATATATAAATTTATTAAGAAGGAAATATAAGCTTTAATATTATACAATTTTTTTTTTCGTCCTATTTAAAATGTTTATTGCATTTCTTTTCATAAATTTATATCAAGTAAAAAATTAAGGATCTGTATATTATATATACCTATAAACAGTTAAATATTATTATATATACCTTAAAATGTATACTCTATTTACATAAAAGTCAATAAAAGTAATTCCTATAATTGGGCTGTTAGTTATAGATGTTGCAGTAGAAATCAAAGTTTGATTTTCGATCATAGGTTCGATGATACGATATTTGTTGATCGATCGAATACAATACAAGTGCTAAAGAAATTATTGAAAAATATATACAATAAAGCAAAAACAGTGTACTTTTTCGCAGATCTATATTCATTTTTTGAGTATAAATTTCTTATTTAAGAAAATTGGTTAACGGCAAAGGTAATCTGTATAATAGTTGGATATATAGTTTGTAAATATATAGTGTTGTACTAGAAGAAATTCATAATGAACTTTTATATAATAGCAGAGGCTCTATTGCCTGGATGTCTTGGATTACATGCATTCTACACGAATAACTAATGAAAATTCAATATATTGTTGATTCTTTTATTGTACATATATTTATGTGATTTTCAACTTATTAAAAATGAAAATATATACAGGTATTTTATTTCTATACAACATAGTACATATATATATTATATTTATAGAAATGAGTTTTTCAATTTAATAATCAACATTACATATTTATTGTATATATAGATGACAAATTCGTGCACGAGGGTTTCTGCTTTATATTTATATACATATAGATATACACAAATGTTAGGGTTTATTTTTATATACATTTATTTGCTATTCGTTAATATATATAAAATCAATCAATTTCTTTTATGAACCCACGTAAATAAATTGTATATTTTTTAATATATATATAGTATATATATATACACAATTTGTTCTTTATAACAAATAATATGTAATATATTGATTTTAATATATACAGTATCACCAGTTACGTTAGACATCGCCCTTACAAAAATATTCCATATATGATTGTATAAAGGTTTGTTAAATTAATAAGTTCATTAAAATATAATTAAAAGATTAAAGATTGAACAATTGAAAAATTTTCTACAAAACATCTATTTTGAGTATTTTTGTACGTGGGAAATTTATTTCTATACTTCATCAAGTTTTTGATTATATATCAATAGGCACTCAATTGATTCAATAATTTTAAATATATATCAATTAAATTCAATAATATAATATATACCACACAGATTAAATATTTTTGATCTATAAATAAATATATTATATATAGGTATATATTATCAGAGAAAATCTGTATCATATAATTCATCTTATATATAGCGTTAAATTGAATTGAATTGGTGGGTTCAATTGTAACGATGAAACTGTATATATATATTCTGATTCTGATATATATTTTATAATAATCAAATACAACAAATTGATGAATTTTATTATAATTTATTTAAGGAAACCCCTTATGGGCAAATAAACTGATTTTCATTTTAATATGCGGTGATGATATAAATCAATATTTATATGTATAAATATATAAATATATACGATTGTATTGTATACAAATTTGATGTAAATCAAATTGTATAAATCTATATATAAATGAATATTAAAAAAAATGAAATACTAAAATGAAAAATTAAACGAATGTACTGTATATTTTTGTTATTTATATTTAATTTAATTTTTCTATTTATGCCTATGCGATTTATAAAGTAAATATAATTTTTTTTCAATGCTGTTATTATTCTAAATTAAATATTGATTGTTAAATTATTTTATAGACCTTTAATTTATACATAAAGGTAAACCCCATATACAAAGGTGGTTGTGTGTAAAAGGATAAAAAAAATAATTGTATGTGCACATTAAAAAAAAAAACAATATAATAAAAATTAATATTAAAATAGGCATGTAGGTTCATTTACAAAGAGAAGAATAAAAATAAAAGGATCAACAAATAAAATTAAAATAAATATAGAATAAAAGATAAAGTAAATAATCCTTTTTTTTTTAATTTTTATTTAAACAATTCCTTTGATAAACTCTTTTTTATATTACATCGTTTAAATTTTTTTTTCTTCATATATTGTATTTAATATTTTTATTTAAAAAAGATTTTGAAATAACAAGTCTTTTTTTTGTTTGCATATAAAAAACACCCAAATGAACTGACTAAAAAAAAAGTCACAAATTTGGTCGTTAACTAATTTTATTATTTTTATTTTTTATTTTTTGAAGAAAAAAATATTATCTAAATATAGAGTTAGTTGATGCTTTGAAATAATATTAAATATATATTTAAAACAAAATCGTTGTGCGGGTCTATATAATATGATGAATATTGTTTTTCTAAATTAACGAAAAAAACAACCATGATTTTAAATAAATATTTTCATTATTTATATATATGACTAAATATGAAACACAAAAAATTATCATAACAATAATAAAAATAATAATACAAAAATATTTAATATATTCTAAGTAAATATGCATTTTTTCTTCTCTTTCAAATATACATAATTATTTATATATAATACGACACACAACTAAATAAATATTAAAAAAAGTAATATATTTATGATAATAAAAAACATATTATTAGTAAATATAAGTTGTTTTTTTTTGTTATCAAATTATCATAAAATATAGTAAAGAAAAATATAATGAGATGTGTAATAAAACAATAATAATAATATGTAAAATATTTATTATGTTATATGGTAAAGTTTTTTAACTAAAGAAAAAGTCTTTATAATAATGATAAAATATCCAACTACAACTTTCATATTTTAACCATGCTGTTGGCATAAACATCGTAAAAGCACAATTACTTATGAAACTAACAACAATAAGATGCGTTGTCGGACGATAAAACCAATCGTCGATTGAAATCGCAAAATTCGTCTTTATAGCCCAATTATTTATGCTTCCAATAATCGCAACGTTGAATATTTGTAACTATGATTTTATTTAGCAAAATTCAGAAATTCTTTCTTAGTGTACATGGTCTATCACCGACATGTTGTATAAACATTTACAGACATATCCATTTCTCAGATCCTTTTTTATAGGCGATTAACTAAACCACTGTTACTTACAAAAATAACTATTCAAATATATATGCAATTTAAATTTATATTTATATGCATATAAATATTTTTTCCTTGAATTTTCCATTGATTTATTAAGAAATTATGTTATTTTTCATTCATAAACTCTCATCCAACTTCTATGTTAAGAAAATATAATATATATATATATAGTAATGTTTAATTTTCTTTAGAATTCAAAAGAAAAACACAAAAAATAATTAATATCTCTGTATATATAGAAAACACATGTTCATTCATAAAATATTCATCGAAAAAAAAAACCAAAAATGTTAAATGCACGAGGTATATTCGAACGTATTGTATATAAGAATGTTTTATAATTAAGGATTTTATTGCTACAAATATATAACTTCTTCTTTTTATTTTTACATATACCATAAATATTGTATTTGTTTTTGTGTTCAAAATTAAATTATAATTATTTTCATTTTATTTTTATGTTAACACACACAAACACGCACTATAAATAAGAGTATTAAAAAAAATATTTATTTATTAAGAGAAAATTGTTTTTAAAATATAGGTTTTCCTAAGACTTCCGTTCATCAATACTTTTTTTATATATTTGTAAATTTCTTTAGATTTCCGTTGAGCATTTAAAGAATTATACTTATGATAATTTGTAATATTTCTTCATTTTATTCTTCTTATAAATTAATGCATTTAAATTTATTGAAAAATAAACATTTTTCTTATTCAACAGCATTATACAGAGGGTCTTCTATATATCAGAACTATGTTTCACTAATTGATATGTTAATTTGGATATATCAATCTGGGTAAAATCAATTAAATCGACTGCATAATATTGTATAAAAGTGCAATTTAAATTAGATACTATAGAACCAACATTTTAATGAAAATAGGATATATTTTTATTAAAGAAGATGGTATTTGGGATAAATTTTATTATACAAACTATTCATTTGTTTTCCCAAAATGATAAACTATACACAACATTTTGAAAAATCTACCTCGTTCATTTACATATGTTAATGAGTTTATTGTTAAAAAAATGTCTATAATCAAATATCGATTATATACACTCTGTATAGATAGAAAAATCGAATAATATGAGAATATATTTATTCATCCAAACTTATACACATACCTATAATACTATAAATATGCATATAAACAATTATTGTATGAAAAATATTCACTCGTGTTTATCAAGAATAAAAAAAAACGGAAAATCAAATAAATAAACAAAATATTCCAGATGGAAAATATATCAATTAACAAAAAAATTATGCACTTTTCTACATATATTTTATGTGCATAAGTGCATTTTGTATATAGATATACATAAAACATTTTTTTTAAAAACAGAAAAATTTTCATTTTCCAATTAATTTTTCATTTTATAGGCTTTTGCATTAGTAAATATATAGAACGAAAAAATTCAATATATTATAGTTTAATATTTATTTTAAAAAAAATCATATGTTATATAGATTGATTTTATAGATTTTTTTTTCTTATATATAAAATTTATGTTTATTTTAAAGGAGAAAATATGTATTTAATAAATAATTAATAGGAATATAAAATTTTCTATATATTAATTAAATAAATTTGAACATTTTTTTTATAAAAATTTATCGATAAAATAAAATCCATATATATGTCAAAAAAACAATAGAGTTCATATATACCAATCAATAAGACATCATATACACGCATATAATAAAATTTAATATCTTTAATGAACAAGATTCAAGTAAAATATAAATATATAATAAATAATTGTGCAAAAGCTTTCACCGCCTTATAAAATAAAATCTAAAAACAAACACCTAAAATAATAAAAAAAAAAATAAAAAAAGAAATATTATAAATAAATTAATCCATTGTTTATTTGACAGGTGTCGGGACCTTTTATGGTAAAAACAACATTGTCGCAATGTTTTTTTTTCTAAATTAACTCATTTTGTATTAATAGAAATTGATATTGTTTTGTTTTTTTTGTGGGAACTCGAATAAGTTCTCGCAATTTCATATATTGTGGTTGCTCACCACACACATTTATTACAGCATTAGGAATAATTGAAGAAATAATTAAAGGGTATCATACAGATTCAGATTGAAGTTGTAAAATGTCCAATGAATGTTTCTTTTATTGCTTAAAAATATTAATGTATTTTATGTTGTGAATAGCGATCGAACGATGAAAATGATGTTTTGGTAGTGATGGAAAAATCCTTAAAATATGACAAGGTTCTTCCTTGATTTTTTTTTTTGTGATTAAAACATTAATTTTCATGAAGAAAAAGAAACATCGAGAACTTATTCTAATACCCAATAATATATTATTGATATTAACATTCAAGTCATGTTTTTTATTCCATATTTTTTTTAAAACAATATTATATTGGTACGACAAGTCAAGATTGCGTATATACATTATATAAACATACCTATATAGAGATGGATAAATGTAAATATAACAGATAAATGTATATATGCGGTATATATATATAACACTGATGACATATTATTTCTTTGTGTATTTTATTTTTTCTATTAAATGTTGATTTTTCTATTTCTGTATAGATTCATTCAAAGATGTATATAATAAATCCAATCCATATAATGTTATTTTATTTTTCTACAAATTTTTCGTATGAGTTTATAATCAAAGGCCATAATATGTATTAATAATATATGCATATTTAAGTTTTCCAATTCATATATACAAATATAATGATGGTTTTATTATATGAAAGCTTTATATAGTTGTTTTGCCAATGGTACATTACGAATAGTATATGTTTATATTTGCAAATTGTCTTAAATGACAAGCATTTTTTTATATATGTATATATAAATGAATATTTCTTTTATAATGAATTTAATCATTAGTTGATAATTTTATTATATTATGGTTATTAAATTTCATATTTTTTCAGTTTTTTAGTCATCGTTTTGCATATCGCATTTTGCTATAATTTTCCAAAACACTGAACAATCTTTGACGTAAATAAATTCTCTATGCGATAGAATATAATTAGTCTAAGAATTGCGTGCCATACGTCAATATTAGAGTATATATTGAATATAAATACTGTATTAATTTTATTTAAAAAAAAACACATTTTTCAATTAATTTTTTCTTTATCTAAATCAAATTGTATTTAGAAAGGTATATAAAAACAAACATGAGCTGATATACACATCTAATTTAGGGATTATAATGACTTTTAATTTATTCAAGTAGGTAAATTAATTTAGTTGTGATTGATATTTTTCAATATCTATATTTTATACCTATGCATATGTACTATAATTACAATTCAAAGTTACAATAGAAAATTTGAACGTGTACGATATATTTCTTTGCTATATTATTAAAACTTTATATATGAAGATACTGCAAAAAATAAAAAAAAATAATAAAAATAAATTAAACTTTCTAATATGGATTCATACATATAGCAATAAAAAAATATTAAAATTTTCTATCAAGATTTTGATCAATATTTATATATGCATATATTGCATATATACAAATATATAAAATTATTTTGTTTAAAAATTACAAAATAATGATCATATATAAATACAACATATTATAATAAATATAATTATACCATATATACAATACGAAAATTATAATAAAATAAAACAACTATAAAATCACGCAATATTCAAAAGAATATTATTATAATAACCACAAACAAATATATGTATGTATATTAAATACAACAAAAACAAAATTGATATTTTATATTAAAGGTGGTAATCGAGATACCTATTTGAATTTTTTATATTTTATTTTAATAAATATTAAATTACATTATTATATCTATACAGGGTACAGTTCAATTGAATCTTGTACAATTTCAATTTTTATACAATTTTTGATTTAAAAGACATAACCGAATCAAAACTTAATCGATTAGCAAAGATCCAGATATTGCCCGTCCGGTATATAATAAACCACCTGAGACAATTATGATATGCAATAATATATTATGAGTCAATATTTGGTTCTGAATTGCATTTTGGAATTGGAATTGGATGGAATTTATTTAATATTTTTATATTGATAATCATATTGTATATATAGTTGTTTTGAGAATGTAATTTTCTAATGGTCAAGAAATTGAAATTAAATCCTATGAAATATGTTCATGCATTTCGTGATGTGATGATGATTTTTATTTTGAAAAACTGTAATTTTAATAAGACTTGATATGAATCTGCGATGTTCTTTAATTAATTTGTATTAATTAATTTGTATTAAAAAGCTAAATATTTCAATTTTCTGTGAATCAAAATATATTTCGCTGTCCGAATTGTTCTATTATACATTAGAATATATATGAATATATTAAATTAAAATGTATATTATTTTTTATATGTTCAAAATAGGTACATTTTTTACAACACAAAAATAATGTTCATTTGTACCCATATACAAGTTATACAATTAATATCACATAATGTTAATTATAAATATTGGATATAAAATAAAGTACCATATTCAAAAAATATAAGAAATATGACACTTAGAAAGAAAATTGTATACCCGTATATAAAAATATGTATATACTTATTAATTCGAAATAAATGTTTTTTTTTTAATATATACCATATGAATTCATTTTTTTATTCATTCATATTTTTATCGTATTGAAATACAAATTATCGAAAACGAGAGAAAAAAAAAACATCTGCAATTTTTTTTTCTTTTATATATTATTATTTATTATATATATATATAATATCTATGTGGTATGTATTATAAACAAAAAGGGATGCAATTTCCTTACCAATATTTATTTTTAAAAAGTTTAAAACTTATTTTTTTATGATCTGATGAAAATACATACGTGCATATAACCATATAATAAACGCGTATACTAAAAATAAAAATAAATTAAAATAACATTCCCGTAATTTCATTTAGTTTGAGTTGAGCTCGACGCCGTATGTATATACTGGAAAACTGTTTAATGTTGTTATTATTATATATGTTGAAAATATATGGTTATATATAAATACATGAGAATTATACGCATTGAGGAGGGTATACTAAACATATTTCGAGGATGTCATTAAATTTTATAGACACAGAATTCTATTCTATAGGCTCACAATATGTCCGTGATAAGTTTTCATTTTTTTTTTTCATTTAAATAATATTTTCGACAAATAGAGAATTTTGAAAATTGTTAAACATATATAAACTGCAATAAAATAAATTGTATAAAATGTTTCTAATTTAATTTTTAGTACAATTTAAATGCAACAAAAAATATTATGTACTGTATTTGGATAATGTTTGTGTTATAAATTATTATCTTCAAGGACAATATATATGTAATTATTTATTATTTTAAATGCATATATAAATACAAATATATATGATATATAATATTCATATATAAGTAGATAGAAACAAAAATATATACATTTTAATTTATTCATATATAGTTTAAATGTGGGTAATTGATATACAAAACTATTGGTTGATATATACCAAATAATAATAATAATAATAAAAAAAAGTTATGCATATGTGGTTTTAAAAAAAAATGTAAACTAAATAAATATATTTATATATACGAACGAAAAACAAAACAGAGGGGATTGATAATAGCATGTATATATTTTGTAGCGATATAGAATATAATTAATCTAATAGAATATTTTAACGATTTTTTGTTTAATGTTAAACACGTCCTTGACCTTGCTTCCTGTATTTCTTAAACCGCGTATAAATGTATATGTTGAATTATATTATATTAGTTTATTTTTCTCATATCAATTTTTTTTTCAAATTAAATATACAGTGAAATTCAAAAGATCTTACAATAATTTTGGTTGTGCATTTATTTCTATTGATACAATTTTGAATAAATTTCTTTGATATCTCTCTCTATATATATACAAACATTCAGGATGACTTAAAAAGGAGTGCATTTGAAATTATCTTAAAGATAATAATTTATTTTAATTCAATAATACCAAATTAATTACAATATAAATTCATTAATATTAATATAATAAAAATCAGTGTTTATCAGCAATATAATAAATGTATTCACCAGAATAAAATTGAATATTTCTACTTCATTTAATTTTGTTATTTGTTGTATAGTCATCATCTCCGTACTTTATTATTATTTTTAATTGAAAATACTATAACAATAATTTGAATATAATATTCTGATGATTACAAACACAAAAAAATCCATGATATTTCAAACGTTTAGGGTGAAAAATAAAAAAGGAATAAATAATTAAAGGGGTTACAAAAGTTAAATGTATATATAAAATATATACGAAGGGATAAACGCAATCCTAAAATTAATAATAAAAAAACACTATATACAACATATAGTATTCAATAAAGATTTATTTATAATATTTAAATGTATTATACATCCAGTTGTTGTTCTTATAAAATGATTGATATACGCACAGTATATATACATATTATACTTCAAACATTTGTGGGATAGAATATAAAATTCAAGGTCAGAAATGCATTTAGATACAACAAAAAAACTGAAATCCATTATAATTCCTTGTGCATGTGATGCACAGCATGCAATAACATATCCATCACATCATATGTGTGTGCGTTTTTACATACACAACATTTTTGTATTCTTAACATAATGATCGCACCATGAATTAAAAATCATAAAACGTGTTTGTTGTTATAAGTTGATATTATTACGTATATGTATGTAAACGCGTGTATTACTATAACAAATTATGGGGGATACACTGCTTGAACGGCTTATTTTTCTATTTGAATAAACAAGGTAAACAATTCTATATTCGAGGATATTGAGTCAAACAAATATTGAGGCAAATATACTATCATTATTATTAAACATTTTTTCAATTAATTCCTCCATATTAATAATTTTGGAATTCTGTCCACATATTTATCATAACTAATCGTAATCATAAAAGTCTTTTTGACCATACTCTATACTATATATAATAAATTCTAATAGATAAAAATACAATTAATATCTAAATATTAATTTGCAACCAAAACATGAGAAATATATTAATGTTTTTTTATGCTGGAAAACTTTTTTTTAGGGTTTATTCCGAAATAACAAAAATATGCTGTTTTTATATACACATAAACTGTAACTAAATAAAGTAAATCGAACATCTGTTTGGAAAAAAATAAAAACGAATTAATATACAACTCAAACAGAACGGTTTCAAGGACGATACAAAATGTATCCTGTATAGAGTTTTTAAAAATGGTTGTAACCTATATATATATATATGTATATACCTTATCAAATTAAACACTGCATTTTGATATATAGGTACATATTACATTGAAAATATAACATTCCTGAATTTATAACTAAATTGCATAAGAATAAGAAAAAATATAAATAAAAAATCCTTTTGATTATATACATAAGTAAGTGGTGTTATTTGGTAAATATTCGCAAGTGGATAAGTAAAAAAACAGGGTTTTTCCTCTGCAGATGAACATTAATATTATCTGTATGAATACCGGAATTTTATATTGTTATTAAATATATTATAGAACAGCAAATATGAATTTTCAGACAATTTTTGAATTTCCTTTGGGATTAAGTTTTATTCGTCGAAATCCATCCAACAGTATTTAGTCAAATTTTGATGCGCTTGAAACTGGGCGTACTGATTCGATTAGAAATGCAATGATAATCTCAATATGAGCAATGTTTATAGTGAATACAGATATATTCTATTTCTTTCAGCGCCTTTCTGTAATTATTGACGAATTATCAAACAAGTGTGGTCTGGAATTTTTTATCCTCAAAATTAAGTATTCACATAATTAATCATTCACAAATTAACCAAAAATATATAATTACTTAAAGAATTTGAGTAAAAACTAAAGTGTATCCACCGGTCACTAATTTTGGAATGCATGGGTTTGCTACAGGTAGATATAACAATCTTAACAATCCTGTAAAGGCAATATAATGGCATTTTTTATTGAAACGGGGAAAGTCGTATTCGTTTGTCCCAATAAATATTTGTAAAATGATAACAAAAAATGCACACACGCGAAGATTTTCACGAGTATTAAACTGAAATTAAAAACCCTACAAAAAAACCAAATGCATTTTACCAACACATATTTGTCCCCCAAACTAAAATACATATAATTTTTTTTTTTTTTCATTAACAAAAATATATTTAATTCTCAATATATGCATTGTGGAAATAATAATATACAAAACAGTGTGAATGGAAACTATAAATGGTATATATATAATTCAATTGTATATAAATAAGAAGGCAGATGATTATTCTTGTGAAATATTAAAAAACACTAAAAAAAATAGTGTAATTATGAACAATTACATTACTTTGAATATGTATATCTCAAAAGAAAATAATATAATAACCAGTACGGTTTTATCGCAGCATTGTCATTTATCGGTTATCGTTATATTACTTCTTCTTTTTTATTTATTTTCTCCACTATTATGAAATTAGTTGTTATTTATATTGTTTGGTATTTCAGTCTTTCATATATATATAAAGAAACTTCATGGCCTATCCCCGTTCCAAAACACAGTGCTCAATAAGTACACAACATTATATACTTCATTTTATTCTATATGATGTTAATTTTATTAAAATATTTACATGCCCATCAACAAACGATAATGTACTATGCATACAATAATTGTAAAAAAAAAAAATTTGAATGTAATATGAACTTTCGTATATGTATGTTGTTGAACATATATATTATATATATATACAAAATATATCATGATGAATAATGTATTATTACAATCAAAATATTGATTTACAATTAATTTATTATACGAGTGTATGCATACAAAATATAGGAAAAAAATATTCTTTACCTTAACTATATATTATATTCATTCGTTATTTTCTTTATTTACATATATCTTTATATTGTGTATACATGCTTTTTATATATGAATTGAGTTGATATACACAATATATTTTTTATTTTCAATATTGATTTTAAATCATATACAAACATTTACTAAAAATCAAATTAATTATTATTTAAACATCGTACAAGTATCTCTATATAGATATTACCATATATCTACATAAGACTTATAAGCGCTGAGATACCAACAACTATACTATTGCTGTTTATGTTTATTGAAAATTTTTTAATATAATGTAAATAAAATCATGTTCTATACGTTGGCAAAGTAAAGTTATAATAATTTTTGTAAACAATTGAAAAAAATAAATAAATATATATGTATATTGAAGGGTGATGTGTAAAAAAAAATTGTTCATACCAAAGTTATAATTATAATTAAAATAATTACATATACATGACAACAAATCGACAAACGACAAACCGAATGGCAAAATATATACAATATATACTATACAGCTGCTTTATTTTTCAATTGTACAAATGTGCATTTTGAAAAATTCCACAATGTGTATGTAATAATAAAGCGGTGTAATGATAGGGTAGATTCTATACCAGCGGTGAATTGTTCCACTATATTGTACATGATTGTGTGAACATCACAGTGCATTACTCATGGAAACTCTGTGGATTTGATAATCATTATTTCACTTACTATACCATACACATAGGATGATACATTGTACATATATATTTACAGATTGTAAATGCTGGAAAATGGTTCTATAAATTCAATGCGATTTACGATATAATTGAGGAAACATCGCGTTATTATAACCGCACAATATATATTTTGGAAATATATTTGATATGGTCAAAATACAGAATATGTTATATGATGCGGTACAAGGATAATGACGTGTGTTTTTGTCAAACAATACAAAAAATATTATTTTTTAGTTAAGGATATTGTACTTTGTATAATATAATTGAAAAAGGAAGTTAATAAAAAAAATATTTTTATTCTTTTTTTTTGCAAATTTGTTTACTAACTATATATATTTTTTGTGACATATGATCGATATAGGTAAACTTATGGTATCATATTACTGGTAAAGATTTATGTAATAAAATGGGTATACCTTTTTTTTATTATTATTCTGTTTTTTTTTTTTTTTTGGACAGAATCCAGAGATTGAGGTTTATGATCATTATTACTTTTATCTATCATACAATAAACATTTATTTTATTATATATTTCTATTAAATTTGATCAATAAAAAGTCGATTCGATGAGGACTACCGATCAGTTTTATTTTTATTTTTGAATTCCTTTTGACGTTTTTTTTTTACAATTCTAACGTTCTAAGATGTTAAATATCTTATGAAACGATTAGTAATAAAAATTTATAACCGGAAGGTATACACACGATTTTTGTAAAAGAATAAAAAAAACAAACATATTAAAAGAAAAATAAAAATAATCCCTCTAAATAAACCTATATAAATTGAATAGAAAACTAATAAATATAACATGTTTTACATTAGACCGCATATAAAGATTATATTATAAATTATGTTATTGGTCAGCTCTCAATATATGTCAAATTATCTAATTTGTTCATTCTTTTCGTAATATACCGCTTTAACTATGTGGTGTAGTTGATAAAATTCAAGTATAGTATATATTTTGCAATTAGTTTTTATAAATATTTCATATATAAACTATTTCAATATATTGCTAAACAATTTTTTAAGAATAATTTTGATTATGGCCAAATTAGTAGCAAAATAATAATCAAAACGAATATAGTGTTTTAAATATTTATTTACAAATTAATTATGTTGATGATACACAAGATTTTATCTTAATTTTCATGTTTGAATATTTGATTTATATATATGTATATAAGCATCTATTTTATATTTTTGAAAATCTACTTTATTTCGTGTGGTTCTATATTGTTGTTTATATACCTAATTAAAAGCATTGTTTAAGTACACATAAATATATTTATTTTAATAAACAAAATAAAGATGAATGAATGTATGAATAGATGGATGAATGGATAGATAACTAACAATCGTATCGTGCAAAAGTATCACAACGATATATCTACCTATATATCTATATATACATATAATAATATAATATATATAAATTCCAAACACACTTTTATACATATATAATCTGCCTATGTATACTATACCTAAAGGTATTGAAATGTAACCGAAAACGAAAAAATATTACAACCCTCATGATGTTTACCATATAAACAACATATACGCAGCACTAAAAATGGTAAAAATAATCGCATATATATATTTAGAAATAAGGGTATATAGCTATACAACAATATATTTATTATATAGATATGAGCTTGTTGAAACAAAGGACCATTAAATAGTAAATAATATGCGAAGGTTATTTTAAATGTTTATGTATATATCTTGATATACATTTATACGAAATATTTACATAAAGGAAAAAAGGATAAAATCAGATGAAATGGTTCAGTGATTGTAATTTTATTTCATATGTACGGGTGATATTATGTACAATATGATGAAAATGTTAAATGAATTTTGTACGTTCAATATATAAGTATTAAAAATAAACATAAAGTAAACGTATAAGATATATAATGATCAATTTAATTATCATATATTCCATGCCAAAGAGATAATCCATAATTACGAAATCGCATTAAATTAAACCATAATCCAGAACAGAAAAAATTAAATAAAAAAAAAAAAAAACATTTTCTACATTAACGCTTCAAGGATATTTTTATGTATATGGCATATCCTTAAACAGCACACAAAGGATATTTATTATTATTTTTTTTTATATATATATATATCTACGAATTTAGTATAAACGCTTGATGATGTGTGCGTGAGTGTTTGTAAATGAAAATATTATATAATTTATACAGAGTGCAAAATAGAAGGAAAATATTTTATGGAAATTATTTACAATAAGATGTAATTCCTCATCTTTTATTTAAAGGTAATCAAATGATTATCTTTTGGTTAAATTGTTATACATATAGAGGCTAATTATGTGAACTGGAAACTTTTACCTGGGAAAATCAAGGTAATAAAATGGAATTATAAAAAAAATGTGTGAATGGTGAAGGAGTTTTTATTTAAATTTGTAAATGTGTGAACATTTAAATAATTAGGGCTATGATGAAGAATCTGATGTATATTGTATTACAACGGAAAGATATGAAAAAATATACATCGATTCGTATATTAATAACATTTTATTTAAAAATATATTTCGCATGTTAATAGTTTCGCTTTTAACTGAAATTAAAACATTTAAACTTTCTAATGAATTTCTAATGAAAACAATTAAACTTTCTAATGAATAACGAAAAAAAAAACAAATTTAAATTCTAACAAAATTTTGAGGAGATGAGTTCATTCAAATTCCCTACAAAATGTATGAAACAATTTTTCTTTGTTAGTTTCCGATTTTAATATGGTTCCTATCCGATAAGTTTGTACCGCTAAACAACAAATTACGAAATCAATAATAGAACACTGTTTTCAGACCGATAAATATTCACAGAAACAGAAAGCTAAGGAAAAAGATATGATCATTAAAACATCTTATAATTCACCCGGTTATTTTTCAAATGACATCATTTCTTTATAGTTTTGTTTTAATTTCATTTTTTATTGTATTTTATTGGACAAAAAATGTTTTGTTTTGGTTCTAATTTTCATTTTGGGCGTATTATCAATTAAAAACATTATTATTATTTTTATTTTTATTTGGTATTGTTACTTTTTCATTTCTTTATCCATCATTTTTGTTTGGAATTTTATACGTACAAATAAATGGAGAATATAAAATGTTAAAAGGGTATGCATGCCATGCATATACAATCAACATACTACATAATTTTTTTTTTTTGGTTTTATGTTTGTAGAATATATAGAGAAATATTTTATTTTTGGTTTCGCAATCATATACGGCATATATTCTATATATTATATTGCCTTTGTGTTTAATAATATTGCGTATATATATTTATGCATATATATATATATATAGGAATGATGTTCGAAATACTATATTATATATATAAATTATGATGATATTTGATATAATGTTTATAATTCACGAAAAGGGTCAGAAAGTTGTATTATATTATTATTTTATTTTTTTAATCATCATAGAGTTCCTTTGTGTTATTATTTTTTATTATTATTATTATTATTGTATATTAGCCTCTGGGTTTGTTTCGCGTTAATTAATTGAAATGAAAACTTAAAATACAACGCAAACAATTACCACGATGTATTTTTTCTATTTGAATGCTTCCTATAAAATAGATGTATGTAATAATCTAAATATACATATACAATTCTTGGTGTTTTTTTATTTCATATTTCCTTTATTTATCCTTTATCATATAAACAATAAAAGATTAAATTATTGTTCATGTTCACGATTCACGTGTTTATTAACTTAATTTAATGTAATCAGGAAGGAGTATATATTTATAATGAATAAACAAAAATGTGGGTGGTTTTTGAATGGGATTTATATGAATATTGTTTTGTATTGCAATAGCCTTCTCATTTCAAATCACTTTTAAAAATTATGAAAATATAAATTTAATACGACTTTTTCCATTAAAATCCCAAAAATACAAATATAAATAATTTTTATCTTTTTTTTCACAATATTCACGGGATTTATGCTGCAGATTATTTAATATTTATTTCGCAAATGGCAAATAAAAAAAAAAGATCAAAAAAAATCAAATCCCTAACAAATGATGTTGCCCTTGAAAGAAACACATACAAATGCATATATCCCACCAAAAGGAAGGGAATTCAATGATAGATTTATTTATATAATAATATATTTCGAATGTAAGCATAGTATATTTCTGATAATATCTAAATTTTGAATATATATATGTACATATACGTTAGGTCATGTCAATTGTATATATATACATATAATATGAATGAAAGAAATGTAATATTCTGAATGAATTTAGTACCTATATATAAATGCATTTAATAATTTGTATATATTTTTATATGAAAAATTCTCACCCTTATATAAATTTATTTATATTTTCCTTGTTTTTAGATATATTTTATATACATAAACAAAATATGTTTAATGTATTTGCGTGCATATATTTTTTGTTATAATAACGTTCATTCATATATATGTATAAATAAATAAGTAAATAGTATCATATATTTATTTATAATATTGTATAGCATAAATTGTATATATAAATATTAAAATATGGTATACATATTGATATTATATATATCCAAAAGAAGCTATATTATAAATATAAAACATTGCATGATGTCAGTCAATCAAACGCAAAAAATCCACAAGTGAGAACCGACTATAACCATAAATTATTCTTTATTTAAACCTATATTACATCATAAACACAATCGCAACAACGTATACAATATACGAATATATATACAACATATGTATATTATATATAAATTTATATTCTTATTATACAGAAAATAGAAAAATACATAAACTATATAATTTATTGCATTTGGATAGGGTTGTATAAATATAATAAATGTATTCTGAATGCTTCTAAAAAAAAAAAATAGGTATATAAAAATACTTATTTTGCATAATCTATATATGTTTATATGAGCGTATGGAAGGATGCAGTAATAATATAAAATTATATATAGTTTTCATTTTATATCGTGATTTGATTTTTTTTTTCTTGCATGAATGTATGCGTAAATATTATATCATATTGATGCAAATGTGTGTGTATAGAAAAGGATATTATTGCAGGATATTTTATAAATATTTTTCACAAAGAGGTATATATTTTTACTGCACGGGTATCGAATTATAGTCCTTAGTATAGAAAGGTTATAAATAAAAATATATGTATAAGTAATGTATTCCTTTATAAAAATATTCCAAGTGTAATAGATTATTATTATTATTATTAGTATTTGACATTCCATATAGTACTATATATATATCCAAGTAAGTATATATTCTTTCTTGCATATATTTATCTTCCTATCATATACTATTTTTTTATATATATTAAAAGTTATATCATCTCCTATCATATATAAATATATATTTATATATACTGTATATACTTATATAGATTCATATCCAACAATATTATGTTAATATACTCTGTGAGAACAAAGAAGTGTAAAATATATATAATACAACTAAAAACTATATATTTATATCTACAGACATCGCATATGAAAAACAATAATAAGGATACTACAAAAAGAAAATACAGAAAGAGTATATAATAATAATAATAAAAAAACAACAAAGCGGATAATGGAAATCATAAAACAAGAATTTTGATTATTTTTATATTATATAATAAACGATTTACTCACACACTTCAGCACGCTTCCAATTTATAATATATATCCTTTATATATAGCTATGTACTATATATGTTTAATGCTAACATATTATTTTCCGAGAGTTTTCCTTCATTGTATGATTGTATGTACAACCTTTTCAAAAGGATATATATATGATATTTGTATATGTGTGTGAAGTAAAGTTATATAAATTGTATATTCGTCAAATCTGATAGATATTCATATATATAATGATAATATATATACAGTCTATAGTGTATAAATAAATGCATGATTCAATCATTCATCCAAACAACCATATATCTATCATTTGTTCGTATCATACCAAAGTAACAATCAAATCATCTGAATACCCATATATATATATTAGAGTGGTTTTTTTTTATAAATTCTGGAATTTGGCTGGTCGCACCCCCCAATTTTTTTTATTTGGTGAAATCATGAATATTGGTAAAATTTGGGGTAGGTAAGTTGAGGGGAAGTGGACCCACCGAGGGGTTAAAGTTGAAAAATTCAGTGTTTTTAAGCAGATTTTCGCGCTTAAAGCGTTAACGGATGACCTTAGCGGGTTAACATGTATAGTGGACTTAACTAAAATGAAACAGGGAAACTTTTTCTCATAGACACTTACCCCCTAAATCATCCCCTTAATACCCCTCCCATACAAAATTCATTCACATAATTTACAATATATTTTTAACATTATAAGGGTTAAAAATTGACATTAAAGGGTTAACTTGTATGAAGAGCCCCCACTATTATTGAATGCCTAAACTTTTCTTAGTACATACTATGGACCTAAATCATCCCCTTAAGTCATCCCCCATACGAATTTCCGATTTTTCACACAAAATTAGTATATTTTGGTGTATTATATGAAAATACATTAAGAAACACCTAAATCTCATATGATATTTAAAAAATGCACATTTATCATATAAAAATTTAAATAATTATGAAATGCAATACTATTAGTATTTAATTTTGTTATTTATTTACTTCAAAGACATAAAATACTAATATACAATAATTTAATAATTATTGCAATAAGCAATTCACATGAAAAGTGGTTAAGGATTACAAAGCAAAATATCCAACTAGCAAACAAAAATAACTTACAATTATATATAGGCTTAAAAATATATTAATTAATCATGACTTATAATTCTTGTAATAGCTTTTTGTTAGACAACAATGTTAAAAGAGTAACATTTAAAGATAAACATTAGTTTTTAATAAGCACTATGCTTTAAAATTTCATTAGAGCATTCATGGTAATAATACCTAAAAAAAGGTGCACAATGAAGCTACTGATCGGCTATGATCCTATGATTCAATGGAATTTGGTATTGTTTCATTTTTGATCAGCGAAATTGCGTGTATTTTTTGGATCCTGTCACTAAACTGCAGTGTAGTAATTGGTGCACCAGCCCATATGTAGGAATTTTACTCAAGAAGTGGTCTTATAAAAGACCTATAAACTAATGCTAAATTTTCTGAATTTAGAAATTCTTTCGATCTTCTTAAAAATCCAATGCGACTAGCCACCTTTTTAGCTGCAATTATTATATTATTACTCTATGAAAAGTTGTTTGACAAAGACATTCCCAAATTTAATAGGTCATTAGATTGTGGAATAATTGTATTATGCATAAGTATTGGGTCAACATTTATGGATCGTTTGTTTCAGAACAAACATGCCTTTGTTTTAGATGGACTAAATTCTACTAAGTTTATCCTTCCCCAATTAGATATTGAATCTAAATCTTTGTTAATTCAAGAAATCATCTTCTGGCGAGACTGAATCATTTGATTCGCATTATGATTACGATGTAGTTCATACGAAGAATAAAAATCAGATAGCAGATATTAATTATTAATGTAATTTTAATAATGATGACGAGTATTTGTTATATACTTTCATATATAATTGCGAGTATGTGTGTGTAGACTTTGTTAATCTTTGGCTGCGTCCGACACAATATACCAAAGATATTCATTAATTTGATCGCAATGAATAAATGGTGACTTAGTTAATGAATTCAAATCATAAAAAGCACAGAAAAAATTTTCCGGCTAGGATTTGAACTCGTGACCACCCGCAATTGGGTTGGATGCTTTATCAACGGCACCACCAAGTCGTCTTATAATTATTAAATTATTGTATATTAGTATTTCATGTCTTTGAAATAAATAAATAACAAAATTAAATACTAATAGTATTGCATTTCATAATTATTTAAATTTTTATATGATAAATGTGCATTTTTTAAATATCATATGAGATTTAGGTGTTTCTTAATGTATTTTCATATAATACACCAAAATATACTAATTTTGTGTGAAAAATCGGAAATTCGTATGGGGGATGACTTAAGGGGATGATTTAGGTCCATAGTATGTACTAAGAAAAGTTTAGGCATTCAATAATAGTGGGGGCTCTTCATACAAGTTAACCCTTTAATGTCAATTTTTAACCCTTATAATGTTAAAAATATATTGTAAATTATGTGAATGAATTTTGTATGGGAGGGGTATTAAGGGGATGATTTAGGGGGTAAGTGTCTATGAGAAAAAGTTTCCCTGTTTCATTTTAGTTAAGTCCACCATACATATTAACCCGCTAATGTCATCCGTTAACGCTTTAAGCGCGAAAATCTGCTTAAAAACACTGAATATTTCAACTTTAACCCCTCGGTGGGTCCACTTCCCCTCAACTTACCAACCCCAAATTTTACCAAAATTCATGATTTCACCAAATAAAAAAAATTGGGGGGTGCGGCCGATGATACAAAGCGATTTAAAATCTTCGAACAAAAAAAAACCACTCTAATATATATATATATATATTGAGTTAATACAGATTTTACAGAAACTAAATATATGTTCTTTTATTATTGAATATTATTCTGTTTGGATTTTATTTATATATATATATATATTGTTTTCTATAGATATTTATTTATTTTCTTTTTTTTGTATATTTATCCACACTCCATCCGCATCCATATTATAGTTTTACTTTTATTTTTTTTTGTATATATGAAAATGAATTCAATGTCGAGAATTTTCTTTGTCCTAAAAGTTTTCATTATAATACAGTACACACACACGCACACAAAACATCCAAACACTTTTGCATATACAAATATAGTAATATAATTTTTCCATAAACATGTTATTTATTACGATAGGGGATAAATAAAAATAGGCAATGTGCGAGATGTTGAAAATATTTACTATACCTTGCATATATTTTTAGTTATATTGAATTATTTAGATATTTTATTTTTGGTTGTTTGCTATATCAGCTATAAATTAATTTTTTTAACAGCTGTAATTCTAAAATATATATAAATATATTTCTATTGCATTGCAAACTCTGTATAAAATAATAATTTTTCTATAATATAGATTTGTTATTGATTTAAGAGAACACCGTAAACAAAAGTAAAAAAAATTCATTCACCATATAAACAAGATACATTTTTCTATATTCATTTCTATTAAGTTTCAAATGGTATTGTTTCAATAAACTATCAAAAGCAAAGCAAATTTTATTCAATTTTAATAATTTTCACCAAAAAACCAATATATCGAATACAAAACTAAAGGTAATCATTTGAAAGTACTCCCAAAGATATATGAAAAACCATATCAAGTTTTTATTTTGCTAAATTTAAAATATTCTAATTGTTGTCAGTACAATAAACAATAAAATATAAATATATTGAAAATAATCTAACGTAATTACGCTTAAAATTTTGCATTAAGTATGGAATATTGGTATAAAATAGCGATTTATATTCAATGAAATCATATAAACTATATTTTGTTTTATTTTTTAGCATAAATCTAATCTCAAAGTTTGTATCCATATAAAATGTGTTGTTCGGGACTGTAAAAATATCATATATGTATACTTATTTATATATTGATCGATAGCATATACAAATATAATACAACACATAATAACGCGTATAATTTTTTTTTGTATCTGGATTTTTACCATTTTCTATATAACTCGAGGTTTGTATACGTTCGATCATCAAATTAGGACTATATGTTTAAATTTGAAATAAAGCAAAATGGTATAAGATATTAATATGAAATTAATTTTCAACATTCATTCACGACATATTTATTCAAAAATGATTTCATGTAAATGTATGCCTTCGGATTTTCGCTTTATTAAAAGTGGATTCGCAACAACCCAAAATGTTGGTCACTTCGTCCTTATTTGATGATCCTTTATAAATGTGTATACCTACTGATTTAGTAGATACATACATTAAAAAATGCATATAAACATACATATATAGTCGGTGGTTAAACCAGTCAAGCAGCTAGCAACAGGGAATGATTTTGCTGGCAGAGCAAAAGAACACAAAGAGCTCAATGTTAAACCTATTTACATAGGCTGACTTGTTATATAATAATAATCATAATAATGATATTGCATTATTTTACTGCATATATAGGGTGTTACTATATATATAATAAAATGCATATCTATATAGTAGATATATACATGCGAATGTATATAGAATTTAATTTCGGTATTTTTGACTCAATCGAATTGTATTTATATATATGAAAATGATTTTGCTATATAATAAAATCAATAAAATAAATAATAAATGTGTGCAGTGATTAAAAAGGAAATTTTTTTATGATTATCGGAAGTGTGTATGTGTTTGGGTCAGAGTGATGGGGAATGAGGTGAATCTGTCAACAATTTTCATGTCATTTCCAATATTCAAATAATTCAAATAATAAAATATAAATTGGAAAATTTTACAATTTATTTATATTTATATGTGAAAATAATCGATTATATTCGGTTTTTATAATAAATAAATCGTAAAATTTGTATTTTATCCCCTCTATAAAAAGTTTAAAGGAGATTTTAAAATTCAACGCTGATAATTACATATATAATATAGTTATTAAAATGAATTATAATGCATTTATTACATATACCATTAATTAATTTTTGTAGATAAAAATATAAAAAATATGTGGGTAAATCATATTTATGATATTTATGAAGAATATATTCAATAGAAAAGAAAAGTCAAGAAAATCACTCTGTAAATTTTTACGAAATATATATATTGTACTATTTGTGTTATATATTTATAAAACAAGTTCGAATATATACTATCTATATATATATATATATAATTTTATCTCTCTAGGTGCATTTGAATATGACGATGAAAGGAAAGGAAAAAAAAATTATAAATAAGTACATCATAAATATCTGTATATGTATATATAATTATATATCTATTTGCATATATGAGTAGTGAGTACATACATATAGTCGTGTACGATATAAAGAAGTATAGCAGTTTTGTTTGTTTTTTTTTCTTTGAAACTGTTCATTGTTGTTAGCGATTTTTTTGTTATTTGCTATACAGAACAAAGTCTATACGATGTGTTCCGATATACTGATATTATTCTTGTACTGCTATATTCTTTACGTTTTGAATTTATATAAGGTGTTTTGAATGGTAATGCAGTCAAAGAACCGATGAAGATTCTATGGTGATTGATTCTAAATTGCAATTATGCAATAAACGGCCGTGAAATACCATGAACATCATGATATTATACAAAATTACTCTAAAAAAATTTTTTTATTTTGATAATTTATTGTCGTTTACAGTACTTTTATAACTTACAAACTATTAATCAGACGAGGTCCTTTAAAACGTAATGTTGAATTCAATTTTTAGATACATTTCAGAATTAGATGAGTAAATAAAAAGTTATTGCGATTATAATTTACGGATGGTACGTTTTAAAGTATCCTGTAAAGGATTAAGTTAACTATGGTGGATGTATATTTCATATTTAAACTCATATCTATATTTCATTATTGTACTTCATATAGCATCTAATATCTAACTAAAAAATTGTATATGAACATCATACTTCATATGTATATATCTATAGATATAACTGAGTTAAAAATGTTTGTTATCATCGAGTATCTTAGCAGACTATATGATGATATCATCGTTCATGCCTTTAGATTTACAAGCATAATACATTTATCTATTCTAGAGCTATGTGTTGGTATAACGCCGTACTTCATATATATAATATATTCATATAAATAAATATATGCAGAAAAAATACTGCAGATTGACAGAATTTTGAAAGTTATTCTATTAAAAGTGCACATTTGTAATTTTAAAGTAATGTATTTATTTTTTCATTTTTTATTGTATATATACTATATACGTATGTATGATGATATCATTCATATATAAATGAATATCTGATAAAATGTATTCGATATAATGCGATAAGGAATAAAATTTTATATTAAAACATCTGTTTGTATTATAATATTTATGGTTAAATCACAGTTATGTCACTAGATAAAATAGTTTTACATATATGGTAAATAAATATTACTAAAAGAATAAATTTTATTTATTTATCAAACTCAGGTAAAATTGTATTTTTAATAAAACACAAAAATTTAGCAAAACATGTGTATTATACAATGCCTCTTCGATATCGAACCAGATCAAAAACGCAACAGATGATGAATCGCAAATCTTGATCAAAACTCATCTATCGAAATATTGCGAAGTGCGCGATAATATTTATTTATTTATTCATTCATTATCGTATATTTGAGCTAAAAGCTCATAACAAATTATATACAATATAAGTTATTTGGGATATATACTAACTATTTTTGAGGATCAGTAAGGGGGAAAAAAAAAGAAAGAAAAGTAAAGATAAAATTAAAATTAAAGGATTGAATTGTATAGAAAATCTAAATTGTGAAAAAGAAGAGATGTATGTGATAAAACAATCTTATGTAAAAACAATTTCAGAAATACCCACACATTGCCCTAAAATTTCTAACATTATTAGACAGCTTAGCCGTAATTGGCAAAGCATTCCACAAACTTACAGTGTACACAAAAATGGATAGGGATGAATGACGGAAGAAATGCCTAGGAACAATGAGGTTATGCGTTCTTTCGGAGCTTCCGCATTGAATTAATTCAAACAGATATGTAGGTTGCGATGTTTTGATCAATTTATACATGAAAAGCACACACCTATAATCATAATATTTAAATAAGGGACATCCAAAAATACAATTACCATAACCCGAAACATGATCATAACGACGCAAGTTGTTAATGTATCTGACACATGAATTAAACAATACTTCCAGTTTAATACGGCAGACCGAATCAAAAGGAACAATAACAACGTCACAGTAAAGAAAATGGGGAATAATTAATGTTTTGACAAGGAATAAACGAGTGTCACGAGAGGTAACGGTAGCACACTTCGAAAGTCTACGAAGCCATCCATATACGATTGTTGAAATCTTGTTTATATGATTACCCCATGTTAATGTTTTATTAAATACCACACCAAGATTTTTGACAGTAGGCAAAAATGGGATAGGTATTGAATTTAGAAAAAGCCTTGGGAAGGAACTCGTGTCAATACTTCGTTTATATATTACAATACTTTGAGATTTCAATTCGTTCAATTTTAGCCGATTGCGGTAGACCCAATCAGAAATTGTTTTGAGTTCCGAATTAATAGAAGCAATGGTGAGAGAAACATCGGATAACGAACAATGACGGTACAATTGTACATCATCAGCAAACATATGCATTTTAGAGGATGTTACTGTAGTATTTAAATCATTTATAAACAAACTAAACATGAATGGTCCAAGAATAGATCCCTGTGGCACACCAGAAGTTATTGAGATAGGTCGAGAGGAAACATTGTCTATAACCACAATCTGAGAACGATCCGAGAGATAGCTTTTGATAAGTTTAACAGCACAATGAGAGAATCCAAACAAATTTTTTAATTTATTGCACAGTATTTCGTGATCAATCATATCGAATGCCTTGGAGAAATCCAGGAGAATTAGAATTGATAAAAGGTTGTCATCCATCGCAAACCTCATGTCGTTTGTAATTTTCAACAGAGCAGTTGCGGTACTATGTCCAGACCGAAAACCCGATTGGGATGGCGATAAAAATGAGTGATCATTTATATATTTAGACATTTGCAGCCTCATAATACGTTCCATGATCTTGGAGCAGCATGGAAGGATACTAATTGGCCGAAAAGCATCAATGGCATTCGGAGACGAATTTTTAGGTATGGGCATAACCCGAGCAACCTTCCAAGATAAGGGATAAACCGAAGATGTTAATACGGAATTCAGTATATAAGCAAGGTGGGGTAGAACTATATGTAAAATCATTTTAACAAACCTTAACGAAATGCCATCCATTCCAGCAGAATTAGATTTCATAGACATAATCACACTATACACATCCATTATAGAAACATTTGAAAAGGAGAATTCATGCTCCACCACGTCAGGCATCACACTGCAAGATGAAGAAGTACAATTAATATTAATTGCATTGTTTATATTGGTTGCATTGCTTGTATGGGGCACGGTATAAGAGAAGAGAAAATGATGCAAATATAGCGAATTGAAAAGGATAATATAAATTAATTTTATTATTTATTCGTCAATATCGTCCACTGACTTGGGTGATATTTAGGAAATAAAAACATAATTTCATTATATAAATTTATCGACAACAATGCGCACATAAAATAAATGAATGCGAGCTCTTTTATTTCTCTAAAAATAGATAAATTATATATGTAAATCCTTCAAAATCCGAAATAAATTTTCAACATTATACATAAAAAGTATGTGTGAATTGAAAGAAAAATTTTCCTTTTATATGTTATATAGATTTTTATATTCCTTTATGTTTTCCTTTTTAAAGGGTGTGTAATATTTGATTTTAAATCATATCTATATATTATAGATAAAATCATATAACAAAAACCGATCAATAAATTATATATACAAATAAATAAATGTGCTGTTGAAATCATTCATACAGTAAAATAAAAATATACAAAAGGTATGTATATATGTATAAATATAAATAATATAACAACCACACGTACATATAGTTTACAATCAATAAATGAATTTATTTATTTATGTTTTTTTTTCAGTAACAAAGAATTATAGCAATTTTTTTTATTTCCTTTTTGCAATAAATTTTTTATTTTATTACATTTATAGTTTTATTTAACTATATATATATATACATAATAAAATAGTGATCATCATCGGTACGGTCGTCATATTGTGAATGCATATAATGATATAATACAAAACCATTCATTTCAGATAAATTCAATAAATTTTATTGTACTTTGTGTATACAAAATATACAACGCGTTGTATAAGTATATAAATAAATAAGCATGCATAAATTATCAGCTTATAGCGTATAAACTATAGATATAGAAATAGTGTATAGTATTATAGAGATCATAAAATCAAAATTGCAGATGATTTTGATTTTGGTTTATATTTTATATAATATAAATATGCAATATAAAATAGCGCTATATATACATATTGTAATTCATTTTTGCTTTTCATTCAATTACATTTTTTTATTTTATGATATTTTTTGTTAACGATCTCAAATACACACAAAGGTTACTTCCCTTATTGTCCAATTTTATATTTATACACTTTTGAATCAAACTCACCTATAAAAATATATGCAAACTATAAGATATGTTTATTCAATCATAAAATTAGCAAATGAATTGACTAAATTAATTCTTCGAATATACATAACGGAGATTTAATTTACATATATGTAATCTTAAAACAGATTTAGATATAGTTACGCACAAATATATAATTATATATTGATTAAGTGTTTCAAATTATATATGCGCATATATATTAATAGAACTCTTAATTATTTTTAATGTATTTAATTTTACATGCAATTTTGTTATATCTAAACTTGATGCGTGTATTAGAACAGATTATATATGGTATAACCAAATCCCAAATTAGCGTTTGCCCATAAATGTGTGTGTAGTATTAAACAGGGTGATGAATATATAGTTGTTTAAATTTTCATAATTGATTTATTTATATCATAAAATAATGTTGATGAATGCGAAAGCGGGATAATTCAATTGCGCACACAATAAATAAATGTTTTGGAATAGAATATCATTTAATTTAATAAATAAGATGAATAACCCTGTTCAAATTAAATCACAATATTATCATTATATATTTAGTTAATTCAGTTCACGTACTATATATATATATATAGTCGTACATCGTATGTAATGTGTATATATAGAAAGGTATATTACACGTTATACAGATGCATTATATCATACATATTTATATATATATATATATATATATATAATATATATATAATGACATATACATTATTTTATATCATATATGGATAAATGAACGTTTTATATATGAACATTTTTTTATTGTACATAATATGATAATATAAATGCGTTATTCTGTTATATGGTTATATGGATATATGAAATAATCGTATCACATATCAACAACACCATTCATTCTGTCATTCTTTCATTCATTCATATATATATATACAATATACATATTGTATATTATATCATACATTCATTTATTGTTGGTTATATATAAAATACTCTAATTTATTCTTCCATAATATATAAATACAAAAGATACAGATATATAAAATATAATGTATATATACATTAAAATTACAAATGGGTATATATATTTATATAAACACATATACGGACATATATCTATTGAGATAAATGATTGGGATGGTTGATGTTGAATGAATTTATGGATGGTTAGATTGTATCAGCATGGACAAATCCCATATAAAAAATTCGTGCCATCGATTTTTAGAAAAAATTTTTAAAAAAACTCACACAACTATCCACTTATGCATATACAAAACAAATACAAGCTCTACCACTATATTTATATGAATGATTTCATAAGTGTTAGTGCTAAGAGTTTGAATGACTTATTTTATTTTGTTTTGTGTGTATAATATAAAATTTTAATAGTTTTATTATTTATAAATATATAATCAAATAAACACATTTTATCATTTGTGTGATTTTTTTTGTTTAACCCTCATCTGGCCGAGATATGCTTTACTACTCACAAACATTTTTTGGTATACTTTATTTATATGAAATTAACTCGCAAACGCGTACTTTTTAATATTTTTAGAATTACCTTTGTTAAAAATGAATAGCAAATTAAAAATACATTAGTATTTTGCAGTGAGAAGTTATAATAAATATTTTAAATGCAAATCACCAAAATCCCCAGGGTGCCTTGTCAGACGGATGAGGGTTAAAAATTAAATATAAAAATATAATATAAAAATTGAATCCCTTTTCTAAACCGATTTTTCTACCTGATAGAAATAAAAAAATTTAATAAAAATAGAAATACACAAATACAGTATAATCTCATGAATTGGACTGACATAAAACCAAGCCATGTGCAAACACCGAATTTGTTCAATTATCGGAATAAATACAAAACAGTCTTTTTTTTTTAAATCAAAACTTTTTTTTATGAATTTTTTTTTAATTTAAGTATAATTATTTTAATTAGATTCAAATAATTTGAAATTTTTTGAAATATGAAAATTAGCGAATTTTGCAATTATCGAGATTTTACCGTATTAACAAATAAAGTAGCTATAAAAAGAATAATAAAAAAAAATAAGAAAATAAACATCAAACACCAATTGATTCATTTTTTACGACTGACGATAAGACGACTTGACGAATGAAGACTCATCAGTCGACTGATAATTTATTGTTAATAAGTGATTGATTGAACAGACTATACTGAATGTTAAAATATGACATATGCTTATATTGATGCTATAACCAGTTATTTAATCGAAGATATAACGATATAACTACATAGCAATCGTCATATGAGAAAAATACCTTCATATCTGGTCATGGTTTTAATTCACCAACACATTCATATCTGGTCATAACTTTCATATTATGGTCATAATTTTTTTCAGTTTTTTTTCGTTTTCATACAATTTGCTTGATATATGCATTTGACTACCGTGATTGTATATATATTTATCTAAATATATAATAAGTAAGTATATGGTATCACGGTAGTCAAATGCATATATCAAGCAAATTGTATGAAAACGAAAAAAAACTGAAAAAAATTATGACCATAATATGAAAGTTATGACCAGATATGAATGTGTTGGTATTAAAACCATGACCAGATATGAAGGTATTTTTCTCATATGACGATTGCTATGTATGTAGTTATATCGTTATAGCTTCGATTAAATAACTGGTTATAGTATCAATATAAGCATATGTCATATTTTAACATTATCAGTCGACTTATGAGTCTTCATTCGTCAAGTCGTCTTATCGTCAGCCGTAAAAAATGAATGAATTGGTGTTTGATGTTGATTTTCTTATTTTTTTTTTATTATTCTTTTTATAGCTACTTTATTTGTTAATACGGTAAAATCTCGGTAATTGCAAAATTCGCTAATTTTCATATTTCAAAAAAATTCAAATTATTTGAATCTAATTAAAATAATTATACTTAAATTAAAAAAAATCATAAAAAAAAGTTTTGATTACAAAAAAAGGACTGTTTTGTATTTATTCCGATAATTGAACAAATGCGGTGTTTGCACATGGCTTGGTTTTATGTCAGTCCAATTCATGAGATTATACTGTATTTGTGTATTTCTATTTTTATTAAATTTTTTTATTTCTATCAGGTAGAAAAATCGGTTTAGAAAAGGGATTCAATTTTTATATTATATTTTTATATTTAATTTTTAACCCTCATCCGTCGGACAAGGCACCCGGGGGATTTTGGTGATTTGCATTTAAAATATTTATTATAACTTCTCACTGCAATCACTAATGTATTTTTAATTTGCTATTCATTTTTAACAAAGGTAATTCTAAAAATATTAAAAAGTACACGTTTGCGAGTTAATTTCATATAAATAAAGATTACCAAAAAATGTTTGTGAGTAGTAAAGCATATCTCGGCCAGATGAGGGTTAAACAAAATAAATCACACAAATGATAAAATGTGTGATTATATATTTATAAATAATAAAACTATTAAAATTTTATATTATACACACAAAACAAAATAAAATAAGTCATTCAAACTCTTAGCACTAACACTTATGAAATCATTCATATAAATATAGTGGTAGAGCTTGTATTTGTTTTGTATATGCATAAGTGGATAGTTGTGTGAGTTTTTTTTAAAATTTTTTCTAAAAATCGAAGGCACGAATTTTTTATATGGGATTTGTCCATGCTGATGGTATATATGTATATAGATAGTGAATAAATAAATAACAAAACGGATAGAAATGTAGAAATATATCATTAATTTATATTTTGTTTAACCTTATATATCATACGTCTATAGTTCATATATATTTATCCACAAATTAATATATACTAGATATAAATATATTATATATATATATATATATGTGAAAATACAACAAATCTTTCATTTTCGCATATTATTCATATACTATTATACCTACATAAATGCCCTTAATTAAAACATAATTAAAAATTAATCAATATATAAATATTATATATAAAAAATCACATAAAGTTTAAATATAACTCATATATACAAACTGATGGAAAACAAAAATATATACCTCACAGATTAAATTTTGATATGAATAATTTTTGGTTAGATATATAATTTTATTTACTTACATTTTGACATTTGATGGAATTTTTCGATTGTGGATGCAAAACTTATGCGGATTATACCTGAAATTGAAATGAAAAATAAGGAAATTATTGTAAAACAATACATAAAGTATAATATTTATATAATTTTCTATTTTTTCTAATAAATAAACATCCACGTATTTCGCACCAATGATAAGAATAATGATATTGTTTTTATTTTATTTGACATTTTATGCTTATTTCATTGAAAAAATGTCAAATTTTTCTTATTTACAAATTGTTTTAACAAAAATGTGTTTATCATTGACAATAATTAATTAAACAATGCATCTTCTTCCAATTGCTTTTAAACCTGATATTTTCTGAGCTGAATGCCTTTACAATTTAAAAGAATTTTTGTTTTTCACAAACATCACAAACAATATATTGTATTTGCGTTTGTTTTTATGGTAAATTATACGAATATTAAATTCTATGTGTAGGAAATTAATCGTTATATGTATATAATTTCAATTAAAATTAAAAATATATATAGTCACTATTTGATGTTCCCCTGTATATTTAATATAAAAAATATAGAAAAAATAGAATTCTTTATTTATATACAACTAATATATATACTTATATTTTGAATTATTCATATATTTTCTATTCCACTTTTTATATATAAAAAAGAATTTTCTATTAAAATTTCCATTATAATTTTCAATTTTGTGTAATCACAAAATATTATCCGTTATATATATATATATATATACTAAAAGAAAACTGCCTATATATACATCAGCATCATTTCTTTATACTTATTATTTCGTTATCCGACATGTTACATAAATATATTTATGTATATAGATAGATATATCTCTGCCATGCAATCTATATTATATATAAACATTTATAATAGAAATGTGAAAATATCCAGGATAATCCGGTTAGTATATATATATATATGTATGTATATAAATATTACTTGTAACAATTGTCATTCAAAAGATTTTAATTTGAAAGACGGAAGGAAAATCTGTTTACATATATATATATATATATATATATATATATATATATAGGAAAATTTCCTACAAGTAAATATCTAAATATACGAATATATCCACTCTATTAAAAATAAATATATATATAAATTCATATATAGTGATGTATATAATATTGTAAAATGTATTCATGTATATAATAAGAATATATTTTACATTATTTTAAGAATAAGATATATGCATGTATATATATAATATGGATTTAGTGTATTTATAAATTAATATAAATATACCTTACCTTGTATGTTGTGCGTGTCTACTATATGGTATAAAATGTATACATTATTATTTTATATAAAATAATTTTTGGAAATGGTGAAAGGATAATAAAATGATAAGATGTTGAAATATTTCATGAAATATGTTAGCTCAAATACACAAATTTTCTTTGGTATATGGTACATATAGATTTTTATTATGAGTGCATTAGGTAACATCGATTTTAAATTAAATTTTCTTGTATTTTAGAATATATATTAATATATTATACAATACATATATAATCTGATACGATTTTAAATATAAATGTTTACAAGAATTATAGATATACATGTATATTTAGATAGATAATAATGTTTTATAGCATAAATAAATTTAGATAAATATATGTTTATGAAAATATTATGAAAATTTATGAAAATTTTTGAAGATATACTACATATATATATATATATATATATTAGTAATATTTGTCATTGAATTAAAGTTAATCTCCTATCTATATTAAGGCTTATCGCTTGGTAATTGAATACATGCAAAATTAAATTATTATGATTTTTTTTATTCCTAAAATAAAATTATATTTTGTATATAATTTTGAAATAAATCAATCAAAATGAAATTATAATACATAATTTACAGAAAGTTATAAAAACAACAGAATAATTTAATCAATCGAAAATGTTCGAATAAAGATTCAAATATTTATATTTGATTTATCCATCAAATTGGAAGACCGGCGTTCATGTGTCTGTATTTTATATGTCAATATAGACACTTTACAATCAAAAGTTATTTAACGGTATATAGACATAACTTATAATATTGTTTACAATATAATAAAATTTGTTACATTGTTTGTCAAATCTATTTGGAATCTATATTTTATGTGATTTTATAACAATAGATTTGTTTGTCAAATAAAAACCTTGTCGTGCTTAAGCCCATCCAAAATCACGGTCAATTTTTTTAATTTTTGTAAAATATAATCCCAAAATTGTAAATTTCAGGCGTCGGATTTTTTTTTTTCGACACCGACAAGACATGTTGTCTATACGGCATTGTGACATTTAACATAGATTTATAAAATTGTTATAATAAATATGCTGTTAAATTCTATTTCCTAAGCAGTATAGAAATGGTTTCGTTGTTAGCCAATAGATTTAATAAAACTAAAACGTTTTAAAAGTACAAAAAATTAAATATATATTTAAAAAAAAACAGACAAACAACCCATATAGATTTTGTCTATTGATAAGATTTCATCAATTGTAAATTAAAAAAAAAACAACATATATACCACTTTATATAATGTCCTTTTCGAATATACAAAAAAAAATAACCTTATAATATCTTATGGCATTTAATTTCTTATCAAATTACATTTTAAACTAAAAAAAATGAAAATACAATTTAAGAAAATACAATGAATATTTTTTTTACCAAAATTCATTATTATTATTCTTATTTCTAAAAAATGTTGTCACATTAAATTATTGCATCTTATATTTTATATATGTATTCTTGTATTAGTTATATGTTGCTTCTTTATTCTATCCTCTTAAGAATAAGGGATATCATATATATTTATACATACGAAATTACGAATGCATTATAAATCCTTAATAATACATAAAGTAATTTTTGTTTAGTGATAAATACCAACAAATAGGTAGTTTATTTAAAATATATATAATACCATAATACGCATCAATACTTTCCCTTATTTCGTTTTATTTCAATTTTTTTTTTTTTTGCTTTTGTTTGTTAAATTTATATTAAATTTTTTTGTAAGGTGCATATATAAATAACTTGGAATACTTGTAGTATATAAGTATATTCTATGCAAACAAAGAATAATCATCAGGTATACCAGGTATATATATACCAAAAATAATGTATATCAAAATGTGCAGGAATAAAACCTCAAAAAAAAAATTATTTCAATGTTCTCATATCGTATTTTATTCCCTTTTCTTCTACTTTTCCTTCTTGTTCTACATATTTTCCTTTTTTTTACTATTTGGGTCAAAATAATAAATAATGATCTTAAAAATAATAATAACAATGAAAAGATAAATTTACTTCTTTACAATTTATTTATGTTTTAATAATATATTTTATATATACTTTTTTATATGTATAAATATAGCAAATATCATTTCAGAGATCCCCTCCTGAATATACCTATATATACTATATAGGTAACAAACAATCATATATATATATATATCAAACACACTAAAATGTATATTAGTAATTGAACTTGATAAAGGTCTTTTTGGAACAAAAAAAAAAATAAATAAATAAATAAATGTAATAGAAATAATAAGAATCATTTCAGGTGTATAATAATATTTTAGTGTAGCAGGTAAATATCATTATAAATTTTATAAATATATATATGTATGAATATCAATAAACGTATATAAAGAAATCTATATGATGGAAAAAAAGGAAGAAAGAATAAAATAAGAAAAAGTATGTATATATTATGTGCAAAAGATTATTTTGTTATGAAAAAGAATATCAAACAATGTTTGTTTTTTTTTTCATAAACAATCTTATAATTATTTTTCAACCCTTTGAAAAGAATTCCTTATTTTTTGTTTTGTTAACAAAAAAAAAAAAAAGACGTAAATCTTATAATACAAAATGCTTATTGTGATATAAGTATAAGCTTCTAAATAAATATAATACCTTTACGAAAATAAAAAAAAATTAAAATATTATCTATATATTTATATAACAAATAAGAGGTATATATATAATAATAAGGATATAATAATGTAATAAATCGTTAAATTTGTTAAAAAGAAGCAAATTGTTAAACTTATAATTATGTATAATAAAATTAGTATAATTATTTTAAAAAAAAAAAGATAATTTGAAAATTACAAGTAAACAAAAACATATTTTCCTCATAAATCTATAAGTTTAATGATGTATATGTATATGAATTTATATAATTTTGTATAGACATTGAAAATTATGATTATAATATTAAATAAAGAAATTAAATTTGATAGATATAAAGGAATAATATAATAATGGGTCGATATTTATAGAAATAAGGATTCATTAAAGGATGTATTCATGTATTATTATATCGTTTCGGATGAATTTTTTTTTAATTATATTATTATTCGATTTTTCTACATAAAAATACGTTTTTTCTTTATAATTATATGATATTGTAAATGATACAAAAAGTATTTTATAACTGTGAGTTATACGTTCATTTTGTAAACATTTTTCACTACCCTTAATAATTCTTTTCATTATAATTAATATATGATTTAGTATTTTGAAATTTATGAACATTTTTTAAAAAAAAAAGAGAATAAAACTCGTTATGTTAAATATATCAAATGAACGCTTACCACCCCCGAATGGTTTTAGCCTCCGATATTAGCCTTTGGTTGTTGTTGAACGAATAATTACTTACTTTTTACGGGGTCGGTAATTAGAACCGCGATTATACGACCAATCGCGTGAGCATTGCAACTTTATACGTAAAATACAGATTCGGAAATAACACAAAAAACCTAAATCATTTTATTACTCAACCTCAAAATTAAGTTGGGTGTTTTATCAACCACACAACATAGTCACATATCTATCATGCCATAGCGTTTAATGATTTACCATTATTTATAAATTAATTTGAATGTTTATACATATTTTGGGTTTATTTTAAACATATTAAATACAATATATTAAAAAGAAATGTAAATATAGGATTTTATAAGGTATATTTATGTTCATATGTGAATATCCAGAGTCATACAGCACATAACAAACATTAAATGTGGATATACACATGTATAATAAAAAAAGCATAATCATGTAAATACAAAAAAAAATATAAACGTAGAATTGTAAATATTATAAATACCATTTAGATATGATTAATATCCTTTATAAAAAATCCTTTTTCATTTTGAAATAAAATAAATTTATTATGACATACATATGAATATATAACTAACTATGAATCCTTTGCAGCTTTTGTATGTTTATATACGAAATCGACCATAAATTATAAATAAGAAAAAATGAAATTCAAATTTTCATATATTAAGGTTTTCTATTTTATGTCCTTTATATATATTAATACGTTTTGTTCAACAAAATTTATTTATTTTTAAGCATTTACTTCTATATATACATTTATAAATTAAACATTATACATTGTAATTATTTAACGTATATATGTGTTTATATAATTTTTACCTGTAAATATTTATTATTTATATCAAACTGTGATGACGAATATATTATTATTATTATTATTAAATGCATTTTATTTGTTACTATTTGAATGTTTCTCAAAATAGCAAAAAAAAAATACATCTGTCAAAAAGAGGTGTCTTTTATTATAATAACTCTTTCTATTTTTCCTTTTTTGATATACAACAATTTTAACGTATTATTTTTTTATTTTTTTGGTCAATCTTATTGATATGAGAAAGGGTAATCTATATACATCTAGTGTAGTAAACAAGAAGTATTTATGTGAGCTTAAGGATGAAGGATACTTATTATATGTGCGTATGTATATCTGTACATTAAGGTACAATTGATACAATTGATATATCAATTCTAATATTAAATGAAAACAGTATAATATATATATATTTATTACCATCTGCATATAATGTTAAATTTTGATTATTGAAAGTTTTTTTTACTGTTAAATAGTTTTGGATATGTATTTTTTTTGCATTGAATTATCAGCTGTAGATATCTTGAATAATCGCGTTACAGAACTGACATATAAAAATGTATTCATCCAAACATAAAAATATAATACAATGAAATTGGATTTTCCAGCTGAGGAAAATTGACCTGATTCTTTACCTAAACGAAATATTCGATTCGAATTTTTAATAAAGCCTTGATGAACATATATTTCTATGTTATTTCTAAGAATCATGATCATATTGGGTAATGCAAATATTGCAGTTCACAGATTATTTATTGTGTAGACGTATATCTATTAGATTTATGAAAGGGCTTCAATTTCAATTCATTCTTAAAACGAACAATACTTTGATATTGTCCAAATTCATTATACCTTGGAAATTTAAATAAAATAAAAGTCAGATTACGTCCAATCAAGTCAAATCCCTTATATGCAAAACGATTTTTAAATTTGTTATATTTTATAATATCTAATTTCGAATATTTTCTATGGCAGAAAATACATTATTAATACATATCTATTAAACAATTCTAAATAAATAGTTAAAATAATTTCCTTAAAATATCCTTAGAAATATAACGATGATATGTTAAAAATGATTTGTTTTCTACCCAAATACCCTATCGAAAACAATCTGAACGATTATATCCTAGTTTTGTAAGGTATTGTTATCGGTGTTTCAATACATTATAAATTTTTTCTACAGAATTTTTTTAGAAAATAAAATTGAAACAGTTATTTCCTAATCAGATTTTGGTTTTGCACAGCTGCGAAATGTATTTTATTTGCTATTCCCGCATCAATCTTACATATATATATATATATATATTAACATTTATCAAAGAACTATAAATTTACATCTTTCAACAATAATGTTTATGAATTGTTTATGACAACACCACTGCTCTTTTTTTTTGTATTTCAATATACACAATATACAGTGTATATATACAGTTGGCACTTTATCTAAACTGGTATTGCATATGGATGTGTATACTGTATAGTATAGTGTAGTGTATTATATGGCACATATAATAAGCGATAGCGAACAGCAGTTGGAACAGTGCACAGTATAGTACTGTATGTTCATTTCGAATACAGAAGAATCGATTTTTCTATTTTAATAAATAAACTTTGTGTTTTTTTTTGTATATGTACGGTACAAACACAGTGTGTATTTTTTAGTATATTAATTGTTATAGATTTACATTTACAAATATCTACACAAAAGTAACCGATGGCAATAATTGAATATAAACACATATAATTACATTTTAATATATAATATAAATAAATGAAATATAACGTGTCAAACATTTGATTTAATTTGGTGTAAAATAAACGTTTTTTTTTTATTTATTTTCATTCTAATTTTCTAATTTAATTAACAATATTTTTTCGTGAAATGTTATAATGTTATGTTATTATTATTCAGTGAAGAAATCAATTAAAATAAATAGAATCATTCAATTGAAGTACCATCCATTATGTTATTTTACAACAAAAGCAGAAATCTATAAGGTTAGTGTTTGTGGCAATAACAAATTTAAGTAAATTACATTTTTACAATTATAAATGAAATTGGAAAATAAAAAGTTATTATTTATAATTTTATATAGACAATAATATTTACATTTATTATATAACTTAAATAAAGAAATAAAGATTAAATATATAAAAATACATGTCAGAAACTGACGTAATGCAAATTGGTATATATTGTATCTTTAATCTTAAAGTTGTTTTTTGTTTAAAATTCATTACTATATCTTTTATTATTATTATTCTTGAAAATAAAAAGCGAATACAGACATATTTAATATTCGTCCATATATATATATATATATATATATAATATAATATAATAAAGGTATATCATTGTGTAAATATATATGAATATGTAATTCTTTATACCGTACGTATGTATATAATTTGAATATATATATATAATGATTTAAATTTAAAATTTTATTTATTACACCAGAAAAAAACCCATATAACAAAATAATATCTCAACAACAAAAATACATGTTTATATATAATTTATACAAAATCAGCTGTTTGCATATCATATATAAATAAAGAAAATATACCAACACTCTTAGAAAATTTTTCATCATACCATTTTTTGTTGTTATATGATTATATATTTTATTGTATATAATGAAAAGCATTTTCAGCAGTAGCGTAGAAGTATTATATATACACTATTTTATCGAAATTTATCAAATATGAAGAAAAAAAAAATTGGAAATCAATATCAATAAATTTTTCCAATTTTTCGTGTACATATTCTCATCATATAGGCATGTTTTGAATTGTTGGAAATACCGGAAAATTCAACGCAAGATACGGTACGTGAAAAATATATAAATTTAGTAAAACGTGTTCATCCAGATAGTGGTAATCCGGAGGCAAGTACCGAAAAATTTACAAAAATCGATAATGCCTTTCGTATTCTATTAGAAAAATATGCAAAAGAACGCCGTGGTATTTATGAAGACAATTTGGAAACAACAATGAAAATATTCGATATAAAAGTATGTAACGAAATAGATTGCGATTTTTTTTTTTGATTTTGCGGTTGATTTTCGTTTTGATGTTTTTTATTTTTGGTTTTTGAACAAGTAATTACCACAATTTTGATATGGAATCCATGTTTTTTATTGTTATTTTAAACTAAATATAAAATAAATCATAATTGAAACATCATTATGTATAACGAATTCTGTGAAAAATGTTATATAGAAAATGTGCCTTAATATTAATTTTAATTGTAATTTCTGATACTGAAATCTAATTTTTTACAACAATTTTATCAATACTTCTATATACATATTATTCATTGCAAATTGTATATCCGTTTTAGAGCATAATCGAATAACCTAATAATATAAATCTAATGAAATAACATTTCAATTCAGGTTATCCGCCGGACTGCCAACGTAATCAAGATGATAGTTTAGTAAAAACTTTGTGTGAATTTATTACAGTTTACATAATTTAATTTAATTGTACTTCAAATAGAATCATCTAAAATTAATATCCAATTTATGACTTATTTTATATCATTTAAAATTATACCAGTAAAATTTCCATTAAACAATAAACTCTAACACAATTCACATGTCAATAAATTATATACTTATTGTAAGTTAATT